>CM033472.1:221681532-222881532 GCA_019447015.1 Hymenochirus boettgeri
TTCTCACTGTATGGGACCATTACGGTCTGTTCTCACTGTATGGGACCTTTACTGTCTGGTCTCACTGTATGGGACCTTTACTGTCGGTCCCCCTCCCTGTAGGGAGCTTTACTGTCTGGTCTCACTGTATGGGATCATTACTGTCGGTCTCACTGTATGGGACCTTAATGCTGTCTCACTGTATGGGACCTTTACTGTCTGGTCTACTGTATGGGAGCTTTACTGTCTGGTCTCACTGTATGGGAGCTTTACTGTCTGGCTGGTCTAACTGTAGGGGAGCTTTATCTTCTGTTTTCATCTGTATGGACCATTACGGTCTGTTCTCACTGTATGGGATCATTAATGTCTGTTCTCACTGTATAGGACCATTACTGTGTGTTCTCACTGTATGGGACCTTTATTATCTGTTCTCACTGTATGGGACCATTACTGTCTGTTCTCACTTTATGGGACCTTTACTGTCTGTCTCACTGTATGGGACCTTTACTGTCTGTTCTCACTGTATGGGACCTTACTGTCTGTTCTCACTGTATGGGACCTTACTGTCTGTTCTCACTGTATGGGACCTTTATTGTCTGTTCCACTGTATGGGATCTTTACTGTCTTTTCTCAATGTATGGGACCTTTACTGTCTTTTCTCACTGTATGGGAACTTTACTGTCTGTTCTCACTGTATGGGACCTTTACTGTCTGGCCTCACTGTATGGGACCTTTACTGTCTGGTCTCACTGTATGGGAGCTTTACTGTCTGTTCTCACTGTATGGGACCTTTACTGTCGTCTCACTGTATGGGACCTTTACTGTCTGTTCTCACTGTTGGGACTTTTACTGTCTGGTCTCACTGTATGGGACCTTACTGTCTGGTCTCACTGTATGGGACCTTTACTGTCTGTTCTCACTGTATGGGACCATTACTGCCTGTTCTCACTGAATGGGACCTTTACTGTCTGGTCTCACTGTATGGGAGCTTTACTGTCTGTTCTCACTGTCTGGGACCTTTACTGTCTGTTCTCACTGTATGGGACCATTACTGTCTGTTCTCACTGTATGGGACCATTACTGTCTGTTCTCACTGTATGGGACCATTACTGTCTGTTCTCACTGTATGGGACCTTTACTGTCTGGTCTCACTGAGGGACCTTTACTTCTGTTCCACGGTATGGGATCTTACTGTCTGGTTCCACTGTATGGGAGCTTTACCTTCTGTTTTCACGGATGGGACCATACTGTCTGTTCTCACTGATGGACCATTACGGTCTGTTCTCACGGTATGGATCAGTACTGTCTGTTCTCACTGTATAGGACCATTACTGCCTGGTCTCACTGTATGGGAGGTTTACTGTCTGGTCTCACTGTATGGGACCTTTACTGTCTGGTCTCACTGTATGGGACCTTTACTGTCTGGTCTCACTGTATGGGGCCTTTACTGTTTGTTTTCACTGTATGGGACCTTTACTGTCTGGTCTTACTGTATGGGACCTTTATTGTCTGGTCTCACTGTATGGGAGCTTTACTGTCTGTTCTCACTGTATGGGACCTTTACTGTCTTTTCTCACTGTATGGGACCTTTACTGTCTGGTCTTACTGTATGGGACCTTTACCGTCTGGTCTCACTGTATGGGAGCTTTACCATCTGTTCTCACTGTATGGGACACTTACCAACTGTTCTCACTGTATGGGACTATTACTGTCTTTTCTCACTGTATGGGACCTTTACTGTCTGGTCTCACTGTATGGGACCTTTACTGTCTGGTCTCACTGTATGGAAGCTTTACTGTCTGTTCTCACTGTATGGGACCATTACGGTCTGTTTCACTGTATGGGACCATTACGGTCTGTTCTCACTGTATGGGACCTTTACTGTCTGGTCCCTCACTGTATGGGACCTTTACTGTCTGGTCTTACTGTATGGGAGGTTTACTGTCTGGTCTCACTGTATGGGACCATTACTGTCTGTTCTCACTGTATGGGACCTATACTATATGGTCTCACTGTATGGGACCTTTACTGTCTGGTCTCACTGTATGGGAGCTTTACTGTCTGGTCTCACTGTATGGGATCATTACTGTCTGGTCTCACTGTATGGGACCTTTAATGTCTGGTCTCACTGTATGGGACCTTTACTGTCTGGTCTAACTGTATGGGAGCTTTACTGTCTGGTCTCACTGTATGGGAGCTTTACTGTCTGGTCTAACTGTATGGGAGCTTTATCTTCTGTTTTCACTGTATGGGACCATTACTGTCTGTTCTCACTGTATGGGATCATTAATGTCTGTTCTCACTGTATAGGACCATTACTGTGTGTTCTCACTGTATGGGACCTTTATTATCTGTTCTCACTGTATGGGACCATTACTGTCTGTTCTCACTGTGTGGGACCTTTTCTGTCTGTTCTCACTTTATGGGACCATTACTGTCTGTTCTCACTGTATGGGACCTTTACTGTCTTCATTGTATGAGTGGTAGATTGCTCAACCAAACATATACTTTTATTTTTTCACATTTTCTTTACTGAATGTGTTAGAATGTGTTAAAAGGCATTTCATACTGTTAGATTAGCTTTAGATAGTTTGTTAGGCTAGGTTAGACTAGTTAGGTATGTTAAGGTCCTGTAAAAGAGTTTACCTTGATGTAGTGGCAGGTTCTTTTGGGCAAATTGTGGATAAATGTCTATTTATAGAAACTGTACAAATAAACGGTTGAAAATGGCTAGCCGCACTCCCACCGACAAAGCCGTGCCCACACACAAGCCACACCCACACAAAACCCACGCCCACTTCTCTCCGCCGGCCGCGAGCTGCGCACGCCGCATATAAGCGGCATTCAGTTTTTGGCTCAGGTGGCAAATCCCTAGAGACACCCCTGAAAAGGAGGGAAGTGTCACTTCATCAAACAAGGAGGAATGGGCGAGAAACTTGTCTAACAGGACCCTGACCCAGTCAGAAATGGAAGTCCTGGCTAAGGGCTTGAACTTTGTCATCACTCCTAAAGCCATCCCTGTGGAGGATATTATAGCAGCCACATAAGCCTCAATCCACAATAATAAGGTACCACCGAGTGAGGTAGAACAACTTCACCTTAAGGTATCTGCAGCCTTAGCCAGTGCTAAAACTCCTTCATCTAACCTGACCACACAGGAAAGAAGAGCCTTTACATCCCTCAAGAAAGATTCCAGTATTACCATTCTACCGGCAGACATGGGAAGATGCACAATGGTACTCAACACCTCAGACTACCAAGCCAAGGTGACCATGCTCCCGGCCGATAACAACACATATAAGGCTTTAACAAGGGATCCCACCAGCCGTTTCAAGAAAAGGCTCATAGACTTACTACAACAGCTTCAAAAGGATAAATCCATTGATCAAGCAATGTATCATCGCCTCTACCCTGGTGAGGCACATCCATGCATATATGGACTCCCAAAGATACATAAGGAAGGGGCACCACTAAGACCTATAGTCCACAGCATCAACCCTGTAACATAAAAGGTGGCAAAATACCTAGCCAAAATCTTAGGGCCATAGTTGGGAAGTTCTAAGCATCACATCCAGAACTCTCAGGATTTCACCAACAAGATTGAAAATATAGTTCTCGGTGCAGAAGAAACTATGGTGTCCTATGATGTGACATCACTCTTCACCTGTATACCCACCAAGGAGGCTGTTGACCTGGTGAGGAAACGGCTAGGCCAAGACAGCACTCTTACCAGCAGAACTGATCTCAATCCAGAACAGGTGTGTTCCTTACTGGACTTGAGCGTGAATACCACCTATTTCAAATACAGGGATAAGTTCTATAAGCAAAAACATGGATGTGGTATGGGATCTCCAGTTTCACCCATTGTGGCCAACCTTTCCATGGAGGAGGTGGAAAAACAGGCGCTTAAAACCTTTAAGGGCATAACACCCAGCCACTGGTTCAGATATGTGGATGACAACTGGGTAAAATCTACCAGAAGGAAGTACAAGCTTTCACAGAACACATTAATGCGGTAGACCAAAACATCAAATTTACAAGGGAAGCGGTACAAAACAACAAACTGGCTTTCTTGGACTTGGTAGAAGTTAAGGAAAATGGTAAACTGGAAGTAGAGGTTTACAGAAAACACACACAGATCAGTATTTGATGTTTGACTCCCACCACCCTTTAGATCACAAGCTGGGTTTCATCAGAATCCTGCAACACAGAGCAGAGAACATCCCCACTAGCACAGAGGCAAAGGCTAAACAAATCAAACACCTCAGAGGAGCCCTTAAAACTTGTGGATATCCAGAATGGGCCTTTGTCAAAAGTAGAAGGAAAGAAAAGAACACGAATGCCAACAGTGAAGGGGAAACGCAAGACAGGAGGAAGAACATGGTCATCCCATTTGTAGCAGGGGTCTCCGAGAAATTAAGAAGAATTTTCAGAAAACACCGTATCCCTGTCTGCTTTAAACCAAACAACACACTGAGGCAGCAATTGGTACATCCAAAAGACCCAATACCAAAACACAAGAAAAGGGACATATACGCAGTGCAGTGCAGTGAAGAATGCTCTGATTTGTATGTGGGGGAGACCAAACAGCAACTGCATCAACGTATGGCCCAGCACAGAATAGCCAATTCCTCGGGTCAGGACTAAGCCGTGTACCTGCATCTTAAAGATAAAGGACATACCTTTGAAGATTGTAATGTTAACATATTGGCAAAGGAACGTGACTGGTTCAAGAGAGGTGTTAAGGAGGCCATTTATGTGAAAATAAAGAAACCAAGCCTAAATAGAGGCGGGGAGGTTCAACACCAACTGTCTGCCATGTACAATGCTGTTTTGACACCTTTCTCTGGGCGTTCCTATAACACCTCTTAGCCACTATCCAATCACGCCCTTAACACCTGGCTGTGATATGTTAATTGGGATTTTCCAGGGTACATAATTGCCACAGATTCTTGTACAAGTCATTCTGAATTGAGAAAGCCAGTCGGATGACTAGCGAAACGTCTTCAAGAACTAAACTTCAATTCCAGTTGATCTAATTGAATACAACAGATATAGTATAGAATAAAAAATGCCATACGCCACACTGAGAGCAGATGAATATCACAAATTTATTAACATGACATTAAGCCCAATGATTGTTCCCCCCCCCAAAACATTGGTCTTTATGTCATGTTAATAAATTAGGGTTTGTAACCCTATATTTACCTGCTCTCACTGTGGTGTATGGCGTTTTCTATTTTATCTACTATCAAGTGATCAGCGACCTGGAGTTATTAAAGGTGATTAATTGAGTGAGCATACCTAACACATGCTTAGTAGTCTTTGAATAAGGTATATATCACCGATACCATCCAGTCTAGATTATTATAAGATTATTATTTACCGTTTTGGCCTTGTTGGATTTAACGGAACCCAATAAGTATAATCCACTCTGACATATCTATGTGACAGTTGTGAAGCAAGTGATGCACCCCATGCTTGTTTAAAAATACAGTGTAAGGTTATCAAAAGTCCTAAAGAAGGTCCAGGATAGTATAAAATTACTAGGCTGTTATTACCATGAAATAGACAAGTGATTTTAATAAGGAACAACCTAGAAACTGGGGCACATAGAGCAAATTGTATTGTACTGGTCAAAGCAGTACAATTGGAGGGTATGTATATAATATGTATAACCAATTTGCCACTTCTAAAGAAACCAGGAAGTTCTGCATTGTCCTGAGCCTGAGGATTGCTGGTAGGGCATGCATATGTTTAGGAGAGAAGGTAATAACTCTGAAGCTTTTTTTTTTTTTTTAAAAAGGATAATGTATCCGTTTAAATTATAGGGATATTAGAAGTCACTGTGGAGTTCTGCAACTTATAAAACAACTCTCCCACATCCTTTTATATAGTCACAAAACTACTCTGTGAATTAATATTCTTATCAATTACAGGGATACATTATCCAATATATAATGAACAGTGATATAGCTAGGTGATTATTATAAGGGTATAGTCCACTGTGAAATGCTTAAGGTGATAGTCATAAGGCTATAGTCCACAATGACATAGTTGAGTGACTATTATAAAGAAACAATCCACTTATATAACTGAGTGTCTACTAAAAGGATATTAAAAATAACCTGAAAACCAAACCTCGACAAGGGCAGTAATCCCCAATTCTTTGCCACTGCAGATGTTTGGAAACTACAACTCCCAGCAAGTTAAGAATGCTGGGAGTTGTAGTTTCTAAACATCTGGAGTGCAAAGAAATGGGGGTTACTGTATGGAATTACTGTCCATTTAAAGGGCAACTAATGCCTCAAAACAATACATAATCGGGAGGATCAGGATGGTATCTTTTGTTAAAAAGATTGCCTTCTGATTATGTATTGTTTTGAGGCTTTAGTTGCCTTTTTAATGGACAGCAGAATTCCCATACAGTAGTCCCATACAGTAATAGCCATACTGGATTTGGCTATTACTGTATGGGACTATGCTGTCCATTTAAAGGGCAATTAAAGCCTCAAAATAATACAGAATCATAAGGCAGTAGTTGTCATAATTTCTACCCTCGGTTTATATTTGAGTCAATCAGGTTTTACTAATTTTTCAGGTAAAAATAGGTACCTCGACTTATACTCGGTTCGGCTTAAATTCGGATATTTACGGGTATACACTGAGACATAGCTGAGTGACCAATGTAATATTGTTGGAATATTGTGCTTAGTTCTTGTGTAGTTGTAGGCTCAGCATTACACTGTATAGCCATGTGGTTCTTTTAGTGTTTATTGGGGTAATTTACTTGCCATTTTTCTTTTTGTTCTTTTACCTACATTGCTTTCTTTAAAATCAAAGCAACATGGGAAAACCGTGTGTTTGCCTAGTAACAAAAAAGGCGTACACATATTGAATGAACAATGTAATACTTTATATATGTTCAGAGAACTTGAATGTAGTTTATAATTTGGTAGGATTTACTTTGACACATTGCTAACCCATCTGTAAAGTGTTGTTATCACATTAAAATGCACTGGCCAGTCTGATCTGAGTGAAGGAACTTATCTGAAGAAGGGGGCACGTTATTCTCCCGAAACGTTGTGTTTGTGATGTGTGATCCACAATAAAGACTTAAATTGATTGGAGTGCGACCCTCTGTTTCTTCAACTTTGTTGAAGGAACTTATCTGCCTTTATTGGTTTTTATTATGCAATTGCAAATAGTAAAAGTGTCAGCTCACAATGAACCTTTTATAGACTCGTATTTTTAATAGTAAAATTTTTAGCTTTTACAGTAGGCATGGCAAGTGTGGCGTTTTTGTGGGTATATAGCTACCTAGAGGGTTGTTTGCAGGATTCTTTATTTATCTTGCCAGTGGCGCTTGTAAGGGTTTTTGGCACCCGAGGCAAATTTTTTAAAATGGTTATAGGAGGTGCGCATAGTGGGTGTGGCTTTCTGGTGTGGCAGGTGTGGTTGTTGCTTCTGGTTATGGGTGTGGCTAAACACTTAGTCATTTCAAACTTTACAAGGAGGTGGGGGTGCAGGTAGGCAAAGATAGGCAGATAGATAGATAATCCCATAGATAGGCAGATAGAGAGATGGATTTATAGATAGATAGATGATCCCATAGATAGGCTGGTAGAAAGATATCTGGAAAAGAGTCACTGGTGAATAATGGGGAATGTAAAGAAGAAGAGAATTGTAATAGAAATAGCTCCACACAGAGGCTAATAAAATAAGTGCCTAGCTGGTTAAGTTTATTTGCTTACCTCACTGAAGACCTTGAGTCCAGAACTACTAATTCCACCATGCCCTGTGTCATGATGTTAAAGGGCATGTCCACCCCGAAAATGAACTTTTAGGAAAAGGTAGGTACCCCCTGCCCATCCCCAACCGCCGATAAATTTCATTTAAAAATGTTTTGATCGAAACTTACAGCCCTTACACTCCCGTGACGTCTCCCCCCAGCTCCCTGTTTGGAGGAAGTCGCAAAGGGGCCAGACTGGCAGCCGTGTCTGTGGTTGGCTGAGAGGCAACCAATCACAGACGCCTCTGCTTTCAGTGGAGATGCGGCAGGAGAGAAGGGTCTGTAAGTATGTAAAAGAAATAAATTGGTGGTTGGGGTTGGGCAGGGGGTACCTACCATATCCTAAAAAAATTTCACGCTATTTGCCACAGCTGCAGAGGATGGATCCGGATGGTGCTAGGGGGGAAGGGCTCCCCTGCGCATGTCACAATCCTTGTTGAGGTTTAGGAATATACAGGCACCCAATGACTCACTGACAGCTTCTACTCTTCACTTTCCTGGACTTTGAAAAGGCATTGCAGGAGAACCATAAGGAGAGATGTAAGGTAAGGATTTTTTTTAAACTACACAGTGGGGCCAGTATGGGGGTAAATTTTAGTTTTGGGGGTGGACATGCCATTTAATACGAAACACCACTCAGTAATATTACTAAAAACTGTGTCCGATTTATTGCTCACGAAAACCCATTAGAAATGTAATACCGTAGTCCTAGTTGATCCAAGAATCCTTTCCTATTAGTTAGGGAGGACTGACTCCTAAGTTGAGTACAATAAAAATGTAATCCTGACAGATCTACCCTTTATCGGTACTGTGTGTGCCCAGTAGCTTAAAAGGATCTTTTAATTTGGCTTGATATATTTTATGTACTGTATCTCCTCCCACAGTTTTTGAGACACATACACATACAGAGAATACATAGGCGAAGTCTGCTTTTGCGTAGCTAAGGGATCCGTGAAAGCATTTTCGAGTTATTTTCAATTTTTTTTTTTTTGCACATAGCCTTTATTGGACATATATAATCAACACTGAATACCTGATTCACCCGTGAGGAGACCCAAATAAGTGCTGATTACCTGCCTCTTGATTGCATTTAGCTGCAAGCAGACCTAATCAGTGCTGGTTACCTGCCTCTAAGGCTGGATACACACGCACACAAGCGAGCGCTCTGCCGGGACAAATGTCCGTTGGCCAGGAGGAAGGACTGTCGGTCGGGGCAAAAGCAGCTGCGTCCAACAGTTACCATGTCATGGTTTTCCGACCCCGTCCGATCGTGCTTTCATCAGATTTGGACGAAGGAAAGGTCGACGCCACCATATTCGGCCGACCGACCGAAACCCTGAAATGTAGGTCAGGCCGATTTATTGTATCGTGTGTAGCTAGCTTTAATTGGATTCACCCGTGAGCAGACCTTATCAGCGCTGTCTCTTGATTCCATTGAGCTGTGAGTCTTTATTGCCTTACATTAACAGAACTGTGCAGAGTTTCAAGCCAATTTCAAAGTTTATACTCAATCTTCCTCTTTCTAGTTTCATTTACATTCATTCTATATCCTGCACCTAGTTAATGAATGGTTAGATTACAACATCTGAAACCCATAAGCAGGGAACCTTTTCTATTTAAAATGATGTTTTGGTAACAAACCAAGTACAGTAGTTATCAGCTGGGTTTATAAGTAACAGATCCTGTCAAACAAAATTGATGACTTTTTATGATGAAGAGTGTAAGGATTTTGACTGTGATATTTTAGTAAATGTGTACTTGACAGAGTATTGATTTAAAGACTTACAGGGAGATTCAATAAATGTTCTTATCGTTTAAAATGGTGCTAATTTTGCCCCAACCAATCAGATCTTATTTAACATTTGAAAGCTAACATCTGATTGGTTGGGGCAAAGTTAGCACCATTTTCAACGATAAGAACTTTTATTGAATAACCCTGCATGTTTGGAAAATTGTCAATAATAAAAAAAATCTATGTGTAATAAAATGCTAAATGGTGTACATCAGGGTGCTGTATTGTGGTCAAATTAATATTTTAATAACAAGAAAGCAGTATATATGTTAATTGATACAAAACATGTAAAGTATTGAAACTACATATAATGTGTAGCTGTTGCAATCTGATCTACATGGTTTGTAGTCAATGGGATAGTAATATTGATTATATTAGGTCTGGGATTTGAAAAGTTTTATAATAAAGGTTTGAGTTGGAGAAGGTCCCAGGAGTACTAGTACAGGCTAAATTGCAGAAAACAATGCCAGCCAAGAGCCACCAAGATTTTGTCTGAATTTTGCAAGGATAAGCTCTGTTATGAAGTCAGGTTAAATAAGTTAGAGTTATTCACATGCAGTGCTTGATTGTTGATATATAAATATTTAACCTGGTTAAATATAGCAAACTCCTTATAGCAAACTCCTTGGGAGGCCTTCACCTGTAAATCAATTCAGGGGTCATTTTGGCATCACATAACATTAGAAGAAAACAGTTTTAATCAACACAAATAAAGAAATAAACTTTGTAGACACTAAAAAAACAAGCATTCTAACTTTATTAAATGACAACGCCAGCCCACACCTCCTTATTCCCCCATTACAATACCGAGGTAGAGGACCTGAGCCATTAGATACTTGTCCCTGGGTTTGAATTACTTCCATAGATGTACTTGCCTAAAGTTGTACTCACCAGGTCAAGTGCACTTGGTCCCCCTTCCTGAGTTTGGACTTGGCCAATAGACTGGATTTATACTTTTTTCTCTCCTAGGCCAAGAAGCTTGTGTGATATGTTTTTAATCAATTGGGGTTTTGGGCTACTCATTGTGACTGCCACTGGTCCCTGCCTTTTTGACTTCCATACAGTGTGATTGCATGAGGGGGAATCACCCCTTTAATATAAATAGCAGTTTCTGTTGCATTGTGATTGGGCTCTGTGTCCAAAAAGCCATCTATTAACTGGCTTTAAAAATATTTTTTTGAGATACCCATGCATCCACCGCAAAACTCATCTTAAAGTCATGCCAATCTGTTTCTATTGTAGTATTATATTGCTTAGGAGTCAGCAGTGCAATATTAGAGTCCAGCACCATCCATCATTACTCTGCAGGTATTTGCCAGTAACAATTCCCCCTGCCTGTTCACTTGAATACAGATAGATTCCATTAAATAGCACTGCATCCCTAGAACAATAAATAGATGTAATATTTAAACAAAATAGATTTTTATAGATCAGACCAAATTAAATGATCTAATACTATATGGGATTGAATTAAAATTATTTAACCATTAACAATGTCCCAATGCAATAAATAAGTCCCCACAGTGAGATACAAGGCAGATCCCTTCACTGCTTTCCTTCACCCTAGGCCATGGCCATGTGGTCTTGTGGGAAATTCGGCCCTGACAATAGAAAGATTTGCTTCTTGCAGAGTGCAACTTCCCAAAGGACAAGCTCTGGACACTGCTGGGAGGCATGATGGACCAGACCCAGTTTGTGCAACTTTAAGTAAGTATAACTTCAGGTCTTATCTTAACCCAGGGAGGGCCTTGTGGTCAGTCCCTCACTCTGAGTACTATAATAGGAACAGGAAAGGGGGGGGGGGGGGGCGGGGGAAGTGAATGTGCCCAAACATGGATCAACCAGCTGCAAGATGCAAACGATTGATATTTCCTGAACGGAAATCATTAGGGAGTATCGATTAACGTAAATCCTTACAACATCCATTTTAAGTATATTTCAGCTAGAAATCTGCCTGATCACCTTTAAATTAATTAACTGTTTGAAATCAGTCAGGGGTCTGTCAATAAAATGAGTGAAGAGAGCCAAATTTTGACAAGTGTTAAAATCGATCATAAATCGCTTTAAACCTCTATCCCTAGTGGGTTTTCTACACCTGTAACCCCACTAGCAGTGATACGAGTTAGAATAAAGACTTTGGAGGATAGTGTATTATTACCATGTCTGTAGAGATGGGATCCGGATCCGACTTGGACCTGGATCCTGACACGGAAACCCTTCAGTTCCAAAGTCCAAATTTTCCATCCAGGCAGATCGTTTCGGATTCCGGAACTTTCAGGACTTCGGATGATTATCGATCATTCAGGGATTTTTTTCAATAATACTCTAAAATATCCCCGAACATTCAATAATCCTCAAACATATGATCAGAAACTCGAAAGTTGTTTCCGATCGTATTTTTGAGGATTATCGAACGTTCAAGGATATTTTCAAAGATTACCAAAAATATTCCCGAACGATCGATAATCATTGAAAATGCAAGTCCATAAAGTACATTCCATTTTCGGATCTTCGAGATTTTCCCGAGAGCCGTAAATCCAAAACCGGAACGAAACATGCCAGTTTCAGGCCATCTCTAGTTATCTGTTAGATATACTGTTAATTTAATTATTCATTTTGATGATATAGAGTAATAGCACAGCGATGTGGGCGTTAACTACTATTTTTAAAAAAAATAATTATTAAAGGACAACAATATCAAAAAAAACATCACCCCCATTACATGTTCACAATTCCAGCAGCTGAAATCACTCACATTTACAGCAGTGCTGCCCGCCCTTAGATATCACACCGCAAAGATGAGTGCTAAAAGCCCGCCTCCTAGGCGGGCCAGGGCCATGATTAACATATCACTTGTCATTTGCTGGTGGGAATGTCTGTTACAACCTCTCTCCTCCTCCTCTGCCGGTTAAACAAACTTAAAATGTCCGGTCGCTAGGATGCAGCCTACATAATCAAGCTGGTCAAGGATGGGTGGAGGAGTGTTTTCTCGCATGCTAGCTTTGAGTGACAGTTAGTGGCCGACAGAATTGTTACGTCCCTTCACAGCATGGCTAATTGAAGGCAGAATGAGGTTCGAAATCAGGAAAAAAAATGTATGGGGAGGGCTGCATACCTTTACTTTTTTAAAGCAATTTTTTTTTAAAAAATGCATTGAGGCAATACAGTTATCCTTTAACCATGTGATTAGCCAAGGTTCTATTGGTGAAACTGGCACTACCAGTCTACCAATGGAGCTCCACACCACTTCATGAATCCAAATCCATACGAGTGACGGCACTTGCATGTCCTGCTGTATGTAAGTGTAGCCGGTGAGAGCTAAGTATCTAAAAAGTATCTGTTTTTAACAATGTTTTGATATAAATAAAGAGAAAGTTTTATTGCAAGCAAGTGCAGTCACTCGTATGGATTTAACCATGTGATTAGTCTCATCTTACTGATATGTTGCTTCACTACTCTGAAATTTTCTGCCACCATCCGCAATGCTATTCTATAATTCCCACAATGCTATTCTCGATCACTCTTATAGTTTGCTTCAGGCTGGTCTTTATAATAAAGATAATTATTGTTTGTGCGTTAAAGGGTTTGTCTATTGATTTTTTTTTACTTTTATCTTTTTAACTGAAGAACGGTAGGTAAATGCGCTATGTCTTACCTCCCGTTCTAAAGTAAAACTTGCAGGAGAGGAGGAAGAACTTACTGCGGATTGCTCCAGCGCCGCCTTCTGTGACAGTCTCCAACACATGCACGCTCCTTTGCACTGGTTGCGCAAGTTTTACTGAAGAATGGGAGGTAAGAGATAGCCCCACCCTTTAAATTATTTGCTAATAATAATTCTAAGAATCCAGTGGAGCTCGTTTTCTATTCGCTATTATTTTTTTTATCTGCTTTATGGCCCAAATGTAAATTCATGCCAATTGCAGTGTATAGTGTTTGTTATAAAGTATACTGTGTAAGTTCACATACCAGAGTATTTTCATAGGCAGAAAAGCAGTGTACATTTGTTCTTTTTAATATTTATTTAATACAAACGAGTGTAGCTGCCATATTGGTTTCTAAAGTATTCCTGACTTTATTTGTCATTTCAAAGTCTCTGCACTACTTCATTCAAGAAGAGCCAGTAATGAACATAGGGTGAATTTGCTGTTTTGTGATGTCCAAAGCAGCTGTAGTTAGTTACAAATCAAACCGGGAAATGTATATAGAGCCGCCATGGTTAATTTTAGTCTTAGCGTCACGCAAACTTATGTACTGAGGCAGAAGGAGTGCGGTTCTCCATTCATTGTCCCCACTGATTCTCCAACAGCTTTTCATATTCCCTTTTTATGGCATCACTGACTAAAACTCTATAGCAGTGTTTCTCAACCTTTTTATCTGAAAGAAACCCTTGAAACAATTTTAGTGTCTCGGGGATCCCCTACATAAATTACTTATATATTTTTATTTTTCAGTCATCAAATCATCAAAATTCCTAATTTATACAAATATAAATGACAGATCTATTATTATATCTCTATTTAAATAATTACCTAAATTCACTGCAGTCTATACCAGTGTCTCTCAGGGAGCCCTTACATAAAAACAATATTACCATACTTATTTTTATTTATCTCTCATTTATCTCAAAACACCAAATACAGAATTCTAACAAACATAGAACATTGAGAAATATATAGAAAAATATATCTGCATTTGTTACAATGGTGGATCCACACAGTTGGTCACAACCTCTTGAGGACCCCTATTCAACCTCTCAGGGACCCCTAGGGGTTCCCGGACCCCTGGTTGAGAAACACTGCTCTATAGGGTCTTATAGCTAGGCCACACTGCCACGTTTTCTCACTTGCGTTCTGTTAGTGCCTGAGAGTAGCCAGATTGTGGTGTTGTAGGCCACAAGAACCCTCAACCATTTTAAGTCTATGGCCTGGGGCCCCCTTAGGCATTTATATTATATATAGTAAAACCAGTCCTGTGTGGAAGTGGATGCAATTTGTTAATGTGCTACAAAACACATTAAAAAACAGCTGTATAGCAAATTTGTTCATACAATGCGCTAGTAAAATACTGCAACGATATTGAATGGGCATTCGTAAATCTACGATAGGGAACGTAAATTTACGACCGCTATCGAACATTTGCAACACTCACAAAGGAGGAACCGTACCTTTATAAATATGGCCCTAAAAGTTATATAACAAACTGTACCAAGGCTGCAATATGCCCACAGGACTGGCTAGGTTCTGGCTAGGTTCATTATTTTTATCTCTATGCCGTTATCTATTGTGCACATTTATAGGCACAGTGTGCAGTCTGGCAAATGAGTTTTAGCAAGTATTATATGATGTTTGCTATTTGCAGTAACACCCACTGTACTTTGTATTGTCCTTTTTATTTAAAGAGGAGCTGTATGTTTGTAAATTGTTTTATTGAGGATAAAAACGCAACGTGTACAATGTATACTAATAGGCGTGACATCTTTGTCAAATATATGAGAAAAATATACATGAAAAGTAAACAAAAAAAATGTTATTTAGTAACAAAAAGCCTCTGTGTCATATCATTTTCTATTTATCGTTTTTAAAGGTTCATCGTTTGGGTCAGAATCCATGTGGAATCCATGTATGCTCTATGGCCGGCATTAGGCTGTGAACACACATTAAAATAAATCCCATTTGAAGTGACCATTAGATCATAGCTCTACACTGGATTAATCCAACAATCTACCTACAGACTGAGTAAGGGGGTTGGCGATTGGGAGTTGGGAAATGTGGTCAGCTGGTCCCAGACATCATTTATCAATCTGGCAGAATAGATTTCCAAATGATATTGGCAGATCCCTCCACATTTGCTAGAATGTCAACTGAAATGTTGGCTGATACATCCGACATCATCCAGGGACGACCTTGACCCAGGAACTCAAAGTGTCAAAATTATATTCCTTACAAAGTAAAAAAAATGGGGGGTGGGGGTAATAGACTGGGACTGGTCAATGCTAGTGCCATCTTTTCCAGACAGTGAATAGTACATAGATCAAGTCCCTTTATTCATCAGTGTCAGTTTAAAGCACCAGGAGAGGATCCTAACCAGACACAAGGGGAAAACATATCAGAGAATCTTTGTAATTGTAGGGTCCTAATGACTTTAATGAAGAAGTTAAATGGCGTCCACAGCCATGTGTTATAAGTGGCCCTCTGTGTGTGTTTTAGATGCTTAAGAAATGAGTGAGTCTCCCTTTCTATATCAGTATAGGGAAGCACTGTGTGCTTTTAGAACTCTGCTATGCACCGTGGGTGTAGAGATGGGATCCGGGTCAGACCCGGATGCAACACAGAACCCCTTGTTTCCGAAATCTGACCGTTCAGTCCGAAACTGGGCAGATTGTTCGGATTTCAGGACTTTGGAACGTATTTTCTAGGGTAACCCTCGAAAATACCCTTCAACGAACCTTGAAACTCAAAAGTAGTTTTTGATTGTATTTTCAAGGGTTTTTGAACATTCAAGGTTATTTTTGAGGGTTACAAAAAAATATCTCTGTACATTCGGTAACCCTCGAAAACATGTTCCGAAACCCTGGAAAGTAAGTTCCATTTTCAGATCTTCTGATTTTTCCTGAGTTCCGTAAATCCAAAAACGGAACTAAACTTCAGAGTTTCAGCCATCTATGTGGGTGTGGATAAATTCTTGTATGCAGGCAGTTCATGAAGGGCTTTTTCTCTCTCCTATGTTTTCTTTTATGCAGACCATAGTTTTGCTATTTTTCATTTGTAAAAACTTATTTATACATACTACATACCTAGTAAATGTTTTTTTCAACAATGAGCTGATTGCATACCCCAAACATTGTATTCACTGTCTCTGATTGGTGGGTTCTTTGTCTTTCACTTTGTATGTTTAATTTGATCTCTACCCCTCAGACAACCATCTATGTTCTGTTTCGTATTTAGCTGTGGTAAACCTTTTAGCCTTTTAACCTTTTAGCCACATATAAAAATATGTACAATGAATTTTAGTTGGGCTCTAGATTCGTGCAATTTGTGTACTGTAGCTCTAGATTATTCTTGCGTGTTTGGTGTGTGTTAAAAACTCCACGTGAATGGGTAGGGAACATTATGAAAGGTCTTTACAGTTCTGCCTCCTACTGCAAAACCTCACCCTGATAGATCAAATATGTATTTCCATGAACATCTCCATCCCACCTGCAGCAACTGGTAGTACCTATCCCCAGTGCAAAGTCCTGCATTTTACAGTCCACTAGATCTATAACAGTTAATGTGTAATCAGGATGAGGAAGCAGTTGGAGTATAAATAGTGGGCATGTAGGCTACTTGCAGAAGATATCCTGAGACCAGTTTGACCTACTTATCACAATGGGCGTAAGTAAACTATCAGTAGATTTAATTCTTCATTTCTTAATACTGGTGAATAAAGTTGTTTATAGATAGTTGATTATCTATCTGTCTATGTAGATCTGAGACAATGCAGAATTTTTAAATGTCCCATAAAGTACATTCAGAGATTTTACTGCAGACATTGGAATCTGATATTTTTGAATTAGATTTGGGGCATTTCCATATATAGTTTAAAGCTGTCCATACACTAGGCAGACATTAGATAGATGAGACGTTTGTCTATAGACAAGACCACATTTTACAAACAGCGGTTCTTATCTTAAGATAATCCAATTTGGCCCATTCAAGTTGATTGCAAAAAAGAATGGGCTGGGCGGTTCTAATAGATTACAATGCTATTGTACTGCAAGCTCAGTCTGAATGGTCAAATCAAAATTCACGATAAAGGTAACCTTACATGGATCGAGATTTTTGACTGGCTCGATCACTTTAATTCAACCAGTCAACAGAACGATTCTCTTTCAATCACCCTATTGATAGACTGATATTCAATTTCGAGCAGTTTATCTATGACAGCGTTTCTCAACCTGGGATCCCTAAGAGGTTGCATGGGGGTCCTCAAGAGATTTACCAAAACTGTATGGATCCACCATTGTGATGAATATATTTTTTAAATATATTTATCAATGTTCTATATTTCTATGAATTATGTTTTTGGTGTATTGATGTCTGAGAGATAGATAACTATAAGTAATAATGTTATTATGTATGGGTTCCCTGACATATTTTAATTTTTTGAAGGGTTCCATAAGGATAAAAAGGTTGAGAAACACTGGACTACAGACACATCTCCTGCAGTATTTCTTATAAATAGAGACATATTTATACATCTATCATTTATATTTGTATAAATTATGTATTTTGATGATTTCATGACGAGGAAGAAAAAACATAATACATTATTTTATCTAGGGGTTCTAACTTTTTTCAAGGGATCCCCACAGATGAAAAGGTTGCCCAACACTGATCTATGAATATGAATCTGATTAGACAAGTTGGAAAATGTTCAGATAATTTGACACTCGGCTGTATAAACATTAGCAGGTTGCTATTGATTGCTGGTGCTACTAATTGGTTGAAGGAGAACTCCACCCTCATAAGAACATCTTTTAGAAAGAATGGCCTCTTTAAAATATGTTGATATATCATAGTTTGTCCTATTAATTCATTGATATATGCCTGCTATGCTTCTGGATGCCTAATGGAAACTGAGCAATTTAGTGACTGCCGTACTGAGCCTGGGCATGCTCAGAAGAGGCAGATAGGGGATTAACTTTCAGTCATTGGCTGTGATGTCAACTGTCAAATCCATAACTGACAGTTGCTAAACTGAAAGAACCAGGAAGCAGAAACAGGGGCAACAGGACATTGTGCAGGATTTCAAGTTAGACTTATATATTTCAGATTTCAAACTATTACCGTTTAGGGTTTTGGGGGGTGATTTACCTGTATGTAAGTTTTCATTTTAGGGCTGGACTTGCCCTTTAAGGTTTGCACTATGAACATACAGCATCATTCAGCAGTGAAGGTGAAACTAAAAAAAAAAAAAGTTTTGTGGTTGCAGTGTATTTAAAAATGCCTAGGGATGCATCTATTCTAAAGCTGCATATGATTTCTCGATTGCTTATAGAAACAAAGGAGTAGTGCTAAAATATAAATATAAAAACAATACAACTACAAATATTCTGTAAAATGTAGCACCTAATATCATTAAATTTATCAGTAGATTAAACATGAAACATGGTGTGTAAAGGGTATCTCTACTCCTCAAAAAAAACTTTTCTGTAGTGTAGGGGACCCTATCCCAACCACCTTATTTGTTTGCAAAAAAATTAATTTAGAATTGTACTTACAGAGCTTCATTCCTCTGGTGTTCAGACCCGGCCCTCTGTTTTCAGGAACTTGTCAGACTGGCAGCCGTGTCTGTGATAGGCTGAGAGGCAGGCAATCACGGACACGGCTGCTGGCAGTGCAGAACGCCGGGGAACGAGGCTCTGTAAGTACATTTCGGATTCTTTTTTTTTGGGGGGGGAAACAAATGTGGCGGTTGGGGTGGGATAGGGTCCAGTACACTACAGAAAAAGTGTTTAAAGCTAGGGCACCAGGCAGCAAACAGGGATTGAGAGGAAGGAAGGGGGTGTGGTAGGAGGAAGTAAAACACAGTAGAGGGTCGCACTCCAAACATATTGCATTTATTTAGTGACCACACATCACAAAGTTTCAGGCAGAAAAACAGTGCCCCCTTCCTCAGTTGATGGGGGGGGGGGGGGGGGGGGGGGGCTGCAGCAGTCAAGCCAGAAACCTCTCAGAGGAAAGGTAAGAGGCGGAAAGCTTTTTACTCACAACCAGTTAACTACTCGTCACTTTCTGGGACTTTGGACAGACACTGCAGGAGAACCATGTGGAGCAGAGGTAAGTGAAGGATTTTTAAACACTGCACAGTAGGGACAGTATTGGCGGAAATTTTAGTTTTGGTTTTAGTTTTTGGGGTGGACATGCCATTTAAATGCAGGGACTGTATATAGGGAACTCGCACTTGTAATGTGGATACCTTGTTTATGGCTCTATCATCCAAGCACATGGTGTATAACTCCCAATATTGGGACAGGCTAGGGTTTACACCTTGCCCTGAAAATGGCAGGTGTGCCTGAGATGGGGTGGGGCTTGTAGGTGTGGCCTATAAATATGCAACATTGGCAGGTATAAGTGCCTGCCCACACCTGTTTTTACTCCTTGCAGCCCTGACCAACTCTGTTCAGTCACAGCTATAGCCTCACCCCAAGGTATCACAAATACAGGTAATCAATTTATAAGTCTACACGTCTGTTTGAATGCAAGAAGTTTATTGAACTTAAGGTGAGGGTCAGATCATTTACAATAGTCCTATCTGTGGCAGCAACATTGGAAATCTGCTCAAGAAGGATGGTTCAAGGTGGTGTGATTGGACCACTTATTCCCAATCAAAATTGCTAGTTCCTGATCGTTTGCAGACCTGTGTATGGGTAACATAAGCTATTGCAGAATTCATGCAGGATCTATTTAGTTTCACTATATTTCTGCCTTTCAATGAAGAGCGTGTGTAGTGTGCCGTGGTTATTGTCTAATTGTAGCTTTTTAGATCTGCTTTTCTCCCAGCTACCATTTAATTTCTTGGTTACTGCTATAAGTTGCTACGCTAAAATAAGTCATTTTTATTTGCTTAAATGTTCATAACTATAGAATTTTCCATTGTTCAAGGCTTCCCCAGGAAACAGGTGTGGTAAGGGGGTTGAAAAGTCAGAATTTTTACCTTCCATCAGCTTTTACATTCAGGTCACATGACTCCAATGACAACATTTGCTAGTGATGAATCTCGGTTTCCTAACGAACCTTGTTTTGATTTGGAACTGCAGGTTTGCGAAAATCCACAAATCCAATGGAATTTTCTAATGGAACAAAAATGGAAAATTTGAAAATCGCTATTGAATACTTGCAATCGAAAATCCCAAAATTTCTGGTTCAATTGGGTTCGAATGGGATTTTCAGAACTTCTATAGGTTGAATTCTTTACTCCGGACCTCACTGTGAAATTCCTGCCTTAGTGGTGAATTTGCACTGCAGGAGAAGTAGCATACATTTAAAGGATAAGTGCACTGTAAAATCAAGTTGTGTTCATTTGGAAGCTGCAGCTTTAAATACTGTTGCCATATTTTTTTTACCTATGCCCCTCCAGAGCCTACCTTTGTGCCTTGAAAGTTGCTGACATCTTGTTACTGGTTTGCTGAATGTTAAGCTCCGCCCCTCTGAGATTTCCTCTGCTTTCTCCTGCTTGAGTCTCAAACAGTAATGCCTGTGAGTTTCGTGCACTTATCCTTTAAGCATAAGCAACAAAAAAAACTAGTGTAACTATTGCCGCTGTGTAACAAATCCAATTAGCACTTTGTGCATGTGGGTAAATCTCAAAAGTGATCTACCCGCAGTGCAACTTTAACGCGAGCTATTAGCTGGCATTAGATAGCCGCACTATTATTTGTGCAAACTGCGTATTGAAATAGTTGCACTGGCTACGCAATGTCTTTTGCGATACTCATTCAGCTGGTGCAATGTATAGGGTTAAAGTTGCGCTAGCCTCTATTTTTATTACATACAGTTTCCTGTCTGTTCCTTGTGGATATGTATTGTGACTGTGTATGCTGGCCACCAACCTTTCCAAAATGGGTTTACTTCACCAAATTATTTTGGTACTATATAAATACCAAAGCTAAATTCGTCATAACTTTGCAAAAAAACATAAAAATAATATATTTTGCTTTATATACCTATGTATGCCCTTAGATGTTCACCTCCCATCAACATGGCAGCTCCCTAACCCCCATAGTGAAAAATGAATAGTGATTGATCCTAATGGTTGCCAACTCCTCTGCAGAGGACTGAGAGTTCCATTGACTGTACCTGGTGCTCTGTGAATGGAAACTTTGGATTGTGATCCAGTCAGATGCCAGTTTGTTACTCATTCTGCTGCCTGACAGGTGTGACAACCCATTGACCAAGAAGCTTAGACAAAGCTGATCATGCCACATCCCATTCAATTAGACAATTCAGTGCTCAGGCCAAGAGATTATCTCCCATTGCAATACACCAGAGTGTCCTTTTTATTACTGCACCGCATCAGACTTTGATTTATGGCTGGTTCTGATTATTCAATGTTTTTTTTTTTTTTTTTTCTCCAACTCTCCTTTCCTTTTGGTATCCTGTCTATTTTTACAATTTCCTTCACTGTGTCGGAATCCCCCCCCAGTTTATCATGCATCAGAGAGCAGGTGGGATACCTTCAATATTTAATTATCTCTATGCTACCTTGTTGGAATCAATTGCTTTAATGTCACCACTTGTCAGCGTGTTCTTTGTTATTTGCACACACACTACCAAGAAAGAAGCAGGGGGAAATGGCATTGAAACCTCTCCCTTCAATGAACTGAATCCTACATCTCTTAATACAGAGAGAAGCAGTTAATGTGCTGGGCCACATAGGGGGGCACATACTGTCACCTTGCTAGGAATCTGTATTGGTTGTAGAATGTATTAGCATTAATTCAACATTTATTAAAGTGTCAGTATACTTAAAATATAATATCAACATTTTAAATGCATTTTGTAGTAGCAGCTAGGCCCTGTTTTGTCTCCAAAGGGCAAGAAGTCCACCCTACAAATGCTAAAATTGTATAAAGGTAAATGACCCCCAAGCGCCAAAACTGCAATAGTTAGAAAGCATGATGTGCCAAAAACATGATAGGTGGTATGGACTTGCACATAACAATGAACAATGTTTTGATGTCACACCCATCAAACATTTATGAAACTATTTTGAAAGTCACATTGTTGAACGGTTCTACCAGTTGGACATCCCTGAGAAAAACAGTCAAAATCCTTTTGCACATATTGCGTAGGGGTCGAGCTGTCGAAAATCTCTCTCAGTTGACATGTACATACAGTAATAATGAGCTAGAGCATCTAATGCACGTTTCTTTTTTTATATCCTGACAAGCATATAAGGTTTGTGATGTTGATAGATCCACTTCTTGAAAAGATGCCTGTACCCATATATACATCTCATTCTCTCATTTCTATACAGGAAAAATTTGAACTTGCAAATCTGGAGCTGAAGCATGGAGATATTTTGAAGATTAAGGGAAAGCTCACAGATGATGCTAAGAAGTAAGTCATTTAATCAGGGGTCTTGTTCTCCCCCATAAGAAACACATCACAGGAGAATGTGTTCACTTTCCTTGTAGTAAAGTACCTTGTACTTTTTTAGCTTTATGTGTCTGCCAGGGACCCTCAATGATCATATGACAGAATCATTTTTTTCAAATATTTAAAGTGAATGAATTTGATTCAATTAAAGGGAAAGGAAGAGATCAATATAGAATATCATAGGAAGATAATGCAGATGCCCAGAATTGTTGGCTGCACCTTTAAACTTCTCATTCATACTTGCAGAGATGTCAGTTCTTGGAAATTCTGAAGGGGCTGATTTCATGTCACCCACCATTTTATTTCCAGAATTGTTCACGTAATTGTAACTTTTCTACTCAGTGAGACATATTTTACCTGTAATATAAAAATTTTATATATTTTAGACCCGTAGATGGATGTCCATGTTTTCTTGTTATCAATGCAACTTCTTATACATTATAAATTATATATTAATTAAATTTTTTTTTTATTTCCTTGCAGTTTCTCTTTTAATTTAGGCCACAGCTCCAGTGATATTGTGCTGCATTTCAACCCCCGTCTGCATGAGAAGACTATTGTGTGCAACTCCAAACGTAGCAACAACTGGGAGACAGAGCAGAGATCTAGTCACATGTGCTTTACACCAGGCTCAGACGTCAAGGTATGTGGAAAAGGGGTGAGACGTCCAGAACTATATAAATATTTTATTATATAGAAAGATTCAAAGCACTGGCTAAACTTAGTGTGCAAAATCAACACCAGGCTGTCATAAATAACTTCTATCTGGCTCCTCCCTCAGTCACTGTCACTGACAATTTCCCCGTCTTTTGGCATTGAAGAACATATGTTAATGAAGGAGGAGAAGCTTGAAAACTGTTGGTTACTGTCAGAAAGTAGTCAGTTACTGCATGAGTATTATTCTCCTTTAAAGATCTGTGTCAAGTCAATGCTACTGCATATAATGGAGCACAGATCAGTGGCATCTCCACAGAGCTGTGCAAGATGCCCTATGGGCAGGAATCCTGTAAGGTCCAATAAGTTTTATCCCAATTTCTGCCTGTGTGTCATTAGAAAACATGCAATCCTGGCAGTCAAGCCACAGTGTAGAAATGTCTGCCTATCTTTATTGCAAATCCTGCTAAAATTACTGGGAATCAATTGCACTGGTATGTAGGGACCCAAATCCCAGAAATATAGAAATAGGTTTCTATTGATCCATGTGTATCCCTATATCACAGCAAGATTACAGATGAATTTTGTCAAATTCTGCCAGAAAAAACAAGCACTGAATCAGAGTATGGGCAGCTTAACTTCCTACAAGGGATAAGGCAGTAATTACATGTACATTTGGTTCCAGCAACTGATGCGCTGCTGGCTTGTGCCAAATTAGAAACAAGGTCATAACAGGAGCTCTGCACACAAAATGTGCCGTCGTTGCACACCAATCCACATATAAACATAACATCAATGTACCCCAGAATGCTGTGAAAGCAACAGGTCCTGTCTCCCTCTTTATAAACTGTATAAACAATCTTTAACAGTTGCCCAACTAGAAAATCTCGCTTCTAGTTTCTTATTATTGTGAACAATGTGCTTGACCTTGATCCTGGATGCTATGTCTCTCAGAATATTCCATCCGTTCTTATTCATTTTTCTTTTTTTTGATTAAATCGCATTTGTTTGTTTTCAGGTATCTATAAAGTTCAATGGAAGTAATTTTGAGGTGAAGCTTCCTGATGGCCATGAAATCACTTTCCCAAACCGTTTTGGATTTGACAAAATAACTTACCTGTCCGTTATAGGGGACTTTAAAGTCAAATCCTTTAAATATGAATGAAACCAACATGCTCAACAATAAAACATGAATGCCTGAAATGTAAAATTCTTGTGTTTTTTTATGGGCGCTAACCAAGTTTTACAGGAAAAGGAAAATCTTGACGTGTTCTAGAATTTGTTTATAATTAATAATATTTATAATTTATTATAAATAATAAATAATGTGCACCTAGGAATTCTTTCATTCAGGTCTTAGAACTTATTTAACATTTGAAAGCTAACATCTGATTGGTAGGGGAGAATTAGCACCATTTTTAACAATAAGAACTTTATTGAATAACCCCAATTGTGTTTTACAGTAGGGGACATCCTATTTAAGTTCATATGCAACTTTCAGTTAGTCATTAGACAGTGATCCAAACCTTCCAACATGCTGGGTCTAGGGCAGTACAGAGCTTATTTGAGCCACACCCTTGACCCGCCCAGCCAAGCCATGTCGCGGTGAAAACATTCTTACAATATACAGGATATATTTGGGGGCTTTACACAACCACACTATTTATTTTTTTACATTAGTACACAACCACACTATTTATTTTTTACATTAGTACACAACCACACTATTTATTTTGTACATTAGTACACAACCACACTATTTATTTTTTACATTAGTACACAATCACACTATTTATTTTTTACATTAGTACACAACCACACTATTTATTTTTTACATTAGTACACAACCACACTATTTAGTTTTTACATTAGTACACAACCACACTATTTAGTTTTTACATTAGTACACAACCACACTATTTAGAGAGCAACTAACCAAAATAAAAAATATGCAAGCAGAATCTAATTAATTTAAATTTGCTCACATGATGATATGTTCCCATTGTATTGCAGCTTAAAAGCTGCTCTTGTCCATGGACAGATGAAAGCAATTGGTATAATAACTTAGCTGGTTAACCCAGCCACCACGCCAAGGCTGCTTAAATAGCTGGTCCTAACACACCAGAACTTGCCTTTAATGAACCGGAAGCCTCTGCCATGTGCATTCCAAATTAACAGAACAAGCAGCACTCATTACAACAAATCCATTTATTGGTTACTTTAAACTATAATGAATTTTCTGCCACTACACGTGACTTTCTTTTATATAGTATCATCAAATTGTTTTGTTCTGTGAATTTGGATGGAGTACAGTAGGTGAATGTGCTGACCTTGCACCAGTTTGACCCCAAGGAGACAAGTGCTGGTAAATTTGGGCTGTACATCTGCCATGTGCCTTGTCCCCCAGAGCTTGACTTTCCTGCTTTACCTACTTTCTCAGCAGTTCCCTGACCACACTTAAAAAGGAGTAAGTGGAAATGAGATAATGGGAGCAAATAGGTACAGCAGATAACACAGTAAGTAATAGCTTTCTCTTATTCTAATTACTAAGTAAATAGATAGGACCTAGTTAGAAATAAGATGTTTGCTCCCCTACAATAGATTGTATTTATCTCACAGATACATTTAGATTATATTTGTTACTTTTCTGCTTCTCATTTTTTAATGAAATATCTTCTAATTAGTGTGTTTTATCCCAGCTTATCTCTCCTGCTGCTTTATAACTAGACATGGAATTGCTCCTATATTTAAATACAGGAACTATGGAATAAAGCACAGCTTCAAAACAAAATTCATAAAGACATACTTGTACATGGTGATTGTGTGATTACGGTAATTTAATTGTAAGCTCTTTGGGACAGGGCCCAATGTAAAAAGTATAACTGTGCTCCTCCTCCAAAATATACCCAATCTAAAAAGGTAAAACTCATTTGAAAGTGCTGTGTAAGAATATACAATACATACAGTCATTTTTTTGTCATTTGATTGATTCAAACAATTGAATATTATTATATTATATATTATATCTATTTATTATTAATTTGGCTTGAAAAAGCCAAATTACTGTTATTTCTATTTCTTCTTATTTTTCTTCTTCCGTTTTATTCTTCCGCTTTTTTGGACCGTATCTCCCCCCACAGTTTTTGAGCTAGAGACATAAAATTCGGTACAGACGTGCGGGGCATATAGGAGAAGTGTGCTATCTTCTAGCTAAGGAATCCGCAGAAGCGTTATGGTGTTATCGGCGAATTTCCGAACATTTTTTTCCATAGACTATAATGGTAACAATTCTCAAATGTGGATATTTCAAAACTGTTTTTTTCATGGTCATAAATACAAATGGTGATACCCCCAACCCCCCACACAGACCCAGGTACACCCACCTACTGACCTACCTTTCTATTCCCATCAATTTTTTTTTAACTCTCAACCCGACACGGGTACACACACCTACTGATCTACTTATCCATTACTAGGGCAGCCATATGTAAAGGGTAACTAAAGTAAAAAAGACTCATTTTGACCAATCATCAAAAAAGTTAGTATTTTATCCCCCAACCTGATATGAATACACACACCAACTGACCTACCTTTAATGCATGTGACATATTTAAAGGGTAAGTAAAAAACAACAATGTCCTCTTCATTGGCATTATTGGGTTTTAAAATCTGCAGCACAAACACACAAATTCCCTTCCAAAATGCAGTCTTTCAAACCAAATTCAAAGTTTATACTTAAACTTTCCCTTTCTAGTTATATCTATTATTTGTTTAATAAATGTATGTCCAGAAAAGCCGAACATGTTAACACATTTAGGGTTTTATTCAAGAAGAGCTGCAAATTTTTTCTTAAGTCTGCAGCAACCGATCACATTTTATCAAATGTTTCCTAAAGCTGGGTACACACAGGACAGATTTTTGAAAAATGAAGTCTGTCATTCAAGATCAAGACACACAATCCCGAGTGTTCTCCCTATGCACAGCATTTACACAGCATAGGGAGAACGTTCGGGACAGTGTGTTTCCCTCGACCACGGCAGACTCCCGTATATGGAGACTACTGTGGGAGAGGGAAATTTACGGTATTTCCCAAACATTTGGCGGCCACACGCTCATTCGGGATATTGGGGCTTTATTGGTACTGTATGTACCTAGATTTACTGTACTAGACCGGTAAAAAGGTTTCATCTGATTGGTTGAGGCACACTAACAGCTCTGGCAAATTTTTGCACCTCTTATTGAATAATCCTGATGAGGCAAGGAAGTTTTAACGAACACTCACAATAAAATATTCAATGAGCATGTGCAACTATGTTTCTAGTCAGTGACCCACACTGTAAACCTTCAACATTTAATAGACGATTTCTCCACAATCCTGCAGATTTCAGAGGTAAGATATACAGATACAGTATGTGTTACAGAATTCATGCAGGGTATTTATATTCTAACTTTAGTTCTCTTTTAAATTCCTTTTACAAGTTCAATTTAAATGCTATAATTCTACTCATTAAATGTTAATTCAATGAATTAAATTAAAGTTAACAGTGGTTAGTCTACCCACATAGAAACGTCAATCTGCAAAATCAGTAAACGCTGCAGCATTCTTTTATGGAGTTAACATCACGCTAACTCGTTCAATATCGGTTAGTGCAACTTTAACCCCTTCCTTGAGCCAGCTGCGTGGGTATTGCAAATTTCAATATGGATTTAATATGGATTAATGAACAGTTATTGCAGTTGAATGTTATTTCGTAGAATCCAGACACATTCTGTAACTAGGGTCAGTGTCGGACTGGCCCACAGGGTTACAGGGGAATTCCCTGGTGGACCACAGCCCATTCACCCAAGAAAACAGAGAAAACCTTTACATTTTAAAAAAATGGGACAGCAAGACATGCATTTTAATAAATAAAAGGAGTCAGTAGGAGTAAGATAGACATGTAAATGATAATAGAAATATGAAATGTTAGCTTGGCCCCTTGTCTCAGATTTCTTGGTTAGCCCCAACAGTCCAGTCTGACACTGCCTAGGGTGTGAAGGTTTCAGTAAATGTAGATCACAAGGTTTAACTAAGATCCTTATTCAGTTACAAATGTTGCTCCTCCAACGTTCGCTGTTTTCACCTTGCAAGTGGAATGTAGTTTGCTTCATTTTTGTTTATATTCCCTGCATACTGGAAGAACAAGTCCAGCAACATCAGATCCTGTTCTACCTTGGTCTTCTTTCAATTCTGTCATCTGGAACAAATTGTTATTATACTGTAGGCCTTTTAAGATATACCTACTTTATTATAAGTATAGAAAATGCATACATATGTAAATACCTTGTATCTTTTCAAAAGTACCGTAACTGACGGTATAGTTAGCTCTGGGTCATGGCCATGTATTTACATCTTTAATGTACAATTAGTTTAGGAAGTATTCATATTATAATTAGATATAATTTTAAAATATATTTTTAAGGGCGCCAATATAAAGGTGCATGGTGGTGCAGCTAATTGCAACAAGTAGATTGAAGTACCCCCACCTTGCCCCTTTGCTCTTAAGGAGATAATTCCTTGAAATCTGCTGCAGATGTGAAGGCACAATCAAATTAAAGACAGACCCAGGCTGCAGGGAGAGGTGGGACTCCTTTTAGAGGGGACAGGGGTGTTCCTAGGGATTTTGGCAAATGAAACAACTTTTAAATGGTGCCTAAAGGCAATATAGTGGGCATGGCTTCATAGGGAAAGTGGGTGTGTCTTGTGGACATGGCCAGGTTTGTGGAAGTGGGTGGGGATTTAACACTGGCTGGTGAATGGGAGGGCTGACATTACACTGCCTAGTGGACTGGAGGGCTGACTTTACACTGGCTGGTGGACTGGAGGGCTGACATTACACTGGCTGGTGGACTGGAGGGATTACTTTACACTGGCTGGTAAATAGGAGGGCTGACTTTACATTGGCTTTTGATTTGGAGGGCTGACTTTACATTAGCTGGTAGAGGGCTGGAGAACTGGTAAATATGCCTACATTACAGACTGATAAATATGAGGTGCCCATGCATACATAATGGCACACACACTTACAGAATGGCACACATGCATACATATACACTTGTGTACATACAGATAAACTTGCATTTGTAGATAAATGCATACAGACAGGCACAGATTCATACAGAAAGAAATACACAATTAATTAATTAAACAGCCATTAAGGGCTAAAACCCCCACCAGTAATAAACGAACAAGTACTATGTTCTTACTTATATAACTAAGTGGTCCGGGTGCAGTATTGTCCCAGACCCTTCACCTAATAATGCTGCACACATTCGTGGGTAAGTGAACTACAATGCTTACCCATCCATCCTGGTGGCCTGTGTGTCGGCAGCCCAGAGCCCACCGACGAGCCAGAGGCTGAACAATCAAAGGCAAGTGAAGTAAGGATCTGCACTAACCGGTGCCAAAAGGAACTCCGAAGACCACTTATGATGTGAAGGGTCAGCAAGCTTGAATGGGAACATATAATCCTTGTGCTTATTATCCTGGTACCAGTATTAGCAGGAACAAGAGTTTATAGGACAATGCTGTTTACTATAATAAGGTTTGCATCTGTAACAAAGCAGTGAAAGCACAGGAAAAAATGTTTACATTATGAGATACTTTATACAGACCTATGTATATGGTCACTTGGTCATCTTTACCTTTTTAAAATAAAGAGGAGCATTAACCAAGAAGCAAAAATCTAGGGTAAGGGAAATTAAAAGACGGTATACTTTAACACTGGAGTGGCCTTGAAAATCAAGGGGTGGCAAAAATGGTGTAATGCACTCACTGCTGCCCATGATAACCCTTCTAGGAATCCCTCCCTAGAGAATCCTGCACTTGTCCCTGAAAAGATAAATGCTTCCATATTCTGCAAAGAAAAAGAAAACCAGCTCTAGTTCTCCTTTAAATCATTAAAAAAAATCATGCAATGACATGTAAATATTCCGGCCTTTGATTCTGTTAATGAATTATTGCATCATAGCAAAAAAAGCAGCCAGAGCAGAACCAACTGCCTAAAGGAAATATTTAACATGGGAATATCAAACTAATAAGATCATTCACACTCATAAAAGTCAGTTCACATTTCGTAGCTTTCTAAGCAGTTTATGTTCCGTGCGCAGTGGGATGGGAATTTGCCTTCTGAAAAGCTTGTGAAGTACCTGACTATTCTGTTTGAATTGGAGACGTGCAATCACCTTTGTTTTTAAAGCACGATAAAGAAGTCTTTTGGGAAGGGAGCACATGGAGATATTTTATTAGCTGCCTAACACATTAGATATGTATTTTGTGATATAATCGTCAGTATCGTATTATTTACTTTTTACTTTATACATTTATTACAGTGAAAAAATATACATTTCCCAAAGCAGAGGCATCAGGTACACTTGGCTCCATCGCTCATCCTTCTGGTTGGAAATTGTCGACACTTATCTATTTAATTGTATTTACTCAATCCCTGTTTTCTATTTCATGCTGTTCCTTATTGTGAAGCAATGAGTACCCTTGCGGATCTATAAAAATAAAGTGCCTATATATATTCATACAAATAATACTTCGCCTTTGCTGGATTCCCTCAAGAGAGTCATCTTAGATACAAGGGAAGAAAATGGATTATATTAAAGAAGTTTGAGAAGAAAGGCCTTTCAGCAGACAGAATTTAGTTTTTTTCTCGTACAGAAGTAACATTAAGAAACCAAAGCCATGAAGCAGGGTTATTTTTAAATCTTCCCTTGTCCTAAGCCGCCCACTCCCTGACCACCCCCACATCCTTCTACTCCCTCCAGATTCCATTATCAGATTCCTTGGGTAAAGGGGAAAGACTTGCAAGCATCATAAAGAAAAGAATCCCTTGTGTGGACATATTAAAGTAAGGCCTACATGCCAGTACAAGAAACCTGATGCCCTTGGCCATGGTTTGATGGTGTGCATTGGGATTACAGTCCTGGGTTGAAAACCAACATTAACCTTATCAGACTATTTGAGACATTCTTTAACTTTGTGTTGAGGGTCTTGCTAATTTCTTAAAGCTGACATTTTGCCTTTAGAAATGTAGTGCACTGTAGGACCAGGTCCATTGTGGAGAATACTGATGGGCTACAACAAAATTTGCATTGCCGTGTCCAGGAAGTGCAACTCTGACCTATTGTGTCATTTGGGGGAAAGTTACCTAATATCACTAGAGAAAAGGCCATTTTAGGAGCACGATCTGAGGTGACTGGCTGAAATATGAACTATACTTACAGATAACAGACTGATAATTATTTTTATGTGCAGTGGATAGGTTTGCCACCTTTAACTTTAAAGGGGAACTGTGGTCTCCATACAAGTTTAAAGGCCAGTTTCCTACCCTTTAAAACGAGACATCAACCACCTGTCTACGTGCTCCACAGCCCAAGATATAAAGAAATTACTGACCGGAAATGGGACATTCCTAAGGCTGCTCCTCCACCTCGCCGCTGGCGAGCACAGCCTCAGACTTCAGTGACAGGACAGGAGACAGTAAGTCCCTCCCCCTCCCTGCTGTGTGAAGATCCCTACAGTGAAGGTAAAGGAAACTACAGCACTACTCTCCCACTATGTGAAAACAGCCTTTTCAGGCAGAGTTCTAACTCACGCAAGTGGGTGGGACCATGGCACCTGTGTGTGGGCGTGGCTAAGGCACCCACGAGTGGGCAGGGCCAAGGCACCCGCGAGTGGGGGGAGCTAAGGCACCCACAATGCCACATGGGGCTTTAAGGGAAGGGGCCAAGGGGGGGCCTGCAAATGGAGGGGCCACGGGGTCCATGAGTAGGAGGGACCAGGGGGACTTGGAAGAGTAGGGGGGGTGCAAAGGGAGGAAGATACACAGGGCAGATGGACTGTCACATAGTTTCAGAACAGGAAGTGCAGGGGACCTGGTGATGCTGCTACCATATCACACAAAGAAATGAAAATATCTTTAAAACTATGTAAATTCTCAGGAGAGCAATTCTTATCAATTTACCTAAAGTCATTTTTGGACCACAGTTCCCCTTTAGTCCCGAACATGTATGAAATCTACATGCTGCAGTGCTAAGTGCCATTGCATTAAATTCATGCTGTGTGGCTGAAATCAATGCAGCCTCCTTTACACTTCTAATGGCTAACCAGACTTGTGTCATTTAGATCTCATATGTATTTGAGTCTTAAGGGCAAGGAAGGCAACTCTAGCAGTGGAACGACTCAAAAATCTCATTGATTTGGATTCAGGTTATTGGACAAGCTGATGAGGCCCAAGAACATGTTTGAAAACTTGAAAAAAGGTACAGTCATAGATGTAATATATTTCGCTATCGCAACCTACGTGCACTCGTTTCCCCAATGTATTAATGACTTTGCGACCGCTAATACATTACAATACAATAGCGAAAACGCTAGCAGTAAGTTGTGACCTTTTGCGCATATTTTAAAGACACCATTGAGGACGCGTTAATTGTTGCGCAAAAAACTAGCGCTAAAACCGGCACAAAATATATTGCATCGCTTTGCGCTGCGCAAAGATAAAAAAATTTCGACATGGTGCAGGCAGTGCAAAACCTTCGCTAACACGTTAGTTCATGGGTTAGCGTGATTTTAGCGCTTAATTTCTCGTTAGCGCGGGATATTGCATCTCCCTGATAGTATCTTTATCCTACAGAGATATAAATCCCCACCAGATGGCGCCATTATAAAAGGTTTTGTGATGCCTTTGTAGATCCTGTCAAGAAAATGTGCTCTCCTTTTTATTAACTAACTATAAAAACAATTCCATAGAAACAGGGGAATTTACAAAGAGACGCATTGCTTTTTAATGGTGTTAAAGTCCCGCTAACCAATTTTATATGGGTTAGTGCAGCTTTAAACTCTTCATTGCGCAAAGTGCATGGGAATTTCAAAAGCCACCTGCACAGCCGGCGCAACTAATTCAATATGCGGTTCGTGCATATAACAGCGTGCCTATTAAACGCCAGCTAATAGTTAAAGTCATGCTGTGGGTGAATCCCGAAAGCGCATGTTGAAATTGATATTTACTGGAGTGATACATTACAATGAAAAATAATGTGTATTAAAGTTAATTATCATGGTAACTGATGGATATGTGGAATTAGCAGGCCCAATCTTAGTGTAGACATGTGTTGTGTTGGATGAATTACATTACGGTGGCTCAGTGGTTAGCACTGATGACACTGAGTTTGATTTCACCCCTGGACACATCTGTATGTTCTCCCCGTGTTTGCGTGGGATTCCTCCGGACATACAGTTCAGGAACACTCTAGCACACTGCTGTTGGCTTGCTGCCAGACAATCGATAGGTGCTATCCCTCAGCTCTCTACTCCACGAGCTTGAATAATTCCAGAACAAAGATGCAAACGAGGGAGCACACTATAAGTGTAGAATCAATAATTTATTGTGAACAACACACGACGTTTCGGGACAGCAATGTTACCTGAGGAAGGGACATTGCTGTCCCGAAACGTTGTGTGTTGTTCACAATAAATTATTGATTCTACACTTATAGTGTGCTCCCTCATTTGCATCTTTGTTCTGGGATTCCTCCGGGCACTCAGTTTTCCCCCACAATCAAAAAGACATACTGATAGGTTGTTTGTGTCAAATATGCTTAGATTGTAAGCTCTTCAGTGCAGGAGAGAACAAAGGTGGAGGTGCACTCTTGTCCAAGCTGTGTGTGCAGATACCTCAAATGGTTCTCCCTTAAACCAGGATAGTCTCAGCAAACTCAAGAAGCAGAGGATCGCACTCCAAAAAACCCTTACATAAACAGATTGTCGTCCATAATAGCCGTGCATTGGTCAGTCATGAGTCACAGGTCACAGCCATGATCGCACGCCTGTAACATTTGCCAGAGCATAACACTCACCAGAAATAGGGTTAGGAGATAGAATTTGCACATATCATATACACACAGGAGATATAAGGGAAGCTGATCAGTATGTGCCTGTACACATAGAGCCATAAGTACACCTTCAGCATAGTTGCCAATATTTATGAAGCAGGATGCACACCAACGCAAGCTGTGGACACACCTATCACTCCATTCTTTCAGTATAACTTAGGTACAGCACTATAGGAGTCCAAGTGGGTGTCATCAGTTCCCCAGCTTTGTGGGAAACTACAGATGGAAGTTTTCCAAACTTTCTCAGCAGTTCATTGGTAGAAGCAGGTAGAAGAGCAGCAGTAGCAGTGCTGCAGATTTAAAGGTCTGTTGGGTTCACTGAATAACCTGGGCCCTGGGTAATGTCTCCATCTGGCTGACCTCTGCTCAATCTAGGGACATTCTTCAGGACAATAATGAGATTGGGACAAAAAGTTCAAATGTGGGACTGGCCAGCAAAAACCAGGACTGGTGACCTATGACCTACACTACAGTACCATTCGCTACCTAATCAGAACCCAGCATCTGTGTGATTGATTGAGATCAGCAGGACATGTTTTTTTATTCCCTCATTTATTGTATTGAGAAGAACATATATGTTGATGGAATCTAATCACCTATTAACATCTGTCTTAACCGGCTGATAAGAAAGTGCACAGTGGTACCAGTAGGAGCCCCTATAGAGCCAATGAAAAGACCAGGATTTGTCAATATTGACATTTGTTGCACACTGAGCTTTAGACAACCAGTCTCCACTTTATCACTGCAAAAATCTACAAGTCTGAGCATTTTCTCCAGTCAGATTGTTTCCCTGTGTACACAGCACCAGCCGCTAACTCCCACATTGTTATATTTTTATATACTAACACTTTTCATGTGGGATCGCACTTCTCTCTGTAGCCTGTTTAGACTATATCTGCATGAGGGTTTACTGGGTTTCTGAGAAACATAAAAACAAGTATAAACCAATGAGAACGATCGATTATTGAGTAGCTCTTACCTTCCTTCACCACCTGATTACATTAATACATTAATGAGGGACAATAGAAGGGACGTGTGCACCCTTTTTTTTACTCACATTGAAATCGATGCAGCCTGTATCATGCTTTTAATGTAAACCCAAACCAACCTTTCTATGTGTTTGTGTCATCACAATATCGTTCCAATGGAGCTTGGATCATGTATGGGCCCTTCAGCTAGAATCAGTTAGAAAGTGATCTCACTGAAATGCAGTGTGTGGACATCCTTTAAGAATGGAAAAAAAGAAGTTTCATCTTCAGGTTAGGAAAGGTTTCTTTACAGTGAGACCGGTGAAACCTGTGGAACTGTCTTCCAGCAGATGTGGTAATGGCAAGTTCATTGAATAGCTTTAAAAATGGGCTGGATAAATTTCTAAAACACAAAAAATATCGAGAATTACTGGTATTAATACATATACTGTAGTTCTGGTTGGTACGGGGATACTATATAATATTGAGAATTACTGGTATTAATACATATACTGTACTTCTGGTTGGTAACAGTGATACTATATATATTGAGAATTACTGGTATTAATACATATACTGTAGTTCTGGTTGGTACAGGGATACTATATAATATTGTGAATTACTGGTATTAATACATATACTGTAGATCTGGTTGGTACGGGGATACTATATAATATTGAGAATTACTGGTATTAATACATATACTGTAGTTCTGGGTGGTACAGGGATACTATACAATATTGAGAATTACTGGTATTATTACATATACTGTAGTTCTGGTTAGTACAGGGATACTATATAATATTGAGAATTACTGGTATTAATGCATATACTGTAGTTCTGGTTGGTACAGGGATACTATATAATATTGAGAATTACTGGTATTAATACATATACTGTAGTTCTGGTTAGTACAGGGATACTATATAATATTGAGAATTACTGGTATTAATACATATACTGTAGTTCTGGTTGGTACAGGAATACTATATAATATTGGGAATTACTGGTATTAATACATATACTGTAGTTCTGGTTGATCAAGGAATACTTTCCGATTGCTGCTTGGAGTCAGGAGTCAGGAATCCCCCCCCCCGTCCCTTTTTAGCTGGGGCTTTTTGCCTTCCTCTGGATCAACTGTTAGGTAGGGTTAAAAAGGGGGGTGAAAAGGTTGGACTTGATGGACGTATGTCTTTTTTCAACCTCAATTACTATGTTACTACGTATGTATTTCTGCGCTTTGTGTTAATAAATAATTTCTGTTGTTCCAAGGTATTATTATTATTGGTATTATTATTTTTATTATAATTATTATCATTTACTCCCTACCTCCCCCAAGCAATTTGAATAATGAGAAGATGCAAATTTAGCTCCACTCTGCCATTGCAAGGCGTGATAATGTGCTCTGCATAATGACATTCTCCTTCCCATATTATACTGCCTTCCTCTGTTATAATAAAGAAGGTTGAACTCATTGTTTAGATAGAGTTGCACTGTAAATATGACAGTATTAATACCCCCTTTTCCTTGTTAATGAGCAGAATCTCAGAGAAAGGAATAATTAATCCACATTAAAACCACGCACAATAATATAAAGAACTCACTTTCAACTTAGCACATTGTTGTAGATTTCACCCCCATTGGGCTGCTATTGGGAACATGCAGACAGACAGATGGTTCACAAACTAAGGGTCTCAGATCGGATTGTTGGATCTTATTTTATTCCAAAATCCCAGCTGGGTTAGTAAAGGATCTTCTACTGTATACTGCGCTCTAATTAATAATGCAAGACAGCAACTGGAACCCTACAAATGGAGTGCCCAGATCTCCATTTATTAACCAAGCATGGCAGGGAGACCGTTACTGAATAATGCACTTTCATTGACTAATATGCAGCCCTGCAGAATAAATGGTTGTGTTATAAAACTGTTTTAAAAGGGGATGGTCCTGTGTCCAAGTCTTTTCTTGCAGCAGCAGTGTCCAAACAGCAGAATGCAACAAAGGAATGCTGGGAGTTGTAGTTTTCAAGCCTTTGAAGGTAGTAGCAGATTGGACCTCACTGCCTTACAGCATCAAACAAAGCTGGATTCAGTAACCTGATGCTGTCATGTCACATATTGCTTATTTTTACACACAAATATGACTTAATTATGTTTATGTGATGTGGGCGATCGATTATCCTCCCCGATCAAAACAAATCCAATTTGCTCCACGTCTGCTTTCATAGCACCATAACGTAAAATGTAAATCAAAGCCTATCACAAGAAAACCTCATTTATATACACTGTATACAGGCAGATATATTATTTAGTAGAGTTAAGAAGGTATCATTTCATCAGATTCCAACCAGACAATGCAACCTCAGCACAGAACTAAATCACATTAACTATTGGGGAAAGGCTGTCAAAATATTCCGAAAATAAATAATAAAAGATTGTACTGTATTCATTCATTATCTTTTAGGGAAAAGGAAAACGCCTCATTTTCTTTTAGATTAACGCTGCTCGGTTGACAACAATATTACACCTGTTACAAGATTTCAGTGAAGAATTGATTTGAGATTCACATTGTGAAAGAAGTTCATATACATAGAACTGTGGGATGTTCAGCAACAGGTAACTCACACATTAGAACGCTGGCGATGTACTTATCAAGTCCAATGTTACCAAGTCGCTTTGGCTGTTGGTGAACTACATTCCCCAGTGTTTTCCATAAACCCAAGCATAGTAATTAAGAGGTTGGTGAAAAAATCTAATTGTAGAGAATTTATTTACATGGCAAACACACTACATTGTTCAAATGTCACTTTCAGTACCATGGACAGCAGATGCTTTTGTTTCGTTCTGCAGATACATAGGGCCTGATTTACCCACATGTGCTGTGCTAAAAATAGGGGTTAAAATTGTGCTAACCTATATTGAATAGGTTAGCGCAAGTTTAACTCCATATTTGCACTGGCTGCACCAGTTTTACAAAAGACACCTGTGCAACCGGTGCAATGTATTTAATAAGGGATTTGCACCACTTTTAAATCCAAAATTTAAGACCAGCTAATGGCTGGTCTTAAAGTGGCGCTGGGGTAAAATTCCTTTTGGGATTTACAACAAGGTGCAAATCCAATATTAAATACTGAAAGCCATATTTGCCCGGACAATTTGTGGCTCTAGGTAAATGAGGCCCATAAAACCTTGTAATTGTGCACTGGAGATCTTATTGGAGCCATCACAATGTATATTAAGCTTAGCCAATAACCACAGATCTGCCATACATTACGGTATATTCCAGGACCTTATCATTAAGACGCCAGGGTGTAAGCAATCTGAATAGAGTCTGTACAAGTCTGGGGACTTGACTGAAATCTGTTGCATAGTCAATGTTCCATATTAAAATGCTCCATGACTTGCAATTAATTGCTCGGGTGCATAAATTATAGTAAGAGAAATTGAGAGAATTTCTTTACACAACCAAAAACAACAACAAAGCAATGATCCTGTCTACATTAGTTCACACTCACAATAGTATAAATCCATGGCCAGGCAGGTAATTAGAAAACCAATAAATCCATGGCCAGGTAGGTAAATAGAAAACAAACAGTGTCACAGCGCTGTCTGCAGTTATAAGTACACACAAGACCAATAAATTCCCCCAACACCCTTAAACAATCATCTACACTGAACTGACTTGTTACTGTTGATACCGTCAGTACAGAGATGGTGCAGCCTGGTGTATATTCAAACCCACTAATCCATTAGCTTGTTGGTGACATGGATCTGTACAACATGGTTCACACAAGAAAGTTAGCACTGAATCTGCTTAAAAAAAACTGCAAGATATAGAGAATTGAATTGAAATAAGGGATACAACGAATGGAGGAAAGACAGTTAAGGCCATGATCACATAGAAAATACCAACTAGATCACTGTGTGGAGCAGGCAACTGGGACAATGAGCAGTATAACAAGTGACATTCCCTAGCAGATAGAGATGGAATGTTAGGAAACCTGGACTGCATTCAGTCCTCCCCTATATCAATAAGTTAAATGTACCATTCAAGGGGTCTAGTTGTATCCTGCATTCCCGGACTATTCCATCTCAGTGTTCCATTATATTCCCCATACTGGGTGTTTTGATTTTTGCCTCCTAATCTAAGATTGGTGATCGCCTGTTCTGCTTTGCCCCAATCACCCCCACCCCATACAGGTCTGTGGTCCATTCCATCTCCTGTAGTCATAGCTGGTGTTCTATTCTACCCCCTATTCTTTCAGGTCTCATTCATTCTTATTTTATCACCCACCCTGAATTGTCCCACTCAGTGTTTCATTCTACCCCTCCCCCCCATAGGTATCCCTGTGCAGTGCCGTTCCCTACCTGCTGTCCTATCTAGTCCTGTACCCACCCCTGCCCATTGATCCATTATATCACCTGTCCAGCTATTCCCCATGCAGTGTCTCCCTTATCACATCCCACATAGTTCCATTCACCTTCCATGTTATCCATCCCCACTGTACACTATTAGCTATCCAGGGTTCCCAATATTGTTAATAGTCCCAATCTAGATCCTAATCTCCTTAGAATAGTCCTATTCATTCATCACTGCTCAGTCCCATCCTGCTGTATTCCCACCCCTACCCAGCACATCCTCACTGCCCCTGTACCTCTCAGTGACAGCCAGGCTACCCTTCCTCCACCTTCCCAACTGGAAGACATGCAGAGCTGCTCCAGCACCTGAGCCTGGAAACTGGATGCAGCTAGTGGAGGGAATGCCAGCTCCTCTCCTGGCACACACACATGGACTGTGTCTAGTTCATTTACAACCTAATTGGATCAGAGTAACATCCCCTGGCTGATCCATTGTGAACAAAGAAATAGATACATTTTAACAAAATAATTACCCCCCCTTACTTATTATATGTCTTCTCCAGCCATGGGCATGATGACTCTGCCAACCTCCCTCTAATTACAGGCTGGATCTCCTGGCTGAGCCGGCCCCCACCCACCCCAACAGGCTTCTTCCCCTGGCAGAGGGAGGTGGGAGCTGTCTGCCTGCCCCACCCCTAGCAGGATCCGGATGGAGTAGAGTGGGACAGGAATGTGGCATGGAGAGATCTGCAGTAGGTTCTTACCTATGGGTGACAAGCATCCTCTTCCAGCCAAGCAGGAGGAATAGAAAATGATCATTCGTCCCCTTCCTGTGATGTGCAGAGTCACAGCTCCTCCAGACTGCCAGTCCCTCCCTCCCTCTCTGTCATTCCCCCCTTGTTGCAGATCTGGAGCAGTTTCTGGGTCACAATCTCCCCTTGCATCCTGATCCTTCTCCTCCTGCACAGCCCCTTGTAAATCTCCCTGTGTGTCTGTCTCTCCTCCTTCCTCCCTCTCTCACCAGCTCTGCATGAGGAACCAACTGAATTTCCCCCTGTCCTGGAATCCACTTTCTTCTCCTCTCTGCAGATAGATGGCAGCCAGCAACCTCCTAACTGACTCCAGGAGCCAATGGCACCTGCTTAGCATAATACTATTCATTTATAGATGATGAGAACTGCCAGACTGCTGCAGTGGAGGATTCTGGGGGATGGTGGGGGGTGGAAATTGTTACAAAATGACCACTTGCCCTTATACCAGTTTGTCCTGCTCTGTGAGGTTCATTATCTGCAGTGATCAGATTTTAATTGTTTCTAAAATGCACCTAACCAGGTTACGATGAAATAAAGGATTCAGATCTTACACTAGGGGACAAATGTATGAAAATGAAATACAAAGGCCACAATAAGACCATACTAACAATTTAAATGACACTTTCTTGCAAATTAGTTTAAAACAGACGGTGATTTGTTAACTTATTTAATGCTTAATGCCTGTAATATACAATATACATGAAGATACACCTGTTTGAAGTCAGTAAAATCCTTCACTACTGCAAGCCCTACAGTATTCACAGCCAAGTACCATTAGCCAAATGGTAACTTTCCACCAATCAATGTTCTGACTGGTTCTGATGGTCAGAATTACAGTTTACCAGGTGATATTATAATAATAAAGTTTTGACTACGGTAATCAATTTTGCAAATACTTTGGTTGGGAATAATTAATCGATCGTGTCTATAGAGCCAACTATCTATTTATGAGTACTAAGCCTAAGAGGCGTAATATTCCCCCTAATTTTTAATTGGCTGTGTGCCCAGATATATATTTTTTAGTGCACACGATAAATGTAATTTTGAGCTCTACACAAGGCATGGTTTATATTCCAGCAGAAATGTTTGTACATGCTACATTAACCTGTGTGCACAGTACACATCATACAGGGAACACTGACAGGTCCATCTGACCACCTAGAACTAAATTTCAGTTGTTTTCACCAAAATTAGTCTGAAAAAATTAATAAGACATCAGTGTAGCTTTTCAATGATGTGCAGCTTATATTTCTAACATTAGACAAGAGACATATCGATCAGTAGAAATAATCAGGCATAAAAAACATTTTTCCCCCAACTGGCCTAATAGGAAAAAATATTGTCTGATCGTCCATACACTGACCGAGTCTGGTTATACCACAGAATAATATATCCTCAGATAGACACAGAACCAGCCATTTATACAGACTGTACCCTTATCATACCCACCCTATGGTATACCAGTATACCTACCTCCATTATCAGTAAGTGCTTAGAGGTTATATAAGGGAGTATATAAGTATATAGGTGTAGGTGCATTGTGGGTAAGTGTGTGTAAACTTAAGGAATGTGTGAATCTGTGTTGTATTTAAACTCATGTGTTTCTTGTTTGCATACAGTAGGTCTCTATAAGGTACATAGATTGTCAGCTGTTTGGAGCAGGACTTAATGCAATTTTGTGTGTTTGAGTGTGTATATGCATGACCGTGCATGTTTATAACATGTCTGTTTCTATATGTACATGTGTGAGGGTAGGTAGAGCCACATTTCACATTATTCCCAGGAAGCCTTTGTCAGCTGGGAATGATGGGGGCTACAACCATTGCTCTGTACAATTTGCACACAGATACTGGATAAGGCGTCTTTAACAGTAAAGATTTGTTCTTTTCTCCTTCGAGAAGTCGCCTTCCACTACCCAGAATTCTCCAGGCTCTGTGGAGGTGCTAAGTGTTCGGAGAATAGCTTCCTTCCCATTGATATTTTCGGATTAACAGAATTCAGCACTTAATTCTATAAAAAAAAAACAGCAGCTAAAAGCTGCAGCAAGTAGTACAAACGCGCATTTGACTTTGCTTAAATGCATTTGATGAGGGAACATATTTATAAAAGTTTGTTACGCTTTTCCCACTGTTTTTGCAGTGTATAAAGCACCGATAATAGTTACCGCTGCATATCGCCAATTACATTTCAGCGATAACTGCTCTATCAGAATTAGAAATACGATCTGCAATTTGCGCATTTTTTTCAGTAAAGTCGACTGGGGGTCCAATTTCCACATGTAGAAAATTGGACCAAGTGATTTAACTGCTAAAGACGGGGTTATGAAATGCGATGTTACCCAATTATCGGTTACAGCCTTCGTCTGGTATGGCAGCGGCAAAAACAATTTATAAATAGGACGATAATAAAAAATGTAGGCCTCACTTGCACATTAAAACTCCGCTTCTCCGAGCGCATGCAATCTTTTTTTTTGCACATGCGCTCAGATGCAAGGCGTGGCCTCACCCTTACTGAGGATTCTGGGAACTATAGTTCTCACCTGGCAAGGCATGGGTTTGCCATCTTTCTAATATATAGAATACCTAATAATGAGCTCTTTTTTCCATTTAGAAACTAAAACGTTGCATGCCCTCTGTGACAGTAAACGTAATATTGTCGAGATTGCTGTATACCAGTTTGTGTGCACAGGGAATGGAACTGTCTGGTACTATAAGTACTTGGGAGAGTGTCAGGTTTCTATTAATAGCCTTTCTCCGGTATCCAAACAAGAACATTTTTAGAAGAGATCACAGCCATCTCGTTGGGTTTAATGGCTTTACGGTTACTTGTATTAGGTACGAACTGAATTGTACGGACTCACTTACACGGCAATTTTATCTCCAATGCACGGCAATAAGAAATACAGGGCCAGCTTAAAATGTATTTTTTTATTTATTTGTCAATCAGCTCTTCCTATAATAGAATTCTAATAATGCCCAATGCACTGTAAGTAGAAGTATAAAAGATTTTGAAAGATTTTGAAAAAAACTGACTCATGAAAAGAGCGCAATGCCATTTTTTGATCATAATTACGAGGTTCCGGGTGCCTTATTTCCCAGCATTCCAGTTTCACACAGTGTGGTCACAGACTGATATGTTTTTGCACATGCCCAGTCCTGAGCTACTGCAGGAATTTGTTGCAGCACGTCACCGCCCACTACAACCATATAGTCCATATAGTTATAGTCCAGGACAGGCGAGGAAGCATGTGACTGGGTGCAGGAGGACCCAGGAGACTTTTCAAATTTTATAAAAAAAACTGACTGTTATGTAATCCAGTCCCTGCGTGCTATTTATTGGTGTGGAATCTTACACATCATTAGTGTTCTAGGGATGGATGTTTTTAGATTATGAAGGTATAAAATTTGGGTTTAGTTCCCCTTTTAAAATAACCAGAAGATCACAGATCGTCAGAAGTTTCCATAGGTCATTGTATGTCATATGTACAGTATAAGAACAATTGTAATGGTTATTTTTGTTCTTTTGTCCTGTGCCCCCTGTGGTTATTGAATATCCCAATGGCGTCTGATGGTATTGAGAAATCTTGCAGTGCCTCATGTGACTTTGCCTGTGGCTGACACACAATTTCCATATTGCAACTATGTCAATATTTGTGTTGGAAACTGTTCTAAATCCCACATAGACACTGCAAATCTTGTTTTAAAGTCACACTAACACTTGGTTAATTAGTAATCATGACCCAAAGGGCTAGGCCACAATGCCGCCTTCTCTAACCGTTATTGCTAACCACAATAGTCCGATTGCGTATTGCGTCGCAGCGCAAATGGACAGTAACGCGATTGAGATGTGCTTTTCCCTTATCTGGAATAGTGTGATCTCGGCCTAAGGCAGGATACTAGTGATGTGGCTGAATTAGCACAATAGTCATTTAATAGATAGTGGTCATTTTGGTCATTTAAATGCCCTTCGATTTCAGTTGAGTTCATGCCATTTACTGTTGGTTTTTGCCATTGCTTATTAAGTATGTTATACTCCTATGTAAAACTTTCAGTCATGGCAGAAGAGTAATAGACAGTATAAGGAAATATAGCAGATTGGGTAGCGAGCTTGCTGTATTAATCGTGCTTGCTTGCTAGGTTTGAAACTGTTTAGAGCATTCTGTGTTTCTCCACTGGTAAGAACCAATAAGCGATCCTTCAGACACAAGCCTTCAGCTCTCCAGACTTGTCATTTAGAAGTGACATAAGACTGTTAAATCCTCTCGGTTATTTATTTCCACTGCTTTTTACAAACCCACTGATATTGTGTTTCCATTAATGGCTTACTCAGAAAATGCTAAAAATAGAAAAGGTCTTGGTAAGAAAGCAGCTTTGATGTTTTGTGGCTGCATGGACAGTGCGCAGGGTAAATAACATGTAATGTCTAGAGCTGGCCATACAGTGTCAAGGAAATTGGTGGTTTTGCCCAACAACGTTTGCTGGTTGGATCATGGTTGCAATCAGAATTAAGGTTGTAATGCTCGTTGCGAAATGATTGGGCCAGGCAGTTATTTAAGGTTTCTGGAATATTGGGTGGTAGACTGAATAATGTATAGCCCTTTAATTCTAATTTAGTATTTGTGACAGAATTTTCTACTTGTCAGAAGAGCTTACATTCTAACTGTGTCTTAGTGTCCAATCTGATTCTAGAGAGAAACCTACCATGCACAGTTAATTACCTGCCCGATCCATTTTCTATTCTCTGGGATAAGCAGAATTGCTGGTGAAACGGAGGTGGAGCTAACAAGACTCCCAATTCAGTTTGGTGTAAAAAACACAGTAATTTACTAGTGAACAGTCATATGGGAAAGATTACAAAGAAGAGGTAATATACCATAAATCACATTCCAGCAACTAATGGAACAGACACATGTGCGATCGCGGGCCCAGCAATGAACGACGGTGTACAAACAGCCGTTTTGGCCAACTATCTGTTAATGTACTGGTGCTTGGTCAGGCGAAATGGCAATTAGGTTGGGCATCATTGATGATCCACCTGATAATCCGCCTGATGATCCGTGCTATATGGGTCAGGCATGGTTATGTACATAAAAAGTGCAATGGCAATGCAGTACGTTTCATGCCTGTTACCATGTGTTTGTGCTGTGATTTCCTGATAGTCTGTTACAGTTTTTGGATCGCACGTGATCTGCACCAAAAAGGTGATCACATGCACTGCTATAACGCACTGAGAGTGGCCTCACACATTTGCATACACAGCTATGTGATTCTTCTGCTGAGCCCTAACAGAGGCACAAATGTTACTAAAAATGAAAATTTAAAGAATCTTATTAAAAAAACAAAAAAAACCCCACAATGTTGAAAAAGGTCTCTGTCCCTTTAGAATGCTGGTAGCCTAGTCACATGTTTATTTATATTTACTAGACCACTAGGTGTCACTGTTTTACTAGACCACTAGGTGTCACTGTTTTACCAGACCACTAGGTGTCACTGTTTTACTAGACCACTAGGTGTCACTGTTGTTGGTACAGGGATACTATATAATATTGAGAATTACTGGTATTAATACATATACTGTAGTTCTGGTTGGTACAGGGATACTATATAATATTGAGAATTATTGGTATTAATACATATACTATAGTTCTGGTTGGTACAAGGATACTATATAATATTGAGAATTACTGGTATTAATACATATACTGTAGATCTGGTTGGTACAGGGATACTATATAATATTGAGAATTACTGGTATTAATACATATACTGTAGTTCTGGTTGGTACAAGGATACTATATAATATTGAGAATTACTGGTATTAATACATATACTGTAGTTCTGGTTAATACAGGGATTCTATATAATATTGAGAATTACTGGTATTAATACATAAACTGCAGTTTTGGTTGATACAGGGATACTATATAATATTGAGAATAATTGGTATTAATACATATACTGTAGTTCTGGTTTGTACAAGGATACTATATAATATTGAGAATTACTGGTATTAATATATATACTGTAGTTCTGATTGATACAGGGATATAATATAATATTGAGAATTACTGATATTAATACATATACTGTAGTTCTGATTGATACAGGGATACTATATAATATTGAGAATTACTGGTATTAATACATATACTGTAGTTCTGATTGATACAGGGATATAATATAATATTGAGAATTACTGATATTAATACATATACTGTAGTTCTGGTTGGTACAGGGATACTATATAATATTGAGAATTACTGGTATTAATACATATACTGTAGTTTTGTTTGATCTCCTGTGGTTCCGCCAATGTGGTATATCTAATAATGTGCATGAAGTGCACTACTACAGGTTTCTATGTTGGAGAAACAGGACAAACACTGCGCAAACAGATGAACTCCCATAGATTCAACATAATGCACGGATTAACGGATGCCCCTGTGGCAGAACACTTTTGTAAAAGAGGCCACAGTATGAAAGACCTCAAGATCACCAATCTTATGGGCAATTTTCACAATCAAAAACAGCGTAAGGAATGGGAATACAAATTCATTTAGAAATTGAATTCCCTGAATGATGGACTAAATAGAGACATGAGTTTTATGGCCAAATATAAACTTATTCCACATCACCACCCAGACTAAATCCACTCACCAGGACACTGTCTTGTACGTTTGATACATTTCAAAGGACACTGTTCTCACGTTTATTACAGTTATCTATTGTGCCATTACACCTCGACTACTGTTTTTCCCACATCCCCCCCCCAGTCTGTATTGTACCTGGTCATCTGTTCAATTTGTTTGATGTTTAGTCTCCATGTGTACAAAGTTTGTGATTTTTAGTTTTTTGTAACATCCAGCCTGATGAAGGGGGCTTAGGACTCCAAAAGCTTGCTTAATTTTTTAATTTAGTTAGCCAATAAAAAGGTATCACAGCTCTACTTCTCTTCTCTTACTTATGGTAACATGGTACAAACCTTAACTATTGCTTTATATAATATTGTGAATTACTGGTATTAATACATATACTGCAGTTCTGGTTGGTACAGGGTACTATATAATATTGAGAATTACTGGTAAAATACATATACTGTAGTTTGGTTGGGGTTGGTACAGGGGGGTGCTATATAATTGAGAATTATTGGTATAATTTATATACTGTAGTTCTGGTTTGTACAGGGATACTATATAATATTGAGAATGCTGGTATTAATACATTTACTGCAGTTGTGGTTGGTACACGAATACTATATAATATTGAGAATTACTGGTAGTAATACATATACTGTAGTTTGGTTGGGTACAGGGATACTATATAATATTGAGAATTACTGGTATTATATATATATACTGTAGTTTGGTTGCTACAGTGATACTATATAATATTGAGAATTACTGGTTAATACATATCGTATATTGTAGTTCTGGTTGGTACAAGGATACTATATAATTTAGAAATTACTGGTATTAATACATATAATGTAGTCTGGTTGGTACAAGGGATACTATATAATTTTGAGGATTACTGGTATTAATTCATTAACTGTAGTTCTGATTGGTACAAGGATACTATTTAAATTGAGAATTACTGGATTAATACATATACTGTATTCTTGTTGGTACAGGGATACTATATAATATTGAGAATACTGGTATTAATACTATACTGTAGATCTGGTTGGTACAGGATACTATATAATATTGAGAATTATTGGTATTAATACATATACTGAGTTCTGGTGTTGCTAGAGTGATACTATATAATATGGACAAATTACTGGTATTAATACATATCGTATATTGTAGTTCTGGTTGGTACAAGGATACTATATAATATTTAGAATTACTGGTATTAATACATATAATGTAGTTCTGGTTGGTACAGGGATACTATATAATTTTGAGGATTACTGGTATTAATTCATATACTGTAGTTCTGATTGGTACAAGGATACTATTTAATATTGAGAATTACTGGCATTAATACATATACTGTATTTCTTGTTGGTACAGGGATACTATATAATATTGAGAATTACTGGTATTAATACATATACTGTAGATCTGGTTGGTACAGGGATACTATATAATATTGAGAATTACTGGTTATTAATACATGTACTTTAGTTCTGGTTGATACAGGGATACATATAATATTGAGAATTACTGGTATTAATACATATACTGTAGTTCTGGTTGGTACAAGGGATACTATATAATATTGAGAATTACTGGCATTAATACATATACTGTAGTTCTGGTTGGTACAAGGATACTATATAAATTGAGAATAAATGGTTATTAATACATATACTGTAGATCTGATTGGTACAGGGTATCTAAAATATGAGAATTACTGGTATTAATACAGATACTGTAGATCTGGTTGGTACAGGGATACTATATAATATTGAGAATTATTGGTATTAATACATATACTGTAGTTCTGGTTGCTAGAGTGATACTATATAATATTGACAATTACTGGTATTAATACATATCGTATATTGTAGTTCTGGTTGGTACTATCCTTAAAAATCTACGTAGGGAACGTAAATTTACGACCGCTATCGAACATTTGGCAACACTCACAAAGGAGAACCGTACCTTTATAAATATGGCCCTAAAGTTATATAACAAACTGTACCAGGCTGCTAATATGCCCACAGGACTGCTAAGGTTCTGGCTAGTTTCATTATTTTTATCTCTATGCCGTATCTATTGTGCACATTTATAGGCACATTGTGCAGTCTGGCAAATGAGTTAGCAGTATTATATGAGTTTGCTATTTGCAGTAACACCCCTGTACTTTTGTATTGTCCTTTTTATTTATTAAAGAGAGCTGTATGTTTGTAATTGTTTTATTGAGGATAAAACGCAACTGTACAATGTATACTAATAGGCGTGACATCTTGTCAAATATATGAAGAAAAATATACATTAAAAGTAAACAAAAAAAAGGTTTATTTAGTAACAAAAAGCCTCTGTGTCAATCATTTTCTATTATCGTTTTTAAAGGTTCATCGTTTGGGTCAGAATCCATGTGGAATCCATGTATGCTCTATGCGCGGGGCATTAGCTGTAACAACACATAAAATAAAAATCCATTTGAAGTGCCCTAGATCATAGTCTCTACACGGATTAATCCAACAATCTACCTACAGACTGAGTAAGGGGTTGGCGATTGGGAGTTGGGAAATGTGGTCAGCTGGTCCAGACATCATTTATCAATCTGGCAAATAGATTTCCAAATGATATTGGCAGATCCCTCCACATTGCTAGATGTCAACTGAAATGTTGGCTGATAATCCGACACATCCAGGACGACCTTGACCAGGAACTCAAAGTGTCAAAATTTATTCCTAAAAGTAAAAAAATGGGGGGTGGGGTAATAGACTGGGACTGGTCAATGCTAGGCCATCTTTTCCATACAGTGAATAGTTACATAGATCAAGTCCCTTTATCCATCAGTGTCAGTTTTAAATAACACCAGGAGAGGATCCTAACCAGACACAAGGGGAAAACATATCAGAGAATCTTTGTAATTAGGTAGGGTCCTAATGACTTTAATGAAGAAGGTAAATGGCGTCCACAGCATGTGTTTATAAAGTGGCCCTCTGTGTGTGTTTTAATGCTTAGAAATGGATGAGTCTCCCTTTCTATATCAGTATAGGGAACGCACGTGTGCTTTTAGAACTCTGCTATGCACCGTGGGGTGATGGGGATCCGGGTCAGACCCGGATGCAAACACAGAACCCGCTTGTTTTCCGAAATCTGACCGTTCAGTCCGAAAACTGGGCAGATTGTTCGGATTTCAGGACTTTGGAACGTATTTCTAGGGTAACCCTCGAAAATACCCTTCACGAACCTTGAAACTCAAAAGTAGTTTTGATGTATTTTCAAGGGTTTTTGAACATTCAAGGTTATTTTGAGGGGTTACAAAAAAATATCTCTGTAACATTCGGTAACCCTCGAAACTGTTCCGAAACCCTGGAAAGTAAGTTCCATTTTCAGATCTTCTGATTTTTCCTAGTTCCGTAAATCCAAAAACGGAACTAAACTTCAGAGTTTCAGCCATCTATGTGGGTGTGGATAAATTCTTGTATGCAGGCAGTTCATGAAGCTTTTTCTCTTCTCCTATTTTTCTTTATCAGACCATAGTTTTGCTATTTTTCATTTGTAAAAACTTATTATACTACTACAGACTAGTAATGTTTTTGCAACAATGAGCTGATTGCATACCCCAAACTTGTATCACTGTCTCTGATGGTGGGTTCTTTGTTCTTTCACTTTGTATGTTTATTTGATCTCTACCCCTCAGACAACCATCTATGTTCTGTTTCGTATTTAGCTGTGGTAAACCTTTAAGCCTTTTAACCTTTTAGCACAATAAACAATATGGTACAATGAATTTTAGTTGGCTCTAGATTCGCAATTTGTGTACTGTAGCTCTAGATTATTCTTGGCGTGTTGGTGGTGTTTAAAACCACGTGAAGTGGGTAGGGAACATTTATGAAGTGCTTACAGTTTCTGCCTCCTACTGCAAAACCTCACCCTGATAGAGTCAAATATTTATTCCATGAACATCTCCACCCCACCTGCAGCAACTGGTTAGTACCTATCCCCAGTGCAAGTCCTGCATTTTACAATCCACTAGATCTAAAACATTAATGTGTAATCAGGATGAGAAGCAGTTGGGTAATAGTGGGCATGTAGGCTACTTGCAGAAGATATCCTGAACCATTTGACCTACTTATCACAATGGGCGTAAGTAAACTATCAGTATTTAATTCTTCATTTCTTAATACTGGTGAATAAAGTTTTTTATAGATAGTTGATTATCTATCTGGTCTATGTAGATCTGAGACAATGCAGAATTTTTAATGTCCCATAAAGTACATTCAGAGATTTTACTGCAGACATTGAATCTGATATTTTTGAATTAGATTTGGGCATTTCCATATATAGTTTAAAGAAGCTGTCCATACACTAGGCAGACATTAGATAGATGAGACGTTTGTCTATAGACAAGACCACATTTTTACAAACAGCGGTTCTTATCTTAAGATAATCCAATTGGCCCATTCAAGTTGATGCAAAAAAGAATGGGCGGGCGGTTCTAATAGATTACAATGCTATTGTACTGCAAGCTCAGTTGAATGGTCAAATCAAAATTCACGATAAAGGTAACCTTACATGGATCGAGATTTTTGACTGGCTCGATCACTAATTCAACCGTCAACCAGAACGATTCTCTTTCAATCACCCTATGATAGACTGAATTCAATTTCGAGCAGTTTATATATACAGCGTTTCTCAACCTGGGATCCCTAAGAGGTTGCCATGGGGGTCCTCAAGAGATGTACCAAAACTGTATGATCCACCATTGTGATAATATATTTTAAATATATTTATCAATGTTGCTATATTTTATGAATTATGTTTTTGGTGTATGTGTCTGAGAGATAGATAACTATAAGTATAATGTTATTATGTTGGTTCCCTGACATTATTTTAATTTTTTGAAGGGTTCCATAGGATAAAAGGTTGAGAAACACTGGACTACAGACACATCTCCTGCAGTATTTCTTATAAATAGAGACATATTTAATACATCTATCATTTATATTTGTATAATTATGTATTGTTTGATGATTCATGACGAGGGACAGAAAAAACATAATACATTATTTTTATCTAGGGGTTCAACTTTTTTCAAGGGATCCCACAGATGAAAAGGTTGCCCAACACTGATCTATGAATATGATCTGATTAGAAAGTTGGAAAATGTTCAGATATAATTTTTGACACTGCGGCTGTTAACATTAGAGGTTGCTATATTGCTGGTGCTCTAATTTGGTTAAGGAGACTCCACCCTCATAAGAACATCTTTTAGAAAGAATGGCCTCTTTAAAATATGTTGATATATCATAGTTTCCTATTAATTTTCATTGATATATGCCTGCTATGCTTCTGGATGCCTAATGGAACTGAGCAATTTAGTGACTGCCGTACTGAGCCTGGGCATAGCCAAAGAGCAGATAGGGGATTAACTTTCAGTCATTGGCGGTGATGTACAACTGTCAAAATCCATACCTGACAGTTGCTAAAATGAAAGAACCAGGAAGCAGAAACGGGGCACAGGACATTGTGCAGGATTTCAAGTTAGACTTATATATTTCAGATTTCAAACTATTACCGTTAGGGTTTTGGGGGGTGATTTACCTGTATGTAAGTTTTCATTTTAGGGCTGGACGGGCCCTTTAAGGTTTGCACTATGAACTACAGCATCATCAGCAGTTGAAGGTGAAAATAAAAAAAAAAAGTTTTGGGGTTGCAGGTATTTAATTTAAATCCTAGGATGCATCTATTTAAAGCTGCATTATTTTCTCGATTGCTTATAGAAACACAAGGAGTAGTGCTAAAATATAATATAAAAAACAATACAACTACAAATATTCTGTAAAATGTAGCACCTAATATAATTAAATTATCAGTAGAGTTAAACATGAAAACATGGTGTAAGGGTATCTCTACTCCTCAAAAAAAACTTTTTGTAGTGTAGGGACCATCCCAACCACCTTATTGTTTTGCAAAAAAATATTTAGAATTGTACTTACAGAGCTTCATTCCTCTGGTGTTCAACCCGGCCCTCTGTTTTCAGGAACTTGTCAGACTGGCAGCCGTGTCTGTGATAGGCCTGAGAGGGCAGGCAACACACGGCTGTGGCAGTGCAGAACGCGGGGAACGAGGCTTGTAAGTACATTTCGGATTCTTTTTTTTGGGGGGGAAACAATGTGCGGTTGGGTGGATGGGTCTCAGTACCCTACAGAAAAAGTGTTTAAAGCTAGGGCACCAGGCACAAACAGGGATTGAGAGGAGGAAGGGGGGTGGTAGGAGGAAGTAAAACACAGTAGAGGGTCGCCTCCAAACATATGCATTTATTTATGACCACATCACAAATTTCAGCAGAAAAACAGTGCCCCCTCCTCAGTTGATGGGGGGGGGGGTTGGGGGGGGGTGCAGCATTCAAGCCAGAACCTCTCGAGGAAAGGTAAGAGGCGGAAAGCTTTTTACTCACAACCAGTTACTCTATCGTCACTTTTCTGGGACTTTGGACAGACACTGCAGGAGAACCATGTGAGCAAGGTAAGTGAAGGATTTTTAAACACTGCACAGTAGGACAGTATTGGCGGAAATTTTATGTTTGTGTTTAGTTTTTGGGGTGGACATGCATTAATGCAGGGACTGTATATAGGGAACTCGCACTTGTAATGTGGATACCTTGTTTAATGGCTCTATTCATCCAAGCACATGGTGTTATACTCCCATATTGGACAGGGGCTAGGGTTTACACCTTGCCCTGAAATGGGCAGGTGTGCCGAGATTGGGGTGGGGCTTGTAGGTGTGCCCTAAATATGCAACCATTGGGCAGTAAAGTGTGCCTGCCCACCACTGTTTTACTCCTTGCAGCCCTGACCAACTCTGTTCAGTCACAGCTATAGCCTCACCCCAAGGTATCACAAATAACAGGTAATCATTATAAGTCTACGTCTGTTTGAATGCAAGAAGTTTATTGAACTTAGGTGAGGGTCAGATCATTCAATAGTCCTATCTGTGGCAGCAACATTGGAAATCTGCTCAAGAAGGATGGTCAAGGTGGTGTGATGACCACTTCTCCCATCAATGCTAGTTCCTGATCGTTTGCAGACCTGTGTTTGGGTAACATAACTATTGCAGAATTCATGCAGGATCTATTTAGTTTCCTATATTTCTGCCTTCAATGAAGAGCGTGTGTAGTGTGCCGTGGTTATTGTCTAATTGTAGCTTTTTAGATCTGCTTTTCTCCCAGCTACCATTTAATTCTTGGTTACTGCTATAAGTTGCTACGCTAAAATAAGTCATTTTTATTTGCTTAAATGTTCATAACTATAGAATTTTCCATTGTCAGGCTCCCCAGGAAACATGTTGGTAGGGGTTGAAAAGAGTCAGAATTTTTACCTTCCATCAGCTTTTACATTCAGGTCACATACTCCAATGACAACATTTGAGTGATGAATCTCGGTTTTCCTACGACCTTTTTTGATTTGGAACTGCAGGTTTGCGAAAATCCACAAATCCAATGGAATTTTCTAATGGAGAACAAAATGGAAAATTTTTGAAAATCGCTATTGAATCTGGCATCGAAAATCCCAAAATTTCTGGTTCATTGGGTTCGAATGGATTTCAGAACTTCTATAGGTTGAATTCTTTACCCGGACCTCACTGTGAAATTCCTGCCTAGTGTTGAATTTGCACTGCAGGAGAAGTAGCATACATTTAAAGGATAAGTGTGCACTGTAAAAATAAGTTTGTGTTCATTGGAAGCTGCAGCTTTAATACTTTGCATATTTTTTTTACCTATGCCCCTCGCAGAGCCTACCTTTGTGCCTTGAAAGTTGCTGACATCTTGTACTGGTTTGCTGAATGTTAAGCTCCGCCCCTCTGAGATTTCTCCTCTTCTTCTCCTGCTTGAGTCTCCAAACAGTAATGCCTGTGAGTTTCGTGCACTTATCCTTTAAGCATAAGCAACAAAACAAAACTATTGTAACGTTGCACTTCTGTGTAACAAATCCAATTGCACTTTGTGCATGTGGGTAAATCTCAAAAGTGATCTACCCGCAGTGCAACTTTAACCAGCTATTAGCTGGCATTAGATACGCGCACTATTATTTGTAACTGCGTATTGAAATAGTTGCACTGGCTACGCAATGTCTTTTGCGTACTCATTCAGCTGGTGCAATGTATAGGGTTTAAGTGCGCTAGCTCTATTTTTATACATACAGTTTCCTGTCTGTTCCTTGTGGATATGTAGTGTGACTGTGTATGATGGCCACCAACCTTTCCAAAATGGTTTACTTCACCAAATTATTTTGGTACTATATAAATACCAAAGCTAAATTCGTCATAATTGCAAAAAACATAAAAATAATATATTTTGCTTTAATCCTATGTATGCCCTTAGATGTTTCCCCTCCCATCAACATGCAGCTCCCTAACCCCATAGTGAAAAATGAATAGTGATTGATCCTAATGGTTGCCAACTCCTCTGCAGAGGACTGAGAGTTCCATTGGACTTCCCTGGTGCCTGTGATGGAAACTTTGGATGTGACCAGCAATGCCAGTTTGTTACTCATCTGCTGCCTGACAGGTGTGACAACCCATTGACCAAGAAGCTTAGACAAAGCTGATCATGCCACATCCCATTCAATTAGACAATTCAGTGCTCAGGACCAAGAGAGTATCTCCCATTGCAATACACCAGAGTGTCCTTTTTATTATGGGCACCGCATCAGACTTTGATTTAGGCTGGTTCTGATTATTCAATGTTTTTTTTTTTTTTTTCTCCAACTCTCCTTTCCTTTTGGTATCCTGTCTATTTACAATTCCTTCACTGTGTCGAATCCCCCCCAGTTTTATCATGCATCAGAGGCAGGTGGAACCTTCATATTTATTATCTCTATGCTACCTTGTTGGAATCAATTGCTTTAATGTCACCACTTGTCAGCGTGTTCTTTGTTATTTGCACACCACCTACCAAGAAAAGCAGGGGGAAATGGCATTGAAACCTCTCCCTTCAATGAAATGATATCCTACATGCTCTAATACAGAGAGAAGCAGTTATGTGCTGGGCCACAAGGGGGGCACATACTGTCACCTTGCTAGGAATCTGTATTGGTTGTAATGTATTAGCATTAATTCAACATTATAAATGTCAGTATACTAAATATAATATCAACATTTTAAATGCATTTTGTAGTAGCAGCTAGGCCCTGTTTTTGTCTCCAAAGGGCAAGAAGTCCCCCCTCACAAATGCTAAATTGTTATAAAGGTAGAGACCCCCAATCGCGCAAAACTGCAATAGTTAGAAAGCATTATTTGCCAAAAAACATGATAGGTGTATGGACTTGCACATAACAATGAACAATGTTTTGATGTCACACCCATCAAACATTTATGAAACTATTTTGAAAGTCACATTGTTGAACGGTCTAACCAGTTGGACATCCTGAGAAAAACAGTCAAAATCCTTTTGCACATATTGCGTAGGGGTCGAGCTTCGAAAATCTCTCTCAGTTGACATGTACATACAGTAATAAGAGCTAGAGCATCTAAGGCGTTCTTTTTTTATATCCTGAACAAGCATATAAGGTTTGTGATGTTGATAGATCCACTTCTGAAAAGATGCCTGTACCCATATATACATTCATTTCTCTCTCTATTTCTAATACAGGAAAATTTGAACTTGCAAATCTGGGAGCTGAAGCATGGAGATATTTTGAAGATTAAGGGAAGCTCACAGATGATGCTAAGAAGTAAGTCATTTAATCAGGGGTCTTGTTCTCCCCCATAAGAAACACAATCCAGGAGAATGTGTTCACTTTCCTTGTAGTAAAGTCTTGTACTTTTTAGCTTTATGTTTCCTGCCAGGGACCCTCAATGATCATATGACAGAATCATTTTTTTCAAATATTGTAAAGTGAATGAATTTGATTCAATTAAAGGGAAAGGAAGAGATCAATATAGAATATCAGGAGATGAATGCAGATGCCCAGAATTGTTGGCTGCACCTTTAAAACTTCTAATTCATACTTGCAGAGATGTCAGTTTTGGAATTCTGAAGGGGCTGATTTCATGTCACCCACCATTTTATTTCCAGAATTGTTCACGTAATTGTAACTTTCTACTCAGTGAGACATTTTACCTGTAATATAAAAATTTTTATATATTTAGACCCGTAGAGGATGTCCAGTGTTTCTTGTTATCAATGCAACTTCTTATACATTATAAATTATATATTAATTAAATTTTTTTTTTTATTTCCTTGCAGTTTCTCTTTTAATTTAGGCCACGCTCCAGTGATATTGTGTGCATTTCAACCCCCGTCTGCATGAGAAGACTATTGTGTGCACTCCAAACGTAGCAACACTGGGGAGACAGAGCAGAGCTCTAGTCACATGTGCTTTACAACCAGGCTCAACGTCAAGGTATGTGGAAAGGGGTGAGACGCTCCAAACTATATAATATTTTATTATTGAAAGTAATCCAGCACTGGCTAAACTTAGTGTGCAAAATCAACACCAGGCTGTCATAAATAACTCTATCTGGCTCCTCCCTCAGTCACTGTCACTGACAATTTCCCCGTCTTTTGGCATTGAAGAACATATGTTAATGAAGGAGGAGAAGCTTGAAAACTGTTGGTTCTGACTGTCAGAAAGTAGTCAGTTACTGCATGAGTATTATTCTCCTTAAAATCTGTGTCAAGTCAATGCTACTGCATATAATGGAGCACAGATCAGTGGCATCTCCCCAGAGCTGTGCAAATTGCCCTATGGGCAGGAATCCTGTAAGGTCCAATAATTTTATACCCAATTCTGCCTGTGTGTCATTAGAAAACATGCAATCCTGGCAGTCAAGCCACAGTGTAGAAATGTCTGCCTATCTTTATTGCAAATCCTGCTAAAATTACTGGGAATCAATTGCATGGTATGTAGGGACCCAAATCCCAAATATAGAAATAGGTTTCTATTGATCCATGTGTATTCCCTATATCACAGCAAGATTACAGATGAATTTTGTCAAATTCTGCCAGAAAAAACAAGCACTGAATCAGAGTATGGGCAGCTTAACTTCCCAAGGGATAAGGCAGTAATTACATGTACATTTGGTTCCAGCAACTGATGCGCTGCTGGCTTGTGCCAAATTAGAAACAAGGTCATAACAGAGCTCTGCACACAAATGTGCCGTCGTTGCACACCAATCCACATAAATAACATCAATGTACCCCAGAATGCTGTGAAAGCAACAGGTCCTGTCTCCCTCTTTATAACTGTATAAACAATCTTTAACAGTTGCCCAACTAGAAAATCTCGCTTCTAGTTTCTTATTATTGTGAACAATGTGCTTGACCTTGATCCTGGATGCTATGTCTCCTCAGAATATTCCATCCGTTCTTATTCATTTTTCTTTTTTTGATTAAATCGCTTTGTTTGTTTTCAGGTATCTATAAAGTTCAATGGGAGTAATTTGAGGTGAAGCTTCCTGATGGCCATAAATCACTTTCCCAAACCGTTTGGATTTGACAAATAACTTACCTGTCCGTTTAGGGGACTTTAAAGTCAATCCTTTAAATATGAATGAAACCACATGCTCAACAATAAAACATGAATGCCTGAAATGTAAAATCTTGTGTTTTTTATGGGCGCTAACCAAGTTTTACAGGAAAAGGAAAATCTTGACGTGTCTAGAATTTGTTATAATTAATAATATTTATAATTTATTATAATAATAATAATGTGCACCTAGGAATTCTTTCATTCAGGTCTTAGAACTATTTAACATTTGAAAGCTAACATCTGATTGGTAGGGGAGAATTAGCACCATTTTAACAATAAGAACTTTATTGAATAACCCAATTGTGTTTACAGTAGGGGACATCCTATTTAAGTTCATATGCAACTTTCAGTTAGTCATTAGACAGATAAGCACCTTCCAACATGCTGGGTCTAGGGCAGTACAGAGCTTTTGAGCCACACCTGACCCGCCCAGCCAAGCCATGTCGCGGTGAAAACATTCTTACAATATACAGGATATATTTGGGGCTTTACACAACCACACTATTAGTTTTTTACATTAGTACACAACCAACTATTTATTTTACATTAGTACACACCACCATATTTATTTGTACATTAGTACACAACCACACTATTTATTTTTTACATTAGTACACAATCACACTATTTATTTTTTTTACATTAGTACACAACCACACTATTTATTTTTTACTTAGTACACAACCAAACTATTTGTTTTTACATTAGTACAACCACCACAATTTAGTTTTTACATTGTACACAACCACACTATTTAGAGAGCAAACTAACCAAAATAAAAATATGCAAGCAGAATCTAATTAATTTAATTTGCTCACATGATGATATGTTCCCATTGTATTGCAGCTTAAAAGCTGCTCTTGTCCATGGACAGATAAGCAATTGGTATAATATACTAGCTGGTTAACCCAGCCACCACGCCAAGGCTGCTTAAAATAGCTGGTCCTAACACACCAGAACTTGCCTTTAATGAACCGGAAGCCTCTGCCATGTGCATTCCAAATTACAGAACGCAGCACTCATTACAACAACAAATCCATTTATGGGTTACTTTAAACTATAATGAATTTTCTCCCACTACACGTGACTTTCTTTTATATAGTATCATCAAATTGTTTTGGTTCTGTGAATTTGGATGGAGTACAGTAGGTGAATGTGCTGACCTTGCACCAGTTTGACCCCAAGGAGCAAGTGCTGGTAAATTTTGGGCTTACTCTGCCATGTGCCTTGTCCCCCAGAGCTTGACTTTCCGCTTTACCTACTTTCTCAGCAGTTCCCTGACCACACTTAAAAAGGAGTAAGTGGAAAGAGATAATGGGACAAATAGGTACAGCAGATAACACAGTAAGTAATAGCTTTCTCTTATTCTAATTACTAAGTAAATAGATAGGGACCTAGTTAGAAATAAGATGTTTGCTCCCCTACAATAGATTGTATTTATCTCACAGATACATTTAGATATATTTGTTACTTTTCTGCTTCTCATTTTTTAATGAAATATCTTCTAATTAGTGTGTTTTATCCCAGCTATCTCTCTCCTGCTGCTTTATAACTAGACATGGAATTGCTCCTATATTTAAATACAGGAACTATGAATAAAGCACAGCTTCAAAACAAATTCATAAAGACATACTTGTACATGTGTGATTGTGTGATTACGGTAATTTAATTGTAAGCTCTTTGGGACAGGGCCCAATGTAAAAAGTATAACTGTGCTCCTCCTCCAAAATATACCCATCTAAAAAGGTAAAACTCATTTGAAAGTGCGTGTAAGAATATACAATACATACAGTCATTTTTTTGTCATTTGATTGATTCAAACAATTGAATATTATTATATTATATATTATATCTATTTATTATTAATTTGGCTGAAAAAGCCAAATTACTGTATTTCTATTTCTTCTTATTTTTCTTCTTCCGTTTTATTCTTCCGCTTTTTTGGACCGTATCTCCCCCCACGTTTTGAACTAGAGACATAAAATTCGGTACAGACGTGCGGGGCATATAGGAAGTGTGCTATCTTCTAGCTAAGGAATCCGCAGAAGCGTTATGGTGTTATCGGCGAATTTCCGAACATTTTTTTCATAGACTATAATGGTAACAATTCTCAAATGTGGATATTTCAAAACTGTTTTTTCATGGTCAAATACAAATGGTGATACCCCCAACCCCCCACAGACCGGTACACCCACCTACGACCTACCTTTCTATTCCCATCAATTTTTTTTTAACTCTCAACCCACACGGGTACACACACCTACTGATCTACTTATCCATTACTAGGGCAGCCATATGTAAAGGGTAACTAAAGTAAAAAAACTCATTTTGACCAATCACATCAAAAAGTTATATTTTATCCCCCAACCTGATATGAATACACACCAACTGACCTACCTTAATGCATGTGACATATTAAAGGGTAAGTAAAAAAACAACAATGTCCTCTTCATTGGCATTATTGGGTTTTAAAATCTGCAGCACACACACCAAATTCCCTTCCAAAATGCAGTCTTTCAAACCAAATTCAAAGTTTATACTTAAACTTCCCTTTCTAGTTATATCTATTATTTGTTTAATAATGTATGTCCAGAAAACCCGAACATGTTACACATTTAGGGTTTTATTCAAGAAGAGCTGCAAATTTTTCTTAAGTCTGCGCAGCAACCGATCACATTTTATCAAATGTTTCCTAAAGCTGGGTACACACAGGACAGATTTTTGAAAAATGAAGTCTGTCATTCAAGATCAAGACACACAATCCCGAGTGTTCTCCCTATGCACAGCATTTACACAGCATAGGGAGAACGTTCGTGACAGTGTGTTTCCCTCGACCACGGCAGACTCCCGTATATGGAGACTACTGTGGGAGAGGGAAATTTACGGTATTTCCCAAACATTTGGCGGCCACACGCTCATTCGGGATATTGGGGCTTTATTGGTACGGTATGTACCTAGATTTACTGTACTAGACCGGTAAAAAGGTTTCATCTGATTGGTTGAGGCACACTAACAGCTCTGGCAAATTTTTGCACCTCTTATTGAATAATCCTGATGAGGCAAGGAAGTTTTAACGAACACTCACAATAAAATATTCAATGAGACATGTGCAACTATGTTTCTAGTCAGTACCCACACTGTAAACCTTCAACATTTAATAGACGATTTCTCCACAATCCTGCAGATTTCAGAGGTAAGATATACAGATACAGTAGTGTTACAGAATTCATGCAGGGTATTTATATTCTAACTTTAGTTCTCTTTTAATTCCTTTACAAGTTCAATTTAAATGCTATAATTCTACTCATTAAATGTTAATTCAATGAATTAAATTAAAGTTAACAGTGGTATCTATCCCACATAGAAACGTCAATCTGCAAAATCAGTAACGCTGCAGCATTCTTTTATGGAGTAACATCACGCTAACTCGTCAATATCGGTTGTGCAACTTTAACCCCTTCCTTGAGCCAGCTGCGTGGGTATTGCAAATTTCAATATGGATTTATATGGATTAATGAACAGTTATTGCAGTTGAATGTTATTTCGTAGAACCAGACACATTCTGTAACTAGGGTCAGTGTCGGACTGGCCCACAGGGTTACAGGGAATTCCCTGGTGGACCACAGCCTTCACCCAAGAAAACAGAGAAAACCTTACATTTTAAAAAAATGGGACAGCAAGACATGCATTTTAATAATAAAAGGAGTCAGTAGGAGTTAAGATATGACATGTAAATGATAATAGAAATATGAAATGTTAGCTTGGCCCCTTTTCTCAGATTTCTTGGTTAGCCCCAACAGTCCAGTCTGGACACTGCCTAGGGTGTGAAGGTTTCAGTAAATGTAGATCACAAGGTTAACTAAGATCCTTATTCAGTTACAAATGTTGCTCCTCCAACGTTCGCTGTTTTCACCTTGCAAGTGGAATGTAGTTGCTTCATTTTTGTTTATATTCCCTGCATACTGGAAGAACAAGTCCAGCAACATCAGATCCTGTTCTACCTTGGCTTCTTTCAATTCTGTCATCTGGAACAAATTGTTTATACTGTAGGCCTTTTAAGATATACCTACTTTATTATAGTATAGAAAATGCATACATATGTAAATACCTTGTATCTTTTCAAAAGTACCGTAACTGACGGTATAGTTAGCTCTGGGTCATGGCCAGTATTACATCTTTAATGTACAATTAGTTTAGGAAGTATTCATATTATAATTAGATATAATTTTAAAATATATTTTAAGGGCGCCAATAAAGGTGCATGGTGGTGCAAGCTAATTCAACAAGTAGATTGAAGTACCCCCACCTTGCCCCTTTGCTCTTAAGGAGATATTCCTTGAAATCTGCTGCAGATGTGAAGGCACAATCAAATTAAAGACAGACCCAGGCTGCAGGGAGAGGTGGGACTCCTTTTAGAGGGGACAGGGGTGTTCCAGGGATTTGGCAAATGAAACAACTTTTAAATGGTGCTAAAGCAATATAGTGGCATGGCTTCATAGGGAAAGTGGGTGTGTCTTGTGACATGGCCAGGTTTTGGAAGTGGTGGGGATTTAACACTGGCTGGTGAATGGAGGGCTGACATTACACTGCTAGTGGACTGGAGGGCTGACTTTACACTGGCTGGTGGACTGGAGGGCTGACATACACTGGCTGGTGGACTGGAGGGATTACTTTACACTGGCTGGTAAATAGGAGGGCTGACTTTACATTGGCTTTTGATTTGGAGGGCTGACTTTACATTAGCTGGTAGAGGGCTGGAGAACTGGTAAATATGCCTACATTACAGACTGATAAATATGAGGTGCCCATGCATACATAATGGCACACACACTACAGAATGGCACACATGCACATATACACTTGTGTACATACAGATAAACTTGCATTTGTAGATAAATGCATACAGACAGGCACAGATTCATACAGAAAGAATACACCAATTAATTAATTAAACAGCCATTAAGGGCTAAAACCCCCCCAGTAATAACGAACAAGTACTATGTTCTACTTATATAACTAAGTGGTCCGGTGCAGTTTGTCCCAGACCCTTCACCTAATAATGCTGCACACATTCGTGGGTAGGTGAACTACAATGCTTACCCCACATCCTGGTGCCTGTGTGTCGGCAGCCCAGAGCCCACCGACGAGCCAGAGGCTGAACAATCAAAGGCAAGTGAAGTAAGGATTGCACTAACCGTGCCAAAAGGAACTCCGAAGACCACTTATGATGTGAAGGGTCAGCAAGCTTGAATGGGAACATATAATCCTTGTGCTTATTATCCTGGTACCAGTTATTAGCAGGAACAAGAGTTTATAGGACAATGCTGTTTACTATAATAAGGTTTCATCTGTAACAAAGCAGTGAAAGCACAGGAAAAAATGTTTACATTATGAGATACCTTTATAACGACCTATGTATATGGTCACTGGTCATCTTTACCTTTTTAAAATAAAGAGGAGCATTAACCAAGAAGCAAAAATCTAGGGTAAGGGAAATTAAAAGACGGTAACTTTAACACTGGAGTGGCCTTGAAAATCAAGGGGTGGCAAAATGGTTTAATGCACTCACTGCTCCATGATAACCCTTCTAGGAATCCCTCCCTAGAGAATCCTGCACTTGTCCCTGAAAAGATAAATGCTTCCATATTCTGCAAAGAAAAGAAAACCAGCTCTAGTTCTCCTTTAAATCATTAAAAAAAATCATGCAATGACATGTAAATATTCCGGCCTTTGATTCTGTTAATGAATTATTGCATCATAGCAAAAAAAGCAGCCAGAGCAGAACCAACTGCCTAAAGGAAATATTTAACATGGGAATATCAAACTAATAAGATCATTCACACTCATAAAAGTCAGTTCACATTTCGTAGCTTTCTAAGCAGTTTATGTTCCGTGCGCATGGGGATGGGAATTTGCCTTCTGAAAAGCTTGTGAAGTACCTGACTATTCTGTTTGAATGGAGACGTGCAATCACCTTTGTTTTTAAAGCACGATAAGAAGTCTTTGGGAAGGAGCACATGGAGATTTTATTAGCTGCCTAACACATTAGATATGTATTTTGTGATATAATCGTCAGTATCGTATTATTTACTTTTTACTTTATACATTTATTACAGTGAAAAAATATACATTCCCAAAGCGAGGCATCAGGTACACTTGGCTCCATCGCTCATCCTTCTGGTTGGAAATGTCGACACTTATCTATTTAATTGTATTTACTCAATCCCTGTTTTCTATTTCATGCTGTTCCTTATTGTGAAGCAATGAGTACCCTTGCGGATCTATAAAATAAAGTGCCTATATATATTCATACAAATAATCTTCGCCTTTGCTGGATTCCCTCAAGAGAGTCATCTTAGATACAGGGAAGAAAATGGATTATATTAAAGAAGTTTGAGAAGAAAGGCCTTTCAGCAGACAGAATTTAGTTTTTTCTCGTACAGAAGTAACATTAAGAAACAAAAGCCATGAAGCAGGGTTATTTTTAAATCTTCCCTTGTCTAAGCCGCCCACTCCCTGACCACCCCCACATCCTTCTACTCCCTCACTCCTCCAATTCCATTATCAGATTCCTTGGGTAAAAGGGAAAGACTTGCAAGCATCATAAAGAAAAGAATCCCTTGTGTGGACATATTAAAGTAAGGCCTACATGCCAGTACAAGAAACCTGATGCCCTTGGCCATGGTTTTGATGGTGTGCATTGGGATTACAGTCCTGGGTTGAAAACCAACATTACCTTATCAGACTATTTGAGACATTCTTAACTTTGTGTTGAGGGTCTTGCTAATTTCTTAAAGCTGACATTTTGCCTTTAGAAATGTAGTGCACTGTAGGACCAGGTCCATTGTGGAGAATACTGATGGGCTACAACAAAATTTGCATTGCCGTGTCCAGGAAGTGCAACTCTGACCTATTGTGTCATTTGGGGGAAAGTTACCTAATATCACTAGAGAAAAGGCCATTTTAGGAGCACGATCTGAGGTGACTGGCTGAAATATGAACTATACTTACGATAACAGACTGATAATTATTTTTATGTGCAGTGGATAGGTTTGCCACCTTTAACTTTAAAGGGGACTGTGGTCTCCATACAAGTTTAAAGGCCAGTTTCCTACCCTTTAAAACGAGACATCAACCACCTGTCTACGTGTCTCCACAGCCCAAGATATAAAAAATTACTGACCGGAAATGGGACATTCCTAAGGCTGCTCCTCCACCTCGCCGCTGGCGAGCACAGCCTCAGACTTCAGTGACAGGACAGGAGACAGTAAGTCCCTCCCCCTCCCTGCTGTGAAGATCCCTACAGTGAAGGTAAAGGAAACTACAGCACTACTCTCCCACTATGTGAAAACAGCCTTTTCAGGCAGAGTTCTAACTCACGCAAGTGGGTGGGACCATGGCACCCTGTGTGTGGGCGTGGCTAAGGCACCCACGAGTGGCAGGGCCAAGGCACCAGCGAGTGGGGGGAGCTAAGGCACCCACAATGCCACATGGGGCTTTAAGGGAAGGGGCCAAGGGGGGGCCTGCAAATGGAGGGGCCACGGGGTCCATGAGTAGGAGGGACCAGGGGGACTTGGAAGAGTAGGGGGGGTGCAAAGGGAGGAAGATACACAGGGCAGATGGACTGTCACAATTTCAGAACAGGAAGTGCAGGGGACCTGGTGATGCTGCTACCATATCACACAAAGAAATGAAAATATCTTTAAAACTATGTAAATTCTCAGGAGAGCAATTCTTATCAATTTACCTAAAGTCATTTTTGGACCACAGTTCCCCTTTAGTCCCGAACATGTATGAAATCTACATGCTGCAGTGTAAGTGCCATTGCATTAAATTCATGCTGTGTGGCTGAAATCAATGCAGCCCCTTTACACTTCTAATGGCTAACCAGACTTGTGTCATTTAGATCTCATATGGTATTTGAGTCTTAAGGGCAAGGAAGGCAACTCTAGCAGTGGAACACTCAAAAATCTCATTGATTTGGATTCAGGTTATTGGACAAGCTGATGAGGCCCAAGAACATGTTTGAAAACTTGAAAAAGGTACAGTCATAGATGTAATATATTTCGCTATCGCAACCTACGTGCACTCGTTTCCCCAATGTATTAATGACTTTGCGACCGCTAATACATTACAATACAATAGCGAAAACGCTAGCAGTAAGTTGTGACCTTTTGCGCATATTTTAAAACAACACCATTGAGGACGCGTTATTGTTGCGCAAAAAACTAGCGCTAAAACCGGCACAAAAATATTGCATCGCTTTGCGCTGCGCAAAGATAAAAAAATTTCGACATGGTGCAGGCAGTGCAAAACCTTCGCTAACACGTTAGTTCATGGGTTAGCGTGATTTTAGCGCTTAATTTCTCGTTAGCGCGGGATATTGCATCTCCCTGATAGTTCTTTATCCTACGAGATATAAATCCCCACCAGATGGCGCCATTATAAAAGGTTTTGTGATGCCTTTGTAGATCCTGTCAAGAAAATGTGCTCTCCTTTTTATTAACTAACTATAAAAACAATTCCATAGAAACAGGGGAATTTACAAAGAGACGCATTGCTTTTAATGGTGTTAAGTCCCGCTAACCAATTTTATATGGGTTAGTGCAGCTTTAAACTCTTCATTGCGCAAAGTGCATGGGAATTTCAAAAGCCACCTGCACAGCCGGCGCAACTAATTCAATATGCGGTTCGTGCATATAAACGCGTGCCTATTAAACGCCAGCTAATAGTTAAGTCATGCTGTGGGTGATCCGAAAGCGCATGTTGAAATTGATATTTACTGGAGTGATACATCAATGAAAAATAATGTGTATTAAAGTTAATTATCATGGTAACTGATGGATATGTGGAATGCAGGCCCAATCTTAGTGTAGACATGTGTTTGGTTGGATGAATTACATTACGGGTGCTCAGTGGTTAGCACTGATGACATGAGTTTGATTTCACCCCTGGACACATCTGTATGTTCTCCCCGTGTTTGCGTGGGATCCTCCCGGACATACAGTTCAGAAACACTCTAGCACACTGCTGTTGGCTTGCTGCCAGACAATGCGATAGGTGCTATCCCTCAGCTCTCTACTCCACGAGCTTGAATAATTCCAGAACAAAGATGCAAACGAGGGAGCACACTATAAGTGTAGAATCAATAATTTATTGTGAACAACACACGACGTTTCGGGACAGCAATGTACCTGAGGAAGGGACATTGCTGTCCCGAAACGTTGTGTGTTGTTCACAATAAATTATTGTATTCTACACTATAGTGTGCTCCCTCATTTGCATCTTGTTCTGGGATTCCTCCGGCACTCAGTTTTCCCCACAATCAAAAAGACATACTGATAGGTTGTTTGTGTCAAATATGCTTAGATTGTAGAGCTCTTCAGTGCAGGAGAGAACAAAGTGGAGGTGCACTCTTGTCCAAGCTGTGTGTGCAGATACCTCAAATGGTTCTCCCTTAAACCAGGATAGTCTCAGCAAACTCAAGAAGCAGAGGATCGCACTCCAAAAACCCTTACATAAACAGATTGTCGTTCCATAATAGCCGTGCATTGGTCAGTCATGAGTCACACGGTCACAGCCATGATCGCACGCCTGTAACATTTGCCAGAGCATAACACTCACCAGAAATAGGGTGGAGATAGAATTTGCACATATCATATACACACAGGAGATATAAGGGAAGCTGATCAGTATGTGCCTGTACACATAGAGCCATAAGTACACCTTCAGCATAGTTGGCCAATATTTATGAAGCAGGATGCACACCAACGCAAGCTGTGGACACACCTATCACTCCATCTTTCAGTATAACTTAGGTACAGCACTATAGGAGTCCAAGTGGGTGTCATCAGTTCCCCAGCTTTGTGGGAAACTACAGATGGAATTTTCCAAACTTTCTCAGCAGTTCATTGGTAGAAGCAGGTAGAAGAGCAGCAGTAGCAGTGCTGCAGATTTAAAGGTCTGTGGGTTCACTGAATAACCTGGGCCCTGGGTAATGTCTCCATCTGGCTGACCTCTGCTCAATCTAGGGACATTCTTCAGGACAATAATGAGATTGGGACAAAAAGTTCAAATGTGGGACTGGCCAGCAAAAACCAGGACTGGTGACCTATGACCTACACTACAGTACCATTCGCTACCTAATCAGAACCCAGCATCGTGTGTGATTGATTGAGATCAGCAGGACATGTTTTTTTATTCCCTATTTATTGTATTGAGAAGAACATATATGTTGATGAATCTAATCACCTATTAACATCTGTCTTAACCGGCTGATAAGAAAGTGCACAGTGGTACCAGTAGGAGCCCCTATGCCAAAAAAGACCAGGATTTGTCAATATTGACATTTGTTGCACACTGAGCTTTAGACAACCAGTCTCCACTTTATCACTGCAAAAAATCTACAAGTCTGAGCATTTTCTCCAGTCAGATTGTTCCCTGTGTACACAGCACCAGCCGTAACTCCCACATTGTTATATTTTTATATACTAAACACTTTTCATGTGGGATCGCACTTCTCTCTGTAGCCTGTTTAGACTATATCTGCATGAGGGTTTACTGGGTTTCTGAGAAACATAAAAACAAGTAATAACCAATGAGAACGATCGTTATTGAGTAGCTCTTACCTTCTCACCACCTGATTACATTAATACATTAATGAGGACAATAGAAGGACGTGTGCACCCTTTTTTTTACTCACATTGAAATCGATGCAGCCTGTATCATGCTTTTAATGTAAACCCAAACCAACCTTTATGTGTTGTGTCATCACAATATCGTTCCAATGGAGCTTGGATCATGTATGGGCCCTTCAGCTAGAATCAGTTAGAAAGTGATCTCACTGAAATGCAGTGTGTGGACATCCTTTAAGAATGGAAAAAAAGAAGTTTCATCTTCGGTTAGGAAAGGTTTCTTACAGTGAGACGGTGAAACCTGTGGAACTGTCTTCCAGCAGATGTGGTAATGGCAAGTTCATTGATAGCTTTAAAAATGGGCTGGATAAATTTCTAAAACACAAAAATATCGAGAATTACTGGTATTAATACATATACTGTAGTTCTGGTTGGTACGGGGATACTTATAATATTGAGAATTACTGGTATTAATACATATCTGTAGTTCTTGGTACAGGGATACTATATAATATTGAGAATTATTGGTATTAATACATATACTATGTTCTGGTTGGTACAAGGATACTTAATATATTGAGAATTACTGGTATTAATACATATACTGTAGATCTGGTTGTACAGGGATACTATATAATATTGAGAATTACTGGTATTAATACATATACTGTAGTTCTGGTTGGTACACAGGATACTATATAATATTGAGAATTACTGGTATTAATACATATACTGTAGTTCTGTTGGTACAGGGATACTATATAATATTGAGAATTACTGGTATTAATGCATATACTGTAGTTCTGGTTGGTACAGGGATACTATATAATATTGAGAATTACTGGATTAATAATACATACTGTAGTTCTGGTTAGTACAGGGATACTACATAATATTGAGAATTACTGGTATTAATACATATACTGTAGTTCTGGTTGGTACAAGGATACTATATAATATTGAGAATTACTGGTATTAATACATTATACTGTAGTTCTGGTTAATACAGGGATTCTATATAATATTGAGAATTACTGGTATTAATACATAAACTGCAGTTTTGGTTGATACAGGGATACTATATAATATTGAGAATAATTGGTATTAATACATATACTGTAGTTCTGGTTTGTACAAGGATACTATATAATTGAGAATTACTGGTATTAATATATTACTGTAGTTCTGATTGATACAGGGATATAATATAATATTGAGAATTACTGATATTAATACATATACTGTAGTTCTGATTGATACAGGGATACTATATAATATTGAGAATTACTGGTATTAATACATATACTGACTGTAGTTCTGATTGATACAGGGATATAATATAATATTGAGAATTACTGATATTAATACATATACTGTAGTTCTGGTTGGTACACAGGATACTATATAATATTGAAATTACTGGTATTAATACATATACTGTAGTTATGGTTGGTAAAGGGATGCTATAATATATTGAGAATTACTGGTATTAATACATATACTGTAGTTTTGTTTGATCTCCTGTGGTTCCGCCAATGTGGTTATATCTAATAATGTGCATGAAGTCACTACTACAGGTTTCTATGTTGGAGAAACAGGACAAACACTGCGCAAACAGATGAACTCCCATAGATTCAACATAATGCACGGATTAACGGATGCCCCTGTGCAGAACACTTTGTAAAAGAGGCCACAGTATGAAAGACCTCAAGATCACCAATCTTATGGGCAATTTTCACAATCAAAAACAGCGTAAGGAATGGGAATACAAATTCATTTAGAAATTGAATTCCCTGAATGATGGACTATAGAGACATGAGTTTTATGGCCAAATATACTTATTCCACTCACCACCCAGACTAAATCCACTCACCAGGACACTGTCTTGTACTGTTTGATACATTTCAAAGGACACTGTTCTCACGTTATTACAGTTATCTACTTGTGCCCATTTCACACCTCGACTACTGTTTTTCCCACATCCCCCCCCCCAGTCTGTATCTGTACCTGGTCATCTGTTCAATTTGTTTGATGTTTACTGTCTCCATGTGTACATAAGTTTGTGATTTCTTAGTTTCTTTGTAACATCCAGCCTGATGAAGGGGGCTTAGGACTCCCAAAAGCTTGCTTAATTTTTTAATTTAGTTAGCCAATAAAAGGTATCACAGCTCTACTTCTCTTCTCTTACTTATGGCTAACATGGTACAAACCTTAACTATTGCTTTATATAATATTGTGAATTACTGGTATTAATACATATACTGCAGTTCTGGTTGGTACAGGGATACTATATAATATTGAGAATTACTGGTAATAATACATATACTGTAGTTTTGGTTGGGGTTGGTACAGGGGTGCTATATAATATTGAGAATTATTGGTATTAATATATATACTGTAGTTCTGGTTGGTACAGGGATACTATATAATATTGAGAATTGCTGGTATTAATACATTTACTGCAGTTGTGGTTGGTACACGAATACTATATAATATTGAGAATTACTGGTAGTAATACATATACTGTAGTTTGGTTGGTACAGGGATACTATATAATATTGAGAATTACTGGTATTAATATATATACTGTAGTTCTGGTTGCTACAGTGATACTATATAATATGAGAATTACTGGTATTAATACATATCGTATATTGTAGTTCTGGTTGGTACAAGATACTATATAATATTTAGAATTACTGGTATTAATACATATAATGTAGTCTGGTTGTACAGGGATACTATATAATTTTGAGGATTACTGGTATTATTCATATACTGTAGTTCTGATTGGTACAGGATACTATTTAATATTGAGAATTACTGGCATTAATCATATACTGTATTCTTGTTGGTACAGGGATACTATATAATATTGAGAATTACTGGTTTAATACATATACTGTAGATCTGGTTGGTACAGGGATACTATATAATATTGAGAATTATTGGTATTAATACATATACTGTAGTTCTGGTTGCTAGAGTGATACTATATAATATTGACAATTACTGGTATTAATACATATCGTATATTGTAGTTCTGGTTGGTACAAGGATACTATATAATATTTAGAATTACTGGTATTAATACATATAATGTAGTTCTGGTTGGTACAGGGATACTATATAATTTTGAGGATTACTGGTATTAATTCATATACTGTAGTTCTGGTTGGACAAGGATACTATATAATATTGAGAATTACTGGCATTATACATATACTATACTGTAGTTCTGGTTGGTACAGGATACTATATAATATTGAGAATTACTGGTATTAATACATACTGTAGTTCTGGTTGGTACAGGGATACATATAATATTGAGAATTACTGGTATTAATACATGTACTTTAGTTCTGGTTGATACAGGGATACTATATAATATGAGAATTACTGGTATTAATACATATACTGTAGTTCTGGTTGGTACAAGATACTATATAATATTGAGAATTACTGGCATTAATACATATACTGTGTTCTGGTTGGTACAAGGATACTATATAATTGAGAATAAATGGTATTAAACATATACTGTAGATCTGATTGGTACAGGGATACTCTAAAATATTGAGAATTACTGGTATTAATACATATACTGTAGTTTTGGTTGGTACAGTAATATATATAATATTGAGAATTATGGTATTAAATACATATACTGTAGTTCTGGTTGGTACAGGGATACTAATAATATTGAGAATTACTGGTATAATACATATACTGTAGTTCTGGTTGGTACAGGGATACTATATAATATTGAGAATTACTGGTATTAATACATATACTGTAGTTCTGGTTGATCCAGGAACACTATCCAATTGCCATTTGGAGTCAGGAAGGATTTTTTTCCTCTTTTTTTAGCTGTTTTTTTTTTGCCTTCCTCTGGATCAACTGTTAGGTAGGGTTAAAAAGGAGGTTGAAAAGGTTGGACTTGATGGACGTATGTCTTTATTCAACCTCAATTACTCTGTTACTATGTATATTAGGAAGCAAGACTGGAAAAAGTGGTACAATATAATACAATATAATATTAACAAATTACCTTGATGGCGGGGCAATGCTATTTTTGGGCGTCCGCCTGATGTTTCAAGCCCTTTTTGAATCTTTTTGAGCCACGTCACGTGGCGTAAAGTCGCGCTTCCGTGACATCTTGACGGGAGCCTGGGCGCGCCATCTTGGTGGGACCAGAGCGGCGGAGCAGGTAAGTATGTGTCCTTACATTTGTATCCCATCTTCCAGTAATGGGATCCCGTGAGGGGGACGTAACGGTCCCATCTGTATTTCCAACTCCTACAGGTGAGAACACACTAGGAAGGGATTCAGTAGGTTCCACTGCAGAACTTGCCATTGCTCACTGAATGGGAGTCGGTTCACGTGGTTTAGGGACTGGTCCAATTCAGATTGAGGCAGCTCAAGTTTGGTTAGGTGGTTCAGCTACTCTCCCTAGTACTGGCAAGATTGGTAACACAATGTGTCCAATGAGTACAAAGCCACAAACAGGTAACATGGTTCCTAAGGTTAATACTTTAGCAAGACCAGTAAGTCAGCCGAATAGGGAGGCTAATAGGAACTCCTGGCCATCTTTGGTGGGAGTAATGGACACAGCAAGACAATGTGCTTATATTTCCTTTGCGGACCCCATGGGTTTACATGTTAAGCCCAAGGTTAAAGAACGCATTTGAAAAGGAGAATCTGTTGAGATCTTTTCTCTACTTCCCCTTGATGAAATTCTTGCGCTTAAGGATGATTATAGAGGTGATGTAAAGAAATTGGAAGAAGAAGAATCTAAAGGATATAGGAGCTATCTAAAACATTTGGAAACTGGTTGGGAACCTTCTGCATATTGGCCAGTATTATTAGGGAACAAGCACCTGAAAAATGTTCTTCCCTATTCTGCTACATAGATGGTATATGGGAATTCAATATTCTCCAGGTGAAGAAAGCCACATTGTGCAATATACATTGTCCTTTGCTTGCATGATCATTTTGGTAGGCCATGTCTTCAATAGAAGATTGACCTGGTTGACATTCGGATCCTAAAAATGGTAAAGGATGCTTTTCTGAGGGATTTTAATGGGTAGGTTTTCTTTCAGGATCCTGAGCAGTTGGGGGATGATTTACAATTATTTACCAACGCTGCTGGTTCTTCAGGTTTTGGACCGTTTCTCGCTGGTCAGTGGTGCGTGGACAGGTGTCCTGTGGAATGGAGGGAGTCTGACCTGATTTGCAATCTTGCTTTCCTAGAGTTATTCCCCATTCTTGTTTCATTTTCACCTGGGAACGGGAGCTCTGTATTAAAATAATTGTTCTCTTTTCCGATACCCTTAGTGTGGTCACATGTATTAATAATTGGACTACATCATCCAAACCTGTGCTCAGGCTGTTAAGAGCCTTGGTTCTCCGTTGTCTCCAATTGAATGTGCAGTGTCGGGCAGTACATATTCCAGTTAGGCACCAAATTATCCCTGATGCCCTCTCCCACTTTCCCCGTGTGTAGGTCAATGGTCAATCCTGTCCGCCTCAGCTCTGGCAATTCGGGATGTTTGATTACTTTGCTTGGTGAAGGCATGAGTTGCAGCATCAACATGGAACTCTTACTCCACTGCTTGTAGTGAATGGTTGGACCTTGGGCAGGGAGCTGGAGGTTTTTTGACTGCCGATGATAGGCTCGCTGGTTTGATATGGAATGTCTTCCGGTTGTTGGATTGCGTTAAGTCCTTTTCTTACATCAGCAAGCGCCTATCAGGCTTGGAGTTTTGGTTCAAGCTCTTGAACCTACCTGATATCACTAAGCACTTTGTTATTCAGCAGGTACTTCGTGGGCTTAGGCAAGGATTGGTGAACAAGGCGACCAGTGTCAATTTGGTTGCTTGAGGGCTTACATGCTAAGACAGTCTATGTGTCTCTGCTTTCAGGGCAATTCTATTCCAGGTGGGGTTTTCCCTTGCCTTCTGCTGGGCCTTCCATATTGGCAAACTAGTTTTCTTTAATAAGGCTGGAACCAATGGTTGTAAGATGTTTTATAAGATATCACAATGGTGAATGAAAAGTTGGTAATTTGGCTCCGACTTTCTAAAACTGTTTTGGGAAAAGGTGTCCAGATTGTGTTATACATTATTCCAGGTAATGTGGTCCTGTTGGTTGCTATTGTTGCTACCTAGAGTTGCGGCCGAAAGGAGGTAAGGTGTTAGTACATGCTGATTGGTTACCCTTAAAGGGTATCTCCACTAAGGAAAAAGCATTTTTTCCCCTTTGGTTTATTTTAAAGTACACCATCCCCCAACCCTCCTAGTACCTTTTTTTCCTGAATTCCCCTTTGTTTGTTTGCAGCAGCATGGGAAAGTTGTGCTAGCTTCTGAGGGCTTCCCCCGTGCATCATCATGGTAGCAAACACACCCATTTGGCTGCAGTAAAGAAATCCTTTCCTCCCTGTCTCTAAGTTGATTTTTTACAGCTGATCATGCAGAGAGATACAGGGGAGGAAAAGTTAAAACCCTTTTTCCACAATACTGTAACAAAGGCAGGGGGAACTTGTGTTGTTTTTAATAAAGTTTTGTGTCTAACTCTGAGAGGGGTTGTTGAAAAAGTGATCTAAGATTAATTTTATAGGGGATGCTGGGAATATGAGGCTGGTATGGGAGGGAGTGGGAGAGAAACACAAGCAGATGTGAGAGGGTGTATTGGGAGACAGAAAAAGGTTGTACCTGATTACTCCTCCATTAATAAGTGAACTCAGCAAGCTGCTGTGATGGTCGTGATTATTCCTCCATTAATCAGTGAACTCAGTAGGTGTGTGTGTGTGTCTGTGTGTGTGTGTGGAATCGACCAGCCAGTCGGATCACGCAGACAGCAGTCCCGATGACGCATCCTCACACGTTCTGCTTCTGTGCATGCACTAAAGGAACACGCGCGTCGCCCATTTCCTAGGCAGGCAGTCACTGACAGAGGGCGGACCTGCGCCATCCAAAGCGTTCAGTGAGAAACTCAATTGAGGATCTCTTCTAAACTACTGCTCAAAGACACTGCAGGAACATTTCCACCTTACACATCTATCCTTACAACCCAGATGACTTTTAAAAGTGGAGATACACTTTAGCACATTATCAATTCACCAAGCTATTTAAGACCTCACTTGCAGCGCTGGATTTGTGTCCCGGTGAGTTCGGTATACCCACTCCTTTCACATTTGTAGTGTGGAGGATTCCAGGCATTTTAACAGTTATGTTCGGCCTTCCCTCGTGCTGTGAAGGGATGGTTGTCAGGACTACGGAAACTTAGTTATACCAGTGAATTTTGGTGTGAAACCACCTTGTGTTGTAACTTCTGAAGATAAATTTTAAAAAATATATGTATATTATTATATCTGTATAAATGTTTGGTTTGTTTTCTTTACAGGTGGTAGGCTGGAGGCATGGTTCCTCAGCCTTACATTTTGGACCAGACGGAGAGCTGCAGTTAAACGTCCAGGAATGAATCTGGCTTTCCTGAGGAACAGATCCTGCTTCATTCGGTTAACGTGGTATGAGCTGGACAGAGGAATGGTCTCCACTTCTAGATACCATTAAGTCAGGTCGACGACCAGATATTCTTGAGCTGCACGCTGGTGGGAATGATTTAGGAATGATTCCGCAACAAGAGTTGGTGAAACGCATTAAGCTATTTCCATAATTATTTCCTGTAGAAGAAAATTGAATAAGCTCATGCCCAGTTTTATTTGAAAAACTGGGGGAGTTGTGGTGCGTCGTTTAGAGCTAGAGCAACGGTTACCAGGGTATTACCATCCAGACGGGGTACATCTCTCGGATGTTGGTTTGGATCTGTCTTTGTTGGGTTTAGAGGTGTGTTTTTGTTGGGTTTAAGTTGTTGAAAGGGACGTTTTGTTTACAAAAGTGAGTCCCCCGCTTATAAGGTTTCATGCGCTGGCGCCAGTGGCAGGGGCAGAGTAAATAAGGTAGTAGTAGTGTAAGAGAAAACAGGGCCTTCAAGGGCACTTAGGCATTAAGATGGTTTGATAGGATAGGTAAGAAATTGTTATATGCAGTTTTAATGTGAACTGATGTTTGAGTAAAATATGCTGTGGCCTTTGTTTACACAAAATCTGGTGTTTGGCTCTTATATGTGGAAACAAGGAAGGGGCAATGGTTAAGGTTAGGGTCAGGAAAGGTTTATAGAAGCAGGGACCCAGTATAGAATGTGCCCTGTCAAGTAAGGGAAAGGCAAATGGTGGACACTTCCTTTAAAGAATGTTGATTGTTGAATGTTACTGGTATCAGTACATAAAGTTACATATCAAGGGATATTTCCTATTGTCGATATTTCCAATTGTCAATAAGGAATGATTCCCTTACCCCTCATACTGTTTTATGTTTTTTGCAGACTTTATGCAGGTTGCTGGCCTGGCCACACCAAAATAAAGTTGCTTTCCTTAACCCTTCCCATTTTTTTTAACACGCTCCCAATGCTATTCTATAACCTCTGTTAACTAAAGCAGAAGGCCACATACTGTTTCAGACCAACTAAACTACAGTGTGTACCACACTTCTTAAAGTGAGGATGTGGTTTAAGGTTCATTAGTAATGTAGTACGAATGTAGAGTTCCCTTATAAAGTTTCCTCATAGGGGGAAAAAATATATTTTTGCTTGATGTTGTCCTTTATATGATTAGGTAGCAGAAAAGTGAAATTATTTAAATATAATACACAAGTCTCTGCACTTTCAATGGAGAGCTGCAGCGGCGAGAATCCTTATCAGTGATGTCATTAAGTGACTAGTTCAATTATTAGTGCCACTGCAGCTCTCCATTCCTAATATAACTAGAGATGTCCGAACTTTGCAAAATCCGGTCTGCTTGTGGCCGGCTCGAGCGGACCTATTAAAATGAAAAAATCCTCGTAATTTCGAAAATTTTCGAAAACGTTCGGAAGGCGGAAAACCCGCCATATCCGCAGTTCGCAAACGTGGTAAATCCGCCGTGGATCCGTGTTCGGATCCGCAAACTGGGCCATCACTATATATTACATAAAAATCAGTGTCCTACCTCTTATCCAACCACCCCGGAATCGAACATTTCACAAAATCAATGTCCACAAAGAGCTGGACAGGAACGGATCAGCCGTGCATACACGGCACAGAACAGCCTGGCGCGCATGCACATTACCATCCATTACGGCACATGAGGAAATCAATACCAAAGTAATAGGCGGGCGCGCTCGGAGCAGCCGGGCGCGCACACACATTATGCAAACAAAAAAGAGGCGCGAACAAAATGGAATAAACCAAAATTAACAAACAGAGGTAAACATAAAGCCTATAAAACTAAAACAAGTGAAATAAACCTAAAACAAACATCTGATTCTGACTAAATTACTATTAACATTTGAACAATGAATGTTTAAACATATATCTAAGATAAAGATTTTAAATAGTTAAAATGTTTAACAATGTTTTTTAATGTTATGTTCCAAACTTTGGGGAAAAAAAAGTTAAATAAATTCTTTTCACCAGCTATTATCACTGTACTTATTTAAAATAAAAACTTGTGTATTATAAGAAATAATTCGCCCCTTACAGTGTAATATACGGCTATTATGCCACCTCGGAGTTCCCTGACCTGTATAAAAGCACGAGGCCCTAACTCCTCGGTGGCATAATAGCCTTATATTACACTGTAAGGGGCGCATTATCCCTTATATAATGCATAAGTCTCTGGCATTTCAGTGGGGAGGTGCAGTGGCGAGAATCTATATTACAATCACTCAGTGATGTCACTGTGACTTCCTGTATTCTACTGCCCCTCCCACTGTCCCCCCGTCCCTGTATTATTCATTTATATAGGAATCCCTGTTTATTCTTGACATACAATGTTCCGTCCTCCTTTCTCTTTTCAATAGGAACTGTAATTAACTATTTATACACTAAACAGGGATTCCTATACAAATGACTAATACAGGAAGAGGAAGACACAGTGGTAGTGGGCAGGTTTTTTTTGGCTGGCCTTATGTATTATAAGAAATAATACGCTACCTACAGTGTAATATATGGATTTACTTCACCTCAGAGTTCCATGACCTGTATAAAAGCACTCGTCCTGTGGATTCATGCTTCTATATGGTCAGGGAACTCCTCTGGTGTAATATCCTTATATTACTCTGTAGGTAGCGTATTATTCCTTATAATATATAAGGTGGAAGCGGTTCCATGGAACTTACTGGAATTCCGGAAATCTGGTTCAAGCCCAATTAAAGTGGAATTTTAGGAATTTTCTATGTATTTTTGAATTTTTCTATTTAGCTTTTCTACTATTTCTAGGATGCACTAGTGAATAACATGAAAAGGGTGTTAAATGGCCAATCATGTTTCAGGCTGTGCCCATTATAAACCCTGCAGTCTATTACGTGATTAGAATAGAGATGGTTCCTTTATGGCTCTGTGTTCTAAATGTCTGTACATGTCTGTGCTATATGATATACAGGTCTGTTTAGGGTATACAGTGTACACTATTCTTTCTTTATGTTTCAGAAGTAGAAATTATACCAGGTCTGTCACTATAGGAATTTATAGGCCCTTAAAAACCTTTTAATTTCCTTAACAGAATTGTATATGTTTCCTAATAGTGTATTGAACATTGTAAGTGGTCTGGTCAAGTTTTTAGCTTTGGATATATTCATAAAGAAATGTGCCTCTGTGTGCACCAATGGGTCTGTGTCAGGCTGTAGAAATCAGGGCTTTGTCTAACTTCACCATTTAATGTTTAATAAGTGTCTGTGTCAGTGGATGATAGTTCACAGAGAGCTGCCTCAATCCATAGCACCAAGTGCAAACTCTTTAAAGTTTAAGGCTTAAAAATAGAATTCTGTTGGACAGTGTGTCACTTATTTTCCCAGCACAAAGGACTAAGTTGGGGGATGTGTCAGTGTTTTCTCTTCTCTGTTTCACTGTCAGGATCTTAGCATAAAGGGCAATGCCCTGGCAGCCTTGTGACTTCACTATTCTGGTATGTCTCTCCCCCTCGCTCTTGCATCCTGTACTAAAGAAGAATATGATTAACCATTGTATAGCCTGAATATGAGGTGTGAGAGATTTGAAATTACCTTGACGTTCTTAATGCTCTGCCTATGTCAGACTGAAACAAAGCACAGGCGCTCCATAACGCGCCACTGTATGTGCATTCAGAGACATAAGCAAGTGGCCAATAAACATATAACCAGCAGCCATCACTCTACTTATACAATAATTGGATAACTATTTTATGAACAGAATAAATAAAGGAATAACTACAGGGGGTGATCAGACTTTATTCAGTTTACTAAAATAAATTGTAATAAAGCTGGCCATACGTCAGCAATGTATGGTCTCTCTGGGGAGACAACAGTACAGTCTCAATCTTTATGTGCTTTCTGGGAAGATCTACTGCCCAACAAGTATCCAGGGGGGTTATTTTAAAGCCACCATTCTATGTTTATAAAGATATTGCTGTTGCCATTTCATCTATTTATTTTGCTACACTAATTAACCCTTAAGCCATCATCAACACCAGCCCCACCTTTAGTTTATAGCTCAGTTCTTGTAAATGTTTAGCTAGTCATCTAACTGACTTTCTCAATTTCTGGAATTGCTGGAATTCTCAATTGCTAAGTGTCTGAATTAAGAAATCCAGTCGGATGACTAGGGGAACATTTTCAAGAGCTGAACTCCAAATCTAGTTGATCGAGTCAGCCGCAGGTGAAACAGCAGTCAATCATTGGCTGTGATGTCAGCAGTTAGAGCCTTGATTGACTGCATGGAGGGAGGGGCCAGCTTACTCTGCCAGAATGGGGACAATTATTATACTTAAATATCTGGTTAGTAATGCAGGTTATCAAGTACTGAATATAACGGTTGGGGGCAGGTAACTGACAATTGGCCATTTTTTTGTTTTAAGGTTGGATATGCCCTTTAAAAAGAGGAAAATTGAATCATTTATACCATCCAGGGATTTAGTTAAACATTTGTCTCTGCCTTTTAACATCCTCGGCATCTAATGACTGGTACCCTTGGGCAGAGCTTGCTCTGAATTTCAGCCATTATATATATTCCCAACATTGTTACATAACTTTGTCGACCATTAAAAACTTCAGAGGATGTGCAGTTGTTGCAGGGGGATCTAGATAGATTGTCACTTTGGGCTGCTAGGTGGCAGATGAGATTCAATGTTGATAAATGTAAGGTGATGCATTTTGGACTTAAAAATCCTTGTGCTGCTTATACTATAAATGGCTCTGTGTTAAGTGAATCCCTGTTGGAAAGGGATTTTGGAGTTTTGGTGGATAACAAACTTAAAGGTAGCAAGCAGTACCAGGCGGCAACAGCCAGAGCCAGCATAGTATTGTCTTGTATAAAGAGAGGTATGGATTCAAGGGAGGAAAATGTAATTCTCCCTCTTTACAAAGCATTGGTAAGGCCTCATTTGGAATATGCAGTGCAATTTTGGAATCCTGTGTACAAAAAGGACATCTTTGAAATGGAAAGGGTTCAGAGAAGGGCAACTAAATTAATAACGGGTTTGGGGGAGCTTGAATATGAAGGGAGACTGAAAAAGTTACAATTATGTACGCTGGAGAAAGGCGCTTGCGTGGGGATATGATTACTGTGTATAAATACATTAACAGGCCATACAATATACTATCTGGGGCATTGTTCACCAATAGAACATGTCAGAGGACACAAGGACATCCCTTAAGACTTGAAGAAAAAAGGTTTAGGCTTTAAGTTCGGAAAGGGTTATTCACTGTGAGAACAGTAAAGCTATGGAACTGTCTTCAAGTGGACGTTGTTATGGCAGGTTCATTGGTCATTTTAAAAAAAAAGTTGGATGAGTTTCTGCAAACAAGGAATGTTGCAAGTTACTGGTATTGATACATAAAGTAGAGTTGATTCAGGGAAATTTCCGATTGCCACTTGGAGTCAGGAAGGAATTTTTTCCCCCTTCATAAATTTGGTGATTTTTTTTGCCTTCCTTTGGATCAACAGTTAGGCAGGGAATGAGGATATTGCTAGATGGGTTGGACTGGATGGACGTATGTCTTTATTCTACCTCAAATACTATACTATACTATACTATCCTATATAATAAAACCCTAACAGGGAGATTCAATAAAAGTTCTTATCGTTTAAAATGATGCTAATTTTGCCCCAACCAATCAGATCTTATTTAATGTTTGAAAGCTAACATCTGATGGGTTGGGGCAAAATTAGCACCATTTTTAACAATAAGAACTTTTATTGAATAACCCTGTAAGTGTGCGTCCCTGTGTCCGTGTGTGTGTGTCACTACAGTTCCTATGGACTCACCACTAGAAGGAGAGTCTCTGCAGTTCCTATTGACTCACCACTAGAGGGAGAGTGTCTGCAGTTCCTATTGACTCACCACTAGAGGGAGAAACAAAGGAAACACTAGAGGGAGAACAGCAATTAAACAGACTGCAGGTAAGGTTGCTTGGGACAGGGGCTCCTGGATTTGGGACAGAGGGGCCCCTGGATTTGGGACAGAGGGGGGGCCCTGGATTCGGGACAGACGGGGCCCTTGGATTTGGGACAGAGGGGGCCCCCTGGATTTGGGACAGAGGGGGGGCCCTGGATTTGGGACAGAGGGGGGCCTCTGGATTTGGGACAGAGGGGGGCCCCTGGCCTTGGACAGAGGGGGGACTCTGGCCTTGGGACACTAAGAGGGTACTCTGGCCTTGGGGCATGTAGGAGGACTATGGCCTTGGGACACTAAGGGGCCCTCTGTGCTTCTAGCACCCATTATTGTAGCGGGCTTAATGTCTAGTACTATATATTATATATATTACCAACATTGTTACAAATATATTATATATATTCCCAACATTGTTATATATATTATATATATTCCCAACATTGTTACATATATTATATATATTCCCAACATTGTTATATATATTATAAATATTCCCAACATTGTTATATATATTATATATATTCCCAACATTGTTATATATATTATATATATTACCAACAATTGTTGATATATATATTATTATATTTCACAAACATTGTTATATATTTATATATATTTCCAACATGTTTATATAGTATTATATATATTCCAACCATTGTTATATAGTATATATATATATTTCCCAACATTGTTATATATATTATTATATTCCCAACATTGTATATAGAATATATCCCAACAGGATAAAAAACCCACAAGATATATTATATATATTCCCAACATTGTATATATATATTATATATATTCCCAAATTGTTATATATATATATAATATTCCCAACATTGTTAATATATTATATATATTCCCAACAGTTGTTATAATATATAAATTCCCAACATGATATTATATAGATTCCCAACATTATATATATTATATATATTCCCAACATTGTTATTATATATTATATATATTCCCAACATTGTTATATATTATATTATTCCCAACATTGTGTATAATATATATATATATTCCAACATTGTATATATATTTAATATATTCCCAACATTGTTAATATTATATATATTCCCAACATTGTTATATATATATTATATATATTCCCACACATTGTTATATATATATTATATATATCCCAACATTGTATATATATTATATATATTCCCAACATTGTTATATATAATTATATATATTCCCACATTGTATATATATTTATATTCCAACAGTTATATATTATATATATATTCCAACATGTATATATATTATATATATTCCCAACATTGTATATATATTTATATATTCCCAACATTGTTATATATATTATATTATTCCCAACAATTGTATATATATTATATATTATTCCCAACATTTTATATAATATTATAATATTCCCAACATTGTTATATATATATTATATATATTCCCAACATGTATCTATATTATATATATTCCCAACATTGTTATATATATTTATATATATTACCAACATTGAATATATATTATATATATTCCCAACATTGGTATATAGATATTATATATATTCCCAACATTGTTATATATATTATATATATTCCCAACATGTTAATATATTATATATATTTCCCAACATTGTTTATATATATTAATATATTCCCAACATTGTTATATATATTATATATATTCCCAACATTGTTATATATTTATATATATTCCCAAAATTGTTATATTATATATATATATTCCCAACATTGTTATATATATATATATATTACCAACATTGTTATATATATTATAATTATTCCAACATTGTTATATATAGTATATATATTCCCAACATTGTTATATAGGAGTAGCATAGTGAGTTCCCAACGGGTAATAGTATATAATCCCAACAGGGGAGAGAGAGTGATGTTAGTGTCCAGGACAACACCCAACACCTCGCGCCGCCGCTGAACTAAGAGAGGCGAATTCTCATATTCCCTAACATTGTTGTAGATTCTTCTCTGATATTTTATTATTTCCCGCTCAAATGTTACAGATAAGCACTCCGGTAGATTTATTTTATTACCCAACATTGTACCAGTCTATCGTATACGCATCTGCACGTCCCAACATGCGTCCTGCCGATCGACCCCTCACGTAGGAGAGTATACTTAACCACTCACATGTGGTTCTGACCTATCCGGTCTAGCCTAGATACCTCCTCCCCCCAACCCTCCTGTTTACCCCCTACTTCTCAACCACACTCTCCCTATATATCCCCACTAACAATTGTTATACCTATCATTACTATGATGTCACAACATTGTTTCCCTCTACTATATAATCTCCCCTCATTTATGATATTGTCCATCCAACAGTGTTCTATAATATAGTATAGATATTACATCAACCCTCATCTTGGTGATATCCCTCTATCTCTACTACCTATTCCCAACATGTTAGACTCGAGAGTTCGTTCAGGAAGACGCACGCACAACATGGTCCAGGGGCTCCCGGTCATTCTGAGCAGTACATGAGAGGCATAAACGGGGGCCGATTTTTATTTCTTCTGGTCCCAGCGAGATGAGTAGGCCCAAAAGGGTTCAGGAGAGTATCCCAGGAGAGGGAGGCCCAAACGGGGGAGAGAGAGAGATGAGCTTGAGGCCCAACAGGGGAGAGCCGAGGATTGACCTGATTCTCGCCCAGGCCCCAACAGGGGGTCAGAGAGAGTGTTGATATATATTACCAACACTGTGATAGAAGTAGAGATATTCCCAACATGGTCTATAATATTAATATATTCCCAAACATTGTTATAGCTATATTATCTATATGTTCCCAACATTGTTATTATATATTAAGAGAGGCCGGTCAACAGGGGGCGAGAGAGAGCGAGAGAGAGGCCCAACAGGGGGGAGGGAGAGCGGATGAGGGGTCCCAACAGGGGTTTGAGATGGAGAGGAGGAGAGAGCCCAACAGGGGAAGAGGGAGAAGAGAGGCCCAAACAGGGGGAGAGTAGAGAGCGAGAGGAAGAAGGCCCAACAGGGGGAGAGGAGAGGAGAGAGAGGCCCAACAGGGGGGAGAGAGGGAGAGAGGGCCCAAAACAGGGGGAGAGAGGAGGAGAGAGAGGCCGCAACAGGGAGGAGAGAGAGGAGAGAGAGGCCCAGACAGGGGAGAAGAGAGGAGAGGAGAGGCCCAAAGGGGGAGAGAGAGGAGAAGAGGCCCAACATGGGGGCTAGATAAGGAGAGAGAGGCCCAACAGGGGGAGAGAGATGCGAGAGAGCCCCAAAAGGGCGAGAGAGAGGAGAGAGAGGCCCATACAGGGGGAGAGAGAGAGATAGAGGCCAAACAGGGGGAGAGAGAGAGGAGAGGAGGCCAACAGGGGGAGGAGTAGTGAGAGAGAGTGCCACATTGTGAGATAGGATGATAGGAGAAGCCCCACCAGGGGGAGAGCGGGATATGATGCCCAACAGGGGAGGGAGATGATAGAGAGGCCCAAACAGGGGGAGATAGTGAGAGAGAGGCCCAAACAGTGGGAGCGAGAGGAGATAGAGGCCCAACAGGGGAGCGAGAGGAGATGAGATTCCCAACATTGTTATATATATTATATATATTCCCAACATTGTTATATATATTATATATATTCCCAACATTGTTATATATATTATATATATTCCCAACATTGTTATATATATTATATATATTCCAACATGTTATAATAAGTATATATTCCCAACATGGTAATATATATATATTATTCCCAACATTGTTATTTATTATTATAGATATTCCCACATTGTTATATAAATATATATATATCCCAACATTGTTATATAGATTATTATATATTCCCAACAGAAGATATATTATATATATTCCCAACATTGTCAATATATTATAATATTCCCAACATTGTTATATATTATAATATTAATCCAACATTAACATAATATTAAATACCCACAGATAAATAATAACCCAACATTGATATATATTATATATATTCCCACATTGTTTATATAATTATATATATTCCCAACATTGTTATATTATTAATATATTCCCAACATTGTATATATTATAATACCACATTTAAAATTAGATATATCCCACATTGTTTATATATATTATATATATTCCCAAACATTGTTATATATTATATATATATTCCCAACATTGTTATATATATGATATATATTACCAACATTGTTAATATTATATTATATATATTTACCAACATTTATATTATATATTATATATATCCCAACATTGTATATATATTTATAATATTCCCAACATTGTTATATATATATATAATCCCAACATTGTTAATAATAATATATAGTATTCCCAACATTGTATTATTATATTATATATTCCCAACATGTTTATATATATTTATATTTTATTCCCAACATGTTATAATATTATATATATTCCCAACATTGTTTATATAATATTATTATCCAACATTGTTATATATTCTATTTATATATATTCCCAACATTGTTATATATATTATATATATATTTCAAAACATTGTGAATTATTATATATTATTCCCAACATTGTTTATATATATTTATATATTCCCAACATTGTTATATATATTATATATATTCCAACATTGTTTATTCTATATATATTTATATTATTTATTTCCCAACATTGTTAAATATATTATATATAACCAACATTGATATTATTTATATATATTCCCAACATTGTTATATTATTATATATTTCCCAACATTGTTATACTATATTATATATATTTCCCAACATTGTTTAATATATTTATATATTCCCAACATTGTTATTATATGATTTTATTATATTCCCAACATGTTATATTATTATATATATCCCAACATTGTTATATATATATTATATATTCCCAACATTGTTATATATATTATATATATTCCCAACATTGTTATATATATTATATATATTCCCAACATTGTTATATATATTATATATATTCCCAACATTGTTATATATATATTATATATATGTAACAATGTCTCTCTCTATCTCTCTCCCTCTCCCCCTCTCTCCCCCTCTCTCTCTCTTTTTTAACCCTGGGTAGTCTCTCCAGCAGCAGCTGAAAGCTCACGGTGCAGTGCACAGGTGTGACTTTCCCTACTAACATTAGAGATAAGGGAGATAGACATAGTGAACAATGAATTGTGAGCCGCTGCAGGAGTGGCAGGGAGGTTGTAATATCCTGAACTTAAATTCCTGAAAATGTAAAGCCCATATTTCCTTTAAGGATATGCTTTTACGATGACTTATGTTGCCCAAAGATGCATCAGTCTGGGGGACGTAAAATTGTATTGGGTTGAATTTTGTTTTTACAGTCTTCGGCCAATCGCAGATGATAGCACAATACCTGGATCAAATTACCAATATTACCATGACCATTGCGATAGTACTGTATCATAGCTGCCCAATTGGAGGCCTGCAGGTCGCATATAGCCCATTTGATAAAAATCAAGGCCCGTGGGACTGGTGGGTGGTGGTTGGGACTATGAGCAGTTTGAGGTGAGGGTGGTCAGGGAGTCAGAGTAGGGAAGAGTTTGGATGAGCAGAGGGCAGAGCCACACAAGCAGCCTGATCACTGCCTGCAGTGGTGCTATTGTGTTCCCCAGCGTGAGACAGGATGTGCATCTATGTACTATAAAAATATAAAAAGCTGACAAATCCATTTTTTGGCTATATTCAGGTTAGCGAGATTTCCTTTCTATTTCTATTTTTCATTATATCTCTCTTCCTCCTTCTTTTGCCCAAGAGGAATTATTATTGTTTATTAAACTTTGTTTTGCTGATAAGGAAGCTTAGTTTTCATTTTGTTGACTGTTCCAGTTAAAATCTCTCCTTTCCCTGCTGTATTTCTTATTTGGTTTACAATATATTGTATTTTCCTCTTTCCTGAATATCTCAAATGAATACTTGATCATTCAGCATTAAGCCGTTCTGTAAGCCTTTGCTATAAGAAGCAATAAATCAGCAGTGAGGGTATCTAGGGTAATGGAGAGAACATGACTGGGATACATTTTTAGCCAGTGCTGTTACTGCCAATCTCATTGCGTGTATTGATTTTTAGTCCTTGCTTTATGCATGCCAGTAATTCTGGCCCTATAACCCACTGTAAAAAATGGTGCAATACCAGCAACTGGCATAGGGCCCAAGGCTAGATATATCTGCCAGCCAGGCCTAGAATTTATCCCTTCACGTCATACTTCACGTCATCCTAGTGTAATCTAAAATAACAATAATATCTAACCAATATAATAATAACCAACATGTGCATAAGGAAATCCATTAAATAATGTAAGTTTTCTGTATGCGGTAAAGGCTCGTACACGTGTTTCATAGTTGTTGGAGGAATGACCACTTTGCCCGACAATTCAAAGCTAGCCATACATGGACAGATGTTCTTCCAATTGGATTTATGATCGAGTGCAATGATCGAAAATCCGATCTGAAGAACTCATCAAAATTCCTCACCTTGAGTCGCTGATCTTTCCACAGATTTCCCCCTGAAATCTGACTAGAGATGAAAACTTAAGATGGGGTTGGTGGAAAATTTTCCACCTGGCCCAATCTTTGTTTTTCTGATATTTCGAGCAGGCGATTGGAAAAATGGGAAACGTTTTAGTCATTATGACCGATTGTGCAGTACATAGGAGATCGCACAATTGGCCATGATTACCATCATGTTAGAATGACCAACATTGGTCGCCCATGGGGGAAAACTTGCATAGGATATTTCGAGCCTACCAACCAAATTACAGAAATATCTGCTTGTGTATACATAGCCAGCAATATTCAACCAGTCTGTTTCTACTGACCAATTGTTAAGGCCAAGCGTCTAATGATCAATTGTAGCCGTCACCTCTTCAACACATCTACACAGCTTAAAGGTAAAGTGGTATAAATCAAGTACAGTTGGACTATACAGTTTCCTCAAAAATCTTTTTAGAAAACTGTAGCAGGAAAGGAACTGAAATAAAACATCACAGCCATATACTTTGATTGGCAACATTTCTTGTTCTTTTGATGTAAAATCTATGTTTGGAAAATATATAGCTATTCGGGATAGACAAAAAGCGGCCCAGTTACTAGCTGGGTTACCTCTAATCTGGCCCCTGGAGTAATGGTCTGTTCATACCTGTAGTACTGTACATCATAAAAAATGATTACCCACTGCTATAAAACCTCTATAATTCGGGAGATATAAACTGATTTGTTAGGGCAGAAACACACAGGCTGCTTGGCCTAAGGGTTTCCAATTTGTTTTTGAAATCTAAATTTGAGTTGCTGTATATATTTTTTCCGCTATTACAAAAATTAGGGGTGATATACAAGAGTCACAATTACTCACAATTTGCATTGGGAGTATTAAAGTGTAACTGCGCCTCTTTATGCATTGTGGTTTAGTTTAAACATTCGTGTGAACATTCGTGAGAAACAGACATATATTGCCAGCCTATGTCACCATCATATACACAGTTTGTGTATTTTAGTATGTAGATGAATATCCCTCGGCTTTTATCCACATTGCACCTTGGTAACCCTGTAGATGTAAGAGAAGGTCTGTAGATGCAGAGAGGATCTTGTACAAGGCCCCCAATTACCGAATTGGCAGCTAAATATAGCGAAATAGTTTAACATCAGTGCAGTTAAACAAATCCGTCAAGACTTAGGACACATATTTAGTAACAGGTTTATTTCAGGAATATGTTTTTTTTTATGTTGTTTTTACAAAAATCATCTTAATACAAAGTGTCAGTTGAGAATAAAAGTGAGAATTTGTCACCTCTAGAGGGGTGAGATCATTATCCGGTTTCACAATGTTCTTTAGTTACATTTACAGTAGTAGCACAAGTAGCACAATACATTATCCTTTAACTTACATTTTACTGGCCCTTTAGCTTGCCATACAACTTGCCAACTTTACACAATAATATAGTCTGGTACAGACTGAAAATCTCGGATGTTTTTGGCTTCCTTTATTTTAAGTAGAGGGAGCCAATACAATCAGCCTGTTTATGGGCACAAAGCTGGCTGATTCCCATGCAGCATATGGGAGGTAGTTATTGGCCAAAGACTCTGAATCTGCTGGGAAACTTGCAATGGTAATTGCATGTGTATGGAAAACTGTCCTGTTAGCTGATGTTGCTGTGACGCCTGTGCATTGGCTGTACATTTACATACACTGGTCCAGGAACTAACCTGCGTAGAAAAAAATTCGAGGACCAGAAGTTGGCTTAAAATGTTTTGTGCTTGTTGATAAAGGCATCAGCCAAGGTAGATAGCTATTCTTATTTGTACAAGATTGTCCCTACTGCAGGAAGGGCTGAAATCATCCTCAAAACACCAGTGGCATCCTCGTCCTACAAAAACCCATGCTTCGCCCCAGAACATTCCTAGCCCCACCTATCAATGACCACAGCACCCGCTCTCCACCCTCATCCCGCCCACTCTCCACCCCATCCCGCTTGAGCAACCCTGGCATCAGAAAAATGTTGTATTTTTTTATTGGTTCCCTGCTTTTTTGTAAAATTAGTGCATACCATCCATTGCTTTAAGGCAGACTGTGGTCCTATATCTTCCAGCTGTGTGTACTGACAGGCCATTTTAACAATACACCATTTATCTTATTATTGCTATTTGTAGTAGTATGCAGAAAGCTTCCTGCAGACTGTCATTGGTTTGGATTTAGTCTCCTGCAAAATCCTTTTTTATGTCATGAATCTGAGCCAATCATAAGGCAGAACCTGCAGGAAACCTAGCACATGCTATGAGCTTGCTTGAAATCTGTGACAGGTAATTGTGCAAAAAAGCAGATTGCTCTCCTTTTGGAAACAAATTTGGGGAGATTCAATATTCTGTTCCTATTGTTAAAAATGGTGCTAATTTTGCCCCAACCAATCAGATCTTATTTAACATTTGAAAACCAACATCTGATTGGTTGGAGCAAAATTAGTAAAATTTTTAATGATAAGAACTGTAATTGAATCTCCCTGCAGGTCCCCACTATTTTTCTAATAGGAAGACCAATCCCAACTTTACTCACAGTTATAGAACAGCAAAAAGAAAGCAGGGACAGGGATCTGCAGTTCCAAACTGCTGCCTTATCCTCAGCCTAGCAATGTTTTCCTAAACCTCTAACCATTAACTTGTTGATCATCCATCCAAAAAAAGAAATAACGTAAATATTGATTCAGACATTAGCATTATTGATGCTTTAATCTATTCACCAATGGGCAACTTTATAAAAAAACATCAAAAGAAATCGTATATAAAAATATTTTCCCTGGTGCGGAAATGCATGATTTTCATGCTGTGAAGCAATATGGCAGTAATGTTACAATGATATAAACTATATACATGTGCATTAAGTGATTACACGTAAAGCTTATTATAATTGTATTTACTTATGGGTTGCTGAATGTGCTCTCGGTTTGATAGCTCATTTGTGCACAGAACAATAAGATAATATCTACAAAACAGGTAACGGTGCCGTGGCTGATGGGTAATCAGCCTCTTAACATTACAGTTGCGGTCAGTCATCAGTTCAGGCAGACATGTAATCAGTTCAGAAGTAATCAGGCTGCTATGCAATTAGTTCAAGACAGAAAAAGAAATGCACCATGGGTTGTTCTGTCTGAGTGGCTGCGCTATTGAACACTGAAGGGATTTTTTTCAGTATATCAAGAAAACTGCACTATGAATTTTGATTGGTATATACCTGGATAGAGAATAAGTATATAGTCTTGAGTATGTGTGCATGTTTGTGTGACTTCTATGATTGGCTATTAAGCATTCATCTATTTAATGTATGATAAGTGGATCTCAAGGAACCTTGCAGCACAATGTTTATTATGTAACATCACAAGCTGCTCAGCCATTGTATTTGGATTTTTTCTGATGTTTTGCTGGATGAACATGACCACTGGAATTGTGTCTGCTGCTGTATATTGTATGAATATAGAGAGGGAAACCCAGGTCTGGTTATCTCATCTTGTACCAGCCGGACTTAACTCCAACACCAAATGCTGCCTGTATTATTAGCGCCTGTTGGGCATTTAAGGTAGATTCTATATCTAACAAGAAACTTATGGCATTACAGTTGTAATGACCAGCGGTTGGCTATTTCCTCTCATTTTTGCCAGTAGACATTATCACTAAGATCTCATATTCAATAAGAATTACTTTCCCTCTGACGTACCAGCTGTAATAGCCTAGGCATGTGATGTGTACTATTCCTGGGGGGTATGTGATGTGTACAATCTGTCTGATTGGACACACTGACGCACCATTAGTCATTTGATGCATTAAGTGTTTAAGTGTTTTGTCAATAAGAAGTTCCATACAGACACTTATGCTAGGGAAATTAGAGTGGGTGCATGCAGACTGCTGACTGCAGCTATACTGTAATTGTTATGGACCAGTATGCACCATTTATGGCAAGCTTGTGACGGTATAGAACAGAAGCAGGAAAACCACTGTATCAGTTCACAGGGTGACAAATGATTCTGTAAATACCTAATTACAGAGGGAAGACTACAGCCCTCTTATCTATAAAATCAGCACTGGGCAACCTGTAGTAGAAAGTCAACCATTTTCTTCGTTGTTCGTATACTAAAAAGCCAATCCTACTGGAGGAAATAAACTGTCGTTACACTGCTACTGACAATTATGATTCAAGCCCTATGACAGAAGATTTCTCTTCAATACCAATGGATGTTAACTTGTAGCAGATAATTATTTCATTCATTTCCATATCATAGAATCCCCAAAAGAACATTTTATAGGTATAAGCCCATGGTTCAATATTAAGATATCTACAGTTGTCCGTCGATTTACAAAATCCTGTAAAATGTTACATTTCTATTTCCGACCCATCACCGGAGTCCCATAATTCCATATTTGCACACCGGCTGCTGTGTTCCGATTCTGTATGTTCACTGTCCACCTCTGTATCCATTTCCTCCTTCCCATGTGAAATGACCTGAGCCCAAGGCTTTATTTCCTTTGTTTGTTCAAGATCACTTATTATATGAATTGATTCACATTCACTATTATCCATGGTGACATTCAGGCTGGAGTCATTGGCATTACATGCTAGAAAGCTTTCTTGTTCCTCAGGAACATCCCTACCATTGGCACCTTTTTCTTGAGGTGTGTTAGAAAAACTTATCACCTCCAGAACTTCGCTCATGAGGGATGGACCAAAGTCCATTGTAAATGACTCTATAGAGTTAGAACGCCACAGGCTGCTGGAGAGTTCCACAGGGACAGTGCACACGCTACAGTCTTCATCATCAGCAAGACCAATGCTTGACCACTCTTCCTCAGCCTTCTCAGAGTTTGCTTCTTCAGGTTGCATGCGTGAACTCGAAAGCCGTGGAAGTGTGTACATCCCGGATTCTAACCCTAAAGAGGAAAACAAATAAAAAATAAAAAAGGATTATTCTTTAGCAAACTTTTCATTACGTTATTTGAAATTTTACAATGTATAAGTTCTAAATAATAAGAAATATATAATATTGTTTTGATATGCTGATCTACAGGTGTGATCATAGGAAAACAGGGATTTACCGGTACCTAAAGCGAACCATAGGTGGGCAAGCCCTATTGATGAATAGATTTGTGGACAGCTTAACCAAAGATACTAAGGGGCAAAATGGCTAAACAAATAACAGATTCAGTGTTATGCTGGTCACACACTACTGAAACAGACTGATTCCATGTATGGTCACAGAATCTAATGTATTTTGCAGAGTGTTTAGAATGGTTCTTACTTTCCAACGTTCCCTGGTCTATTCATCTTGCAATTGCAACTCAATTGCAAAAAAGATTGGTTCTTGCACAGTCTATTGGCACCTTTAGTTTGCAGCAAAACCAACAATTTAGATAGCAATTATAATATTAATTCATATTTTAGATTTAGATTTTCCTTTTAAGGGTGTCATGGGGAAAATTACTGGGGAATTACCTGAATATATGTAATTACTTTAGTTCTTTATTAAAGGTTATGTCCACTTCCCAAACAAAACATTTTATATTTAACCTAGAGCTTGCTAGGTTAAAATCCTCCTCCTAAATATTACCAAGACCCGTTCCCTTGGTTCTCTTCAGCTGCTGTTCTGTGTCTTTTCTGTGCACAGCAGCAGCAGAAGAGACTTGGCTAGTATAGTATAGTGTAGTAGCTAAGGTTAAATAAAGACATGTGTTCATCTAGTCCAACCTACTCAGCAATACTCATAGCAATATCCACATTTCCTGACTTATCAGTTGATCCAAAAGAGATTTGCCTGGCTATCCGAAATATCCTTGCATTAACTCCAGCTTTGTGTATCAATACCAGCAACCTGCAAAATTCTTTTTTTAGAAACTCATCCAACTTTTTTTTTCCAGTGAAAACCCCTTCCCAGATTAAACTTCTTTTCTTCCAGTCTTAGGGGATGTCCGCAAGTCCACCACCAGCTCCACTGACAGGTCCTGATTGTTTCTGGCTTTTCTTATCTGTAGCTCACATGAACGCTAATGCGCTAATGCTGATACTTGTTAGTGGAGCCGGCTGTGGATTGCACGCAAGGTAAATTTCTAAAGCTTTGTTCCTGGCTCCTGTAAAATTAATTGAAGAATGGGAGGTAAGGCATAGCTCCTTTACCTTCCGTTTTTCAATGAATGCATTAAAGGAATAGTTGACTTTCTCAGTGAACTATTCCTTTTATGAATATGGCCCATTGGACAGTGCTCCTGCATCATTTACCTGGATATTTTTGATAATAAAAAAGTACAGCACTTATCATCTTTTTTTGTTCAGCACATTAATTAAAGCCTTTTAGATCACAAATTATATAAATAGATTATGGATTTATCATAAGTGGTCTTTTGCTTGCTTTCCAATTTAAAAATGATTATTCTTTTTATTCTGTTTGCTATATAGTTCATCTGTTTAAAAGGGTTCATGGGTACATCTTTACTGAAACAGATAGTATAAAGGTGCCCATATACTGAACTTTACCTTCAGAGGTTCCTGAGATGATTCGCCTGGCATTTACATAACTTCAGAACCAACTGACTCATTATTCACATAATGAATGGGCCAATTGGGAACATCACAGGAATGTCGGAATCAAAGAATGGCTGTCAGGTAAATGCGGTGTTTAGACATTAGATAGATTAGATGTTTGCCTACAGTTTGTCTGGCCCGATCAATTTGCAATCTAATACCGATCGTAATTAGTAAATATGATCCAGCCGGGGAACATTGGCAGGTAAACCTGCTATCTACTCAAAATTACAAACAATTTGACATTCCTCAGATTAAATGTCTAATCAGTGTAATGTCGTTGTAGTGTATGGCCAGCATTAGAGGTTAATTAAGAATGATAAGTGTAGTGATTTGAAAAGTGGTATAGTGATTTATTGTGATAATAAAAGAATACAGGGAATAAGATCAACATATTGTATATATTGCAGTTTTCATCTTATCTTTGGGAAGGTATTCTTTTCTGTCTTGTGTGTAGCTGTAACAGGGATAGGCAACCAGGGGTACTCAATATGTTCTTAGGACCACCAATCAGAAGGCTGCCAGTGGGCTGATGGACATTACAGAAATTGTTATCCAGCAAAAAGCCCTATGGGCTGCGGGAACATGGCCGCCCATGAAAGGAGCCAAGAGGATAGGTGTCACCGAAGATTAAGATTTAAGGCTAACAGGGGTATCACAGTAAGTTGGGTCCGGAATGGTTTAAAATAAGTTTGAGGTCACTAGACTTTGAAAATTCAGTTGAATTATGGGTTTTGGATTCTGACCATCTACAGCCCTGGTCAGGTTTCAATGTTTTCATTTCTTTCCTTTCAAATTATATTATAGTTATTTGTCAATGAATTCTTAAATGGGTTAGAAATCCTATATCAGATAGATAGTAGCTAAATCTGATTATTAGGTTATAACAGAATCAAGAACCTACTTCGGTTACATTTATCGTCCGTGTTACTAGGAGCTAACAAAGCTATTGAATTAGTATTACTGAGACGACTGAGGTGAATCTGACACAAAGAAATCAATAGAGTGAAATTTGTGCAGATGGTGGTAGATGTTAAGTATGAATGAATGTCTTTGTGCTGTTGGTTTCTACGCTGCGCTTCAGGAAAACTGCAGGTGGTGTGTGCAATATAGGAGAGAAAGGTAAATACGTGCCGAGAGCAGTACTGGTGTCATATAGACATCTTCTACTGATTTCAGCCCCCCCATCTATAGCCCCCGCACATGCACCTTGAACACTGACATCAGAAACCCAGCAGAGGATGAACCCAGTGGGAGTCACGTATATAACCTCATGCACTTTGAAGCTTCTGACCTTCAATCAAAATTAGAACATAGCTTCCTCATCACTTTCCCCCATCTCCAGTGCTTTAACAGTAATGTTTCCCATTGATCTATTGCTAATTCTAACAAAAAGGCATGATGGGAGTTGTTAGTTTAGAAGAAGCTCAATACGAGGCAGGTTGATTCTCCTAAGCAGATTCATAATTTATTCTTTCAATATTCGGAATATATATACTGTATGTATGTGTATATATATATATATATATATATATATATACTCAATTGAAGACACAGCACCCAGGATTATATATATATATTTATACACAAAAGACTCCAGCACTCAACTACACATACAATTATAAATGAATAGGGTAAAAGAATTAGACATGTATGCAAGCAATGAAGGGTTATTACCTGCACTGAACTTCAAATGGATACCTTTACATTGTTTGTACAAACATGCATCAGCTGATGCGCCACTTTAAGGCAGTGTCCCAGCATCAGCTGGGATATATATATTTATAGATATATCTAAAGAGAGACTGGGAACTGCAGTTTCTAAATACTAGGTCCTTGTTTTCTGTGCCATTTATCCTTGCTGTGTTGTCTGTACTTTACCCCGGGTAGAAAACATCTAAACTACTATTTACATTGGTAATGCTTTAAAAATAGAATTATACAGATAAGGCTGGCAGATCCAACTGTGCCACTGAATGATACAGCTGTGTGTTGTGTATAGAAACATGAACAAATTGGGGGTCACATGGGCGGAATGAGAGGTTAACGCCATGCTAGACAGACAGGTGTTAAATGCATCCACTATGTGTCAAGCTGTCAAATATTTGAAATCTCAACAGACTCTTCCCACACCATGTACAATATATAAACATAGCTGTGAACACTGCTGGCTTAGTGGCTCCATAGCAAACTTGCATCTCCTACATATACACTAGGCTCAGACTGATTTTCAGTTAACCCTCTGTTTACAGTCATTTTAATTGTACCACGCCAGATGCAAAATACTTGGCAGTGTTTATAATTCCAAACCCCCATGTAGAAGGGAAGAGAGAATCCTGTTTACCATTAACTCACCATAAGGGCTCCGTGCCTCTGAGATGAAATTTCGCATTTTTGCTGTGTCACACTTCTTCTCCTGATCCCAGCTGTATTTTGTAAGCAATGGCAAGGATACTGCATTCTTAATGATGGGCGATACATCAGGAGGAGGAATTAGAGTGGCATCGCCCTGTCCCCTAGGTGGTAGGTGTTCTGATGGCATCCACCCTGCTTGATGCAATTTTTTCCTTATGTAGTTCCAACGGTTGTGTCTTTGTCTATCTTGGCATTGGCTAAGAAATGTAGTATCCCCAAAAACTTCTCCTTTCCTTCCCACATGCATTATGTGTCGGAAGTCCCCCATTGGGTGGCTGATCATATCTGTTGTCAGTTCCACACGCTGTTCACGCCTAGACCGAGACACCAGGGACTTTATAACAGGTAGATTTCCGAAACTCATTGTTTCTGGTTTGTAATGTTATTTTGAGGAGACCACAGAAACAAGACACAAGCAATGCTACATAGGGGTCATTTTATATTCTCAATACAAGTCTCAGTTTATCCGAATCTTCCTTCTGTAAGAAACACACCACTTCTTTAACTTAGTTTTTTATTTCATGTCTTCGAAGTGTGAATTGCTACAAAGCACGACATTGAGTAAGGATTAAAGTTTGGGTGACTTTAGACTATCCGTGTGCTTCTAAATAAGGAAGACATTGTTCTTCAACCAGGCTAAAAACCTAAAATAAAAAAAGGGAGGATAAAACATATAAGACAAATGTCAAAACAATATCTATTTTATTCTGCCTGTCAGTGTACTGGGCTTTACTTTCAGTCACCTTTAAACTTTGTACAGGTGGTAGGAGAAGTACAAAACAACACACTGTATTACTTTCCCAGATTGTCCAATGAAAATAAGAACTTTGGGATAAAAGCTCAGGCAGATTACCCTTTGAGGAGGCCTGGAAAACAAAGATTTCAGTGTTCCTATATCCTCCAATGAAGAGCGTTAATTTTTAGTTGGAGGAGTCGGCAACCTACGCTAAGCAGTGAATAAGAAAACAGGAAGAGATTCTTTGGAAAAAGAGACCTAAAAGTATTGGCATATTAGAATATGGTGAGCTCTGGCTATATCCTTGCAATGGCAATCTCTATATTCTCTGTCCTTAGTTCTACAGTATCTCTGGAAAACAAGCCTCATCTGTAAGAAACAGCAATAGCCCTGAATTGATTGTCTGAATACATGAACAGCTGATATTTCCACAAATACATGGAGTGTTGGCCATACACGAACATTTAGAGAAAAGCTACTCATTTCTACAACCTGGGTAATTTTCTCATAACATTTAGAAGGCTTGTCCACCCCCAAAAATGATTTTGTGCCGTATTAATCCTTAAAGGGTATCTCCTATGGTAAAACAACTTTTTGAGATCCAGTTTTATTGAAGAACGGGAGGTAAAGGAGGTGTGTCTTGCCTTCTGTTCTTTAATAAAACGCCGGGAACGAAGTTGCAGAACTTACCCATCTTACTTGTGCATGTGCATAGAGTACAGAGTTTGTCAGGACCTTCAGAGGATGTGGTGGAGGAGCGAGAGATCAGGTAAGTTCTATAAATTCGCTCCCGACTCCCCTGAACGTTTTATTGAAGGACGGGTGGTAAGACACAGCTGCTTTACCTCCTGTTCTTCAATAAAACTGAATCCTAAAAAGTTGTTTTACCTTTAACATAAACCGACCTCAACCTCCATATTAATTTTTCTACAAAACCATTTTGTTCTTCCATTGTACCATTTTGTTGAAAAAGTATGGCTTATCTCTCCGCACCTGCCTTTCAATTGTCGCACATGCGCATTGCCTGCCAGGCATCTTGCATCTTTACACATATAGTTACTTGTGTCCTCGCTTCCCCTCCCTTACTTCTAATGCCAAATATAAACAAATAATCATATATAGTAAACAGTATATTGGTCAACTGCACCTCTCTGGTAGCACACTGCAGATGTGGTAATGGCAGGTTCATTGAATATCTTTAAAAGTGGCCTAGTCTCCACAACTAAAAAATATTGAGAACTACTGGTATTAATACATATACTGTAGTTCTGGTTGGTACAGGGATACTATATAATAATAAGAATTACTGGTATTAATACATACCGGTATACTGTAGTTCTGGTTGGTACAAGGATACTATATAATATTGAGAATTACTGGTATAAATACATATACTGTAGTTCTGGTTGGTACAGGGATACTATATAATACTGAGAATTACTGGTATTAATACATATACTGTAGTTCTGGTTGGTACAGGGATACTATATAATATTGAGAATTACTGGTATTAATACATATACGTAGTTCTGGTTGGTTACATGGATACTATATAATATTGGAATTACTGGTATTAATACATATACTGTAGTTCTGGTTGTACAGGATACTATATAATATGAGAATTACTGGTATTAATACATATACTGTAGTTCTGGTTGGTACATGGATACTATATAATATTGAGAATTACTGGTATTAATACATATACTGTAGTTCTGGTTGACACAGTGGCTTTGCACCATGCCTGGAAATAATCAAGGGCGGTATTCAAAAGTTTGGCTCAGGCAGCAAAAACCCTAGAAGTTCCCCTGGTTGGAATTGATGGACATGTGTCTTTATTCAACCTCAATTACTATGTTACAGCATTCTATCACAATCACAATCCTGATTCAATACACTGTGAAAATACAGTGAATGGATAGTTAGTGACAGGCTGCAAACTGCAGCATAGGAACTCATGACAGGGTTAACTCAGGGGCAAAGGGGCATGTTTAGGTCAGGAAGTGTAAGGAAGGGGTAGGCGTGAAGTTAGGGAGGAGTAAAGTAGAAAGATAGAATAGGGGGAGTAGACCTACCTTAAGCACCATTTTGGCATTAGGCAACAAGTGTCCCTCCCTCCCTCCCTTGGGTTTTAGCTAAAGGGTTGGGGTTTGTGAAAGTTGATATTCTGTATGGCGGTCTCTGGCAATGTTGGGGAGGCTAGCACTAGAGGACGGCTACCTAATTGGCTAATTAAAAGACATGTTTGGCCTAATAACCTCTTAGTAGGCGATGGGCCTGCTGGGGAGATTGGAATGGGCTTGAAGGTCGGAGTGCTTCCTGAGCCGGAGTGGAGAAACGGCAGGAGCCTTAGGAAATTTATGGCTTTGGAATTGGGAGCATTGCCAGAGAAATGGACTTTAAACTTTTTGGTTTATGAATACATTTAAATAAGTTGTTGTTAGAGATAATAAAGTTGGAATTTCATTATTGTTATTTTATGTCTCAATAAATGTGACCAAATGCCTTTCCTCGGAATTGTGTGGTGTCAGTCATTGAAGGGGAAGGTAAAGAAAGGGGGGTAAAAGGAGCAGGTAGGTGCCCATCGCCCAGCTTGGGCTTAACCCTGTCATGTGATTGGGGCATGATTGATTGCATCAATAGGAGGCAGGGGGGAATGCCTCTTTTGTGTTTCAAATGAATAATTACAGGTAAATCACTCTCCAGGTCCATCAACTGTAATAGTTTGAAATCTGAAATACATAAGTCTAACTCGGAAATGGTGCACAATGTCCTGTTTCCCCTGCTGTGCTTTCTGATTAGTAACTGTCAGTTATGGGTTTGAAAGTTGACATCACAGCCAATGACTCAATGTTAATCTGCTGCCTGCCTCTACTGAGCATGTTCAGGGAGCCCAGAAGTAAGAAATGATTACTGCATTGCGGGCACTCAGAAGGAGACCGAGGAGCTGATTGTGTTTAACAGTTTGGTTAATTTCAGTGAAGGGGTAAACATGGCTTTTAAACTCAGTGAAGGAGTATATATACAGTGTGTAGAAGGATTAGTGCCTGTTGTCTTACTATTATCAAAAAGACATTTCAAAATGTCACTCGTCACACACATCACCAATATAAAGGCATCAAGATCTGATAGGGTTTTCATAGAAGAATGAAGTTAATGTTTAAAACAAAAACGCCTTTATGACATAGAGACAGATTATATATTGCAAGACAACTTGAATGGTATTCTGGGTATTTTGTATTGTGACCTTTCCATTTTGCTAGCAGCTTATTTTTCCAAATGAAGATTCCATTGAAGTCCTGTTACTGGAAATTTCACAAGGATGTTTACATTTGAAACATAATGATGACTTGCAGATGAAAGATGCTTATTTAATAAGAGGTGCAAGTTTGTTTCTGTGCTATGAGCCTGCAGCCACTTGTCAGGTGATATCTTTTTAAAGTCTACTGCAGTTAAAAATCTTCTGTTAACATCTGATTGGCAGCTGAAGACCAGGTCTGTTCTCCTGGTCTTCTTCTCTATTCATTTGCATGTACCACAAATGCAAAATAAAATCCAGTATACATCTGGGAAGTAGTGAAAAGGACTATGAAAAAAATCTTCTACCAGCTGGCACTCTGCAAAGAATTCATTTTGGGAGGTAGGAATATTACCGTATATACCGAGGTTTTCAGGTTTTAAAAATAGCCTGAAAAATGAACCTCGGCTTATACTCGGGTCAAGAGCAGACTACTCGAAATTCTGGGCGCAGCCGTGAGTCAGGAAGGAGAACTGGCAGTTCAAAGTAGTACTTTGCGCACGCCAGCGCAATGATGTCAGCACACACCCGCAAAGTACAACTGGGAACTGCCGGTTTTCCTTCCCGAGTCATGGCTGAGTCCGGAATTTAGGCTCTACACAGTACAGTAAACTGTAAGTACGGTACTATGCCAATTCCCATGGCTACCAGTATGTGAGGCAATCCCAATGGCTACCAGTATGTGAGGCAATTCCCATGGCTATCAATGACAATGAATGTGGGAGAAGCCAGAAAGAAGTCTGTTACTGCATGAGTATAATTGTCCTCAGAGAGATTGCTCAAGACATTAGTAAGGGAAATATTCTATATAATCTCTTTGAAGCAGTGATTGCCACTGGGTATACAATCCTATATATAAATAAGTGACAACAATAATTTATCTACTAATTTATCTACTAAAATATCGATCATGTCAGTCGGGCCAATATATATCAATCTGTATGTGCACAGCCTAACATATAACCCCAGTCTATGAGCTGAAGGGATTCTTTAATTGCTTAAAATGTGCTAACCTATCTGCCATGACAACGTGCCCCAAACCTGTGGCCTTTACCAATTGCAAATGAATAATTTCTTCCTCTTCACTAGCATTTGTTGGCTTGTAACAGACTTTTACCCACCATCTTGCTTTCCATGCACAACTCCACCCATATTGCTTCATCAATATCGTTTATACTCCAGCTATTTCATCTTTTAAATTTTACTTCAACTCTTGTTTAACAAAGACAACCCCTCTTCTTTCTAATTTACTCTCTTGTCTAAACACATAATTCTTAAATTTGATGGCATGTGTATCTTTTATCCATGTTTCTACTACACCAATCGTATCATACTTCAAGCTTCATTTAAAGCTTTTTGTTCTAATTCTCCAATTTTTCTAGCTAAGCTGCTTGCATTTATAAGATGGATGATGGTTGGCTCTGGCTTTGTTTGGCTGGCTGCATATCTTGACTTCCATATACTATTGTTGTAACACAGTTTTAGCATAGGTATCTAACCATCTCTCATCAAGCCTATTCTGTATTCTCACAAAAACAATATCTAGGCTAAGTAGAAAGGAAGGTTTCCAGTCAGTAAATAATATACCATCTACAGACCTTTAATGAGAGAACCAAAAAAACACTCTTTCAGCTAAATGGGACTAAATATTTAATTTGCAAAAACCATGAAGTGCATAAATAACTGAATAAAGAGAATGTATAATTAAGTACCAAACTACAATTACAGATTTATAAATAAACCCATACATATGTATGAATCAAAAATTAAATAAATAAATTACAAAAGTGCTTAATAAGTGCCAGCCCTAATCAAACCTAGACCATTCCATCACAATTAATGAGTATAAAAGTGAATCAATGTAAATTCACTGGGCTGCCAGAATTTAAAACAGGACAGAAAAATTCTCCCTCTATCACCAGACCAAAACAATCAATAGTGATGAAAGATCAGTACTTTATCCAAACAAATAATTCATGTATTCACAAACAAAGGCATGTGCATTAAGACTCCTATCTGCAAGCTCTTAAAGTGACACTCGACGGTCGATGTACTTTTAATGCTTTTCCTACTTGTTTTTTGGGTTTTTTTATGACGCGATGTGTTCTCTGCAATGCAAACAAAGAAAAGATAATCAATGCACATTCCTAGGCCCCATACAATATCATGTTATCTGCACACTGGCATACAAAGGGGTTTTGGTATACATTACTGTAATCACATGAATGAAAAGCCTTTCAACCGTGTTAAGGTAACCACAGTCTGAAAGGTCCAAACTTTAAACCTTTTTTACATTCATTGTGATTTGCAAACTTTTGCATTTCTAATACTTGCGCACTGTATTAATATGGCAGGCTTTCTCACTTCCAGTTGCCTAAGGAGTGCTTCCACAGTCCTTCTATTCTATGCATTCTCTAGAATGGTATGGGACCATTTATCATCTCTTCTCAGGTTTGCTAATTGTTCAAGTTTGGGATGTTTAAAATCACAACCTTGTTGGCTAGATCTAGTTGCTTTTCTAAATTTGTTGGTAATAGATGTTATCACATGAGACTAACTGTCAGGCTAGGTACATTCGAGGTGAGAAAACGATACAGTATTTCGTATTTCTATCATCCAAATCGGACGAAAGTTTGATTGGACATGTCAGTAAATTTCAGCCGAAATCTCGACTGTGGATATTTGCTTGTGAACCACAGATATTTTGATCAGACCAACCAAACTGTTGCTGTGGCTGGTCCATTTGATCAAAATTTTGCCATGTTTGTACCTAGACTAGCTAGTAGCCTGCAAAAGAAATATAGTGTACATGGTTCAAAAACCCACAAATGGGAGAGTAGCCAGAAAGAAGACTTGAATACTCTATGTTCTGTCTGCGAAATGTCATTAAGACAATGGTGCAGAGATGTGTGAGAGCTTTTGTCTGATATGATTAAAGGGGAACTTTGTTTCCTTAATGCTTTGTAGTAGTTTGCAAATCAAGGTACTAGACCTCACCAGATGTACCATCCTCAATGTGAATTATACGGATGTTGTAAGTGTCAGCATGGTCAGATAATTTCTATCCTCTAATGGTTCCTCATTGTCCACATAGTTTCAGACTGGCAGACTATCACTGAGTAAACTCATTGGTTGTCTGCCGGTCGGAAGAAAAATTGCCGCAGCTATCATTTGATCTCGACCGATCACGAAGTCCATTAAAGGGCACACAATCAGCTGAAATTTATGGACATGTTCGATTAAACTTCCCAATCAATTCTGATGCAAGTTTGGCTTGCTGCGACAAAAATTACTGTTGATATTTTGAACCAATTGACTGAAATATCAGGGCGGCCAAAATATCGGGCTGTGCGTATTCAGCCTAAATCTGGAAAGGATATGTGTTTTTTTAACAATGATTCAAAGCAATAGTGAAATAGAAACACTGCTTCCCTTGCCAACCAATCAAACTGAAGGGGTTTGGCCTAGGTAACCCATTTGTAAATATTAACCACTTAAGTGTTATAAAGAGGTAGATTTAAACTCTGTCTCAAAAACCACATGTCATAAAATGGGTATGTGATACATTTCAGCCAGCAGAACACAAGCAGTACACACTGTCTATATGTATTTATGTATTTTATTTCTTATATAGCGCTTCATATTTCGCAGCGCTTTACAATTATTTACTCAATTCACATCAGACCCTGCCCCGAAGAGCTTACAATCTAATCACTTTATGTACACATACAACCTATCAGTATGTCTTTATGATTGTTAGGGAAACTGGAGTGCCCAGAGGAAACCCACACAAGCATGGGGAGAACATAGAAACTCCTTGCAGATGTGTCCAAGGGTGGAATCGAACTCAGGAACTCAGAGCTGCAAGGCATCAGTGCTAACCACTGAGCCACCGTGCTGGTTTTAAAATTTTTCACCTCCGTTAAACAGACTGTGTAGGCCAACGTCTAAATGCAATTAGAAGATCCCATTTAACAACAGATTGCCCTCTAATAAGGATGTGACGTGTGACTAAAACATATTTACATTTCTGATACCTTAATAGTCAAGTCAACCAACAAATTTTTCATCTGGTGTCTTATGACCAAGAGCCACTGATGAAGAAAAATTAACTAAAGCAGAACTGGAAGGTTTACAAAGTGAAGCGCAATATGGTGAAATCCCATTTTCCTTTTTAATAACTCACAAACATTACATTAATTCCCTTATTCAGGATCAGGAATGGGCTCCTAAACAGAAATGGTCACACAATTTGACACACCCGCACCCAAGACACACTGAAGCCTTATTTGGTGTCATTGGTGGGGAAACTTTTAGAAGTGCAGTTGGGCTTTGTAAAGAGGAAGGCACAGGAAAACAAAAGGTTATTAAAAAGATATCACCTACCTTTGATTTTATTGACTACAATGCTACGTAGACCATGGAAATATATCCAATTATCTGCACATCCTGATATAAACAAGGTTGTATACTTTGCCTGTACTTCATTAAATAAATGATCATGATCATGTAGTAGAGAAAGACATTGGACAGTGAAGAATTGAGACAGGAAGGATATACTTTAGATGCCTTTAAACTTTGAAACTGTAGAAGAATATTATATAATGTGGCCTTTATTTATGATGAATCATTTAGTTTTTGAAAAGATTAATTCTATTTTCAGGAGGTACCGTACAGTATTTGTTAGGATTGGCATGAATTGATTGAAACAACAAAAAAACCCTTTAGATAAATGTCATTTGTTTTCTAATCAATAATTAAAGGAAAACAAAAAACCTTCACCTTAAAGGGCAACTGTGGTCTATAAACAAGTTAGGGTTAAATGAAAGCTTGCAGTATTTTCTTTATAATGAGCCAACAATCACATCTCTGGCTTCACCCTGTGAGAAATTATATCGAGGTGAATGTTCAAACTTCCTTCTTCCGGTAGGTTGAGTGACATCACCTGACCTCTGCTAGCCCCTCTGCCCCGGGGGAGAAGCATGCTCAGCTAAGACTTAATGCTGGGGTAATCAGGAAGTACCTGGGGGAATAAAACAGTTGAGAAGGGGAGCCTATTATTGCAGATAGGCTGGTCACATGACTTCAAGCTGGTCACATGGCTGCAAACAGGAAGTGTTCAAGCAGGAAGTAATATTGCTGAACCCTTCCAGCAATAACTTCTCACGAATTTTATCTAGAGATGTGAGTTAGGTTTTATTTTGATGGTACGATGGAAGGCCTTTTATATATTTCTTACTAGTTTGGAAGAATTGGAGACCACAGTTACCCTTTAAAGATAAACAGGGTTCAGTCAGCATTGTAACTAGGCTACCAGGGTCCACAAAGATCTGTATCTACTATAAACATATAAAGTTGGCCGTACACATTGGAATCTGTTGGCACATTGCGAAGGGAACGGCACACAAGGAACCGACGGTTCGCCCATACGCAGTATGGGGATTGGTGAGCCATGCAGCCATACACGGGTCAATGGTATCGGCTCTCTTTAAAGTAAAAGGAGCAGATACTGACAGACAGAAAATTTACGGCTTTTTTGACCGACTTCGGCCCCTACACATTAGCGATGGACCAACGGGATTTACCTAATGTGTATGGCCACCTTTGCATTGTACACAAGTTTGGGTTAGTTTGTTGGATGCTACAGACGACAGTATCATATGTGTGTGCAAGGAATAAGAAGGATAAATATATAAAGACATAGGGTGGTGGATTATTTTTAGGTTTTTAGCTTTTATTATCGTCCTTTAGCTCTTGGCTATCTGCCTGTTCAAACAATAGATTAAATAAGCAGTGAATTCAGTGAAGTGGGAATTTGCCAAGGAATAAAATAGTAGGAAGCTGCTAAAACTATCACTTCTATGTCTGGTGGTGACATCTGACTAAGAACCCCCAAACCAGGCTAACATTTGAGGTGATCACCTGTGAAACTCTGTAGGGGAAACATGTATGTGAGATCAGGGATTTGTGAAGCAGTTGATACGGAACTGGGCTTCATAAGCGTCTGTTTACCCACTAACTGATAACAAATCAAACATAAACTTGTGAGGCAAGTTGGCAGATCTCGAAATGTTCCAAGTTGGAAAAGTTCAAAGCTGGGGTAGGGAGTAGGAAAGTTTCAGCCAATGCAATTTTATTGTGACTGAACCCTCCATTATCTGTCTCAATGAAATGTCTGATTTATCATTTCCTGTGGCAATAATGGCTCTAGTGAGACTGGATTGTCAGGAATTTAAAAAATGTCCCAGTATAGTCAATTATTTATAATTAATGGGTCAAATAATAAAATACAAGACAATTTAATCCATTCCTGGCTTCGTATATTCCTATAATGGCCTGCATTGATGAGCCTATAGTAGTAATGCTGAAGCTTGACATTCTGCAACCAAGGCATGCTGGGAGTTGTAATTTCCAAACATCTGGAGTGCCAGAGTTCAATATCACTAGCCTATAACATGCTATGTGAGATTTATTCCATTATAACATCAGAAGCTACGTACGTTACCAGATCTCATCCTTTCCTTGCAAGAAGAAAGGTAGTGATATAACCATCTGCTTCATTACTGTCCAAAAGGGGAAAGAATCCCCCTGCTGTGTGTTAGAGCGTGAAGTCCTCTGTCTGAATGATTTACAGTTTCTATTATTTGTTCCAATGAAATATGGAGAGACCTTAGAAGAATGACTGAAGTGGACCGATTGAAGAGGTTAAATTAAGGATTATAGCACAGAAGGCTTTTAAAACGAGGGAAAATATGTGTCAGTCTCTCATGGGAACCCTTTGCCATTTTCTTTTGCCTTAACAAAAATCAAACGCCACTGGCATTGCTTTTTTATTAAAGGGGGGCGTCTGCCAGATGATATGTTCAGGAAACTAGGGGCCATATTGATAAAGGAACAATATTGTGAAATAAAGATACACAGCGCTGTATGTTATTATATGATTGTTATTATATGGTGTATACATGTGGTAAATTAATGACTGTTATTGTTTAGTAATGACTGTTATATGTCCATTAGTGTAAAATAACCCCCCATCCCCATTATGTAAAATAACACCCATTATGTAAAATTTCCCCCATTATGTACAATAACCCCCAATATGTAAAATTACCCTCCATTATGTAAAATTACCCTCCATTATGTAAAATTACCCCTCCATTATGTAAAATAACCCCCCATTATGTAAAATAACCCCCCATTATGTAAAATAACCATCCATTATGTAAAATAACCATCCATTATGTAAAATAACCATCCATTATGTAAAAAAAATTATTTAAAATAACCCAATTATGTAAAATAGCCCACATTTTGTAAAATAACCCCCATAATCTAAACTAACCCCCAATATGTAAAATAACAATGGTAGTGTGAAACAATGCCCAGTAGTGTAAATAACATGATTTGTATTCCATACTACACTTTTATAAATCCAGACCTATTATTCAATCCCCTGTATACAATAAAGGGAATATGATAATGAAGTGAAAATTATCTAATGAAAATATCATTATATGATTATAATAATAACAATTGCATTTGTATTATGAAAGTCTTTCCACATGTTGGTTCCTAATCTTCACCAGCTACTTCAGCATAAACTAATAAGGATGAGGTTATCATTGTAGATCATTTACCCTGTGACACACACATCACTCATATGATAATATCGAATTTCACTATGTGCAGGTTCTGATAACCTTAAAGTTCTCCTGGGAGCCAAGGGTGCTGATAAACTGAGCTCATGACATCATTTCTCACCCTGCTGTTACATCACAGGAATCTTGTCATTGGTCTCCTTATCCCAATGCTGATACTTTGAAAACAGCTTATGTTTGTAATCTGTAACGCCCCAATACCCTTCCCCACTATTCCATTGTTTTCTTCTCATTTCTTCTCATTGTCTAATAGTTCTGCTAATGCAGGAAAGTTTACATTGGTCTTCCTGCAGACTTTTCCTAGTGAAATTCTTCAGAGCTATAATATGATTTCCTTCCTGCGGAGATTCAGCCTACTTGTCTTAACAATCATTAGTCTTATGGCTGAATAAGAATGAAAAGCTTTGTTACACAGCCACATCACAATGGTTGGTTCATTACAGGGTAATGCTTCTGAGATGAGGTAAAGGGAGGAGAACAGCCCAGGTCAAGGGATGAAATGGCCATACTGAGTCACCTGCTGATCACAGCTAATCTGTTATACATTGTGACCGCTACTCTGTTTCAATGCCCAATTCAACCTCCCCAGCCCCTGAAAAGTACCCAGGGTAAGCAGGGGTGTTCCTAGAGGTTTTGACAACTGAAAATACTTTTAAATGATGCCTATCAGCAGGTGGGCGGTTGTGGGGGGGTGGGGGCTGTACGTGAAGCAGGCATACCTATATCAGGGAACATAGACATAGCTTGTGGAGGTGGGTATGGTGGGCTGACTAACACTTACTAGTGAACTCAAGGGCTGACTTAACACTGATTGGTGGACTGGTGCAGAAAGGAGGATTTTTTTTAATTGCTGCCTTTTCAGTGTTACCCTGGGGCGCGCCCTGAGCAAATGTTTCACTTTGCTTCATGGTAGGGGCACCCCTGAGGGTTAGGACCTAAACTGTCCTGTCCTTACCCCATGCTTTTATTTGCATGATCATGATTTTTAAGCATTGCTGGGCGAAACAAAGGGATAAGGATGCACAGATTAGGCCCTTTTAAGAGTATGTAAGTGGTAAAAAAATTACTTTGCCTAATCTTGATCTATAATACATGTAAGTAGCTCTCTGAGGTATGTGTGTTGCTCAGGGCTGGATTTACACATCAGAAGCCTGTAAGCCCATAGAGCTTGGTGCCCTTAGCCCCACCCCTAAACACAGACCAAACCCCCAAACCACACCCATTTCCTCTTTTTTGGGGGCAGAAAATAGACTATAAAGGGGTTGGATTGGTGGGAGGAGATTGAAAGTGGCCCCTCCAACCTCAGGCACCCCTAGGCACCATTTGCCTAATATTAAATCCAGCCCTCATGTTGCTACATGCCTTCAATCCAGTCCTTGTTTTGCTCAGGCTAAGTATTTCCCCTCCCACTCTTAAACGACGCCCCCTTTATGAGGCACGACTCTCTGTGAGGGCAAGCATGCTCAGTAATGACTATGAAGCAATACTGGGAGAGGGAATTAACGTACCAACTGTCACCATTCCAGTTACAGCAAAACTGCACACAGCAGAAGAGTTACTGATAATAAAGCACTTGATTGACAGCTGAAATGTAAGATGGTTCAGTTTGGATATCTAAAGAAATAGGGGGTGGGTGGTTGGGAAGAAATTTTTTTCTTCTTCCAGTTTAGATACCCTTTAATTAACCCTCCCACAGGAAGTCAATATTGTGCATGTAAATATTTACAAATTTAAAAAGGTTGAGATTATTAGTTATTATAAGTGGAAGACAAGTCTAAAGCATGGTACACACCATACAATATTTTCGGCCCAATTGACTGATAGTTCAGTGTATTGGTTGATCGGGCTGAAATAATTGCATGGTTTTTCGGACGAAACTTACTGTTCGATTGTCCGACAATCAGACATGTCGGAAAACCACAGCTGGTCATGCAGTCCTCTATGGACTGCACACTGAGTCCCAGCAAACAGTCCTTCCTCCTGGCCGACTGGTTGGAAGAGCCAAGCTGTTGGTCAGGAGGAAACATTGCATTGTGTGTACCATGCTATACTCTCTACCTCCCTAGAGTTTAGTCACCAATCTATCACTCAACGTAACCTTGTTGCAATCATCCAAAATCACTTAAAAGATGACAGAGTCATTCAATAAAAGTCATTCATTAGCATTTCCATGTAATCTCACTCATTAGAAGGTGTCTAGTAAAGGAAACTGTCGAAAGAGAATCAATTGCGGACAGGATTAAGTTTAATTTACTCGGCCATCAGTCAGTAATATGTGGTAAGCAACATGCCAATTAGTGCAATAAAAATGAGAGATTGGACACAGGAGTCTTATTTTGATTCTGCAGGTAGACGTGATCTATTTTGAGTGTGACCTCCAGTCCGTGGGGAAGCTCAGGGCAGGGTGACGAAGCTCAGGACAAGGTGACCGCTAAACCTTATTATAAAAACTGAATTTAGAAGTGTGACAAGCACATTAGACAAAAGAATATACACAGAATGAATTCACAGGAGATTCCACCATTTACCCCTCAGAGCTGTGAAAGTCTCAGATCCTCAGTAAATGGACCCAACAGTACAGACAGTAGACAGGTAAACAGCTCCAGGTATAGGAATGTAGATGTATTTTACATGCTTTATATCCAATGCAGATGTTTCTGTCTCCTACAAACAAGCAGACACCTGGGATGTTATTTATAACTGGTGCTCAATGTGGGACAGTTGGATCCTGATATCAGTAACTCTTTTATTTTTTGTCTCAGATTGCATGTTACCAGAGAGGGTGGGATGTAGCCACGCCAAGTCTAGTGCGGTGGTCTATCCAGCTATATGGTAATATTAAAAAATTGAATATCCAGCAGTTTCCCTTCTGCTTGGCCACCCACTTGTTCTCTGATCTTTATTTTAAGCTCCGTCTCTGCTTTTATTTCCAATTTTCATTTTTATGACCTCAATTTGGCACCGTAAGCAGTTTCAGCGACTAGAGAGACTCCATACGGAAGGTGCTGCCTTTATTTATGGAGAAAGAATTAGAATAGAGAGAAGACTGGGAAAATGCAAATGTTACTGGAAAAAGGAGAGAAACAAGAGAATGAAGGCAAAAGAATTCCTGTATATAAGGTTAGTGCTATTGGGGAATTACAATGAAAATGGCCAATCAGGCTGAGAAACACTAATAGGGGAATTTACAAAGATTAACAACACACTATTTCCCGTGTTACAAAGGGCTAGCGTGATTTTAACACAGGATTTGCAGGGACTTCATGTGTTAAATCACATATGCAGAAGAAGAAGAGGAACCAGTGGACTTCATGGTGAATATCTTCTTTTAGGAATGCGTGAAAACAGGTAAATCACTCAGGGGCCACAAAACACCCATATTAAATCACAAATGGGAGAGCCAGTTAAAGTCAAACAGGGGCCACAAACACCATATTAAATCCCCAATGGGAGAGCCTGTTAATGTCAAACAGGGGCCCCAAACACCCATATTAAATCCCCAATGGGAGAGCCCCTTAGAGTCAAACAGAGGCCACAAACACCATAATAAATCCCCAATGGGAGAGACAGTTAACATCAAACAGGGGCCAAAAACACCATATTAAATCCCCAATGGGAGAGCCAGTTAACGTTCAAACAGGGGCCACAAACACCCATATTAAATCCCCAATGGGAGAGCCCTTTAGAGTCAAACAGGGGCCACAAACCCATATTAAATCCCCAAGGGAGAGCCCTTTAGAGTCAAACGGGCCACAAACACCCAATTAAATCCCCAATGGGAGAGCCAGTTAACGTCAAACAGGGGCCACAAACACCCATATAAAATCCCCAATGGGAGAGCCAGTTAACGTCAAACAGGGGCCACAAAAAACCATATTAAATCCCCAATGGGAGAGCCAGTTAACGTCAAACAGGGGCCACAAACACCCATATTAAATCCTCAATGGGGAGCAAACAGGGGCCAGTACGTCAAACAGGGGCCACAAACACCCATATTAAATCCCCAATGGGAGAGCCAGTTAACGTCAAACAGGGGCCACAAACACCCATATTAAATCCTCAATGGGAGAGCCAGTTAACGTCAAACAGGGGCCACAAACACCCATATTAATCCCCAATGGAGAGCCAGTTACGTCAACAGGGGCCACAACACCCATATAAAATCCCATGGGAGAGCCAGTTAACGTCAAACAGGGGCCACAAACACCCATATTAAATCCTCAATGGGAGAGCCAGTTAACGTCAAACAGGGGCCACAAACGCCATATTAAATCCCCAGTGGTACAGAATGTACAGCTCTCTGTAAATTCCACTGTATGTACTAGTAAATGTTTTCATAAACAAACTTAGGCACATTTACCCAGGGCCACTATAGCTCTGGGTAAATGCTCCTTTCGCGATTCAATATCGTGTTTATATCCAGTGCAGGATTTTAACACCATCTATTTGACCATTAAATGTTTGATTCTACATTTAATGTCAATCAATCAATCGAATGGAAAAAAAGAGAATCGACCCTGAAACCATTTACTGATTGGCTATAAATGGACGAGGGAGCATGAAATACATACTGTGTCATGAAATACATATCATGTATAAACCCCTTAGTGTGACGTCCCATAATCCTTTAATGTCTATTGAAAAGCTGGTTGGTGGATAACACCAAATACAGTAATAGAGCAGCATTATATATTGGACTGTATGTTCGGATATATTGTATTGAACATAAAATTAACCCTTTCTAAACAAAAAAACTAAAGAAAAATGAGTATTTGGTGCAGAGAGAACATTAATAACTATAGTTAAATTATGCAAGCAAGAGGGAACTGCCATAGTGGTTTTCAGCTTCTCCACAAAAAATATGGCAACACTGCCACTAGTGGCCACAAAAAGGTATGTTTTATCCTCATTGCTGTACACTTGTATTTTACTTATTCCATATCTGTTGAATAACTTCAAATAAAAGTCAAGACTTGATTGTACATGATGTAAACTGCTTATGAAAGAAAATCTATCACATAAAGTAGATAAAGGGGAAGAAAAGGTCGGACAGGGGGAAATGGACTGAACAAATTTCCTTAGAACCAAACACATTTATTACAGGAAATTAATAATCCAGTAAAAGTGGCAGATACATGTTTATAATAAATGTCAATCTGCAATCTTCACAAAGCTGGGATTCTCTAATAGAGAAATAGGGCCTGTGGAAAATTCTAGAATGCTGGGGACCCAAACGTGTTTAAAAAAAGTAAATCAGTGATTAAACTTTGCATTTGAACTACAATTCCCAACATACCCTAACAGCTAATGGTGTTTGGTGAAATCTGGAAAATTGTGGCTAACAAAATTTACCAGCAGAATCATACTAATATGCATGTGTGTGTTTTATTTATTTATTTTATCAGTAATATTTCGTAGTCAAAAGCCAACTGGGAGCCTTGGTCCAACCGCCTCTCGTTGCCTCACCATAAAATTATCCCTTCTAGGGAAATATACAGATATTGGGAACTTGGAAGCACTGCAGAACTATGGGTAACTTTATAAGCAGGGATTTGTTCAAAAGGAAGTACCAGTATGTAACATCACTGATTATCAAATAGCGATACCTAAATACGGATCCTTAAATAAGAACATAGCTCCCTAAACAATAATATTAACTCTAAAACCACACTACTGCTCCTTAAATAACATCTAAATAGTGACGCTTTAACATGAACCCATATTCGTAATAATGATAATGGGCAGTATATTACAATGAGGGTAAGGAATACCGATGTTTATAAATAGGCCCCTAAATGTGACAAAAGTACCTGTGGGAAATGCAAAGCTTGTGCAGGGACAATATATAATATTGGAGACTGTAACCATTAAGATGGAAACATGTTAATGGGTTAAAATGTGATGATGATTAATCCTTTAAAGCAAGTGAGGGAAGTGGACGCTTGTGATACATTAATACAATGGGGGATTTTAAATTATGTGTGGGTATTCTATGGGAATTGTAATGCACACCCTGTCTGGTTTTGTGTCTATGTAGTGTGTCTGTGCTGTGTTCACTTGGTTCCCAGTTCCGTGTAAGGTGTCTACTGGATGGACTTACATTACTTGCTAGTGCCCAATACAATACAAAACTTTACTAAAAGTTATTAAAACACAATCATATCTTATTCCAATGGGAAATCACTAATTATATAGCAGTTTAATAGGATTAATTAGACTGTGCATAGTGATAGGACTGCTCGTCTGTCCATAGCTACAGGACTGTCCATAGTAATGGGACTTTCCACAGTAATGGGACTTTTCATAATGGGACCTTCCATTGTAATAGGGTATAAAACATAGAGCTGAATAGGGAAATGAAGGTTTGGCAGTACCTGCTCTCCCCCTTTGTCTCACATTCTTTTCTTCGCCTCTCAGCCTGTCCTGCTGGCACAGCATAGTGTCCCTTACAGTTTTGTGCAGGGAACTGGCAGCTGGAACTCTTTAGGCATGTAAGGCAGTGGTAGGAAAGAGGGGCAGGGACTAAGAGGAAGGCAGTAACCCAATACACGGAGAAGAGAGGCTTTGAAATGAGAGAGGAGGGAAGATGGAAAGCAAGAGGAATAGGACTGGTCAGACTGGGGAAGAGGTGAGAGAGGGTCAGTTCAATTGGAGACTACAGAGAAATCAGATAGAAAACCAGGTTTTACAGAGAAAAGTTGGAGTTGCTGAAAAGTTAATCAAAAAAGCAACAATAAAGAACAATGATGAAAGTAATAAGACTGAGAGAAAATAAAGGGAAAGAGGGGTCACTGACCAATATATTTTGTTTTATTCTTATTAATATTATGGATTTATATAGCGCATCTTCCATGGCGCTTTACAGTTACATAGTCATACTTTACATACATGTTATACAAAGCCATACATATTACATACAGGTAATACATAATATACAGTACACAGAGTGATGAGTTTCTTACAGCAATAGTGTAATACAATAGGAGTGAGGACCCTGCCCAAAGAGCTTACAGTCTAGAGGAAATAGGGGTGAGACATAAGGTGACAGGATAGTATAGACATTAAAGGATAAATAAATTACAGATTTATCAAATGTTCCCTCTATAATGGAAGCCTAACCATGTTCCCTTCAGACCTTACCATACTGTACCAGTATGTACAAATATCACACTGCCTATGTTTTACTCCTTGCAGCACAATTAAATGGATAGTATGTTATTGCCTAATTGAGGAGAATGTCCTGGATATCAATGTAATCACGTCATTAGTTTAACCACCTGCTTAATATTTAAAGTTTTTTGTAACATATTTGTTTAATATTAATATTATTAGGGAGGAGGGGCATTAGGTTTGAAATGTCAGGGGCACCTGATAATGCGGGCTTATCCACAAACGTTCTACAGGCAGGGCCGGCCTTTGATATAGGCGACCTGTGCGGCCGCACAGGTTGCATTACCAGGGGGGTGCCAGCCAGAGTCTTAGGTCACTGACCTGTAGGTCAAAGTTGTGCATCAGTGCCACAGTCCCCCTCAGTTACGGTCCTGCAGATCAATATGTATGTATCAACACCACCCTACATACAAAGCCCCAACACAGGCAAGCCTTAAGATGTCTGTATTCTGTGCTGTGTCTGTGCATTTAGTATGTTACTTGTTATGTAATGATGTATGCAGAATATCTACACGCATGCACTGCAAATACTGAAAGACCGTAAGCGCAGGTAGCAGACTTGATTTGAAGCAGGCCAAGGCAAGCAGCATTCAGCAGCGTATAGTGTGTGCCCAGGGGGGTGTTTTGGAAGGGGTGCTTGGCACCAGTAACAAATCTTGCACAGGATGCTCTTTATCCTGTTACCTGGTATGTCGGAATAAATATTAATTATTTTACTTCACTGTGTAACCCCTACCTATTTTAACTATTAATGATTATTATTAATAAGAATAATAAAAAGGATAGCTATATAGTAAGAGCCACAGTGCAGTGGGGAATTAGAATAAGGAAAGTTCTATAGTAGTCTGTAGATTATAAGTGGCAATCTACTTAAAGGGCAACTAAAGCCACAGAACAACACTGAACCAGAAGGCAGAACACCTTGATATAAAACCAGTAATCCGTGTCTTACCTCTCATTTTGATACGGACGCTGGGAAATTTACCTAAATAACATATGGTTTGTGCTTTACTTCTCAGCATTCTAGTATCAGACAGTTTGGTCAACGACCAGTATGTTCTGCACATGCTCAGTCCTTAGCTATGGCAGAAACTTGTTACAGTTGGTCACACCCATTAATAATCTCTAGCCAATCCTTTTAAAGGACAGCTAAAGCAAGGAAGCAGGTGACTGAGGTCAGGAGGTGTGGTCTGACACTGCACATACACACAGATACTTCATCCAGTTCTTAACAGGCTTTGATTTACTTTAACAGAGTTTACTAAAGTGGCATTTTATAGTTTATTGGTGTTTTTAGGGGGATTGTTTTCAGATTCTGGAGTATAAAAAATTAGGTTTAGTTCTCCTTTAATAATGATTGGAATAAGAGACGATGAACACTGACTTCTATATTATCTGTATAATATATATATCTATTCTGACACTTCCCTACCAATATTGATTCATTTACTTCATATTGAAAACCTAGGATATTCACTAATATTACTGTTTTATTTATATTCAGGTCCTAGTTAGTTCTAATCTGTCATTATACCTCCCATATGGAGAACTGAGACAATGACCACGCTGCTGATCTGCACGGCAGTTAATTGTAGCTATTGAGGCCAAAACAAAATTCCACTAGCTGTTAAGCAAACCCTCTAAATACCCATAATTATCTAAGAACAGGTTGGGGTATGTGCAAATGGGCGGAAGTTTGCCTGGGTAGACACAAGACTGGACACATGGACAGATTTTTCATCCCAACTGACTGTTTGCCACTAGTGGGAGGTTGGTAGGGACGAATCATTGTCGGTCATGGCGAATGTTGCTGCAGCAAACAGCTTGTGTGACCGATCATGAGATCCATAAGAGACCATATGGTCAGCTGTGATTTACCGTCATATCCAATCATTTTCACAATGTTGTTCATCCTGGATCAGACAGTCGGGCAATATCAGTCGCAGGCGACACGCGAAAACACTGCTGATTCTTTGGTCTCATCGACCGATACATAGAAAATGGTTGGTTTGGCCAAAAAATCTGCTCATGTGTACCCAGTCTAATGCTGCCATACATTTACAAGGCTTACCTTGTTACCACAACATTCTAAAAAACTGCCTAGCCTGATTCCGACAGTAGTTACTGGCATAACATGGTCGCAAAGCATAATCCTGGAATGACGCACGGTAAGAAATACAGATGGCCGAACTTCCAAAACATGTCCAACTAACAGGGTGATGCTATAATGGCCACTACCCAGGCTAATCAGGGATTTTGCACTGCCTGCACCATATCCAAGAAATAGCTCAGTGTAGCCTACTCCACATAGGCTAAGATCTTAGCTGACCATGATCCTGCAATGTAGTAAATCTCGATAAGGGATTTACTGCATTGCGGGATCTCAGGCAGGTAAGTAACGCCAGTTAAAATATAACATAGCCACCTACAGAAGTCTGTCAATCATACCATACAGACTTGCAGGGAGATTCAATAAAAGTTCTTATCATTAAAACGGTGCTAATTTTGCCCCAACCAATCAGATATTATGTAACATTTGAAAGCTAACATCTGATTGGTTGGGGCAAAATTAGCACTGTTTTAATGATAAGAACTTTTATTGAATAACCCTGTTGGTTTTAAAATATTGCACTAAAGAACTTGTTTAGTACAGACTGCTTCAGAGGGCTCCTTGCTTCTTTATCAGTTTGATATCTGCAATTCATTCTTTTTATATCAGTTTATCAGTTTGTCCCTAATAAGTAAAGGAAACTTTCTAAATAGTATCCAACTTAATGTTATAATATTGGTCTGACTGGCCAAATAGATTAGACTTTAAAATGTAATTCCAATTATATATTAGCAGGGTAAAAAGATAGAATTGGGAATAAAAGTGGCTGAATTTCCTGTTCATGTAACAGTGTTGGCTCAATCAACAAGGCCAGCCAATAACTTACACCCCCCAATACGATTGTCCATAACCCACCCTGAGACCTTTCACATTTACTGTAAGCTCAGGGCAAAAGGAATGATGCCCCCCTCCCCCTGTCTAGAATACCCCTGTGTGACTGCTCTGGTTGAACAGCCCAAAGGCCGGCACTGCCTATCACTGAGGTACACAGCAGTTTAGGTAGATTCCATTTTAGTGACATGTATAAACTTTTAAGTTAATGTTCTACCATTTGCTGTCAGCGTTTTCATTCCATCCATGTATGGACAGGTGCTCTACATACCAGCCTTGCTAATGATTAAGCTCTTTATTGTGTAAAGTTTAGTTAGCACAGAAGCTGCTGTTTTGAGTAATATTAACAGGGATTTTTTTGGTGAATTCCGTGTATGCGTTGCCTTTGACATCAGAACTTTCTTTCAAGATCATATTCACAGTTATTATCACAAGTGTTGGTGAAATGAGTTTACAGTGCAATCCATCTTTTTCATTTGTATTTACAATGTTGAGGGTGTGCAAATTAAATCAGTAAACAGAAATTTTGGGCTGACTGACTTATATTTCACACATCTCGGAGGTATTTTTATGGTGCCAGCAACCAATGACCTTTCGGCCAAATCAGATGATCAATCACATGCGTTCTTGCGTTCTTCTGTGAGCGGCTATTTTTCACCATGACTTAGGCTAATCTGGCTTGGCCAACCAGACCGTATTGGAAAAAGGACAGGCAGGGCAAAGAATCCACCTGTGTACAGGCAGGGCAAAGAATCCACCTGTGTTTACCAGCCTTCAGTTCTTCAACAGTAGGCGAAATGCAGCCAGTAGTTTCACCATTAGGCCCTTCGTGAATTTGTATGATAGTAACACATTTTCGAATGTTAGTAATGTTGAGGGTCTGTAAAGACCGATTTCCTTGGCCTGGTAACAAGAAGTGATTTGCAGTAATTGTCTGCATTTTATCTTTGAGATTTTCCCATGGAAAAATATGTGACCATAAGATGCCCACAATACCATTGGCTAGAGTTGTTCCAGTGATCGGAATATAATTAATCAAGTACTGGCTGCTTGTTCCTTTTGCTATCCAAGGTGCTGTCATCACTTTCCCCAAGCACTGAAGCACTGCAGTTCTGTATTACACTATGTTTTCCTTCAAACCAGATTAACGGACCAACAATCTGCCATGGTTTACAATTGGGAAAACCATGATTCTAACAATGAAAACCTTTTCATAACAAGAGCTCCATGTTGCATCACAACTATGCCATAAATAAAAAAACTTTGCCTCATCTTATTCTATAAATTAAAAGGGCAATTATAGTACCCAAACAACTGTATTTAACAGGGTGTTAGGAGACAATTTGTTTGCCACTATAGTTGACCTTAAAATCTGTAAGCAGCACTTACTGTGAGGCGAGTGTGTGGCTGCATGCTTTCAACCCAGACTGATGTGTCCCTCCTCCCTCCCTTAGCCTATTCCTCCTGTCAAATGACCTGACTTGCTATGAAACTTGAGCATGCGCATTAATCACTATCAACACCTGCACTTAAGAAAGAAATTCCTCAGCATGCAATTGCAATTTACTCATCCCAAATTATTTCTCCTTTCACCCTTTCTGTTACCCTTATAGATAAAATTAGAGTTTTGTTTTTTTAGATTATGCTTCAGGGCAGAGCGACTAACGAGAGAGAGAGAGCGAGAGTGACTGAAATTGAAGATGTTTGAGAGAGGATATCTAAAGGAATAGGGGACAGATCCATAAAAAGATAAATTGGTAGTTAGGAATTGGTGGATTCCTTAATGCCATTGTATGAACATTTTATTTAAGCTAAAAAAAAAAACAGACTGTATTACTTGTCTCTCTAGCCAAGGATACAATGGCGTGGAATAAGTTACATCCCAGTGGGACAGACATGCTCAGTTTGCTTCACTGAGGGGAAAAAAATAGGATCTGCCTAATTAGCTGCATAAAGGGAATGGAGCTAAGGATTTATTCTTGTTTTAGACCACGGTTCTCCTTTCATTAGGGAGCTGCATCATTTTATAGATTCAAGGTATAAAATACAGATCTGCACTTACTACTATGCAGGGAAGCCCCTATGTTCCCTTAAATATGCTCAGGATTGGTTTCCAATGCAGATCTATATATTTTATATACAATATAGTATACAATAGTATAAAAGCTGTAAAATCTATCACCAGTTATGAAGCCCAATGTTCTGCTCTCCATCTCTTCATGAGCTAGCACATGTGAATAGAGCATGGTTCAAGGAACAGCAGTCATTCATTGGTTGTGACAGTATAAAGGGTTGTACACACGTGAGATTTCAGGTCCCGACCCACGACGCACGATATGTGCGAACAAACGTTTTGGCCAATAATCGGCCCATGTCTAGGTGCTTTATTGCCCGAAACGGTCGTTATTTTGGAGATCCGCCAAGTCGGTCGTTCAACGATCCCCGTACACACGGGCCGATTATTGGCCGAAACGTTTGTTCGCACACATCGTGCGTCATGGGTTGGGACTTGCGATCGCACGTGTGTACGAGTCTTAGGACTTGCCTACCATTATACCAGGGAAATTCCTTGTAGGCCCACAGTCCATTCATCAATGAAATAAGATAAAATGGTTATAATTTGTTACAAAGGTATTTTATAGTAAGAAAAGGCACATTAATACACATAAGTAATCTGGGCTGTGACGTCAGGGCCATGTCAGGAAGCTGAGAGAGGCAGGTAGAGCCTACTGGGGCGGATACTTGCAAGTAGTTTTTTTACGGTAGTGTTAGACTTGCCCTGTAATAAGATATTAGATGGAGCAAAATGCACACATTTCTGAAGAAGCGGCCTTGAAAGCGTAAGATTACCCTCTAGTATACTTTGTATAACCAGTTTTTAATGTTTCACATGTTATAAATGTTTAACATAAAGTATGAACTTGGCAGATTGTAGTTTGGATTCCTTGATGGGTTTTGGATCTATCAGGGTGATTCAATAAAAGTTCTTATCATTAAAAATGGTGCTAATTTTGCCCCAACCAATCAGATCCTATTTAACATTCAAAAACGAACATCTGATTGGTTGGGGCAAAATCAGCACCATTTTTAATGATAAAAACTTTTATTTAATCTCCCTGTATATGTTTGTGTGTACGGTTGATGGGTTGCATTTTAAAGGAACTTCCTGCATGCCGAAGCAAAGGGATAATGCCATAGTGTAGACCCAGACAGTAGATCGACTACACCGTTTTCTTTAAATGATTCCTACCATCGTTTCTAAACTCCCCTGTTTATTGCCTTTTTCTTCATCTCTAGATCCATCTATAAGGACGGTGAGGGAGTTACAGTAACTAAAACACTTGGCACCAGTTCTGCATTTTTAGATTTTTTCTTTCCCATGTCACATAAACTCCACGCTCCTTCTGGTCTCATATGAATATTTTCTCTTTCTCCCACGAGACGAAGGGGTGGAATGCAGAGAACTTTGACCTCCTCTCCCAAAAACTGACAAAGCTGCCTAACTGCCCTGGCTGTAGCACATGTTCTGCTGTATTACTTACTCTGGCTATCTGGCCTTATGAATTAAACCTCAGACAACAACTGAATGCAATGCCAGCATAATAAGGACATTTGTTCAAAGTGCTGCAAGCTTTGTACACACCATGCAATATTTCGGCCTGATTTTCTGATAGTTCAGTCGTGGCAAAATGACGGCCACGGCCACTATTGCTGCGAAAATCCTTCCTCCTGGCCAACCGGTCAGAAATGCCACATGGTCGGTCAGGATGAAGGATCTAACCATGTGTACCATGCTTTGACTGGGGTGGGGGAATCACAGTAACAGAAGGACCTTCTATCTCACAAACAAAAAGGATGCAAAATGATTACATCCTTATAACAAACGTTGGTTTTTGCACTTTAGCATTGCTTTCATTATTTCACGTTAGTTATATGTCATTTCACATGGTAGCTGTGTTCATACCAGACCATGGGTCAATGCAGCTAGTCCAACATTAACACTATAGGGTTGTATAGAATGCTTGCCCTGTACAATAATATAACATCAAAGCAATGTGTTCTAGTCCTCTGTGGCTCAGAATAGCTGGATGAAGTTAAAATATTTGTTCCTTAAGGAGGAAGGAGCCTTTTGAGGTCAAGAAAAATTCTTCAGAAAAAATTCCTTACGGCAACTACCATTTGGATTTTCTGGGGAGAAATAGGATCCCAGACAACGTGAAGGGGGAACATTGGTTAAAAGGCATCAGCTGAGAAGGAGAAAAACAAATGTAAAAAGGCAAAGCCAACAATTTTGCTTCCCGGTGCAAGGCAAAACCTCATGTTTAAATACCTGAAATAAGTTTACATTTTCTTCCAAATGTTACACCCACGATAACTTTTAACCTCAAGGTTTTTAAATTAAACGGAATGACTTTTACTAAATGGCCCAATGTACCCGCAGTAATGTCAAAACGGTATAGAAATGGCCTATAAATGGATTTTAGTTGTAGGATTGTAAAGCAACAGTTGCTTATAAGTAGGCTTGCCTTGACACCCTAGTAGGTGGCCACAATTAAACTACCTGGTAAAGGAATACAAGATGGCCAGGGTCTCTTTATCCAACAGAGATACTAGTGTAGACACATGACATTTGTCTAAACCAGGGGTGCTCTGTGGTGCAGTAACCAGGATCACATGTAAAATAAAAAAAAATCAATAATAAAGCAGGTGGTAGAGCTGTACCATCATCACAAATGGTAGGCAGGTACAGTCAGCATATAGAGACTCAACCTGTTAGCAGGACTCGGACTTCTCGAACTATCCTGAACCCGGATTTCTCAGAATATCGAACTTTTCGGACTATCGATAATTATTGAATTCGAAAATCGAATGATCTTCAAATTGTTTATGGGACAATATAGTTCGAAAGTTCGAAAACGGACATCTCTAGTCTCTAGTCTATAGCGATTCAACATCATTGACATCATATAGATTGGTACTGTGCCTGCTGAAAGGCTTAGTGGCCACCAGAGAATACTGGACCTTCACTTGGTCATAAAACATAAGGCCTTGCTAGTGGCAGAAGCAGCTGAAAGGGTGGGGGGGTTTCTTGACATATTAGGATCCTTGATTACTAACACAGATGGGACAATAAATCATTTAAATTATCATGGTTTCTAAATAGAATTCTTGTATAGGCCCTTATAGAAAGGTTGGCTAGGGGATACCGTAAGCAATGTTTTGCAATAGTGGCTTCTTCAGTTAATATCCTATCAAATCGAATTTTCTGTTTATGTTTTTTTGTTTAAGTTGAAAGGGAACACATGCTGAAAATGTTTCTTTTTTTTAATTGAATCTATATTTTCTAGGGAGGTTGGGGAGAGTATTCCTGCCTTTTTATCTGCAATAGTAGATGAGCAGTGAGCAGCCAAAGATGCTGCTCATCTGTGGCTAACAGCTCCACTGCTCCTTTCCCCAGCCACCCCGCCTTCCTCTCTAACAGAATGCAAACGTGGAAGAGATTTATGGCTGCTGACTCGGTGAGAAGCAGTGCTCATTTTTTATTGCAAAACAGGAGGTAGGAGTGTTCTTTCCTACATCCCTGGCAAACATAGATTTATATTTAAAGAACAATATTTTCACTCAAGTTGCCCTTGGAGAATAAGAAATGTTTTATAGCCTTTATTATGCCAAAAAAGTGCTTGCCCGCTTTCTTAACTGTGCACCCATGGACTAGTAATACTTTTATGTATAACATATTCCTTTATATTTAATTGCCCTGTAAAACATATGGATTACTCCACAGGGACGCGTGTTTATATGCATATACTGTATACATTTGTTTTTAATTACCTATAAATCAGTTTGTTATATTTGAGAAGGTAAAGCTATCCAGATATGCAGGATTTTATAGACACCTTCACATCTGAGATCAGTGGGATGGGTTATTCACCAGGACTTATATTATCATATTCCCAGCCATTGGTTTTTTACTTATAGATCATTTATAGGACTGGGTGCTGCAAAAGGCCCATTTTATTTATAAAAAGCTGATAGAATCTTGTTATTAATGCTGTTCTGCGTCTCTGCACAGGAGGCCGGAGAGCTTGGATGCTTTTCCAATATTAATGTTGTTGATTAGTTAGGATAGCGACAGGCTATTGAAAACATAACAGGGAGGGTGTTTGGATCGACAGTTCTTCTTCAGCTGCAATATATATGGTTGGAATGGAAACTGAACCTTGTTTATTCAACTCAAGCTGCTCCCTTTGTAATAAAGCTCTTTAGTTTCTTCGCTTTCATCTAATAAAGAAGAACTGCATGGTAAAAAAACAAGGTTACTTACTTTATCAAGGCTACCAGGACCAATGTCTTTAACACTCCTATGGCGAATAATTTTACCATGAGCAATATAGGAAACTAATAATTCCTCTACTGTGGCTACTGTCTCTGATTGGAGGCTAAAGATGGACATGACACCATCTAATTAACACCATTAAAGGGGAACTGTGGTCCAAAAATGACTTTAGGTAAATTGATAGGAATTGCTCTCCTGAGAATTTTTGCAATTTATTTTTATTGTTTATTTTGCATCATTTTGAAGATATTTACATTTTTGTGTTTGATATGTCAGCAACATCACCAGGTCCCCTGCACTTCCTGCTTCCTGCTCTGAAACCATGTCAGTCAATTTGCCCTGTGTCTCCTCCTCCCCTTTGCAGCCCCCCCCTGGTCCCTCCTACTCATGGACCCCATGTTCCCTCCAGTTGCAGGCCCCCCATGGCCCATTTTCTTACAGCCCCATGTGGCCCCGCCCACCCACGGGTGCCATGGCCCCGACCACTCGTAGGTACATAAGCTCCACCCACTCATGGGTGCACAAGCCCTGACTACTCAGGGGTGCACAAGCCCCATCCACTCACGGGTGCATAAGCCCCCCCCCCCACTCGCAGGTGCCGTGGGACACTCAGACCCCCCACCCCTACAGAAAACTCTGTGAAAACAGCCTTTTCAGGCAGCCTAAAAAGGCTGTCTTCACATAATGGGAAAGAACGGCTGTAGATCCCCTTACCTACTTTGTCAGGACTTCACACAGCAGAGAGGAGGAGGGAGTTCCTGTCTCCCTCACACACGGAGGGAGTCTGAGGCTGTGCTCGCCGGTGGCACTGTGCAGGAGAAACCTTAGGCCTGTCAGCCTCCCACCCATTAACTTTCTGGTCAGTCATTTCTGTATATCTTGGGCTGTGGAGCTCATAGAGAGGTGGTTGATGGCTCGTTTTAAAGGTTTGGAGACCACAGTTCACCGTTAAAGGCAAAAGTTACACTAATCATTTAAAGACTTTATAGTTATTTAGTTTACTTTTAGGAAATAAAGCCACTAAATATGATTAGAAGAAAAGCTGATTCTACAGTATAGCCAATAAAGATGTTAATAAGGAAAAGTCTATACACATATTTTTGATGTGCAGTCCTGTAATATATAATATTGCATCCTTGGGTCCATTTTGCCATAAAATAACCGAAATCTACAGATTACAAGAGCTGTACGGTAAAAGCACTTAGACGGAATGGAATTTTAAACATCTCATTTTAAATTGATGCTTTAGGATTCAGAAATTAGAACTTCAGGGCCCTGATTCAATCCAGACTGAAGAATCTGAAAATATTTTGTTAGTTAGGTCACGTTATGCAGAACGGGTATGGCATTCGGCGTGTCAAGGTCCCATTTCACAAAATAATGAAGCTTTTTGGGATTATTCACTTGACTGCAATAAGTCCATTGACACATCAAACAAAGCTGTCCTGTATTAATTTTGTTCAATGCATGATAGCCTTTTGCCTGCCTTATGTAAGTGAAAAGACAGTTCGCAGTTATACAATTATGCCAGAACAATTTGGAGCATTGCCATCTCGGACTGTGAGTTACTAGTCCGTTGCTGCTGAAAAGAATAAGCTATTTATAATACTTTGCACATGTTTAAATTAAGATACTGTCAATTTTCCCATTAGGTCTTAAAGAGTCTATTGCAGAGACAGGGCTGAGGGATCATAGAAGTTTTTCGTTCTTGTGGAAGATTAGCATAAGTTTGAGCATTTTTAGCTGTAGTTTTTTTTTCTAGAAAATAATAAAAGGGACCAAAGCAATGATATCATATCTCCCAACTATATTTCTTTTTCTAAAATAACTCTAAAATATTGGATGGAACACCCAGCCCTGTCCAGCATTCCCATTGGTTGCTGGGGTTTATTCTATGATTTCAGACAAACCCATGGTTACTAATGGGGCTGGGAAACTGGCATTCCACTCTAATAAAGGATCTGCACATGACCTGTAGGGGAGCTGAATGATATCATCTTCCCAGTGCCATGAGTAATGTCAGACTAGCTACTCCTACTGTCCCTGACAAATGAGAATTGTCCTCGGAGGGGCAAAGCATTAACGGCCCTGGTGGTCCATGGATGAGTTTGGCTGGTCCTTTGGTGGAGCAAGGGCAGGACCAACCCATACCCCTTTTCTCAACAAAAGTATGAGTTTTGAGGCTGAATTTCATACAATACACAAAACTGAGATAAGAATAAGGTTTCTGCATGTAAGCTTTTGTCCTTTCCCAGTGTTTCATTTGTTTGAACTGTTGTTCTTATTACTGTATCTGTGGATAATTTATTTAGTTAACTTTGCTATAAATGTTTGTTAATGGTTATATATACAAAGCCTGTGTTATAAACATTATTTAGTGCACTTGAAAAGAATTAAAATACTAAGGTGGCCAGTCCATTGCCTGACATTCATATGTTATGAATATTTAGATTTTTATAGTTTTTTTGGTATAAATAGCTGTAACATTCTCAGAAAACTTTATAGTATAATATAGAGTATGTGAAATATTTAGAGAAAACTAGGGTGTAATGCAATTATCGGGAAAAAAAAATTGGTAATTATCAAATTTACGCACCATTCGCTAAACCTCGATTTCGTCCATAACCCTTGAATGCGGCGTTTTGGCGATAACCTTCAAATGTTATCGTGATTACCCTCAAATGAATTGTTCTATTTTCGGTAACCCTCGAATTTAATCATAGGCATAACCCTCGAATAACCCTCGGCCACAACCTTGGCCATAACCCTCGAATGTGGCGTTTTGGCAATAACCTTCAGATGTTCTGTTTTGGTGATAACCCTCAAATGCAATCGTTCAATTTTTAGTAACCCTTGATTGTTCAGTTTAGTAACCCTCAAATGTATTGTTTGAATTTGGTAACCCTCAATTGTATTGTTTGGTTACCCTCGAAAGTTTTGTTCGATTTTCAGTAACCCTCGAATGTACCATTCGGTAACCCTCAAATTGGCCATAAATCTCAAATGTAGCATGCGGAAACCTGCTAATTGCACAATTGTGGGGGGAAGGAAGTAGTTTTGGTGATATGTACATGTTCCCCAGACCATTTCCCGGGTGCCAGAGCCATTTACAGTAAGTTACCATTGATCTGACATCTGTCAAAGAGGACAGACAGAATATTGCTGATTGGTACAGTGGGTACCCACCTATATCACCTTTATACTTAATCTTATACTTAATCTTGTGTTTGGTCTCTGTTTAAATGCTAAAATATCAATGGATTAAAAATTTCAGAGAATATTGTTCCAGTTTCATTTGAATGCCCCCTTTTCCTCCATATGGAGGACCCCATATCTGTACATGGGGCATATCCCTAGAAAAGAGGGACGTACATAGGCAGAATGTGGTGATCTTAATTGGATTTGATTCTTTTGTTTCTGTAGAGCAGCGGTGATCAACCTTCTTCAGACTGTGGCCCACTTGGTGATGCAAATATGTGTCAAGGTCCTAAATGGACTCTTATGTTCAGAGTATATTTGACTATAATTTGGATATAATCAATACAGGTTAAATTAACACAACACTGCCTATATTCCAATTATGTTCAGGCTGGCAACAGTGCATATGTGTAGTTTACTATGTTGTTCTTCTAAATCATAGAGAAAGCAGACATTAGGCTTTTATTTGCAATTTTTACTGTGCCCTTTTTTTGTACTAAATACATTTATTTCCAATGCTGTGTAAGGCATATATTATTTACTAAAAGAAGAGGAAAACTTGGTTATTCATGATGATAGGCGCATCTGTGTAGGAGCCTGTAATGTGTGGGTCAAGGTTCAGAAATTTAAATACTGTACATGGTATAATACAGTGTTTGTTTTTGTAAATAGTACTCTATAGTATTCAGTTTGTTAATATTATAAACAGGGCATCAGTTGTTTTTGTGACTATTGTAAACCAAATTTGCATAATCTGGGAGGAATTTTGTAAATAGTACTCTATAGTATTCAGTTTGTTAATATTATAAACAGGGCATCAGTTGTTTTTGTGACTATTGTAAACCAAATTTGCATAATCTGGGAGGAATTCTGTGAATACTGTTTAGCCAATCAGAATAGTGAGGCATGACTATGCTGTCCTCTAGAATAGCTGCCTTCAACCTTTTTCTGTGGACTGGCTTTATTGCTAGACACTTTTTTATGGACCGGCAATAAATATAATTTAAAGGGCATGTCCACCATAAAACCTTTTTATTATATGAAAGTTTCCCCCAACCACCATGTTATTTAATTAAAATAGCATTCAGATTGATACTTACAGCCCTTCATTCCTGTGTCGCTTTGTTCCAGCTCCCTGCTTGCTGGGACTTGCAAGCAGGGGGCCAGACTGGTGGCAACGTCTGTGATTGCCTGAGACGCAGCCAATCATTGATGCGGCTGACAACACGGAAGTACTGATCCGAATGCTTTTTTCAATAAACAATACAGCGTTTAGAGGTGGGCAGGGGGGAGCTAACATATATTAAAAAGATTTTATGCTAGGCGGAAAAGTGAAGAAGGATGGAACTGGATGGTGGGGGGGAAGGGGGGAGAGGGCTCCACAGCACTTGTCACTCTACCTACTGGAGGCAACACAAAAGGCAGAAACATTGGAGCAGAAGACAGCTCCTACCTTTCAGTTTCCTGGACTTTGGACAAGCACTGCAGGAGAACCATAAGAAGCACGGGTGTAAGGCATGGATTTTTTGAAACTGTACAGTGGAGCCAGTAGTCGATTAAATTATAGTTTGGGGGGTGGACATGCCCTTTAATGCATAATAAACTATACTGTACTGATGATTTGTGCAGACTGGAACCAGTCCAGTTGATGATTACTACTGCACGAGAATTATGCAACATCAAGAAATGCAAGCGATACAAGTATGTTTAGTTTATTTATAAAGCGTCACTTGGGGACACAGACCTGTAAGTTCACTGTCTTCCAGCTTCTCAGCACCGTCTTATCAGCACCCCTGCTGCACAGCCTAACAGTCAGAATTGTGTGGGAAGCCTACATTAGCTGTTAGGCCAGCCCTCCAGTTTACTAGCCACTGTGAAGTCAGCCCTTCAGTTCACTAGCCAGGGTTAACTGGAGGACTGGCCTAATAGTGTCTGGTGAACAGGCGGGCTGACCTAACACTGCCTGGTGAACTGGAGGGCTGTCTTGACACAGCAGCCAATGTTAGGCCAACCCTCCAGTTCACCAGCCAATGCTAGTTAACCCACCACCACAAGCCACAACCTCTTTAGTGTGTGGTGGGGCATGAAGACAGCTTTAAAAATGTTGTCTTTTAGAGGGTGATTACTGGTGCCTGAAAACATTCTGCCTGCCAGGGCCGCCTCCTTAATAAGGCAGGGTGAAGCACATTACAAAGAAGCACCCTGCAGGGAGGCAGCAATTTTTTTTTCTGGCACCCAGACTTATCCATGTGTCTGGGGTCCAGATTCCAGGGGGCCCTAAAAATGCCATTTGTAAAAACCACATATTTTTGGGAGGTACTGTCCCTTTAAATAGCAGGGGAAGAGTTACATTGCACAACAGAATACAGCTAGGACTCCTCCCCCTCCTTTCTGATTGGCAATTCATTTGATCAAAATCAATGTTTGTTAGCCTTGCAGATCAAAAATCAATGTTGGGCATCATTTACTAGTCACTGTGGGCATCTAATACCAGTCACTGTGGGCATTATCTACCAGTCATTGTGGGCATTATTTATCAGTCATGTGTATAAAGCCCCTCCCACTTCTGGACAAGCCACACCTCCCTTCCAGACAAAGTATCACCCACTTTCAATTATAAAACCACACCCCTTCCACACCACGATGGCCCTGCTGCCTGCTCTGTGCTGTCTGAAGGTCTACTTCTCCTGATGCCCATTGACTGTTACATAGATTATTACATTGTAAATTGAGCTGTGAGCAGGGTTGCAAGGCGTCCCTATAGGGATGGGATTGTCCCTACTGCAGAGACAAATTCGCATGTCCCGCAGTTAGGAAATATCGTCCAAATACTGGCCCTGGAAGCCCTGCCCTGTTATGCCCATTCCATGCCCATTTATGCCCCTAACTCCTCCCCTAACGCGGGGGCCCTCATCCCACCTACTGTGATGTCATTGTGACGTCATGGCCCAGACCGTGCTTCAAAAATTTATCCAGTCTGCACTGTGATTGACAGTAGCATAATTGTATCAACATTAACCTTGCAGCTGCCTGGGGTAATTGCTGAGACTGGGTTTACATACAGTACTAACTATATCTACTGCACTGTGATGGAGCTTAGTAAACAGGAAGAGGGACGTTAAAGGAATATTTCACTTGAAAAAATCCTGCGCTTGCCCCTGGGCTCAGTTGCCAAAAGTCTAGAGGCGCTTATATTTGCTAATGACTAATATATATTGAATAATATTAATAAATCCCCTCTTATAAAAATAAAGGACTTTAAAAGTCACCAAAACCATATAAAAGTAAAAGGCTGTAGACCTTTTACTTTTGGAACTCCAAGGTGACTTGTGGAACTCCAAGGGGACTTTTAATACTCTTGTATTTTTAAGTACCGGTAAATGTTAAAAAATGTAAAAAACTTAACATACCAAGCTGTAGTACTCCTATGGTATTGTATAGGCAATTGTACAATTACGATTGTACAATCGTTATTTTACTACTGTGATTAAATTGTATGATTGCAGTCCTAAAAATAGCGATAGTTAAAGGACCAGTAAAATAGGTATACGGCTAATTAATAAATACTGGCCTATGTATCCCTTACAGTTACATTGAATTTTGTATTATAAATAGACATCAGTTACTGTATGAGTAGTTAAAGGGCATGTCCACCCCCAAAACTATAATCCCCCCCCCACTACTGGCCCCATTGTGTAGTGTAGTTTAATCCTTACCTCACATCCCAGCTCCATATGGTTCTCCTGTAGTCCCCCCCAAAGTCCCAAAAACTGCCCACCAGGAGGATAGCAGTATCCATATAGGACTCTGCCTCCAACCTGGCCTCGGGAGAAGTTTGGCATGCGTACTGCAGCCCTTCTCCCTCTCCCTCCTGATTAGGATTCCCTACCCCTACCATAAAACCCTTTTTACCAAACATTCCCCCTGTCCCCCCAGCCCCAGCCGCTCTATAAGTAATATCAGAAAATGCCCAAAACATTACTTACGTTCCCTCTTGCCTCAGCCGCACTGAACTCCCGGCAGCCGCGTCCGTGATTGGCTGCCGCTCAGCCAATCACAGACGCGACTGCCGGTCCCGCCCCTCTGCTTGCATTTTCTCGCAAGCAGAGAGCCTGGCAGCGCGGCGGAGGAAAGAGGGAAGGTAAGTAAAGTTTTGGGCATTTTCTGATATTACTAACATAGCGGGGCTGGGGGGACAGGGAGAATGTTTGGTAAAAAAATCTTTCAGAAGGGTGGACATACCCTTTAAACCATTATTCTGACAAAATACAAAACAGAAATGCTTTCATAGCTAATGTTAGTCTTTAAAATAACAGGCTTGAAAGAATGGTCCAGGCAGGGGCTCAGCTACTAGAGGAGCAAACCTCAGGGGGGCCGGTATTCTTATTTTACCTATGTTACGCAACTGAGTTCAGGCAAATAGTCATGACAGACAGCACACTATAATGGGCAAAGTCTAGGCAAAAGGTCAGGGCTAGCAGCAGGCAAGAATGGTCTAAGTCCAGGCAGAAATTTAGGACAGACAGAAAGCAAGGATTGCAAAGTCCTGGCAAAGTGCAAAATCCAAGAGTTCAATACAAATTAATAAAGAGCACCTAGGAACAGCTAGAAGATCCCATATTAGGGCATAGATACAAGGATTCAGACATTGAAATAGCTAGCTCTGGTACTGGGTTTTACTGGGTGGTACTGTCGGTGAACCAGTTGTTTGTTTTTGATTTCTTTTTTATGTTATAGGATTGATTAAACTTGGTTTACTTTTTAATGGAACTCGAAAGACTCTAAACAATTTCTCCTTTAGGTTTTAATTATTACTGAAAGGAGAAATTTGGTTAAAATTCCAAAACACATTTTTTGCATTTTCCTTTACTAATATATAGCCGTAAATAAAGATTTCACTGATTTTACTCACAAGGGGATTACATGGAAAGGCAAGTAATACATTTCTCTAATTCACATATTTTTGGCAAAATGTGCCATATTATAAACATGTTTTTATTACTGCATATATCTACATTCCATATATGTGTTATTTTTCTAGTGTTTGTTGTATTAATCACCTGCAAATAAATCTAAAGGTGAAGACAACTTATCAGAAGTTTTCATCCAATTAACATTGCAAAATTCATCACTCTGTGTGCACATGTCAGGGCTGAACCTCTAATGTGTTAGAAGATTTTCCACAGAGATGAATTTATTTAACCATAGATAAATAGAAGATGTTAAGGGAAACGTTAGAATCAGGAGAGTGTTATTATTTTTACAGAGAAGAGTTATAAATAAATCACTTCTAATCAGCACTGAAGATACATTTCACATCTCCCTAACTCCCCTGCCACCTGTCTATCCTATGGAAAATAAGGACTAATTGATACGTTGCTAATTTTTAGTCCCTTATTCATATTATTACAAGCCCCAGATCAGTTGTTCTGGAAATGATATAATTCCTGTCTGTTTCCATTTCACAGCCCAATATCCCAGAACTAAACAGCAAAACATCTTCTCTCCAATAAACTCCTTCTGTTGGGACATCTAGGCTGTAATGTAGGTTCCTTGGTAGGGGTGATCTTTATTGTCTTACTTGGAACAGAGCACCGATATGCAATGTCAAGGCAGTTAATAATCTGTAGGTTTCACTCCACAAAAACCCTCTCTCTGCACTTACCTATTTGTTTTCAGCAAAACCTTTAATGTGATTGTTGGACATGTCATTGTCATTTATAGAGATATTATTGGTATTTACCTTGGCAAACCAATGTTCTAGAACAGACTTGGGCAAAGTAAGGCCCGGGCCCTTTGGCTGCCCCCTCAATACTAAACCCAAAAACCTTATTGATTGATTGTCTCGGGCTGGATAATTGATTTATTTTTATTAAGTTTATTTAATATGTAATTTAATCTTTTTATAAAATGCAATTTTGCAATCTCTGTAATGAGAGTTGAACCTATTGAGCCGGCCCTTCAGGACAATCCAAGTTTCCATGCTGTCCCTTGTGGAATGTATTGGCCCATCCCAGCTCTAGAATGTCCTAGTGGCCCAGGAGAATATTACAGATGTGCAACTAGTATGAAGTAACCAGCAAAGAATCTTGGAAAGAAGAGGAGAATCACCTACAGAGATTATTTGGGAAATCACCTGTACTTATCAGACCTTATAGCCTCTACCCCCCTTTAGGCTTAATGAGGGTGCACTGATAAATCCACATCACATTACAAATATGGCAATCAATATAGTAGGTGGGGGTTCCTAGTAGGAAATTTAAGGACATTTTACCTAATATGTTTTGTTTCTTATCCTTTGCAGGACTAGCTGTGTAATTTGGGTTTTTGCCATGGTGAAATGTGACTCTACATCCTGGACTGGCTTTTATAACAAGTTTTCCTCAAGGACAATTTCTAGCTCTGTTCTATTCAAAGAAAGAAAATAAATAATATAATCTGGGGCAATTTGAACCATGACTAGATCTGCCTTAATCCCTCCTGGTTTACATAAATCCCTCCTACTCAAGTCCTCACACAGACTGTCCCTTGTCCTCGACCGCTCTCAGAAATGTGTGGATCCTAAAGGGTGATCGACTACAGCACCAGGAAAAAGTACAGGGACAGTAAATCAGAAGCAGCAATGTGGATGGTAATTAGTGATGTACCAACCTGGTTTCTAGTTTAAACTACTTATTCTGCAATTGATATTTTTTCAGCGAAAACTACAGATGACATTTTTCTGCAGTTAACAGTGTTGGTTTCCCATCATTGTACTTTGATTCATCATGCAGCTTTGCCAGATCAATGAAAAATCCCAGGACAGGTCACAAAACCCACGTCTGGTAAACAACCGTATGTTGTTTGGTTATATCCTGTGACAGTGATGAACTCTTTCGTAACTTCTTCATCTCACCAGATCTATTTGGCTGTTTGCAAACTATTGTTTCAACTTTTAACCATCACAATCTCAAGAATGAAAAAATAAAACCAGCAAACAATATCAAGATTTCACTTACAGACTAAAGGATATTCAATGACGATCTCCTTTCTCAAAGCCAAGAGGAAATTGTTTAGATATTTACATTAAATTGTCCTCCAGCTTTAATAATATTATGTTCCATTTACACAAGTACTGACCCATACAACAGGCAGAGAACTCCAGGTCAAGAAGGATTAAGAAAAGAAATAATAATAATTGATTATATTAACATTCATTCTACATTGCAGTATGTTCATGCATATGAAACACAATTGGTGACATTACATTAGAAGATATCACTATGCAGTGTCTCCACTTTATATATTAACAGATTGTTCTCTCCCAGCTCCCTAGCTCGTTTCTAGCTTTGGCAGAACTAGACTTTCTCTCCTGCATTCCAATAACAAAACTCTCTATGTAGCATTCAGACAAACAGAAAAAAACAGAAAAACTACAAAAGGTAGCATGTGTTCATTAAAACAAACTGACCAAATCCTAAACTGACTGGCCATACTTATAATGATTTTGTTAGAAAAAAAGAATAGATTTGATCACTTTAAATTTTTCTTGGAAGAAAATTATCCATCAATTGTACTGGTGGCCACTGCATCTTGTGTAGATTTCTAGCTCTGAAACCTAAAGATCAATGGTACATGGTGGTTGATGGGTAATTACTAATCCCCAATTCATTTCTGATCTGTAAATATTGAATGTTTGCATCATCTTCCAGCTGAGTGGCCATGTAAGATCACCTTAATGAAGACGGGGAGTTTAAATGGAAACTTTAGTCAGTTGAGAGGTAAATTGTGGTTCCTTGCCTAGCTAACCCCGATTTTCCCTCCTTAATGCCCTGTTCCCTTACCTGTGTTTGCCCTCCCCTTCTCCCTTGGTCCCTTTTATCTTCACATTCTCTTCTCTCTTCTGTTATTTTTATTTCTCTTGCAGATCGTGACTCATGTTTGTCTCTGCCACATACAATCAAGCAAGGTTTTGTCATTACATTACACCATTAGCTTTATAACTAGCGCGTATCCTGTTCTACCTTATAGAATATAGATTAAAAAAACAAGGGGTATAATTATGTCCTTGTGAAGATATATAAAAAGAAGGATAATCAGAGGATCATTTTATAAGAAATATAAAGTCATATATAGTTACTTGCACAGCCATGAGTTTTGAATTTGTGGCACTTATGTGAAACATTAACAGGAACCACATGAATGGTGATAAGAGGTACAGCTATTTATCTCAATGGTGATATTAAATCCACACAGCGATTGTTGTTCTCGGTAAACGGGTCTGTTTATGTAATATTGCTGGCAATGCAGATTTTTCTTTTTAATTACAAAATGGCTTCTGCCCTGCTTTTGAAAACCTCCAATGAACCCACCAGTAAAATTCTGGAAACCCCACATACCTTAAAGGGTATGTACACTGGCAAATAAGTTTTTTCTTTTTAAAATTGCCCATTAATGGAAACTATAATTCATCACTGTATCAGTTTTTTGTTGATCTGCCCCCTATTTCTTTAGATATCCAATTCGTAACCTCCTACATTTTAGCATTTCTGTAAGCAGTTTTGCTGTAGCTGGAATGATTTGACAGTTGGTGTGCTGTATACTGTATGCAGTATTGAGAGTTGGTATGGGCGAAAATAGTCAGGTCGTTTGTTAGAGCCTGAGCAAATAAAGTACTTTATTGAAGGCATGAAGCAACACACACCTCAGAGTAAGTGCTACTTACACATATTTATTTATAGATTAAGATGAAGCAAAGTCATTTTTTTAGTATACTGTACATACACTTTAAGATGAAAAAATTTCCTTCTAATCTTAAAGGATTACATTATGTTCTTAGACACAATCAGGGCAATTATAAAATGCAATTATTTTATTTTTTCTTTATTTTACACTAATTCATTACATTTATGTGCCTGTTTAACACCTATTACAATTAACAGAGGTTACATATGTAGAAAATGAGTCGATGTGTTCTTAAAGAACACATTATTTTTTTGGTTCTATTCTACCCACAAATGCTACTTCTTCAGTAAGAATAACCCCCATCATGAGTACACAGAGTTAACGAACGGTGTCACTCGTGTGACATAGTAATTTTGTAATCACATCACCAAAACAACACCAGAGCAAATCAATAATGTCATTATTGCAGCGTTTAAGCAATAAAAATCAGATCATGCTTTTACACTGGACTAGACTCACAGCCACATGTTAAAACTGGAAAAGAAAAGGTAAGTTAGGGCACTGAAAGTGTGTAAATCTATTTACAATAGGAAGGTGCTAGACTCAGAAAGCAATGAGAGACTATAAAGATAGAAAAAAGGACTGGTCTGCAACACTCTAATGAGAAAAGGCATATATATTGCTGGTCGTAAGTAGGGGAACCCCCATGATGTAGACTTACTTGACTTATGGCTACTACTTGACTGATACTGGTATCATATATAGATATTATTTTGCACAGTTGTATGATGTTTACACTAATTACACTTTAAGAGAATACTGGGAAATTTTTAATTGTTTTTAATGTACATATCCCTGCCAAATATAATAAAGGATTTTTAGCTTTACACGTTATATATGCCTTTTCTCATTAGAGTGTTGCAGACCAGACCTGTTTTCTATCTTTATAGTCACATGTAAGAACTGGCACCTGTGGAAAGGTCCAGTGATTGGCAAGTGTAACACTACACGGCTGAAGTGCATACAGTACATGCCTGCTGTGCTAGGTTGATGTTTCTCTGTAATGTGCTATTGCTTCCAGTGAATAGATATCAGCAGAGCCTCTTTATAATGGCACAAACGCTGTGATTAAATAGACTCAAACGCGTTGATTAAAATTACTTCTGAGGTGCTGTGACTGCAGTATTCTGTATAGAATTCTGCTACAGTAATGTACAGAGGTCAGTCTGATCTTGTTCCAACCAAGACAACCTCAAGCCTTTCAGGTATATGTCAAACAATTTCTCCCAGCATCCTCTGACAGATAATGGCCGTGGGAGGATTATAGGAGTTATAAGAGTTCAAAACCAGCTGGTGGGGGTCATCGTTTAGAGATCCATTATTTAAGCTGTTAAGTTAGTGACGAGTTTAGTTAATAGGGCTACAGGGAAAATGTATAGTAAACCACAGTTGAAAGCTTTACTCGCTCTCAAAACCACAACTAGTGCTAATGAGTATGGAAAAACCCTTAAAAGGTCTAACTGCGTAATGCTTAAAGGAAGAAGCTCTCAATAAACAACTGCAGTACCAACAATGCAAACACAATTATTAAATAAAGTTGCCTTTTGTGCTCTGCCTTCCTCTTGCTCTGGGCAGGTTTTAGCACCCGCTCCTCGCCCCTCTGGCACACACGTACACCATCTGAGAGTGGAACATTGTCTGTGCTGTTTAGGTTTCCAGGCCCATGTGCAGGAAGTGGACAAACTTCCAAACAATGGTTCATTTTAAAAGCTTAGGGCTGACTGCAGTTTTAAAGGGGGGATTACATTAAGTTTCCTGAGAGAGGTGTTAAGGAGACAGGGCTGTCTGTCACTGGTTCATTATCCTTGTGTTGTGGGTTGTCACAAGCACTCTAGGGTGTCACTTATTTTGTGTAGTTATTTAAGAGGGCAGTGTAAGCACAAAGCTCCGCGGAATGTCCCAACACTATCCCGCCTCTCTGTCTGAGTTTCCATTTCAGTCTATTTTCAGTATTTCCTCCTATTGTCTTTTCTTACCATATTTTGGGAGCAATGTCCCCAGCCCAGGCTCAGTTCATTTCTTGACTTTGTTTGAAAGTTGTCGCTTTTATCTTTTTTATTGTCTGACTTTATCCCAATCAGACTTTGTTTGCACAATGATTTCTATGCTAAATGTTGTTAAAAGTTCAAACTGTTGCTGGTCATACACAATGCGGAATTTGATGTTAATACAAGGTGCATCGTGGGTACAGAGGCATCAAAATTTTGATTTTCTTAAATTTATATTTTTCAAAAAAAAAGGTTTGAAAATTTCAAAAAATCAGTCGGATCAGTTCCAAATCCAAACCAGGTTAGTTTTAAAACCAGGATTCCTCACTAGTCCAGATTTATTGAGGATCCCGGCACTTAACCATGTCGCCATTTTATCTGCAAACTGTTGGTGTTCTCTGCAGGTGAAGCTTAAAAACTACTTGTTGCCTCGGCCTTCTGTGCTAAGCTCCCTGGAGGTATATTGAATGGCGAAAAATGCTGCACACCATCCAAGCAACAAGCAACATGGCAGCCAATCAAACTGGTAAACTATCTCAGGAGATATTTATTTGTGTATAGTCTTACTTGAACAGGGCACGTGACCCTATGTCTACATTATTGTCCAGCATGTGGTAAATGTGGTTCATGTTCAGGCTCTGCAGATCTGCAAAATATTATAACGTAGAAGCTCCCAAAAGGGATGGGAGAAGTAGGAGCTGATAGTCCTCCCTGGATGGTACATGGTGGTGCATAATGAACACACAGGCCACTCTCACTTTGTCCATCACGTTGGCTGCCAAAATGGAGGAGACAGCTTCCTATATCAGAAAGGGGGCAGTACTAAACCTTTAATATAAGTTCAGTATTGCATCTTTTACAGGGGAAATTTAGTGCTTGGGGGGGTTGCCAGGTAAATGAAATGCCACCCTTTAAAGTGAAAGAAACTGTAACCATAGAACTGACAACATTGTAATTATTCATATCAGCTGACACTTCTGCGATATTATCTGTTCTTGGAGATGCACAGAGATCATTTAGTGTCCATACCAATGATGTATCGTTTTATTCCATAAATACAGTGAAATAGACTAAGTCTTTTAATCACGACTTGTGTGTCAGATTTTGTGCATTTGTTCCTGTCTGCTTGGCTGTCTCTGTACGTTGGCAGATTACAAAGCATGACACACTTTGTTTCCCTCTTACTCACAAAATGCTGCCATGTTGTACCTTCCTTTCCTGTTTATTTATTGCTAAGATGCATTTACATAACTGTCTCCTTGGCCGTCTGATGGATAATGAACACACACAGCCTCGTTGTATAGCCCACAATTTGGCAAACAGTCGCTGCCTGTCTGGGAGGCAGAAGAATACAGTGACCCTTATTTACAAACACCAGTTTGAAAACAAATACTGAACATTAGGTTAACGTATTAATAGAGATACCATCAGTGTTAGTAAACAGGGGCCTGGGATGCTGAAAGCTCTGCTGTTGTTCATTCACAGGGAATATCACAATGTGGCCCCTCTGTGTGGCTCCAATTCCTCACTTAACTCTCCCTGTCCGAGTCAGTGAATTCTCTATATTCCATTCTTCCTAACTCACACAACAGCTATTCACTGTGCCTCGGAATGCCACCTTCTGCCCACTCTCTGGGATTTAACCCATTGCGCTCAGGGTTCTGTCATAGCTGCCGCCCTGTACTGCGCTTTCTGTTCTAGGATTTGCTGAATTTTAAATCTGTTTCTTGGTATTGATCAGAAGGTGGAATAACGAGAACATGATCATTGTTCAGGGAGACGTCCCTACTGTCTGTGCTGGGAGAGTTACTTGTTACTCACAGGGTAACATCAGCGATTCCCGAATTCTGTGCTGTATTAACATCATATGTTATATCTGTGCAGAAACCATGCACCTGCATCTTTGTACATTATTTATTATAAACAAACTGCAAGTTTTAGCAACACCAGGTGTCATTATAGGGGTTTCCTGCATCGAATACGTCCCACGTGACTCGTTTGCCAAATCTGGTGCTGTGATCAATCAACTGTTTATATTTAAAGATTTTTTTTTTGTTTTGAAGAACATGTGTGGATTCCCTCTGGTGGAGAAACAGATGTAAGACATGTAAACCATTTGCAGCACTTTATCACCCCCTGAAGGTTTGTAATAAAATCAGCTGTCACAGATACACCAGTCATCTCTTGTATATCACTGATAACTAGCTGTCTGTTCTACTCCTACTTACTCAGCAACATCCAACTCTGCTCTTATCACTATTAAATTAACAACATTTACTACGAGATATTTACAAGGCCTTGTCTCTGCTATTTCTAACCCTGCTATATTTAACATTCCATTAAAGTCTTAAGCTACATACAGACACAAGGATCCCTGCACGATGCCCAAAGAACGCCATTATGGCCGAGAATCAGTTTGTGTGCATTCGTTAGGGAGGTCGGCAGCTGCTATTTTTGCCTTGACTGACAGTGATTCTTCCCAGGCGATCGCTCGCTAGTGGGCAAACGGTCGGCTGGGTGGAAGAATCTGCTGCGAGTACTAGCCCTTAGGTTGGTGGCAGACAAGGCTACTGTATGATTACCGGTGAAAAGATGCAGCGATCTGTCAATGCAAAATGGTCCTTTCCCCTTGCAGATGACTCTTTTTCCAACTGCAATCACAAATAAATAGGCCTGGTAGGAACGCTGCCAGGAGGTAAGAACATTTGCTTATATTGCCTGCAAATCCATACCCCCAACTGTTCATGAGAGAACCCCATGTTAAAGGGCCAGTCCTAGTGTTCTGGTCTTCTAAGTATCCTGCTGTGGGAGAGTCTTGTGCAGTCCTGGGCATGGCTAGTCCAGGGGCACACACGCAAATATAATTGACAGAACAGAACTGCCAAGCAAAAGATTACAGATCAAGACCCATTTTCCATTGAAGCAGCACATTATAAATAAGCAGGGCTCTCTCTTTTTGGCACCTGAAAAAAAATACAAATGCTTCCCTCCTCACCTTCTCCTCCTCACCGGGCCGCCTGAAGTGGTGTGGTTTTATAATTGAATGTGGGTGATGCTTTGTCCCCAAGTGAGGTGTGGCTTGTCCAGAAGTGGGAGGGGCTTTATACACATGACTGGTAAATAATGCCCACAATGACTGGTAATTGATGCCCACAGTGACTGGTAAACGATGCCCACAATAACTGGTAAATGATGCCCAACATTGATGTTTGATCCGCAGGGCTGACAAACATTGATTTTGATCAAATTAATTGCCAGTCTATTTAAAGTGAAAGTACCTCCTGAAAATGTGTTTTTGGGGCCCCCTGGAATCTGGGAACCAGGCAAATGGAAAAACCATGGGCCCGAGGCACATGATTCCAGGATTTTTTTTTCCTGGAATCAAAACTGATGCCTCCCTACAGGGTGCTGCCCTGTAATGTGCTTCACCTTGCCTCATTAGAGAGGGGAACCTGTAAATAAGCCCTTTAATGCCATACCACGTACCATATACCAATAGCATTACCAAGAGCATTACCTCTTTAAGCTTTTTAAAATTTCCAAATGATTTAAGAATTATTTAATAAATGATAAATTTCCAGCCTGCGTCTCTGTTTATATCTTGGTGGCCGCATGTAACTGCAGGGCTCTGCCTGCCGTGCTCTGAAGATGTTTATGCTGTCTGGCATCTGTTTGCTGCATGCACTGTGCACTGCCCCTGGCAATCACAGTCAGGCTGGAAGACTTCTGAATAAGCATGTGCAGCTTACGACTCCCAGTGTGCTGTGCTACTTTGCCACTGCTCATACCTAGTAGACTGTGAATCGCTTCCCAAGGAATTAGGCCCCTAGACACAGGAAAAGCCATTAATGTCCAGGGGGCGGATTTATGTCAATGAAATGACTAAACACAGAGGACAATGCCAAAAAGGAGAATGAATGGGACTGTATGTGGATTTGGCAATACAGCTCAATATATCATTCGAAGTTTTGAGATTCACAAAGTCCATTCTCATTCAAACAGCACACACAGATCAGGTATGATGGTAAATCACAGCCGATCATGCGGCTTCCTATGGGACCACACAATCGGTCGCAGCAAATTGTCGGTGATGGCTACTTACCCTGCAACTGACGGATTTATCCCATCCGCTAGTGGCGAATGGTCGGCTGGGACAAACGTTGGCCCTTTGTGTACCCAGCCTTAGGATGCTCTTTAGTTGTCCCTGTAATGTCAGAAGTAATTGGCCAGGGCCCACGCACTTACCATGTGATGTTCCTACAACGTTCGATCAAACATCAAATAATGCTTAGGAAAGAAGAAACCTCTATTTCGAAGTCTTGATCAATAAAAGCACATTTTTAAAATCGATAAATTAGATATATGGCCCGAAACATGTGGGATAACATGGAAGAAAGAAGCCATAGCGGTATAAAGTGCCTCCTTACTTTGTGTACCGCCAATCTAATCATTATAGACTTGTTTTACCACAAATAATGTTGATGGTTCCACAACAAACACTGTTGCCATAGCCCAGCGCTCTTTTCAGCTCTTAAAGCTAAATCGGTTAGCACGACTTTAAGCCTTGGTTTGCGGCGGGTGTGTGCGATACTGGAATAGGCCCTTGTGCAGCTGTCACAAGTCTATTTACCAGAGGCTGCACCGATGTTTGCACATAAGTATTTAACCCCAAATGATAGCCGGCATTAAATACGCATGTGTGGGTGGGATTTACCCAGAGTCGCACAGCCTCTGATAAATACGCTACGGGCGACTCTGGGTGAATCTCCCTGCGTATGTCTAAGGTTTTAGAAGGATTAACTTGACGATTCCATGTAACTAAACAAGATTTACAGTACAAACGATCTGGGTCAGAAGGGACAAAATAGTTTCATAGGAGGGTTTTCCAACACAAGGGAGAACATATAAGGGCCAGGAAGTAGAGGGAATAGAAAAGGGTAAGCAATGGGAATATAAATGTGTACAGTGTAGTTTTCTATAGGGGGCAGGGAAATAAAGTCCAAATAAAGTCATTAAGATGCATTTTCAATCTAAGAGTAAAGTACCAACAGCCATGCCATTTTAAATAAAAAAGATCTGCATAGATGTGCCTAGAGCAGTGATGCATACAGTAATATATTCCATCAGGAATTACTCTGGAATCCAAATGTCTTCCTACATTTCAGTAAGTGAGTTGGCCATCCCTTTATATACCGTATTTACACTGTATGTCACACAGTAAATCTATCCAGGATAACTACTGTTCATCTTAAAAGCCTGTCAATTTCTTGTGCCTAGAATGTTTGAACATCAGGTCATGTAGACATTACAGAACCCTTGAGACTGCTTATTCATGTCTCCCACCAAATAACCAGCTCATAAGATGGACCATTTTCTTACATACATTGTGAAAAGTGGACCATAAATTCCCATTGTAATTGTAATAAGCTGAAAAGCCTGAAACCTCCATATTGATATTTCAGTAGGAAAATGTAGGAAATTTCCCAAACTGAAATATTATGTAAACACAGAAAGACGAAAACATTATAGCAAATAGTCCAATCCATGGATCACATCATCCCTGCAAATCAGAAAGGAAGTGATGGATATGAAACAATGACAGGCAGAGCTTTAATATTCTCGCTGAAAATTTCATTTGGTTCTTTAGATGTGATATTAAGCTCTCTATGGTATAAGCAGGAACGAGATTTCTATAAAAGTCTCTTTATATTAAATGATCTCTAAAGAAAAGGTACATCACTTCTACTTTTTTATATTCAAAGATCCATTACAACTTAAACATAAACAGGGTTATTTAAAGTTCTTATCATTAAAAATGGTGCTAAATTTGCCCCAACCAATCAGATGTTAGCTTTCAAATGTTAAATAAGATCTGATTGGTTGGGGCAAAATTAGCACCATTTTAAACGATAAGAACTTTTATTGAATCTCCCTGAAATTTTACTAAACATATTGCCTCCTTCCTAGAAAGCAGTGATTTTTAAATTTTTTTTTTTTTAATTTAAAAAAGAAGTACCGGTATATAATAAAAAGTATAATAAAGTATTTAATAAAAAATATGGATGAGTGAAATAGTTTATACGTGCTGTTCATTTGCAGCAGCTTTTCAGGCTGAGGCCACACTGCAACGCACAGGAATTGCACACAAAATCGTGAGCGTTATTGCACGCAATTGTGTGTGCGATTCTTGCGCATTTTGCGTGTGCGCATGCGATTTTGCCGTTTTCCGTTACGGAAACGCATACGTTAACGCACCACCAAAAATAGTGAACACATGCGTTACAAAAAGAAAAACGCAATCGTGTGCGCATCGGAAATCTGGGGAATTTCCGCGTTCCGCCGATTTCCATTTTAGCAGGGGCAATGGCGAGTGCAAAACGTGCGCAAAAACGCACGCAAAACGAGCGAGTGTGGCCTAGCCCTTACTGGGTTACTACAGTTACTACATCAGGTTGCTGCAGGTTAATTACACGGGCAAACTTTTGCACTTGTTTTTGCAATAGCCCCTGTCTGTATGGTTCTTGTATCTTTATAGCTTTATTTCCATCCATCCAAGCAATAGCTTTTCACAGCCAAGTAGGTAAAATACCATATAGTGTAAAAGATTGTGCCATTCCCAGTTGATGTTTTCCTGTCAGATCCTGCAGGCTATTAATTCATTTGTACATGACCATGTTCTCATGAAAACATTTTCTATTCCAAGACATGTTTTACCCTCAGGTCTTTGACAGTTGTGGACTCAAGTACAGTTCCTGCCTATATATTTATGGCTACAAATCAGAGCAAATATCACATTGATGGGGAAATGTACTACCGCGGCTAATGTACATTAGTTATATACTGACATGGAGTCTGTATTTATCCTCGGCTTGATGATTTAGTCACACCTGTTAAATGAATTCCGTTAGAAGACAGTGATGAAATGTAGTTTATAGACTTGCTCATCTTTAATGACCAGAGAAGACTTGACATAAAACTAATGTGTAAAGAAGCTGGTTGCAGTGAAAAGACACACACTTATCCATTATCTATGGGAGCTTAACCAACAGTCCACAGTGGCAGGTGCCACCAGTTAGGAATGACACAGTGGAATATATAGTTGGCAAGCCGGTCACTGATATTTTTCAATTTGTTTTCTGTTTGGAGGTAGAGATGAGATCGAAAATCTAAAATCTGAAAAGCAGATTGAAAAAGGTATAAAAATGTGATTGAAAATTCCTATTGATTACTTGAAATTTGCTTTCGAAAATGAAAAAAAAAAGTATTCAATTGGGTTCAAAATAGATTTCGATAGGTACCGTGCAGGGTGTAGCTGCCAGGGGTGCAGGGGATGCAACCGCACCATTGTCTGTGTGCCAAGCATTTAACCAGTGCCTGGCTGTGTGCAGTGCCAGTTTGCCAACCAGTTTATCAGTGTCTGCATGCCAAACATTTAACCAGTCTTTGTGCCAACTATTTTACCAGTTATATACAAAGCATTTTACCAATGATTATTTGGTTTGCAGTGCCGATTGGTGTTGGGGGGCCCATGCCCAAATTTTGCATCAGGGCCCATAAGTCTGTACCTACACCACTATTACCATGGAAGTTCTGTTAGAACGATACTTGTCAATTTCATTCATCCCTATTTGCAGTGGGTGAATAGGAGCTAAAGGCTGAAAGTGAAGGGAATACAGTCATTATAGACAGTTGACAAAATAGCACCTCCATCTCTGCCTAAAGCCATATTAACCAAAATAAAAATACATATTAGACCCACATGGATAGCTACACATTGCGCTGACTACCTATGCTATATCACTGCACAAAATTATGGGCATATTTATTAAAAAGCAAATAGACATATAAAGAGCCGTATGGAAAGCAATATAATAAAGCAATGTGTTGACTGAATTACTGAACACATTAAAAAGAGCATTGGATTTCTTGGACAGGCAGAGATATTCAGGGTTATAGCTGGTGACTGCATCTTGTGTGGGCATGTGTGTTTGGTTGTATTCTTGTCTACTTTGGCATATTGAGTGGCGTGAATCATTTGAGGGGATGGGATTGTGATTTTTTGGTTGTGTAGGAGGGTGGGGGAGAGGTTGTGGAAAGGTTGAACTTGATGGACTGTTGTTGGCAGGTCTGAGATGATGAAATGTATTTTAAGGGAGTTTTGTGGCCTGGGAATAAAATAAGTCATTTCATTATTCATGTTGAAATATGGCCACGGGCTGTTCCTTTATTTGTTTAAATGCAGGAAAAAGTCCAGGGGTGTTAAACTATTTTTCATGACTTTGCTTAATTTTTGCCTGGGAGGGGAGAACCTATGATCAGAATTACTTACTTATTAAAGTAATGTGTTTGGAGTGATTTACAATCAATAATTACTGACAAATCCCCCCTGGTGTTTCTCCCAGTTTACAATAACATGCCCTGTTGGATATGTACTGGTTTCATTACACCAAACATTAAAGGACAACTAGAAAGGGAAAGTATAAACTTTAAATTTGGCTTGAAAGGCCACATTTTGTAAGGGAATGTGTGCTGCAGATTTTAAAACTCAACAATGGCAATGATGAGAAGATTGTCATTTTTACTTACCCTTTAAATATGGCTGTCTTATGAATGAATTGGTGAGTGTGCGTGTGTCAGGTTGGAAGTTACAAAAACAAACCTTAATGATTATTGATCAAAATTAGTTTTTTTTTTTTTACTATAGTTACCCTTAGTATGGCTTAGTATGGCTGCCACTGAAATGGAAGGGTTGGTCAGTAGGTGTGTGTACCTGGGTTAGGTTGGGAATTAAAAAACAAACTTTTTTAATGATTAGTCAAAATTAGTTTTTTGACTATAGTTACCCTTTAAGTATGGCTGCCACAGGAATGGAAGAGTAGGTTAGTAGGTATGTGTACCTGTGTGAGGTTGGGAGTATGTGTTTTTGCATGTATGACCATATAATTTTTATTGATGATTGATCAAAATTAGTTTTTTGACGATAGTATGGCAATGGGAATGGAAAGGTAGGTCAGTAGGTGGGTGTACCTGGATCTGTGTGGGGGGTTGGGGGTATCAGCATTTGTGTTTATGACAATGAAACAAACTGTTTTGGTCCCGTGACCCTTAACCTCGAAATATTATGTCTCTAGCTCAATAACTGTACAAGGAGATACAGTCCAAAAAAGCAGAAGACTAAAACAAAGAAGAAATAGAAAGAACAGTAATTTGGCTCTTCAAGACAAATTAATTATACCCATTATACCCATTAACAACCTCCATTAGAATTAAAGGGAATGTCCACCCCCCCTCCTTCCCAATCTAAAATGTATCCATAGCTGAATCCCTCCCCAAACCCCAATACCACAATTCCTTCTTTTGGTTTAACAGAATAGATACGTAATGACCCTAAGGAATGGAGGACATGGCAGGTTGTCAGGGAAAAACGAAACTGAAATGAAGGGAGTGGTCAGGTAGGGACAGTAGGAAGAGAGAGAGGCAGGGAGAAGCTGATAGGGGAGTTTAAGGAAGGAAAGCTCAGGATAGGGGGAGGAGGGTATAAAGTCAGGAGCACATGAGGGAGAGGCACTTTCACTTTCATTCTAGCAGACAAAGTGGAGTGTTAGAGCTACCAACCATGTCAGATGAGGAGCTGCTATCCAGAATGAGGACCAAGGCAGCAGAGAAAGGGGAAGACTGGCTTCGGCGGCAGATGGAGCAGATGTTAGCGACCAGCAAGAACCAGGGAGAAAGATCCAGCCGGAGGAGGACGAGACCCCCAGAGCGCTTAAGTCCAGGAGCGGCGCAGAGAGGACAAGGCCGGAGGCGTGGCAGAGTGGACGCATCCCCTTCACCGGACGAACGGACCCCAGGGAGCAGGACACCGGCAGGCAAGAGGGCGAGAGCAGCAGCAGCAGAGACCAGAGGCATCGGCGAGGAAGTACGAGGTAACGGGCGGCTCGGGCAGGACGGATCCAGAGTAGGCCCCGACAGGATGCGCACGACCGGAAGCAGTGCGCGAAGCCCCGCCCCTTCCGGTGAGGTCATCACGGCGCGCCCGGCCGGGCACCGGGCGCGCTCACAGATTAGGAGAAAACCCAGGCGGCGATCGGAGGAGCAGCGCAAGGCCCCTAGGGCCCCCTTTGAGACTGGCAGCGGCGGCCACAACGCGGGGGGGTCTGAAACCCCTCTAGAGCACAGCAACACCTCGGGGGCTGGGGAGCAGACAGCCTCAACACATGGGAGGAGGAAAGCAGGGAACGGACGGATGGGACAAGGGGGGACTCAACCAGCATACCTCCCACGGGCAGTCACTCAGGCTGGCCTTTCACCAGGGGAAGAGGAAGGAGAGACAGAAGACAGGGAAGCTGAGCAGTCGGGTTGTGAGTCCCCTGAACATTTACAGTTACAGCTATCCTCCAGCGACGAAGAAGGGACGGCGCAAGGAGATACCTCAACGCACCCACGGAGTGTGGTGGTGGTGCCAGGATCCAATCGTCCGGAAGTATCCGCGACTGGTGGGGAGCAACGTCAGCAGCCAGTCGGTGAGTCCTCAAACGGGGCACACAGCAATAGTTGGGTTAGGGAAAACACTTCTAACACGGGAAACACGGGAGGGCCGGGGTGGGCAAGGAGTGAGGTAGCCTTGATAGGTGAATTCTTAGGGGGCATGAGGAATTTGCTAGCCAGGTCAGAAGGACAAACAAATGGGCCACACCCCTCGCAGGTGTGGTCTGCGGGAGATCGAGCGGGAGGGTTTGGCGACAGGTGGACAGGAACAGCAAGTCAAGGGGTAGGAAGCGTAGGTCAAATGGGACAAATAGGTCAGCCCTCGGAATCAAATGTTTGCAATGCGCCAGATATAAGCGGTGCAACGGCCCAGGTAGCAGCGACGGGCATACCCCCGGGTCAAAAGGGGGGTATCACTGTGTCAGATTTTTCACAAGGGGCAACGTACTTATGCTTTGAGGGCCCGCTAGGGCCACATGTGAGATTGGAGTTGAGGGAGAGAATATGGAGAGGGGAGTTCATTGACATTTTCACACTGCTGCCTTTAGATAGATTTCCGTATGAGAGGAATAGCAAGATGGAGGAGTTAAAAAAAGAGGATGAGGAAAAGAGGAGATACAGGCTAATACCCTGAACCTTCCACAATTGGCTCCAAGCATTCGTTATCTTCGCTAGTGTGATAGGCGAAAAAGATGCAGAGAGCGGTTCAAAGTTATTTTGCTATTTAGATACAATCTTTGAGGCCTATAGGACTTATGGGGGGTCCGCATGGCTGCGGTACGACGAACAGTTTCGTCAAAGGAAGTCAGTGCGCCCCTCCATAGGATGGGACCATAGGGACATGGGGTTATGGCTTAAACTCATGTGTCCCAGCAGGCCTAGCCTGCCACCCTTTCCAGGGGGAGCCGGCGGGGCGACAACTGGCGCCACGTCGGCTAATTCCCAAGGCAACAAGAAAGGCTTCTGTTGGGCCTTTAATGAAGGAACCTGTAAGTTTGGTCCGACATGCAGGTTTAGACACGAGTGCTCAGGGTGCGGAGGTATGCACCCCTTGGGAAAATGCTTTAAAAGGAGCAGATTTAGTGGACGGCCTCAGGAACCTTACCCAAAGAGGGATCACGCCGGTGAGCGTGACAGAGATGGCCCCGTTCCTTAAGTTATACCACGATGTAGAGGCGGCCAGGGTGTTGGAAAAAGGGTTTGAGGAGGGATTTTTGATACCTTTCCAGCCAGGGCCAGCCAGGACGGGGGGAAAGAATTTGAGGTCAGCATTAGCACATCCAGAAATTGTTGAGAAAAATTGCGGAAGGAGGTCGAGCTGGGCCGCATGGTGGGCCCATTCAAGGAATTGCCCCTTAAAAATTTGAGAATTTCACCAATGGGGGTAGTGCCAAAAAAGGAACAGGGTAAGTTTCGGCTTATACATCACCTATCTCACCCCAAGGGCTCTTCAGTTAACGACGGGATTGACAGGGAGCAGTGCAGGGTGATTTACGCATCCTTTGATGAGGCAGTGAAAATGCTTCGTGTATTGGGCCGTGGGACTTTAATGGCAAAGACCGACATTGAGTCGGCCTTCCGACTGCTCCCTGTGCATCCCAGCTGTTTCCATTTGTTAGGATGTGAATGGAAAGGGCAGCTCTTTGTAGATAGGTGCCTTCCAATGGGGTGCTCCATCTCCTGTGCACACTTTGAAATGTTCAGCACGTTTTTAGAGTGGGTAGTAAAGCTACAATCAGGTTTTAAGACGACTCTGCACTATCTGGATGATTTCCTCTTTCTTGGCCCCAAGGATTCTGATCAATGCCTGATACTATTACAAGTGATGGGGCAGGTCTGTGGGCGTTTTGGCATTCCGCTGGCAGCAGATAAGACCGAAGGGCCTGTCACGGTCATCAAGTTTTTGGGGCTAGAGATAGACTCGGTTGCCATGGAGTGTAGACTTCCCCTTGATAAGCTAAGTGAACTAAAAGGCCTTATTGATCTAGCGAGGTTTAGTAAGAAGTGGACATTGCGACAAATACAATCACTGCTGGGCAGGCTCAACTTTGCCTGCAGGATACTGCCTATGGGCAGGGTCTTCTGTAGAAGATTGGCATTGCTAACCGCAGGTGTTAAAAGCCCACATCATTTTATTAGACTAGAAAGAGAGGTGAAGGAGGACTTGGCAGTATGGGCAGCATTTTTGGAGCAGTACAATGGAAGGACAGTATGGCAAGGGCCTAGGGTGGAGAACGGGTCCCTATGCCTCTACACGGATGCGGCAAGTAGCACTGGTTATGGGGCCTACCTTGGGGGCCAATGGAGCGCACAACTATGGCCAACGAACTGGATTTCTGGAGTTATTTCCCATTTTGGTAGCGGTTGACCTTTGGAGTGATAAGCTGGCTAACAAGCAAATTGTATTCTGCTCGGATAACTTGGGAGTGGTACAGGCCATAAATAATCTTACAGCTTCATCACCACCGGTTTTAAGGTTGCTGAGGTACTTGGTTCTAAGATGCTTGGAAATCAACTTGTGGTTTAGGGCTAGGCATGTACCAGGTGTACAGAACGTGGTCGCTGACTCCCTTTCTCGATTGCAGTGGGAACGGTTCCGGCAAGCAGCACCTGCAGCAGCACGAGAGGGGTGTCCCTGTCCGAACTGGTTATGGGAGCTGGGGGAAGGCACGTGGCGGATCTGGTGAGGAGGTCACTGGCGCCGGGCACCTGGGTAAAGTACGACAGGGCCTGGAAGGAATGGGTAGCGGTGAGGAAGTCTTTTCAGTCGGGGGGTTCTCTTTTTCAGGAACGGGATATCCTACTGACATGGATAAGTAAGATGTATACGGAAGGGATGTCCATAGCCAGCCTAAACAGCAGAATGGCAGGACTGTCTTTTGGGCTAAGGATGGTAGGTAGGGAAGATTTGACAAAAGAACCGATAGTTCTACAGGCATTAAAGGGATATAAGAAGCAAGGGGTAGTCCCGGACTCGCGGCGGCCAGTTTCATTTTCGCTGCTGCAGTCTTTGAGCTCCGCTCTGGGGCGCGTGTGTCATTCTGAATATGAGAGAAAATTATTCCAGGTGGCCTTTTCACTGGCATTTTTCGGGGCGTTAAGGATCAGCGAGTTGGTTAGCCCTAGTAAAAAGAAGGAGGGTGGGTTGATGGTGCAAGACGTCTGTGAGACGCAGGAAGGCTTGCGAGTGGCCATTCGCAAGTCTAAGACGGACCAAGGAAGAAAGGGCGCCAATATATTCTTATGGCCAATGGAAGGGGAAGCTTCCTGCCCGGTAGGCAGTTTTCAACAGTTTATGGCTGTTAGGGCAAGTCAAACAGGCCCATTACTTATGCATAGTGGGGGTTCCTTTTTATCCCAATTTCAATTCAGGGCAGTCTTTCGCAGGTGCCTGGAGGCTGTAGGATTACAGCCAAAGGATTACGGGTCCCATTCATTTAGAATAGGGGCAGCCACAGAAGCCGCACGTTGGGGGTTGGGAACCAGGATAATCAAAAGGATAGGGAGATGGGAATCTAACCGATACAAGATTTACCTTCGGCCAGGTAGGATTGAAGTTTAAAAAAAAAAAAAAAAAAAAAGAATGTTTTGCTTTTATCTTCCTACGGTTTACTCTTTGTTTAAATTCTAGACCCGATGACCCTGTGGATTTATGGACACTCGTATATCTATTACGCGGCTAGGAGGGCAGCAGTTCGACCCAGAGGCAGACAGCTCGGTTTCGACAAAAAGGTTCTGGAGGTCAGGTGGCTGGGAAAGCGTGGGTTGACATGGAGAAGGTTCCTAACGGAGGTCAGGGAGTATGCGGCAATGCAGGGGCCGCCAGGTATTATTATAATTCATTTGGGCGGGAATGATGTCGGGTCGGTCCCAATGAAGACCTTGGTAAAAGACATAAAATGTGACCTTTTGCGTTTTTGGTCGTCTTTTCCTGGGGTCTTGGTGGTCTGGTCGGACATCGTACCTAGACAGAATTGGAGAGGAGGGCGTAATTGGAAGGCTTTGGACAGGGTGAGGGTTAAAGTTAATAAAGCGATAGGTAAGTTTGTTCGGCGGAACAATGGTTTGGTTTGTAGGCACCTAGACTGGGAGTCGTTTCAGAGTATGTGGTATGGTAAGGATGGAGTGCATTTGACCGAATTAGGGTCGGATGTATTGAATAATGATTTTCAAGAAGTGGCACAGTTGGCCTTAGCAGTGTTGGCGGGCAGGAGAGCTGAAGGTCTACAGCCCTCCTGCGGTGGCGGGGGTCCATAGAGGAGAGAGTGAGTGGATAGGGGAGCAAAAACAGTTGGTGTAAGAGCGGTACAGGTGGATAGGTCCTTTTCTTGACTAGGAACAGGTGGTCATAGGAAAAGGGGGGGCACTCATTGAGCCGGTGCTGGGACGGCTGATGAGCTGCACAAGGTTGCCAGCAGAGTTGGGCAGGCCTCTATGGACCATATATAAAGTTATATTGTTGCAATGTAGGTTAAGGAATGTTAAGTGGTAATTAACGTTTGCACTGTTTAGCACTTATATGAAAATGATAATATGTTGCACTTAAGTTTTTTCTGTAAACAAGTTTTATGAATAAAGTAAACCTGCTGTGGCCTTTTTGATCCAAGAATGTGTATGTGTTTTATTTAAGGTGGGGTGGTAAAAGTAAGAAGGGAGTTTTTATTAGGACTAACACTGCCAAGTTAAACTGAAATGCTTTCTTTAATGAATGCATGGGATTAGTACAACTGTTTGTTTGTAAAGTTCACCCAAAGTGCATTTATAGGTGTATTATAGATGAGTTGTGACATGTATTCTGATGCTGAATGATGAATGAAGCATTAAACAATGAACAATAGGAGGTGGACAGGAAATATTGTGACATAGAACAATCCAAACATTCTATTACTAGGAAAGAATCCCTGTAACATTCCTACTGTCTCAGAATACATTAGAGACACCGCAACACAATACATTGTGCTTCCTGTGGCTACATTGTTAGGAATCCCTCCTTCCCTGTATCATATAAAGCAAAAGATGTTAATCTCGATTAACCTGAAGGAAACCTTAGAACAATCTGCTCTTCAGATATAGTAAACAAAAACTTCTCAATGAATTGCTGTTAAAATACTGGGAGATATTTATCATAACATGGCCACCATGGTCAAGTCCGTGGCTCAGTGGTATAAAAGATAAAGGAAAATTGTGAATTTTAGACAAGAAAGCTTTAGTGGGTTGATTATACCCCAAAGGTTATAGTCCCTGAAATGCGTCAGGTAAGTCTGTACTTGTGCCATGTTTTCGGAAGTTCGGCCTATTCTTCCCTATTCCCTATTCTAAGTAGCGGTGCTGTGATTATGTGGATACGCAGTGCCTTGGCTGCATTGCCCTATTCGTCTCTCCCCCTTCTCCCTGGTGGTCTTGGAATGGCCCTTCTCCACTTGCTTAATATACAGTAGGTCAATGAAGGGTCACTAACCATTATATATGTAACTGTTTATTTCTCTTTAAAAATTAAAGTACATAGAACAATACAAATCCTCTGTGCTGAGAAGGGTAAGAAGAAACTTGCTTTTAGGGCATCTAAGTTAACTGGGTCAGCTGAATCTTTTATTAGGCATAATCAGGCAAATAGAACATGTAAAAAAAACGCAATCAGACAAGCAAAGTCTGAATATGAATCGTTACTGATAAAGTAAAACAAGCCTAAATTATTTTTAATTATATTATAATAAACAAAAATAAAAGCCAGAGGGGACAGGACCTGAAAGGTGGGCATACGTGTGTGACTTATTATATATACACCTCTATATACTTATATACCCATAAGCCCTGTGCAGACGTGAGATGTTCCTCTTCCATTCCCTAAATGCACATATCACAAAAACACATCAGGTGACCTGTACTATGTTGGGATTTTCAGTAACAAGGGTAATTCTAACCAACAGATGTACCAATAAAAGTGCTACACACCGATATTTAGGCCCGAATGATTGTATGGCCTAGTGAAAACTGCACAATCAACCGTGGTATTCCAACACACATGATCATCCTGATTGATCAATTTGGTTTAAAAATTAGATTGAAAAGAATCAGTCATATTATAAATCACCACCAATTACCTAGTCGATTCAACGAAAATGTCAGCCTGGGTGATCAATCATGCTGAAACATGAACCTATCCTTAGTAATGAACTATAAATTATGGTTACAAGTGGGCAAGATTGAGGAGGTCAGTAACATAGCCTGTGGCGTATTATCACAGAAAGAGATGAGGCTTAGTTATAACCCTTCCACAGCAACACTGGAAACCCTGAGCTGGGAAATATTTCTTGGTTGATGAACAAATCTAGATACAAAATCAGCATTAGCAAAAAAGCCAATGTAATACCAATATTCAAAAAAGGTAGTAGTTTCCAGCCCGGTAACTATAGACCTCAGTGGTAGGGAAGGTGCTGGAAACTCAATACAACTGAGGGTCGCACTCCAAAGCTTTAACAAGTTTTATTGTGTACCACACATCACCTGAAGAAGGGGGTATCCCCCCGAAACGTTGTGATGTGATGTTGTGTGGTACACAATAAAACTTGTTAAAGCTTTGGAGTGCGACCCTCAGTTGTATTGAGTTTCCAGCACCTTCCCTACCACTGAGGTCTATAGTTACCGTATTTTGTTTCCTGCGGAGTCGTCGGTTCCTAAGTGAAGAACCTACAGAGGTGTCTGCACCCAGTGTTGGATAGAGTGCACCTCCATCATTGTTTACTTTGCAAGGTGCTGGAAACTTTGATACCCAATCATGTCTTTGTCTCTAGTACTGATTTTATTAGTAGTAGTCAGCATGGATTTATGAGAAATAGACCATGCCAGACAAATTTACTTTGTTTTTATGAAGAAGTGAGTTAGACTTTAGATTCTGGCACAGCAGTGGATGTGGTATATTTGGATTAAACTGAGGACTGTTGGCCTAGAAAAAAACATTTGTACATGAATAGAGAATTGGTTACTGAAAAACAGAAAGTGGTGGTCGATGGAGCTATATCTATGTGGGCTTAAGTTCTAAGCGGAGTGCCTCAGGGTTCTGTACTGGGGCCGCTTCTGTTTAATCTGTTTATAAATGACTTAGAAGAGGGCATTGAGAGCAAGGTCTCTGTGTTTGCTGATGACACTAAACTATGCAGAGCTTTGGAAACTTCAAATGATGTGCAAGTTCTGCAAGCAGACCTAGATAGATTATCAAAATGGGCAGCAGAATGGCAGATGAGATTCAATGTTGATAAATGTAAGGTGATGTGTTTGGCATTTAACAATCCTTGTGCCGCCTACACCATAAATAAGTGAATCTCAAATAGAAAAAGATTTGGGGGGTTCTAATAGATAACAGCTGTAGCAAATAATGCCAGACAACAATAGCTAGAGATAGCAAGAAATTGTCTTGTATAAAGAGGGAAATAGATTCAAGGGAGAAAAATATTATACCCCCCTTTTTACAAGACACTGGTAAGGAATATGTGGTGTGGTTTTGGAATCACATATACAAAAAGGACATCTTGGAAATAGAAGCAAATCAACTAAACTAAAATAATAAGGGTAATGGAGGGACTTGACCATGCAGGCAGATTAGACAAGTTGGGTCTTTTTACATTGGGGAAGTGACGTTTGCATGGGGATGTGATCACTTTATACAAATATATTAATGGGCCATACAATAAACTCTCTGGTGGATTGTTCACTAGCAGGTCATATCAGAGGACACATTGGCATTCTTTAAGATTGGAAGAAAATAACTTTCATCTTCAGGTTAGGAAAGGTTTCTTTACAGTAAGAACGGTGAAACTGTGGAACTGTCTTCTAGCAGATGTGGTAATGGAAAGTTCACTGAATAGTTTTAAAAGTGGGCTGGATAAGTTTCTAAAACTAAAAAGTATTGAGAATTACTGGCATTAATACATATACTATAGTGCTGGTTGGTACAGGGATACTATATAATATTGAGAATTACTGGTATTAATACATATACTGTAGTTCTGGTTGGTACAGGGATACTATATAATATTGAGAATTACTGGTATTAATACATAATACTGTAGTTCTGTTTGGTACAGGGGTACTATATAATATTGAGAATTACTAGTATTAATACATATACTGTAGTTCTGGTTGGTACAGGGATACTATATAATATTGAGAATCACTGGTATTAATACATATACTGTAGTTCTGGTTGATCCAGGGATACAATATAATATTGAGAATTCCTGGTATTAATACATATATGGTAGTTCTGGTTGATACAGGGATACTATATAATATTGTGAATTACTGGTATTAATACATATACTGTAGTTCTGGTTGGTACAGGGATACTATATAATATTGAGAATTACTGGTATTAATACATATACTGTAGTTCTGGTTGGTACAGGGATACTATATAATATTGCGAATTACTGGTATTAATACATATACTGTAGTTCTGTTTTGTACAGGGATACTATATAATATTGAGAATTACTGGTAATAATACATATACTGTAGTTCTGGTTGGTACAGGGATATTATATAATATTGAGGGCTAGGCCCCACTTACGCGTTTTTTTAAGCGTTTGCGCATGCGTTTTGCATCCGCAAAAGCGCATGCGATTTGGTTATAATGGAAATAGGGGGAACGCAAAAATCCCCGTGATTTCCCATGCGCATGCGATTGCGCACCCATTTCCGTTTTTGTATCGCATGCGTTCAACATTTTTGGTGCGTTAACGCATGCGTTACCTTAACGGAAAACGGCAAAATCGCATGTGCAAAACGCACGCGCAAACAGAAAATGCACAAGAATGACGCTCACAACCGCATGTGATAACGCTCACGATTGCATGCGCGATTTAGTGCGTTGTAGTGGGGCCTAGCCCTGAGAATTACTGGTATTAATACATTTACTGTAGTTCTGGTTGGTACAGGGATACTATATAATATTGAGAATTACTGGTATTAATACATATACTGTAGTTCTGGTTGGTACGGGGATAATATATAACATTGAGAATGACTGGTATTTATACATATACTGTAGTTCTGGTTGATCCAGGGATACTATATAATATTGAGAATTACTGGTATTAATACATATACGGTAGTTCTGGTTGATACAGGGATACTTTCCGATTGCCGTTTGGAGTCAAGAAGGAATTTTTCTCCCCCTTTTTAGCTGTTTTTTTTTTTTTTTTTTGCCTTCCTCTGGATCAACTTTTAGGGTTGAGGAAGGAGAAAAGGTTGGACTTGATGGACGTATATCTTTATTCAACCTCAATTACTATGTAACTATGTAACTATTAGTCTCAGGAAAGGTCGTCTTGTTTTTCCCTTATAGCATTAGATAAGGATAACAGCGCACAACAGCATGATTTAATAATATATGAAATAAATATATACATCATGTAAAGCCCAATTAAAAATATAGGTGGCTCTTTTTAAACATGGAGGAAGTTGAACTGATTCATAATCTGGACAAACCAAAATACAAATTCCATTAGTTTTTCAATCAATCTAAATAAATATTGTTACAGATTTAATCATATCAAGTCACAGAAATCCAAGATGTTAGTATTTACAGCATCTGAATAGGTGGGTGTGTATTAGAACCATATTAATGACTTCAATTAGAAAATAATTACATGTTGTTATTTACTACAACTGATATAACCAATGTTTGTAAAAAGGAGAAAATGGAAAAAATCAGAACTAGGGAAATACCCCTAAAAGGAATTTTTATTAGCTGTTTATAAAAGAGCAAGATGGTCTTGAATTATTTAGTCTAGATGTTGCCATACGTCCCTATTTGGACAGGATTGTCCCAACTGCAGAGACAAAATTCCCACATTCAGGGCTGAAATCATACAGAGGGGACTGGCAGCCACACCCCTGGAACACCCACTACCCTGCCCCATTACACCCATAACCCTGTCTCCAGTTGCTGCCCAGACTCCATCTCTGTCCCACCCAGTATCTGCCCTGCCACGCCTACCATGACCTCACTTCACCTATTGCTCGGGGTGGTTTGCTGAATGTTTATCTCCGCCCCTCTGAGATTTCCTCTGCTTTCTCCTGCTTGAGTCTCAATCAGTAACTAGAAAGGAAAAGTTTAAGTATAAACTTTGAATTTATCTTGAAGGGCTGCATTTTGGAAGGGAATATGTGTGTTTGCTGCAGATTTTAAAACTCAATAATGGGAATGATGAGTTTGTAGTGAACGCTTGTTTGGGACAAAAAAAACTTTTGTGTGTACCCAGCCCAAAGTGGTGCTAATTTTGATCCAATCAATCAGAAAGCTAACATCTGATTGGTTAGGGCAAAATTAGCACCATTTTCAATGATAAGAACTTTTATTGAATCTCTCTGTATCTTTTTGATGATTGGTCAAAAAAAATTTTTTTGACTTTAGTTACCCTTTAACTATGGCTGCCACAGTAATGGATAAGTAGATCAGTAGGTGTGTGTACCTGTGTCGGGTTGGGGGTTAAAAAAACAAACATTTTTGATGATTGGTCAAAATTAGTTTTTTTTACTTTAGTCACACTTTAGGTATGGCTGCCACAGTAATGGATAAGTAGATCAGTAGGTGTGTGTACCTGTGTCCAGTTGGGGGTTAAAAAAATAAACCTTTTTTATTATTAATCAAAAGTATTTTTTTTTATTTTAGTTACCCTTTAAGTATGGGTGCCACAGTAATGGATAAGTATATCATCAGTAGATGTGTGTACCTGGGTCTGGTTGAGGGGGTATGTCTTTTTTGTGTTTACAACCATAAAACTATATTTTATTGAGGATAAATCTAAATTTGGGGTATCACCATTTGTATTTATGACCATGAAACAAACTGTTTTGAAATATCCACATTTGAGGATTGTTACCATTATAGTCTATGGGAAAAAATGTCCGGAAATTCGCAGATAACGCCGTAACGCTTCCGCGGATTCGTTAGCTAGAAGACAGCACACTTCTCCTATATGCCCTGCAGGTCTGTACCGAATTTCATGTCTTTAGATCAAAAACTGTGGGAGTAGATACAGTCCAAAAAAGCGGAAGAATAAAACGGATGAAGAAGAAGAAGAATAGAAAGAACAGTAATTTGGCTTTTTCAAGCCAAATTAATTAATTTGACAGTAGTCACAGGTTTTTGGGCTTTTTGATGCCCCACTAACTAACATTAATAAGATCCTGCAAATGCCGTTTTGCAATGCGGTTATCAGTAATAAGAAGTGCTTTACACAAATATAAACTTGTAAAAAAACAAGTTTCTCTGACAATTATTTATGTGGTTTACAAAAAAGTAAAAATAAATGAGATAATATTTCATATAAACATTTTATATAACAATCAAAGCAGAAATAAATGGCTAAAACAGTGATACTTGCCTGCGCTCTGTTGGCTATGTCAGCGACATAACTGGCCCTCTGCCTCTTCAGGTCAGACCGCCTGCGCTGCAGCTGGAAGATGGTCTGACTCAAATCATACTTTCTTTGCAGCTTCCCCTGCAAACGGTGCATTATGCGCAATCTATGTGGGGTGCCAGCCGGCATCCCGTCATAATTACTTCTGGCCTGGTAGGCCACCATGAAGTGCTGCCACTCCATGCTAGGCATCCTGAGGCTGTTATCCAGATGTGGGACACAACAGGAACACGCTGCCGAAAACCGGAAGTAGTTTCCAAAAGCAGAACTGCCGATTTCAGTAACCCTTGAAAATACAAGCCGATTTCGGTAACCCTCGAAAAAGAAGGACCCGATTTCGGTAACCCTCGAAAACACAAGCCGATTTGGTAACCCTCGAATGTGTAGTATCGCTAACCCATGAAAGCAGCAATCGATTTCGGTAACCCTCGAAAGTACAGGTCGATTTCGGTAACCCTCGAAAGTACAGGTCGATTTAGGTAACCCTCAAAAGTACAGATCGATTTCGGTAACCCTCGTAAATAAAGATCGATTTCAGTAAACCTCGAAAACAAGGAACGAATGCGGAAGCTCGAAAACAGCCCGATTGTGAGGAAAGGTTCATGGAGAAATAAGAAATTCTTATCGTTAAAAATTACCCCAACCAATCAGATGTTATTTAACATTTGAAAGCTAACATCTGATTGGGTGGGGCAAAATTAGCACCATTTTAAACGATAAGAACTTTTATTGAATAATTCTGATCGTTTTTAAATGAGTTTTGGTTATATTTATGGGTTCCCCAGACATTTCCCCAGGTCCCTATTATTTACAGTAACCTACTATTACTATTTCATCCTTAAAATCGATAAAAACTTTTTAATTTTTTTCTCCCATAGAATGGGTCCGTTTTCGAATCTTCGCACGAAATTCACCAGTTTCGAACATCTCTAGTTACAAATACATGTAATAAACCCGTAAAAATAACAGTTGGGGGTGTGGGCAGATAACTGACAAGTCGCCAGTTTTTTGTTTTAAGGGTGGACATGCATTTTAATAGGCCAACTAGAGCCAGTTATACACTTAATAATGTTTATAATACAATCAAATGGTCTTATGTTAAGACCTGGTCATTTGCCACTTATTTGCATTACATTCATTTCCAAGCAGACATTTAAAGGGCATGTCCACCCCCAAAACTATAATCCCCCCAACTACTGGCCCCACCATGTAGTGTAGTTTAATCCTTACCTCACATCCCAGCTCCTTAGGGTTCTCCTGTAGTCCCCCCCCAAAGTCCCAAAAAATGAACACCAGGAGGCTAGCAGGTCCATATAGGACACTGCCTGCTACCTGGCCTCCCGGAGATTCCTGCCATGCGTGCTGCAGCCCTTCTCCCCCCTCCCTCCCCCTCCCTCTCCCTCCCTCTCCCTCCCGTTCTACTATCCCTCCCCCTAGCGAAAATCCCCCTTAATATTGTGCTCCCCCATGTCCCCCAGCCCCAACCGCATGTTTTTTTTTTTTTAAAAAGCTCCCCAAACTCTTACTTACCTCTCCGCTTTCCTCCGCTGCACTGACAGACGCGACTGCCGGTCCCGCCCCTCTGCTTGCATTCTCGCAAGCAGAGGGCCGGCAGTGCGGCGGAGGATCGAGGGGAGGTAAGTAAGAGTTTGGGGGGCTTTTTAAAAAAACTAAAGAAGCGGTTGGGGCTGGGGGACATGGGGGAGCATGATATTAATTTTTTATTTTGTGGGTGGACATAGCCTTTAATGATTATTGCCCTGTTATCTCTCTTTCTGGCAAAGGTTGACAACTCCCCCCTGCTCAATGGGGTTGTCTCCTATTCTTGCTTATCTGTAGTTAGGAATCCTCCTCCTAAAGCTTGGAGACCATAAAGACATACTGATTGGTTGTATGTGTCAAAAAATAAATAAAAGAAAGTGATTGACTCACCAGCTTTCAGTCTATAACTTAACTGAAAAGGCCCCCCCCCAGTCACAACATGTTCACTATACTGACAGTTAAAAAAGCTGTGGGGGTTTGAGGGACCATGGCAGAGCTGGACAGCTCCTAGATAGACCCTGCCCACATCTTGGATGTCTGTTTCTCACAGTTACAAGTTCTGCTGCCTAACTCACCGTGACAGGGACACTAGAAACCCATAAAAGTGTAGTGTGTGGGGCACTCCTTCTACATTCAGTATGGCCAACAGGTATATAATGGGGGATTTATTACCCAGCCACAAATTCATCCTACCAAACCCATTTAGATTGTTCCAACTAAAAAAAACCCCAGAGACAAAGGGGGACCTCACCAGCAACCCAACCCGGCACACAAACCGAGCAAGCTACAGCAGACCCCTGTGTTTGCTAGTGTAAACATTGCCTAGTTTAATAGTGCACAGGCAGCTTATAATATATTGCATTCACAGGTTCTGCCCAGTGCTGATTTCAGCCAATGGGTGCACAACAAACTGTGCAATTGACATAATACCTAAATGTGGTAACAAAATACATTTAGGGCATATTTATAAAAGTCTGTTATCTTTCCGCCACCCTTTTTCCCGTCGTTTTCACTAAAATTGGAATTACCTAGATTTATAAAACGGAGAAACCCGGCAGCGGAATGTTAACAGGGGCGCAATTGGCTTTTCACCAAATTGTGGGCATCGCATCAGTTACTGCTAACTATTTTTTTTCTATTTTATTCAACTTTGGGTTGGTGGAAACGGACGAACTTGCGTCCCCAATTGGCGCTTTATAAATAAACTATATAACAAATAGCAGCAGCACTGAAATAAAGCAAAATTGGGTGCGTATCTCCTCTGGGTCCTCCGTTCAAACCCCTAATTCACATGTAATAGGATAAACATGTAAACATGTAGTAACCTGAAGTTTCATCTTCAGGTTAGGAAGGGTTTCTTTACAGTGAGAACGGTGAAACTGTGGAACTGTCTTCCAGCAGATGTGGTAATGGCAAGTTCATTGAATAGCTTTAAAAGTGGGCTAGATAAGTTTCTAAAACTAAAAAATATTGAGAATTACTGGTATTAATGCATATAGATCTGGTTGATCCAGGGATACTTTCCGATTGCCGTTTGGAGTCAGGAAAGAATTTTTTCCCCCTTTTTAGCTGTTTTTTTTTGCCTTCCTCTGGATCAACTGTTAGGTAGGGTTAAAAAAAAAAAAGGGTGAATAGGTTGGACTTGATGGACGTATGTCTTTATTCAACCTTAATTACTATGTTACTATGTAGCCGCACACCAGTTTCTTGCAATAGAAAAAAGGCTTTATGAGTTAAAAGTAAACGTCTGCCCACATATTATGCAACGTTTCGGGAGACACTGCTCCCTTTACCCTATAGGCAGCAATCTTGAGAAAGGGAGCAGTGTCTCCCGAAACGTTGCATAATATGTGGGCAGACGTTTACTTTTAACTCATAAAGCCTTTTTTCTATTGCAAGAAACAGGTGTGCGGCTCCATGTTTATCCGATTATAAATAAACTATACATACATACAAGTTATCCATTCACTGTCCCAATAGTGTCAAATTAATATTTCAGGCCTTCTAATCCACTTACAAGAGAACAATCCCAGACTTTATAAGTGGTTTGTGTTGTGTGTTGTATGTTATGTGTGTTGTACCATCTTTGCTAGTATTGTGATTATTTTTTTCTCCGCCGTAACTGGGGAACAGAAAATGATAAAAAAAAATAAAACCTTATCACAGTGGAAACTCTGACCCCCGTGGATTCAGTAAGTTGTGTCAAAGCAAAAATGTGGGATTTGTTGTTGTAAGTTGTGCAGGACACCCAGGGGCATATTTATAAAAAGGCGAAAAGCCCCCCAAAAATTTCGCTTTCGCTTACCGCATGGTTTTTCGCCAAAAAGACAGTTAACGTGATTTAAAAAGGTGGCGTTAACGAGTGGCGAAAACTTTTCCGTGACCTATCGCTAAAACCCTTTTTGTCATACTTCGCCATACTTCGCTATACATCGCAACGGTAATTTGAGCGAGAAGGGAGCGAAAAGGCATAACGCGGTTTATAAAAAGCGAAAAGTATGTTTCCACCTTAAATGGAGCAGAATATTATCACCAACTTGAAGGTAGCGAAAAGGCATCTTTTTACCATGTTTGGTATACATTTAATTCGCCTTTTTCTTAACATTTTTAGCTTGGACTTTAAATGAGGTCTGCTATTTTGTCTTTCACGTGAAAGCACCCGCACACCCTTTTTTCTTGGTGCTTTTTAGCACTTGCAATGTAGGCTCATTTTTGCATTTCCAATGCGAGGCCAATTGTTAGCATTCAGGGTGTGTGCTTTATGCTCTGCTTTTTGGTACTGTTAAAACAACTCATTCTGTCCGTTCGCCTTTCGAATGCGCGTTTACGTTGTTAATAGGCGTGTTGTCAACTTTATTATTTTTCTTTCTCTATATTCTCCCAATTTTTGCAAAATTGAAATAGTGCCAAGAATGTTGAACAGCTGGCTAGCCAGTAACAATAATTGGATGTGGTTTTCACTTCTTTTGCTACAAATATCACATAATTAAAAAACAGGAACAACTAGAAAGGGAAAGTTTAAGTATAAACTTTGAATTTGGCTTGAAGGGCTGCATTTTGGAAGGGAATATGTGTGTTTGCTGCAGATTTTAAAACTCAATAATGGGAATGATAAGTTTGTAGTGAACGCTTGTTTGGGACAAAAAAAACTTTTGTGTGTACCCAGCCCAAAGTGGTGCTAATTTTGATCCAATCAATCAGAAAGCTAACATCTGATCAGTAGATGTGTGTACCTGTGTCGGGTTGGGGGTTAAAAAAACAAACTTTTTTGATGATTGGTCAAAATTAGTTTTTTTGACTTTAGTTACCCTTAAGGTATGGCTGCAACAGTAATGGAGGGGTAGGTCAGTAAGGTGTATGTAACTGTGCCACATGGGGGTTAAAAAAACAAACCTTTTTTATTATTAATCAAAATTAATTTTTTTGACTTTAGTTACCCTTTAAGTATGGCTGCCACAGTAATGGATAAGTAAATCAGTAGGTGTGTGTACCTAGGTCTGGTTGAGGGCGTATGTCTTTTTTGTGTTTACAACCATAAAACTATCTTTTATTGAGAATAAATCTAAATTAGTTTTTTTTACTTTAGTTACCCTTTAAGTATGGCTGCCATGGTAATGCCTGTGAGTTCCGTGCACTCTCCTGCTTGAGCCTCAAACGGTAATGCCTGTGAGTTCAAGTAAGTTGAAAAGGTGCTTAAAGCAAAACAAAGGGTTAAATACCCGGAAGCAAAGGAGTATGGTTTCCAAACGAGGGCCCACAAACAAACCCTTTTTACAAATACTTTGTGTAAATGTTCCTATTATTCACATAGCAGGAGTATAAGAGTAACCAAAGTAAAGCATTTAGTACATTAATGATTTGAACATAAGAATTCAGTGTAGTAAATTGCCATCAACAGACTCTGTTTCCATCTTGGTAATGTACATCAAATGAGCGGAAAACATTTGACAGCAATGGTACCCAGCAGGAGGGAAGAGGCAATTTGTGAAAATAAACCTGCAGGATATTTAGAGTTTATTTACATCTTGGTAATGTGCAAGTTATAGGAATCCATAGGCAGAGAACAAGAAATGGAAATTCACAGTCTAGAGCTTTAAACATTAATTCTGTAAAGTTCCTGTAGAACCCCAATATAAATGCAATGGCATGCAGAAAGAAAGCTGGTTAATATAAGCAAAATACCAGTTAGCAAGAGCTTGTGTTGGCTGGTCACATAGCCAAACACTTAAAAAAATCCTCAAATTTGGCATTAGCTTATTACAGATTATTGGGCCATATCCATAAAGGTGCGGTATCATTGTTTAGCCATACAGCACCTGTTAATCGGTTTATCGATCATTAACTTACAATCGCTATCGTAAATTAACCATAACCATCGTAAATTACTGATATTAATCGTAAATCTTTGATAAAGTGATCGTAGATTTACGATCCACATAGAATACCATTGCGGTAGTTTACTGCCGCACGGTATTCTAGGACCGAATGTTAGTTAATTATTGAATGTTCAGCATAAATGTACAACGCGACCGCTGTCGTACATTAGCGATAACCTGCGGTATCGCTAAATTGTGATACTGTGCATTTAGAAACATGACCCATTGTCTCAGTTATACAGACACCTACAATTAACAGGTAAAACAATTTGGTGATAGCATTTAGGCAGCTGCTCATGCAGTCCGGAGACCAGACTAGGACTGAAAGCTGATGAAGAGCATGTTGAGACATCACTGTCCTATTTGCTCCAGGAATCCTGGATCCATTATATAAAGGTATCAATTTTACCTCATGACAAATGATAAAATGGCTACAGTACTCCTTGAATAGGATAGCATACAGTTTAGCAGCAACTGTACCCCCACCATCTTATAATTATAATATGCAATGTTTGAAGGAATTCAATTGTGAGGTAAGAGTAGGGATGTCAGCAGTGGCGTAATTAGGAAACACTGGGCCCCTCAGCAAAACAATGATAGGGCCCCTATCCATGCTTCATCCACAGTGGTTTTCTGGGAGAAGGCTATATTTCATAGGAAAAATAGGTAGATGGGGCCCCCTTGGCAGATTACACTGCCTTTACCGTGTTTAGCCCTTTCTGTAATTTGCTTGTGCAAATTTAACATTTACAGAGAGGCTGAGAACATAAACTACATTCTAAAACATATTTACCAAGAATATGGGGGGGGGAAGTGAAGGTTGCCAAAAGCTCATTGGTAGGCGGGACTGTTAAACTGCACATATGGACTGTGCTGACAGCTGTAATGTTTAATGTTGTAATGCACAGAAACTCATTCTGCATATTGCAACATGTTTTAACATGTGAGATTTGACTGTGTTTATCCGGCATCCCTATTTTTAATAGAAATTTTAAGAAAAGGTTTTAATGGTATTTTAATGAAAATGACATGAAATTGGTACATACTGTAATGATAACTAACTATTGCAAACATGGTGGTAATATATGGACGTATCCTAAATTATTAACCATGGCATATAAAACAGATACCTCGCAGGATTTTACCCGTGCTATTGACCCTTTCACTTCCATGGTTGTTTAATACAGTAGTAAATTAAAGGCTGATGTTAATAACTTATTAATGATTGATATTTAATAAGCACTTAAAAAAACGCCCACAGCGATTGATTTATCAATTTCGGAAAACGAAAATGAATCTTTAAAAATTCCATCCAAAGTGTAAAAACATTGGTGCTAAATAAATGTGGTTATATAAAGGATTGCTATCGGAAATAAAACCATCCTTTATTAGGGCCAAAACAATATCACTACTATGTCTGTTGTATTCAATTAGATCAACTGGACTTGAAATGTAGTTCTTGAAGACGTTTCGCTAGTCATCCGACTGGCTTTCTCAATTCAGAATGACTTGTACAAGAATCTGTGGCAATTATGTACCCTGGAAAATCCCAATTAGCATATCACAGCCAGGTGTTAAGGGTGTGATTAGATAGTGGCTAAGAGGTGTTATAGGAACGCCCAGAGTAAGGTGTTAAAACAGCATTGTACATGGCAGACAGTTGGTGTCGAACCCCCCCACCTCTATTTAGGCTTGGTTTCTTTATTTTCACATAAATGGCCTCCTTCACACCTCTCTTGAACCAGTCACGTTCCTTCGCCAGTATGTTAACATTACAATCTTCAAAGGTATGTCCTTTATCCTTAAGATGCAGGTACACGGCTGAGTCCTGATCTGAGGAATTGGCTCTTCTGTGCTGGGCCATACGTTGATGCAGTTGCTGTTTGGTCTCCCCCACATACAAATCAGAGCATTCTTCACTGCACTGCACTGCATATATGATGTCGCTTTTCTTGTGTTTTGGTATTGGGTCTTTCGGATGTACCAATTGCTGCCTCAGTGTGTTGTTCGGTTTAAAGCAGACAGGGATACGATGTTTTTTGAAAATTCTTCTTAATTTACAACAGATATACCATGACCTGGATGAATGAGAACCTTCACAAGCATATCACTACTATGGTTTCGACCATGTAGTTAAAGGACATAAAAATGATCGCTGCCCTTGCCTCCCCCCACTCCCAGTGCTAGTACCCAGGGATAGGACCTAAACCACTAGATCCTGACCCCTGGGTCTTGAACCTTGATTCAGAAACAAAGCCCCTGAAACCAGCTTCTAAAAGCTGGCTCCGCACACGCCTCTTCACTGCCGGGTTTTTGACCAATGGGACCAATGGAAATACGCACTTCTTGCAGAGTGTGTCTTCCCATAGTCCTGGGACTATGGCAGGAGAGCTTCATTCTCATTCTAGGACTTAAGGTTACACCCAGGGGTGAGGACCACAAGGTTTAAGTCCTCATCCTGGGTACTATTAGCTGGGGAGGAGAGGTCTGTGTGACGATTGCCCTTCAATATTTTATGAAAATTTTCACAGCGGTCAAAGTACAGAGTATTTTTTGACCACGATAAAGGACCTCTATCATTATTTTCCTAGAAATTGGTTATAAATACCATCCATGTTTTCTATACACATACTGATTCTAACTCACAGAGAGAAGATGTTATTGGAGCTTTATCAATGTGGACTTAAGTTTTTAAGCGGGGATCCACAGGGTTCTGGATTGAAGCCGCATCTATTTAATCATCTATTTAATGAAGTAGGTATTGCCAGCAAGGTCTCTGTGTTTGCGGATGACACAAACAGGGCCAGATTTTCAACCAGATTTACAACCAGAACATATAATTTGCTCCTATATGGATTGTGGGAGTTGACTCCTAGTATACTAAGGTTATAAATCACCAAGCAGCCAATGCAACGAGAGACACAGATTGTTGTATGTTTGTCAACATTCCCTAGCTGGGAATTTGAGATTATATTTGTTTTTATATACATTTCTCCGGCAAGTTTTATACCTTATATAGCCTAGAGTCCAGTAAGGTACTGACTTAAAGCCTTAAATCTGGCTAAAACCTACATTAAATCTCTTTATGTTATTCCCCCTTCTCTTGTTTTGGCTGTGCTCCCCTTCTTCTCTTTAATCATACTCTCTTCAGTCATGTTCAGAATGGAAAGGGTTTCGAGAAGGGCAACTAAATTAATAAGGGGTCCGGGGTAACTGGAATATGAATTGGATAAGTTACATATACAGTATGTACACTAGAGAAAAGGCGCTTGTGTAGGGATATGATTACTGTGTAGAAATACATTAATTGTTCACCAATAGAACATGTCAGCAGACATCCCTTAAGATTGGAAGAAAAGAAGATTTATCTTCAAGTTCGGAAAGGGTTTTTTAATGTAAGAAAGGTAAAGCTATGGAACTGTCTTCCAGTAGACGTGGTGATGGCAGGTTCATAGGATAATTTAAAAAATAAGCAGGGTGAGTTTCTAAAAAAACAAAGAATGTTCCATGTTTCTGGCACTGATACATAAAGTTGGAGTTGATCCAGGGAGTCAGGAAGGAATCCCGCCCCCCCTTCATACTGTTTTTTCTATTTTCTTGCCTCAACTGTGAGGCAGGGAATGTGGGTATAGCTACGTAGTTTGGACTGGCTGAATATAGGTGTTAATTTAACCAGGGACACGTCAGAGATCCTGTACCGCCAAGTTCAAATCTTGAATGCAGCAAGCAAACTGTGCACTAGCATATAATGACCGAGTTGAAAGGGACCTGAACTGCTACATTTACAACTGTAAACTTACCTAAATCATAATTAGTTAACAGTTCCATATAAACAGCTGTATTGCCTTTCAAACACCAACCCAATTAGCTTCTATGAGAATGACTCAATCATAACTGGATTAGGTTCTAAGGAAATCCAAGGTTTTTCTTTAAAACTTTTCCCGTTTAATTTATTTGTCCAGGATTACTGTGAATTCATCACACCAGGGACATTTTTTGGAGACTCTTTGTTCAAATTAAAATTTGGATTGACAATGTCATATCTGCAGCTTCTTTAATGGGGGGCACATGTTTGGATGCCGCCTACAGAAAAAAGGTGAAATGTTACTTTGCTGCTGAATGACTTAAAAACATTCTTCCTAATACATTACTTAATACATTTAAACAAAGCGTATTATAAAAGCCCAGGCATCTCGGTTTAGACTCTTCAAAGGGGAACATTATTTTCCCATATTAGGTTATATAATGATTAACGGCAATGTCTAATTTATTATTCCTATTAGATAGTGTCACTAAAATGTTTACCCATACTGCATTAGGAAAACTTTGAGCTGGCACGAATCCCAGAATGTTTATTGATGTTTACATTATTCCTTGCCAAACAAAAGAAAAAAATGGGCATTAACATATCACGATTTCTCTCCTGTGGACCTAATGTTTGAGATGCAATGTAACGCTGTGGGCACAGGTCACATCTACTCACTGTGCCAGCATATTGCACAAGGAGCCAGTGTAGGGATTTGTGATGTAGGGGAGTTAGATTGTTCATTGTAAGTGGGAGCACCGATTGTTACTGCTCCACAAACCACAGGCAATTTGGAAAGAGGAATTGCTTAGGGTTTTGCTACAGCTGATGCAACTGTATTGGAACATTTTATATTCTTTGCCTTTATACAATTATGAGGGAATTCTTATATTCTTTCATTTCTCAGGAAGGATGTCTCATAGAGATTCTCATATAGTTTACTTAACAGCTATATAATTGTTGGGGAATTACAATGCCCTGAGATCCTCAGGTGGTGCCACCCAAACCACCTTTGATAGTGCTATAATCTACTGTTATTTATAAATGTCTACACTTGCATGTTATACCTCTATAATGTAGCAATATGGAAATATGATTAGGGTTGGCTTATTCTTTTTGCTCTACCAATCGAGAGGAACTGGCGGAACTGAGCAATTAACACCAACATCCTGGCACCGATACCAACTTATAATCCTATTGCTTGAAACTGCCTTAAAGTAGCAATTTGAATAAAACACGACAGCCCTATTTATACAGAGGTGCAATAAGATCAGCAATGTCAGAATTTGCTACTGTCAGGAAATAGACATTCTGAAAAGTACGCAGCCGAATTCATTCTGTCTGGAATAAGATAGGAACACTCATTCAAATTTCATTTCACTTGGTCAATGCTGGCAAATAGATTCATGTGAGCTATTGCCTAGAATGCAAATTGTAATGCTTTATAAAAACATTCCGGTGAATTGCAGTCTGTATACACAGCACCAATATGTCAAACAGTTACTTTGGTGGATACATTACCTCAAAATGACTCTTTGTTACAAACTGGCGCTTTCTAAACAGAGACAAACATGGCGAATTCTTTGCTACACGAAAACATCTTTTGTAATAAATTGAAATGTCTCTTAGTCCTGTGTTCTATTGTGACAAATTCTGTAAAGTCTTCCTATAGGTTCCAGCTTTTCTTTCACAGTTTGATCTGCGGAACCTTGGATGGCTTTTCATCAGCTGAGAAAGATTGTCATGACATATGGTAGAGTGCAAATCTGATAGATCTATGTGATGTGATATAAACAGGACTGAAAAAAACTGCTAATGAATGCGGCAACGTTTAAGGAGCTGCTTGGAAACCAACTATTCCATTCTGATTCTTAAGAAAACTGTTCTTTCTTCACGCATAGATCTGGTCTTCCAGGGATCATTTATAATCCGTTCCTTTCATGTTTACAGCTCCTGATATTTGGCTTTTCAACTACCTTTCTCTGTCAGGGATGATTTGCCATCGGCTAAACCTCTCTGGACACCATCCTTGGCTTCCAATACCTCAAACAGATAACAAGGAACAGTATCCATCATACCATGATTTAATCCTATCATGTTATATAATAAACTCCACTCATGGTATAGATGAACTCCCTCAGTAGACACCTGGGGTAAGAATCATTATAGGATGAAAATCACTTTACTCTCTGCAAAAGAGGAACAGAAGAAAACCCAGAAGAAAAGAGTCAGGTCCTGTAGAGACTAAAGGTTCTTTGGTTCATAAAATTTCTTTTTTGCCCCCTTTTTATTTGTCTTTTGTGGTTGATTCTGTTCAGTAAAATTGCTTCGGTTTGGGTGTTCAAGGGCCTCTGTACATTTTTCCTGCATGTGACGTTCAGTGTGTTGTTCCGTAAAAGGTTACAGTGGAAGCAAACATGGAACCCCAAAGATGATACAAAGGGCCCTATTTATAAAAAATCGTTATCGTTATCGTAAAATAACGACCGAGTTTTTACCGATAACGACCGTATTTACGATAACGACCGTATTACCGATATCGTTAAATACCGGTCGTTATCGGTAAATACCGGTCGTTATTTACCGATAACGGCCGTTATTTACCGATAAACGGTCGTTATCGGTAAATAACGACCGTTATCGATAAATAACGGTCGTTATCGGTAAATAACGGTCGTTATCGGTAAATAACGGTCGTTATTTTACGATAACGATCGGTATTTTACGATAACGATAACGATTTTTTATAAATAGGGCCCAAAGGGCCTTATTTGTAAAGGCGCGGTATCACTTTATAGCGTTACCATGCCTTTAAGGATCGGTTTAACGATTGGTCAATCTGTTTAGCAATCGTTAATTTGTGGTGTAAATGTACAACTGTGGGCATACATTTACTTCCGCAGTCGTACATTGTCGATAATGTGCAGTATTGCTTAATTGCGATACTGGCATTTACAAATAGGGCCCAAAGAAAAGCCCAGGCAATACAGCAGCTCTAGAATGTTCACATGTTGATGATCATGTGACCCACAATAAAACCTACTGTAAGCAATGCTGTATTATGCCCCATACCCTCTGGTACTTTCATTGTTTTGTTTTTGGGCAACACACAGAACACACTGTAGGGTCACTACCTGATCTGATTGTCACATGCTTACATGCAAACTGTACTGGAAAGCAAAAAAAGAGAACATAGGAAAGCCAAGCTATCAAGCAAATAAAGTGTGAAAACTCCATTGGGGCTTCTGTAAGTATTGGTGGAACTGAAATACAGAAATACCAATGCAATCAGAATGAAAATACACATTTTACTGCCATTGAACATCCATATCCAAATATGTTTCTGGATATTAATTCATTCATTAATATGCCAATTCAAAATCTATTGACCTCCGTCTATTTTTTCAATAGGGGAGAAAGTTTGACTGTCCTCCAGTAGTAGCAATATATAGGAAAGAGAGACCTTGTCCTGTGTGCAAAAGACACTTACATATGAATGGGCACTCAGGATACTCAGGTATCAGGAATAAGAGCTCCCACTGAAACATTGGTCTAAACTTCTTATACAACAATTAGTGCTAAGTTACAAACACACACACAGAATTATCAGCCATCTTCATACCCCCATGTCATATATGTGAAACCAGTCACTTGCCGATAACCATAGTGATGCTGAATGAGTTACCCAAAATTACCAAGGGAAATGTGTTTTATTATTTATGCCCGCTAAACAAAAAGTATAAAAGCATACATCTAATTGGCTCAACCTCAACGCACATGTCAGCGTTGCTGGTAGGGCCCTATAACAGTGATTCCATGGCACCTTTTACCGCTGTGTGGGGGAGGGAAAGACCCCCCTTAAATTTTAACCAACCAAAACTCTGCCCTCCAGTTACCTCCGAAGAAGATTCCAAACTTTGTAGCTCAGGGTATTAAGTGAGTGGCATCTATTTCTGCCAATCAGGCTATAGACTTTATTTGGAATTTCATCTTATTTGATTGGTGAAATTTTCTAGGATCTGAAAAGGCATTTTTTTAAAAAATTACTTTTCACTTTTAGAAAATGTTTTGACCAATGCTGCCAAATATGTGTCAGAACCTCACATCTTTTATCAAGGGGATCTCCTATGGCTACACCTCCAGGCATGGTCTTCTTCTTTGCTATTCTCATCTGGGGTGGACTTTTTGCTTCCATTTTTACAACCACCTTTTCCACACCCTTGTCCAGTGGCATAGCTAGAAATTGCAGGGCCCCATAGCAAGATTTTAGATGGGGCCCCTCAACGCACAAAAAAAACAGTTTGGTGCAGTTCAACCCAACCTGGGCAGTCCACCCTCTTATGATTATTTTTATGTCACATAGTTCAGCCCCACAAACCCCATTTTTGTTTCACATTTACCTTTCAAAGATGCTCCCAGGCTCAGACATTCTACTTTTAAAACCCCTGATCTCTCACTGGCGTGGACACCCCTCCTCTGATGCTGTTCTGAGCTGGTTGGTTACAAGCATGCACAGTAGCAGAGGAGTCTCGTTCTGAAACGGGCATCAGCCATTGGCTGTAATGTCACGGATGAAGAGAGGAGCCGTGTTTTTTAAGTAGAATATCTGAGCCTGGGAGCTTTTTTTTGTTCAACCGAAAAGGGGGTTTGTGGGACTGAACTGCATGAGGTAAAATTTTTCTTAAGAGGGTGGACATGTCTGCAGGGGACCTGGTAGGGCCCCATTTGGCTCTGGGCCCCATAAAATCATTATGGTTGCTATGGTGATCCCTATGCCCCTGCCCTTGTCTACTACCCCTTCAATACCATATATTAACCCACTAGAACAATCACATCTGAATAATTCTCAGTTCATGAAGCTTCTCTTAAGCAATTCTCAGCATTCTCCAACATTCCCAGTTTGCTGTACAAGTCTCCTGAAATTCCCATTTTTTTGTGCCAGTATCATTTCCAATTTGCTGAAATTCCCATCCAGTTTGCAGTACCAGTCCCGTGACATTCCCAGTTTGCTGTACCAGTATCATTGAATTGTTAGTTTGCTGTAACAGCTTCATGAAATTCTCAGTTTCATAGACCATAATTGGAGAAGAGAAAGGGTGTGGCCTAATGGTTTTCATGATGAGCTACGCATGATGGTACATATAATGCACTAAAAATCCCCAGATCTTTTCAGAAAGTAGAAACACCCCTGCTCAATGATTTAATCAAAAGTGTGCACAGTGTAAATGTTCTTATACACGCTCAATTTGTGAGCGAGCATGACCCCCGACGGCCAAATGCTACACGCGATGAATGGCCATTTAGGCCGAGAATCGTCCATGTGTATGTGTTCCAGGCGGATCAACAAACACTGTTGAAATGAATAATGTTGAAATTAATAATGGATTCAACCATTTAAACCAAATGAATTCTGTCTCAGCTTTGCTATGTGTGTATTTACTTGTGTGTATTGGGAAATTTCTTCCCAATTTTAAAATACTCCAGATCAAGCACAATCCCATCCCCTTTACCCTGGGACTGTAACAGTTTGAAAGTGTGGACAGGGCTTAACCGGAACATGGGTATGTCAGTGACGTTTGGGGTCAAGTCCATGATGTTCAGAGGAGAAGCTATTTGTGGCTCCGTCCCCATCCCGGTTTGCAGATTATAGAAGATAGGAGGTATACAATTCTCCAACTACATTCTCATAAGAAGTGATAGCATTAACTTATCAGTAGGTCTTTACTGCAGGCAAAATACTGAGCAGAGAATCATATATATTCCACTATTTCTCAGCTGTCTTTCTAGCGCAATAAAATACATATCACCTGTGTATATAATTTCTGCTATTCTGCTGTCTGGCAAATTAGGGAAGGGTAAAGGACCCACTAAAGTCAGTGCCCACCAGGGATTTACCATGTCCCTCTGCGGGATATAAAATCACTCCAATCCTGGTGATGTCCAACTTTTATTGATATTTCTTTATAAAAATCGTGAAAGCTGAAAGACTGACTTGCAGCACTAGTCTCGGATTTTGTATGAGAAAATATCGCCGGGCATTGTGAGTGACAGAATATGAAGGGGATCAAATTAAATGTAAGCCTAAGGCTGTTAGCTTTGCCGGTTAATATGATTCAGTATTCACAATGGCAGATTTATAATCTAAAGTGGAATTCTCAACTAAAACTTTAATTCATAATTGGCACATGGTAGAAATATACAAACACGTTTCCTTATTCTTCCAAGTAAACCTTAGAGGGACAAACACCATGATTGGGAGAAAACCAATTTTCTAGCATTGCAGTACTTAGGCATCCAACACATTGGATTTGAATATTTTTTTCTTAAATAGCTCTGAACATTTTCGGCAATGTTGTACAGGTTTTGCTGCTATTAAAGTTCTGTCAATTACACAACCCATCAGCGCGCCTTTATAAGGAAACCCACACAACCCCACACAACCACAGGGAAAACGCAATCTTCCTACAGATGTAGCTGAGGATGGATTAGAAAACACATCTCAACACTCCAAGGCATTAGTGCTAATCACGGTGTAACCATGTTGTTTGTCCTGGGGCAAATTCTAACCACGCTGTATAAATAAAGTTTAACCTGCTGAGCTAATCAAGACTTGTTTTTACTATTCATAGTTTCTGAAGATTTTCCATTCTCTTTATAAAAAACAGTTTAATAAATAGGAAAATAGAACCACCCCAGGGAAGTTTCCATGTTGTTGGGTTTCCAAGATTGAAATGAAAGGTAGATGGAGGGGGGTCTATTAGAGACAGATAATGAAGAAAGGAAGGAGGCCGTTAAATGTGCAAAACAGAAACAAATGATAATAACATAATAATAAATAAAAATAACAGTTCCGCTTTTTAAAGTTTAAAGGGGAACTGTGGACTCCATACAAGTTACCTTAAAATTAAAATGGATTCAGGATCATGCTTCTAGCTGCAGTCTATCCAAGTTACAAGTTACAGCAGTATAAAGGGAGTCTTTTGCTGCTAGCACTGTGAACTGTGACATCACCGGCACTTGGGGTCTGCCTGCAATTTTAGGGTTGGAGCATGCCCACTGCTGTGACAGAGCATCATCATCAGCATCTTAATGGGCCTATGATGGGCATCCCTCAAAGTCATTTTAAAGCTCTCTCTCTCTCTCTCTCTCTCCCTAAAGTTTCCACAAGTAAAGGAATGAACAGAGAATGATTGCAGGTCTGCAACTAGCTTCAGAAAAGATTGATTATTGGTAGGGATGGCTGGTTCGCGGATCCGAACCCGGATCCGCTGCGGATTTATCACGTTCGCGAACCGCGGATTTTTCTGGATTTTCTGGATTTTCCGCCTTCCGAACCGCAGATTTCTCATATTTTCAAAAATTTTCGAAATTACGAGGATATCTGGTATTTTCGAAAATGTTCGAAATTCCGAGGATTTCTGGTATTTTCGAAATTACGTATTTTCGAAAATTTTAGAAATTAAGAGGATTTCTCGTATTTTCGAGGATTTTTTTCATTTTCATGGGTCCGCTCGCGGATTTCCGAATTTTTGCATTTTCTCGAAAATTCGTGGCTCCTTGAGCGGACCGGATTTTGCGAAGTTCGGACATCTCTAATTATTGGGAGTGGGGCTTATGACTGCTTATAACACATGCCTGTCACAGAGACACAGAGTCAGGGCAGACTGGAAAGTGCCTTTACTTAAGATCCAGAGAAGCTAGAAACATAAGCTTGCCATAAAGGGCACTTGTATGGAGACCACAGTTACCCTTTAAGGATATAAAGTAGTTAAAATGGTGGTGATTGGCTAATTCAGCAGGGACTGGGGAAAACCAGGAAGATGATGGATAATGAAGGAGATTAAAGCGATGGCAAGGATGACGGATGAATGAGAAAAGGAGAGAAGTTGATGAGTTGATGAAGTCTCAAAGAAGGTCCAGAATGGGAGAATTAGAAAGAAGCATGAAGAATGAACATGAACTAAAGGGAGACAAGCTCAGTAATATAGGCATATCAGGAGCAGATAGTATTTATGATTTGGGGTGGGGGTGGGATTAGATGTGAGAGGAAGGATGTTAGCACAGGAATGGGATAATAGTGAAAAAGAAACCTCAATTGGAAGTTAAACCGCAGGTGGAAGTAACAATTGGGGGGACACAGAAGAGAGAGATCCAGTAGGTCAGGGATGTCCAACCTGCATCCCTCCCGATATTTGAAAACTACAACTCCCAGCATTCCTCCATTGCAGAAGAAATCAAGGAATGCTGGGAGCTGTAGTTTTCAAACATCTGGAGGGCTGCAGGTTGGACATCCCTGCAGTAGTTCATGAGGGGAGGCAAGAATCAGGAATGAAAGTTTCAATGTTTTGATTGCAGTTGTGCCTTAAATGGCAACGTCCTGGATTTGAACTGTGATCTTTTTACAATATTTTCATGTCTAGATGATTGTGATCTGAATATGGATCTAGATCACCATCTGTCATGGGCAGCGGTCACTGGTTACCACTATATGTGAATAGGGCTGATTTCATAAAGGCTGTCCTAATGTTGATTGGTGGAAGATGGGTGCCTCAACTAGATCAGTCAGGCTCAAAGTGGACACACTGTGCACAGTGGCTGATGTCAAAGGAAGCTTGCTATTTAAAGGGCATCTATAGTGAAAAAAACACATTGCCCCTTTGCAAAGTTAAATTCATGTTCTCTGTGCTGCCTTAATCCTATATCTGTCACTGACTCTGTTTAACCACGGTGTCAGATCTATGTGCAGCATTCCCCCCTTCTCCCTCCTCTCTGTTACCTCCTCCATGTCTCAGCTCCGGCTAACCGACAAGCTTTTTATGTGCAGTAGGAGTTAAAAGTTCAACATCCTGAAAAACACACCCACGCACAGTGGCCAATAGAAAGTAAGCTGTCCTGGAGACACAGAAGAAGGAGATCAGTACAGTTTACGATCTCTCACTTTGTGACCCATCATCAATCAGTGAAAGCTATTAAGAAGGGGGGTCAAGTGCAGCCTTATATCTAACATCAAAGCTACCTTTCTCCCCCTGCTAATGCTGTTATCTCTATGTTTATTACAGAGCAGGGAGGGGGGATCAAGTCACAGGGATTTGATTGACAGTCCAAGTAGGAGTAGAGGAATGCAATCTCGTATTCTTCTAACTGACGTATCTCAGGACAGAGAGGGAATCTGAAAAAAGTGAAGACACTCTGGGGGTTGTGGGGAATTATAGAACACATGGAAAGAAAGAAAAAAAAGTTCATTTTACCACTATAGATGCTATTTAAGTTACAATCCCTCAGTAAATGCTGAACGTGGTTACATTTGACACCCAGCCTAAATGTGTCTTGTTGTGTTTAGTCAATGCAAATGCAAATATTTTTTCATAATTCATGTAACAAGTATAAAAAACAAATCTGATCACACTGGGAAAGAGAACGGGACTAAAAAAACAGAATGCAACCCTTATAGCTAGAATGTGGGTGTATATGTGTGTGTGTTCGAGCGAGCAAGAGAGTAAGTGCATTTTTATTAAAAAAACACATTTGCAGCACGTGTCTTTATAGTTTAGATCCCACTGAATGCGGACGCATGTTGTACAATTTATCAGATGTAGTTTTCAACAGGTATTGGTATATAGCAGTAGTGGCAACCCTATGGCACGTGTGCCAGAGGTGGCACTCGGAGCCGCCAGAGTTTGTCACCAGAAAGCCAGAAAGAAAGTGTAGCAGCTGTCTGTAATAGAGAGAGGTCACTTGCTATAACATTCAACTCTGCTTGAGTCCCAGTTTTGGATCTCAATCTCCTGTCTAATAATGTAGGGTTAATGGTCACTGTTTTATATCTCAATCTCCTGTCTAATAATGTAGGGTTAATGGTCACTGTTTTAAATATCCTCAAACTCCGTCTAATAATGTAGGGTTAATGGTCACTGTTTTATATCTCAAACTCCTGTCTAATAATGTAGGGTTAATGGTCACTGTTTTATATCTCAATCTCCTGTCTAATAATGTAGGGTTAATGGTCACTGTTTTATATCTCAAACTCCTGTCTAATAATGTAGGGTTAAGGTCACTGTTTTATATCTCAACTCCTGTCTAAAATGTAGGGTTAATGGTCACTGTTTTATATCTCAATCCCTGTCTAATAATGTAGGGTTAATGGTCACTGTTTATATCTCAATCTCCTGTCTAATAATGTGGGTTATGGTCACTGTTTTATATCTCAATCTCCTGTAATAATGTAGGGTTAATGGTCACTGTTTTAATCTCAAACTCCTGTCTATATGTAGGGTTAATGGTCACTGTTTTATATCTCATCTCTCTCTGTCTAATAATGTAGGGTTAATGGTCACGTTTTTAGATCTCAACTCCTGTCTAATATGTAGGGTTAATGGTCACTGTTTTATATCTCAATCTCCTGTCTAATAATGTAGGTTAATGGTCACGTTTTTATATCTCAAACTCCTGTCTAAATGTAGGGTTAATGGTCACTGTTTTATATCTCAAACCCTGTCTAATAATGTAGGGTTAATGGTCACTGTTTTATATCTCAAACCCTGTCTAATAATGTAGGGTTAATGGTCACTGTTTTATATCTCAATCTCCTGTCTAATAATGTAGGGTTAATTGTCACTGTTTTATATCTCAAACTCCTGTCTAATAATGTAGGGTTAATGGTCACTGTTTTATATCTCAAACTCCTGTCTAATAATGTAGGGTTAATGGTCACTGTTTTATATCTCAATCCCTGTCTATAATGTAGGGTTAATGGTCACTGTTTTATATCTCAATCTCCTGTCTAATAATGTAGGGTTAATGGTCACTGTTTTATATCTCAATCTCCTGTCTAATAATGTAGGGTTAATGTCACTGTTTTATATCTCAAACTCCTGTCTAATAATGTAGGGTTAATGGTCACTGTTTTATATCTCAATCTCCTGTCTAATAATGTAGTTAAGGGTCACGTTTTTAGATCTCAAACCCTTGTCTAATAATGTAGGGTTAATGGTCACTGTTTTATATCTCAATCTCCTGTCTAATAATGAGGGTTATGGTCACTGTTTATATCTCAACTCCTGTCTAATGATGTAGGGTTAATGGTCACTGTTTTATATCTCAAACTCCTTCTAATAATGTAGGGTTAATGGTCACTGTTTTATATCTCAAACTCCTGTCTAATAATGTAGGGTTAATGGTCACTGTTTTATATCTCAATCTCCTGTCTAATAATTAGGGTTATGTGTCACTGTTTTATATCTCAAACTCCTGTCTATAATGTAGGGTTAATGGTCACTGTTTATATCTCAATCTCCTGTCTAATAATGTAGGGTTAATGGTCACTGTTTTATATCTCAACCCTGTCTAATAAGTTGGGTTAATGGTCACTATATTATCTCAAACTCCTGTCTAATAATGTAGGGTTAATGGTCACTGTTTTTATATCTCAATCTCCTGTCTAATAATGTAGGGTTAATGGTCATTGTTTTATATCTCAAACTCCTGTCTAATAATGTAGGGTTAATGGTCACTGTATTAGATCTCAAACTCCTGTCTAATGATGTAGGGGTTAATGGTCACTGTTTATATCTCAATCTCCTGTCTAATAATGTAGGTTAAGGTCACGTTTTAGATCTCAAACCCTTTCTAATAATGTAGGGTTAATGGTCACTGTTTTATATCTCAATCTCCTGTCTAATAATGAGGGTTATGGTCACTGTTTATATCTCAACTCCTGTCTAATATGTAGGGTTAATGGTCACTGTTTTATATCTCAAACTCCTGTCTAATAATGTAGGGTTAATGGTCACTGTTTTATATCTCAAACTCCTGTCTAATAATGTAGGGTTAATGGTCACTGTTTTATATCTCAATCTCCTGTCTAATAATTAGGGTTATTGTCACTGTTTTATATCTCAAACTCCTGTCTATAATGTAGGGTTAATGGTCACTGTTTATATCTCAATCTCCTGTCTAATAAGTAGGGTTAATGGTCACTGTTTTATATCTCAACCCTGTCTAATAAGTTGGGTTAATGGTCACTATATTAGATCTCAAACTCCTGTCTAATAATGTAGGGTTAATGGTCACTGTTTTATATCTCAATCTCCTGTCTAATAATGTAGGGTTAATGGTCACTGTTTTATATCTCAATCTCCTGTCTAATAATGTAGGGTTAATGGTCATTGTTTTATATCTCAAACTCCTGTCTAATAATGTAGGGTTAATGGTCACTGTATTAGATCTCAAACTCCTGTCTAATAATGTAGTGGTTAATGGTTACTGTTTTAGATCTCAAACTCCTGTGTGGTAATATAGGGGTTAATGGTCACTGTTTTAGATCTCAAACTCCTGTGTGGTAATGTAGGGGTTAAAGGTTACTGTTTTAGATCTCAATCTCCTGTCTAATAATGTAGGGGTTAATGGTTACTGTTTTAGATCTCAAACTCCTGTGTGGTAATGTAGGGGTTAATGGTCACTGTTTTAGATCTCAATCTCCTGTGTGGTAATCTAGAGGTTAATAGATAATCTATAATCCATTCTACCTATTGTATTGGTCTGTGCCTATTTGACTTGTTTTTTCTAAAGTACAAACTCCATATTCTGGTTAAATGATTATGTTGGCACATGCAATAAAAAGTGGGGTTTGGTTTGCAGCTTGGGCACTCGGCCTCTAAAAGGTTTGCCATCACTGGTATATAGTATGTGTCAGTCTCACCCGCCTTGACCCCATGGGGGCTCTTCTACTCCATGTGTTTATATTTATAATATGCTTCTGAATTAAAGACCATTTTATCTCTAATGTGAGTAGCAAATTCTGCTCTGCTGATACTTAGGATTTTGGTCTGGGATTTGGAGTTTCTAGTTTTAGAATTTCAGATTACAGTAAGTAGTTTTTAAGGCAAGGTGTTAAGAATCGGATCATTACTATTTATTTATTTGCAGGGCAACTGGAAGAGGCACAGAGAACATGTGAACCTTTCAGGTAATAAGATTAGAAATGAACAATCCAACAATAAGTCATCATGAAACTTCACTGCTGCAAGACTCGTAACCAGTGCTCTGTCAAAGCAAAGTGCCCGTCTTCTCAGACTTTGCTCACAGCCTGCTCAGTTCACAGCTTAACGTTGTTATTTCTCTAACATTGTTATTTCTTTGCTCACAGATCTGAACATACCCCATAAAAAATCTGAGAAAGCAGCCACCTGAATCCAATTTTGAAAGATGAAAAAAAGAACCTTTCTGGCTCGAATCTGCAGACGTGTTAAGTCCTACGAGGACTGTACTGTAATCCAGCTACTGAGACCTCAGCATTAGCTACAGGTGCACATTACGATTGCTGGCAGCCCAGTTGCATATGTCATCATCACCATGTTAATAGCAAATGGATTAAATATTACATTAACAGTTGGTTGTTATGAAGTTTCTTTATGGCCTTACGTTTAACATAAATATAAGACCTTATGGCAGTATTTCTTTTATGCATTTAACCATTGTAGTAAAATGCAAACCAGGCGCCAATCCCATTTAGAAACCACAATATAGTAAATAAATCTGGGAAATAACTTGCATGTATATCAAAGTAAGCTCAGTTGGCAAATTCAGTTGGAGACATTTACGTTGCCTAGTGATGTAATGTGGAGATGATGTAATAATATGGCAGGAGACTTTCTGCTCTTTTTGTTACTTATTTTGAAACCTCTTAACAAATCTTGTTTATTTTATACATTGTCCATGTTAAAACTGAGATGTTGCTGTGTGGCTCTGCTATTGTGGTAAAACCGGACAATCATAACGAAAGTATCATGGTCAGTACCACACCAGAAAGAATTTTGCTTAGTTTCATTCCACGTGGAGACTTACAGGGAGATGTAATATCCCGTGCTAAGGAGAACTGAACTCACAAAACTGAACTCAAACCTGAGTTCGAGCCAAACTTTATGAGTTCGGGCAAACTGGAACTATTTGAACTAGTTCGTTATTCTAGATTAAAGAAGTCTGAACTTCGCAAAATCCGGTCCGCTCGAGGATCCGCGAATTTTCGAAAAAATTCGAAAATCCGCAAGCGGACCCATCAAAATGAAAATACCCTCGAAATTTCGAGATTTTTCGTATTTTCAAAAATATGAGTAATCCTTGTAATTTCTAAAATTTTCGAAAATACGTATTTATGGAAATAAGAGAAATCCTTGTATTTTCGAAAATTTTCGAAATTATGTGCTTTCTCGTATTTTCGAAAATTTCCGAAAATACGTGAAACCCCGCGAACCGGAAGTTCGGAAGGCACAAAATCTGCCGTTCGCGAACAAGTTTATTGAACGTTCGCTAACCCTAGAATGTATCATTCGCTGACCCTCGAATGTATGTATGAAGTTCGCCCATCTCTACTCATTTTGCATTGCCTTTACCTTTTCCAAAGACTTCTGGAAATTCAGTGCAAGCGATGCAATAAATTTAGAAATGATCATTGTACAAATTTTTTGCACCAAAATTAAAGCCTTTTCAATTATGCCTTTAAAGCCATGCAAAAGATTTCAAGTTACCGCTCGCATTCACAGGATGCAATATCAGTCGCAAAGTGGTTACTACATCGCAGGAACAAGTGCAGTGCAATACTGAAATTTATTGCATCTCCCCCCATTTAACAGGCGCTATTTCCAAAACTTTTGGGAAATACCACGGTCAGCACAAAACTGGTGCCAAACCCACGCTAAACCAATAGTACAATGGGTAGCATGGGGTTTGCACCAATTGAGGCCAAAAATGTCCCGTTAATGTTACAGTTTTTGTATTTACTTCCTCTTTTGTAAATTAACAGAGCAATTACCAAACATATAATACTGACTTCCATCAGTTTTATCCTCTGGATTTACTCCTATGATATTAATATGTTTAAGAGAGTTTATCTTCCCCACATTAACCATTTAAGATGGGGTCCATTGAAAATGCATTGTGCAGAGCTGTGCTGAAATAAGGTTTTCTTCATTGGTCTTCCTCTGCACCTTGTTGCTTAAGGAAGGACTCCTTTTAAAATGGAACTTTGGGATTGTATTGTATTGTATTGTATGTTGGGATTGTATTGTATTGTATGTTGGGATTGTATTGTATTGTATTGTATGTTGGGATTGTATTGTATTGTATGTTGGAATTGCTTGTGAAGGTTCTCATTCATCCAGGTCATGGTATATCTGTTGCATTCAATTAGATCAACTGGACTTAAAGTTTAGTTCTTGAAGACGTTTCACTAGTCATCCGACTGGCTTTCTCAATTCAGAATGACTTGTACAAGAATCGTGGCAATGTACCCTGGAAAATCCCAATTAGCATATCACAGCCAGGTGTTAAGGGCGTGATTAGATAGTGGCTAAGAGGTGTTATAGGAACGCCCAGAGTAAGGTGTCAAAACAGCATTGTACATGGCAGACAGTTGGTGTCGAACCCCCCCACCTCTATTTAGGTTTGGTTTCTTTACTTTCACATAAATGGCCTCCATGTACAATGCTGTTTTAACACCTTACTCTGGGCGTTCCTATAACACCTCTTAGCCACTATCCAATCACTCCCTTAACACCTGGCTGTGATATGCTAATTGGGACTTTCCAGGGTACATAATTGCCACTTGTACAAGTCATTCTGAATTGAGAAAGCCAGTCGGATGACTAGCGAAACGTCTTCAAGAACTAAACTTCAAGTCCAGTTGATCTAATTGAATACAACAGATATATGTTGGAATTGTATTGTATTGTATTGTATGTTGGGATTTTATTGAATTGTTGGCAGGTTCGGTTTAAAGAGGTGCCAACCCTAGTCTAACCCCAGAAACCCTTTTATTTGTCACTTTACCACTCATATTATTCTCTGCCCACACTGCAGTTTGGTGGTTCATGTCTCTAATCTGTCACTGACATTCAATGTTACCCAAGTACGAACACTCTAGTTTTTACTCTCATATTGCCTGTCCATTCACTCTTTCTGCTTCTATTTGTTAACCTGTTTTCATAACACTGCTCACATATTCCACTTTCCAGGGTACTAATCCCCCCTCCTATTCTACCTCATTAATTCACTGAATTCCTCACTTACCTCATTTAGTTTATATCCTCCACTTCACACACACACAAACACACCACCCTGTCACCCTTCACATCTGGCTCGTGTCTCCTACGCAAACCTAGATTTCTAATGCTCTTTTGAACAGGTGATTTTATTCATCCTTAATTCTGTGCAGGGCAAATCAGACAGTTAATTGATTTGTGTAGTGAACAGTGATTATGGAAGGTAGACAGGCCAACCTTACTTTCTCCATCCTGACATTTCCATTGAAGGGTAAAATGACAGCAGGTAGGGAATGATCTCTTGCCCACCGCGTCGCTGTGTTTCTCTGCACCAATAACAGATGCGATGGAGTTAATTCGGCCTCTTACTGTGGTTTTAATTTCCTTTTCAAGGAAAAGGATTATTTCTGCCTAATTACTTTAATCGAGATTCCCTTGCACCCCACTGTGGCAGAATGACCGGGGGCCAGCCTGCTGCTCGCAAACACAGAATTATCATGATTTATATTTTCATTGAATAAGGGGGAAACAATGTCAATAGGGAAGGGACAAGAGGGACCCAATCTTACATTCGATGCTACAAATCTTATTCAGGAAGGATTAAAACTCACCGCCGTGAGTTGGCTATTTGTGCTTGTTTGTTGGGGAAAATAGAATTTAAACTACATCTAGTAACATAGATGTTATAGGCCACAACATAGAACTATAGACCATATTGGGATCAGAGGGAAATGGTTTCTCTCCGCAGAGAACTAGGGCAATATTAGGGCTACAAATAGAGGACACCTAATTAATGCGCAATTAATGCAGTTTAAATGCAATCAGGTTGCAATCAATGCAGCCCTGTTAATTACATTTTTAATAATGTCCTTCAATCAGCAGTAACCTTGGGTATTTTACAGAATGTGATTTTACATGGGTGCCACTTTTCCTAGTGAGAGAAGCAGAAACTTATCTAATCTGCCTGCGTAATGATGCTACAAAGGGGGAGGAGCGGTGAGCTGCTAGCTTAAGATGCAAGACAGGAGGTAGGAGTAAGGTCTCCTACCTCCCTCATAAATGTAGTTTAATATGCAAACACATGTCAGAGGTTCAGTATATTGGCAGTATAGTTTCCTTTTGAGGGAGAATCGACAGATGAAAATCAATCCATTCATGCTTTTATTTTATTTATTTAAATACATTATCTTATTACTATAGAATTTTACAGTTTTGCAATTTCTACTGGTGCAGTCCACAACCACAATCCTACGGAAAAGTCTTTGTAGAGTATGAGACAGATCTTTCCTCTGAAGGAATCAAGGCGGCTGTGTCAAGTGGAGGTTTCTGGGTCACTGGTTAGCGAGCTTAATTGGGCTTTTTTACATGGCATTTGACTTACTAAGTCCATCACCGTTCAGTATAATTCAGCTAGGTGAAGAGCCTAGACAGGTAATAAACCATTCATTTCTACATTTAACAAACAAGCACAAGTTAGGTCACAGGTTCACAGCTTCAATCCTCAAGTGCCACGCACAGGCCAGATGTTCCAGCAATCCCTGCTTGAGCGGGGAGCAATTAATAGCAATGAGCCTCTAATTGACCCACTTGCATTGATAGAAAGGATATCTGGAATATCTGCCTTGTTTGTTGATCTTGAGGATGGGAATGTCTACAACTGATTATTCCAACTATATTTAACCCTTTTGACTTTGCATGTTTAAGACCTACAGTCAATGTTTTCAGGATATTCCCAGAACAGTAAGTAAAGAATTGTAGGAGAGGAAATCTATGTGCTATATGCAACTCCCCTTCTGGTCTGTGATTATAGCCTTGTAACAGGCCCTGGGTCAGGTGCACCTGAGCCCCTTCTCTCTAGTGGTGAGAATCCAAATAAAAGGTCCATGTGTTATAAACCCTGGACCACCTGTTACATCATTTGTGCTTTGCTAATTTATTGCCATAAAACGGGTAATCCCTTTTCCATTGTGGGTATTTGAGTTGTTTTGTTTACAGAACAGCACATTGAATTGCTCTCTTATTTATCAACGCACTAGTGATCACGTGGGGTTATCCATACAGTTAAACTCACTTCCAATCTTTGACAGATGACAGAATCTGTTAAAAGATGTGGCTACACATAGTCCTACACAGTGTCAGAATATAAAGTACAGGGAAGATTGTTCAGGACTGATGCACACTTTAGAGATCTAGGCAACTCCCTATACTACAGTACAGTGTGCCAACCGCTAGGGAAATTTTTAGGTAAAAAAATTCTGGTTTCAAAGCCGATGGAAATGCTTTTTGATTAGTGAAAAAGGACCAATCCCTTTTGTACAAGCGGAATTGTCTCTTTATTGTTTTATCTGTTGTGTTCAGTTGGATCAACTGGACTTGAAGTTTAGTTCTTGAAGACATTTCGCTAGTCATCCGACTGGCTTTCTCAATTCAGAATGACTTGTACAAGGATCTGTGGCAATTATGTACCCTGGAAAATCCAATTAGTATATCACAGCCAAGTGTTAAGGGCGGGATTGGATAGTGGCTAAGAGGTGTTATAGGAACGCCCAGAGTAAGGTGTCAAAACAGCATTGTACATGGCAGACAATTGGTGTTGAACCCCCCCACCTTTATTCAGGCTTGGTTTCTTTATTTTCACATAAATGGCCTCCTTGACACCTCTCTTGAACCAGTCATGTTCCTTTGCCAATATGTTAACATTACAATCTTCAAAGTTATGTCCTTTTTCCTTAAGATGCAGGTACACAGCTGAGTCCTGACCCGAGGAATTGGCTCTTCTATCCTGGGCCATACATTGGTGCAGCTGCTGTTTGGTCTCCCCCACATTCAAATGTATTATTCATTTGTGTACCCAGCTTAATAAAACACATGCAGGCAGGCATCACACCTCTCCCGGCAGCTCTGGGAGTCTGATGTCCTGATGCCCAGCAAACCTCCCGTGAGCTGGCCTGGACCCCAGGAAATACAAAAAAATGGTGAACAGATGTGCTCCAAAAATTGTATTGCAGCCCAATGCAGCACACCTACAGGCTCATTTACCCAGAGCATCTATCGCTCTGGGTAAATGCTACTTTCACGATTCAATATCCAATGTGGGTAAATCCCAGTAAGGATCCCGAAAGTCGGATGCGCAGGTGATTTTTGCATAACCCGCGCATCGGACGCTTATATAGAGTTAAAGTCATGCTAATTGGTTTGTGTGACTTTAACTCCATATATTTGCCCAGCGATTCCTGGTAAATCAGCCCCCTAGTCTGGCCAGACCAATTGACCGACACTAGCTTGCTCTTTTTAAAGCTAGTGTGACCATCTCTGGATTTAATACATTTTAGATGTTTTTGCTTTTATTTAAAGTGTTTTTGCTTTCATTTGTTGTTTTCTCACAGAAGAAAAGGCTATATAGGACCCGTCTTCTTTCTGCTCCAAGAGAGACCACTCTCCCCCCTCTCCTTGTTACGTACTGTGCTTACCCGTTCCATGACAAAATCCATTTCTGCTTTTTCCCTGGCAGGTCTTTTCTACTTCAAGGGTGATTTATTTATTTATTTTTATATCAAATTCAGCAATGGATTAAAATAGAAAAGATTAAAAGATTAAAGAGCTGTGTACGGCGTCCCACACTAATGTTGACGCAGGCGGCTGTTCTCCATTTAAAGGCACTCTGTAGCTCAGTTATCCTGTTTGCTTTTTTGCCTTTCTCTTTATATTTTATCAGTTATTATTTTTTAATTCCTTATTTCACATGCCCAACTTGTCCTGAATCTTGGATATTCGTATATGCAGCACAGGGTTATCATTTAGTGGCTGGAATAGCTATAGGGTGTATTAAAGGCTCAGTTAGGTTAGTTAGGCCTCTTCCTCAATTCTGAAGCATTGAGATTAATTTACAAATGGTTTATTGGAGGTGGGCGTTTAAGTAAATACTTTGTCGTATTATCCACTATCTTGTGGATTAATAGAATTTAGCGTCATAATGAGCGTGTTCCTTTATTTAGCAATGGGTGTATGATAACGAGGTTTCATCTTCTATTCACAGCAATGCTGGCCTGACAGCGTAGTTCTATGGCTAGACAAGAGATCTATTGTACACCATTGTAGGTATACCGTGTGCTTGACTGTTACTGCTCAGTCTAATGAATGGAACCTGTGACGTCAGCCAGCTGTCTTGTGCAAGGAGAAAAGCTGAAGCTGCAGAAAGCTGCTCTAGGAGCTGATCTGACCTTCTAGGCATGGCACTGGATACCAGTCTTCGTTCCAGGGGAAACATGACAACCTTTTTCTTTTTCTACCTGCTTTAAAAAATGATAAACCACAGTACTGAATATAAATAGAAATTAGTAACAATATATCAAAATTACTGGTATTAATATAGTTGATCCAGCATCCAGGGATCTTTTTTGATTGGACCCCCCCCCAAACTGTTTATTTATTTATGCCTTCCTCTGGATCCACTGTTAGGTAGGGATCACGAGTACTAAACATATTGCTGATTCTAAATTAGTCATTTTATGGAGTTAATAGGTAATACCATCTTTTTAGGTTAGGTTTTCTACAAACTCGTATATAGAAAGCAGTGGAGGACTTAAAGTTTCTCAGCATGTTTCCTCATTCACTAAATGACTTGGCTGATGGGCACTCTAAAGGCAGCTCCTTAACCCTCTGCACAGCAGGTAGAGGGATCCCCATAATTACAGGTTGTTACTTTCCTTTTCCCCTAAGAGTGATAGAAAGAGATGTAGGACACTTTTCCCAAAGTCTTATGATCCCCTGTTATTTGTTTTCAATTCCTTATTTCAAATTGTGTGTTATAGAAACAACAGGGTCAACAGCTGCATATGACGGAGGTTATGAAAAGAACCTAATGTTAAACCTACCTAATAACAGCTCTGCACAGTCCGTTTTCAATGAGTGACCCTCTGTAAGCGGTGAATGTTAGTCACTACCTAAATGAACAGTTACTTTCATTGTATTCAACTCAATATCAACCTTTAGTAAATAGACCCCTTACCAATACAGATTACAAAGGAGGAACATTAAGCTGGATGTTTATCTGAAGAAGGGCGGCAAAAGCTACTCTGGAGTCTAGTATTATTTTCTGTCTGCTAAGTGAACCTGTTAATCCTTTTTAATCTTCCAGGGTGAGATGTCTGGTTTCTTTTTAAACTAAACAGTGTGGGGGATTTATGTTAGGCTGGGTACACACAAGCAAATTGGAACAAAATTTTCCAGTTGGGCCAAAAAGTCTGTGCCATTTTTGCAGGCAACCACGGCCGATGCCAGACATGGTGGTTAAATTACGGCTGATCATGTGGTCTTTTACAGAAACTACAGAAAAATGTTGTCCATGGATACTTTTGGCACGATCGGCTGATTTGTCCCAGCTAGAGATGGGATCCGGTTGAGACACGAACCCAGATCTGACACGAAACTCCTTGGTTCCGAAACACGAATGATCTGTCCAAATCCGATCACTGCTTTAGGGAATGATTATGGGTAGCATTGTTCACAGTGGGTTACTCTGGTGGTCTGGCACAAAGCAGTGCACTTACTTTTTTAATCAATATAAACCAGTTTTAATTACATTTAACAGAAAGTATTGTAATGATTTAATAACAAAACATAAACAGTTTCCCCACATAACATGTGCAGTAATGGAGTAGTCCCTGCCTATGGTGCACCAATTTAAAGGGCATGTCCACCTTTTAAATAAACTTTTAATATGTTATAGTGCTAGCTCCCCCAGCCCCAACCGCATTAATATTATTTGCAAAAACTCCCCCGATCTTTACTTACCTTCCCTCTATGCTCCGCCGCACTGCCCATCCCTCTGCTTGCATGGAACTGCAAGCAGGGGGCGTGACCAGAAGCCGCGTCCGTGATTGGCTGAGAGGCAGCCAAATTATGGACGTGGCTGCCGGCAGTTCAGAACGTCGGAGGATAGAGGGAAGGTATGTAAAAATCGGGGGACTTTCTGCAAATAATATTAATGCGGTTGGGGCTGGGGGAGCTAGCACTATAACATATTAAAAGGGATTTGTGCTAGGGGTAGGGAGACCAAAACAGGAGGGAGAGGGAGGGGGAGGGCTGCTCAGAGCATGCCACAAACCTCTCAGAGGAGGCCTCTGCTAGGCTCCTGGTGGCCAGTTTTCTAGACTTTGGAGGGGCATTCCAGGGCAACCATTTGGATCTGGGATGTAAGGTAAGGATTTTTCTACGCTACAGAGGTGGGCCAATAGTGGGTTAAATTATAATTTTGGGGGTGGACATGCCCTTTAAATATTGACCATGCTTGTATATTGTGTGTCCTTGTAAGTAGGTGTACACTTATCTGTTGCCTCAAAGTTTATATCCAATAAGGGTAATTGTCTGTCCAATATTCTGTCCTCCCAACAGGTGGTAACAGGATCTTATACACAGGATCTTGTGTTGCAGTCAATATCTCTCCAAAGCACACACCACAAACTACTTTCACTTTCTCTCCTCCTAGCCATAAAGTGCGGGGATTTCTTGTCTTTTATTACTCACTGACACCACCTGCAGGCTGAAGGTGGTATATAAGGAGCCTTGGTGTATATGTCCATTACAATACACATTACATCCTGTGTAGCTGACAGAATTTTTTTTCACTTCCTTTCAGTAATTACATGGAGCAAACACAGGGCTGTTGTTTAAGCTTCCATTTTGGCCATACCATATTTAAATAGGAATCTCAGCTCTATAAGTAAGTTTTTTGTATATTTTTGTATATTTTCTCTTGTAGCTAATATAAGTCAGTGATATATTTTATATACATTTATTTATGGCCATTTAAATGGTAACAGTGAAATAGAACACATATACATATACAACTTCCTATATGTAATATCCTATCCCTCCCCCACCTCATTGATAACTCCAAAAAACTCAATGCAATCTCCTATGAAGAAGAAGAAAAGAGGATAAAAGTTAGACAAATGATAAATTACTATAATAATCAACCCAAAAGCAATTTGTAGTTTCCAATGGGGTTTCTGTAGATTATGAGTTAGAGGCATATTAATAATAGTTTGAAGTTTTCCTCTGCCATATTTCACCAAATTTGGACTTTATAAATGTTCAATATCTGGTGGCAAAATGTCATAACGCTCTGTCTTATTTATAAAATACCAAAAAGTGACATTTTACATTAAGAGAAGCCTTAAAAAAATTGACAAGTCTGAGGTGGCGAAAATGCATTAGTGGACATATTTTTAGCCTGTGATCGGTGATCATTAATTTTTTCCTTTATTTAAAATTCTAATGTTCGCTTTTCGAGTTTCTGATTTTCAATGTTTAACAATAAAATTGAATATGTATGTATGGGAGAGTTTTCCTGCTAAATACCCCCAGTATAAATACCCCCCTTATTTGCAGTTACAGCCCTGGTCAGGTATTGATAATTGTTCTGGTGCTATTTCACTTTCTAGGCATAACACTGAACTTAATGCAACGAATATGACAATATTAACACAGCATATCATGATGGCAAAATATTCAACCCAGATTATAGATATAGTGAAAATAACTCTATTTTCCACAGCAAAGTCCAGCGTTAGCAAAAAGGGTAAAAAATTGCTCCGTTATAAATATGCCTATCCATTTCTGCAGAAACAAAACGAATGTCAGGCTAAACGGACAAATATATACATTGTGCGGTGAGGGTCGGGCCCAGCGATCGCATATGTGTATATGAGTGCATTTGCTTTTGTGTTAAAAATATATGGCATTAATGGCTTGATGCTATGTTCTTGACTGTGTGAACCATGCTAAAGTGGGTAGAGTGGGTAGTGCATGTCAGAGAGAACTCAGCTCCTCTGAATATTAAGCCTACCTTTTCCTTCTTCTGTATAGGGTGCTTGTGAAGGTTCTCATTCATCCAGGTCATGGTATATCTGTTGTATTCCAACATCTTAGGGCCATTGGTTGGAAGTTCTAAGCATCACGTGTAGAACGCCCAGGATTTCACTTAATACCTTTAAGGGCATTGTACGCAGCCAGAAGGAAGTACAAGCCTTCACAAAACACATCAGTGCCGTAGACCAAACAACACAAGGGAAGAGGTCCAAAACAACACAATGGCCTTCTTGGACTGGTTGGTAGAAGTCAGGGAGAATGGTAAACTGGAAGTAGAGGTTTACAGAAAACCAACACACACAGATCAGTATTTGATGTTTGACTCCCACCACCCTTTAGATCACAAGCTGGGGGTCATCAGAACCCTGCAACACAGAGCAGAGAACATCCCCACTAGCACAGAGGCGAAGGCTAAAGATATAAAACGGGTTTTCCCGAGATCCGGGAATCCAAAAATGGAACAAAACTAGTGAGTTTCAGCCATCTCTAATAGAGAGTTTAACCAAACAACAGAAATCTATTATGTGAACACACAGTCTTTGGAAAATAACGACAATACTATTTATATTTCCTTATAAGGAAAGACTAACTAACATTAAAAGAATAAAATACAAATAACTGCTTTATTAAACATAAGTGCTGAAAAGGCAACCCAACTTCTTGTGAAAATGTTCTTTGTGTGAAATGTTGTGTCAGCTTTTCAGCACTTAAGTGGTAATGCAATGAAAGGTGCAAATGTTTGCCTGTGCTATTCATTTGCAGCTATCAATCAAATGTTAGCTATTTAATGGGTCACTGCAGTATAGTATAGTAAGGTATTTGAGGTTGAATGAAGACAAACGTCCATCTAGTCCAACCTGCTCAGCAATACCCACACTTCCTGTCTAACTGTTTATCCAGAGGAAGGAAAAAAACAAAGAACCAAACAGAATTGTGAAGGGGAAAAAAACTACTTCCTGTGGCAATCAGAAATATCCATGGTTCAACATGCAACATTCTTTGTTTTTAAAAACTCATCCAGCCTTTTTTTTTAAACTGACCAATGAACCTGCCATCACCACTTCCAGACAGTTCCATTGCTTTACCATTCTCACAGTGAAAAAACCCTTCCGAACTTGAAGACTTTTCTTCCAGTCTAACAGGGTATCTCAACCAAAAAATTTTTCTGTAGTATAGGGGACCCCCCTCTAGCCCTAAATGCCAGGTTTATAAGCTTGTGAAGGTTCTCATTCATCCAGGTCATGGTATATCTGTTGTATTCAATTAGATCAACTGGACTTGAAGTTTAATTCTTGAATACGTTTCGCTATTCATCCGACTGGCTTTCTCAATTCAGAATGACTTGTACAAGAATCTGTGGCAATTATGTACCCTGGAAAATCCCAATTAGCATATCACAGCCAGGTGTTAAGGGCGTGATTAGATAGTGGCTAAGAGGTGTTATAGGAACGCCCAGAGTAAGGTGTCAAAACAGCATTGTACACGACACCATCTGTCTACCATGTACAATGCTGTTTTAACACCTTACTCTGGGTGTTCCTATAACACATCTTAGCCACTATCTAATCACGCCCTTAACACCTGGCTGTGATATGCTAATTGGGATTTTCCAGGGTACATAATTGCCACAGATTCTTGTACAAGTCATTCTGAATTGAGGATCCAGTCGGATGACTAGCGAAACGTCTTCAAGAACTAAACTTCAAGTCCAGTTGATCTAATTGAATACAACAGATATGCCAGGTTTATAACTTTCATAGAAGTGCATAGAAATCAACTTACCCACCTTCGTTCCCATGTCCTCTGCTTCTATTGCTACTTCCGGGGAGCGGAGTAGCAACAGGGGCCAGACTGGCAGCGCGCTATAGTGAAACTAAACTAGGAAGCTTTTTGGCAGCTGTCAATGGAGCCGTGGTGGATTGTGCGTGAGGTAAATATAATAACCTTCGGTCCTGGATCCTGGTGAAGTGATTGAAGAACGGAAGGTATGGAATAGGTCCTTTACCTCCCAATCTTCAATCACTACTTTAAAGGAATAGTTCACATTTTGTGTGAACTATTCCTTTAAGGCATCGCCAAAGGATCCAGAGGGGGGAAGGAAGGAGGGGTGAGGGCTCCTCTGTGCATATCAGAGTCCTCCAGTAGGACAGGGAATGGATAGATACCGGATAAAACACAGGAAGGCTTCTATTCTTCAGTTTTCTGGACTTTGAATATGCACTGCAGGAGAACCATAAAGAGCAGAGGAGAAAGGTAACGGTTTTTGAACACTACACATCGAGGCCAGCAGTTGGTCAAATTTTAGTTTTGGGGGTGGACATGCCCTTTAATTTAAGATTGCTGACTGATTAGTTCTAGATTGTTATGTCCAGTCTGTCCGTGACCACAAAAGCTTTCCTGTGATGTTTGTAGAAATTTGTGATTTCGATGTGGAATTCTGAAATTCTGAATCAAATCTTTTCTTTGTTCTGCGACTGACAATGGGATTAGCCTCTTCTGTGGATATACATTAGGTATAATGTATGATGCTGCAGAAAAGTTGCCTGAGGGCAATATTCTACTTCCTTGTGTGTGGTTTGTCTACCCCTGAGGGGAAAAGACTATGATTAAAGGCCCAATCAATAAGTCTTTTTATTTTTTTTGACCAATGAAGATTTTTTTTTATTCATAGCTTTAGAATGAGTGAATTCTGCATGATAACCGTAAATATTAACGTTATATCCGTTTAAATACTTACTGTAGCCACTGGGACAAGTTTCCTGTCATTGGATAAAGGAGGGACATAGTGACTAAGCCAATAGATGTGTTGAGTCCCACAGGGACTTGGGTTTCTGACATCATCTGTTAGTATTTATGAACATTAAATCAAAATCTTAGATCAATTTCAGAGGTGAGAGATTCCTTTTTGCACTGTGCTCATCAAGGGCTCAATCTAAACATTAATTTATACAAACATTTATCCTGTCTATAATTAATAAACGCTAGCAAATTGCACAGTCGTCTGGAATGAGGATTCACAGGTGCATAAAGCTTACTAGTCTTACTATCCTTTTATATCTGACTGGAAGTTAAATGCATGCATCTATTGCACACCCCTTCTTTTCTGCATGCATAATAGATCTCCAGAAAACTGTTTTTAACACATGACCAAATTTACCAAGTATTCCACCTTTAACTGCTACTGGTTGAATTCAGATTAATCCTTTCTTATGTCTGTCATAGGGCTACTGAGTCTGCCAAGTTCAGAAAGGACCACAAAGAAGCCACATCATGGACTTTTTCATTGTTACCGATAGGGCAGTGAAGTGTCATGAAATAGGCCAAAAGAAATATGTTCAACCATAATAATGTAGACCTAAAATGTGTTCATAGGTGGGCAAGAACCACTTAGTTCTATTTGAACAAAGGCAAAATCTGGCCAATCATTCCCTGATCTATGATGATATACGTGGATATGTCTTTCAATGAGTTGGAATGGATTATATACTATGCACATTTGATGTTTTACTGCATAATAGTGGGCAGAGGATGGTGCTGTTTATTTAAAAGTTCAGTCTTTTGTTGGGGTTCTGGAAAGGGCAGTAAGTAGCACAGGGTGGGTGTGTAGGTGTCTATATTGACACATCATTGGAAATGGAGAATTTAGCTCTGTTATGTGTTTGTTATGTAAACTTATTTTCAGAATCTTTTGTTTAGAATATTGGTAGAAATACATTAGATGGTACATGGTCTATGGGGTATTTTACCAAACCATGAATTTGCAATCTTTCAGGGTTTTGTCTAGAAAATTACAGATAAATTCCATTGGCTTCTGCCTGGAATCTGTTTGCTTCCTACAGACCCCTACCCAATCCCTCTACACTATACTGTAAAAGGTGGATTGTTCTGGAGACCACACATTTAACTATTGTTTTCAGTTTCCTGTTTTATAGTATAGGGACGATGAAAGAAACCCGCAGGTAACGGTAGGATTTTGCAGGATCTGACTTTTTTTACCACACACATTGCCAATTGGCAATCTTTTTTTTGTCACCGATGTATGTACCCAGCTCAAGTCCTTGAGAGAGGCAAGTTGAGTTTAGTTGGCTCTTTGGTGGAGCCAACAGTCTGCAAATGTCCCTAACTCAAACTGGAAAAGTTCCTCCATCCACAACTTCAGGGACCATTACAATAATGATTCCAATATTCATGTTGCTGTGAAATGATTATTATTTATGCTTACTGCAAAAACCATCACACAGACACATACCTATGATTTATATTTCTTACATAGGATCTTGTTCATAGAGGTTATTAATTCTGGTGTTGGCATAGCTTGTCATAGTCCTGAATTCAAAAATATAATGGGAGATTTATCTGTCACTGGTATGCACCATCTGAATTGGTATCACAAGATAATGTCCTATTATACATTTATCTCTTGGGGGCTCCTCTCATTTAATTTAGATGGATTGATCTCTCGGTCAGACAGTCATGTTGAGGAGATCATAATCCTCTTGACGCATCTCATTAGTAGAGGGTGATTCATACTACAGGAGGGAAGCCTGGAATTGGTAGAATCTAGAAAGCTCATTATTCTGCCAACTGGATATCCCAGAGCATCAGTGAATTCGGGTACCTAGTGGTTTACCCACTTTTTGAGATTTTGCATTGTGTCAAGTGCACAGAGCGATTTTGCACATAATAAACCTATTTTGTGAATGATGTTAATTGGGAACAGAAGGGTTATAAGACGGGTTAGTGTCAGAGTTATCCAGCTGTGTGACTCGTGTGCTGTTATTGTACATGGAGGTACAATTAAATGCCCATTGATACAGCCCAGAGCTCCGCACTCTCACCTACGCACATGTTCCTAACACACACACATCTCTGCTACACATTAGCCCTCCTTCCCCCATCCTATGTTATAATTTACATCATTGTTCTTTATTCCATATCCCTCCATATTCTAGATATAACCCTCCCTTCTATTCCTACCTCCTTAATAAGCAAATCTACACACAATTGTGATTTCCATTTTGTTTCCATTCCTCCTATTTTTTATGATTCGCTCTCTCATTATAGCTTATATTGATTTAGATCCATTATTTATTTTCCTTCATCTTCCCTTCTGTCTGATTTCAATCTGTCCAGCTTCTCCCTCATCGTTTCTTCTTCCCTCTCTCATCTCTCACTTGTCTCTCCCTCCCTCTCTCTTCTCTCTCTCTCTCTCTCTCCCTCTGTCTCCCTCCCTCTCTCTCCCTCTCTCTCTCTCCCTCTCTCTCTCTCTCTCTCCCTCTCTCTCTTTGTGGCTTTTCAGTCAGGTCTGACCCACAATAATCTCTTTCCTCTGCTCTCCATCAGTCTTGTACATCACTGCCTGGGACTGTCCATGTTTTTTTTATCCCTCCACATCTCTAATTCCCCAGCTCCTTGTCTCTGGATTCCATAGGGTTTCCTCTCTCTGTCTATTGTGCATATTCTAAGAAGGTTGCAATGTAATTTCTACATTTTCCAATCTCTCCATCTTTCTTCTCTTTCTGCTTTCTCATTCTATTCTCCCACCAGCTCTCCACATCTCCTGCCTCTCCCATTCCTCCTCTCTGCGCTTTACCACTCTTTTACTCTTCGCCTATTCTCTCTTGTTAACCCCCCTTCTATTGCTCCCCCTCCCTTATTGTTCCTCTCTCTCTCCCTCTCTGACTTGCTGTGTGGGTGCCTATCTGTTGGAGTAAAGCAGCCGGGAGATCTGGAAAGATTTCTGTCTGGGTGACTGTCTTTGGCGCCGCGAGGGACGCAGCTCTGCTGGTGACACCATATACGGGGAGCGTCGGTGACAAGAAGAGCAAGGAAAGTGACAGGGACACTGGTTGCTAAGCGGATGAGCAGATATTTTACGCCATAAAAGATGAGAAGCAGAGCCATCGGCTGCAGGCACTGGTAAACTGCATTTGGGTGTATTGTATAAATGTGTCTGTGTGGACAAATGTTCTCTGATATAAACCATTAATTATCTGTATCATCTATCTATCTATCTATCTATCTATCTATCATTCTAATTTTTTTTCAATTTCCGTCTTACACCTTCATGTTTCTACTTGTTCATACAGTACATCCTTCCCAGCCATATCATTCAGCAAACCTGTGAGATCTGTATATATAATGTGCACATATGTCCATTAGTGTGTTCATACAGTGAACATGTCACAGGGAATTCATTTAGCACTCTGTCTGAGCATTTGTATATTCCTCTTGGTTTATGAGGGATCAGTCTATGTACCATGTGCTGTTTGGTACCATATGTCACCCTAAGTCTGTATTTAAAGCTTTAGCATCGATTGTGAATGTGTGTGAGTGTGTTGGGGAATAGAATGTGAGTTTACTTAAAGGGTTTCCACTGAATGTTTGTTTTGACACTTTTGATGCAAAGGATGTTAATGTGTGAATGGGGTTTAGCCATTGTAATGGATGGATTACAGATGTGTAAGTGAAAAGTATGCACCAAACTATTGCTGTATTATTACTATCCTATTGATTGTATTGCATGTGCATCTGTCCACACTGATACCATCATCTGTCAGTCCAGGTGCCTATCCTTATGTGTTGTTTTAGATGTGTAGTACAGTATTGATCACCCAGTGTACAGAATTCTTCATGAAATTTCCTTACTTTGTGGATGGATCTTAGTCTGGTTGTTTTATGTGCACTGACAATCTGAACACTGTGTATGTTGTGTGAGTTCTGGAATGTGTATATCTCCACGTGTCCTCATTAGAACATGTGGCAATGGGCATATTGTTTTACCTGATTGGTTCCAGTTGTTCTATATATGTTTCATTAATCTGTTGGTGAGCAGAGAGTGTTAAGTCTGTTCTGATTTATCAGTCCGTGCCTGTAGGACTGCACATGCGCTGTTTACTTACTTTTCAATTTCTGGTACTTAAAAGGCTGACTTAACCTACAATGATGGGATGTGCTGGTACAACAGAGATTTGTCTTTTATATTCTGATGATGAATTTTACTTTGTATTGTTTGTGTAATGCTGTCATCATGGAGTCTACCAGCTGGAAATGTCCCTCTTATTATTAAATACATCGTTTTAATCACTTATTCTAGAGACACCCCAGTTTTTTTTTCTTTTAAACCGTTACAGAAATGCAAGTTATAAAGGTTGAGTTTTCCTAATTTCATCCCAAAGTCCTGCCTTCCTACATTCAGAATACTTTTCTGCTCTAGAACATTGCTGTCCATTAGTTGTACATCCCCATTCTTCTGCTGTACTTGTTAGCAAAGGACAACTTAATCCTCCTCAGTTTTTCCAAGGCCCTCCTTCCATCTTTCTTTTTTTTATTATTACAAGGAATGGTAGTGAATAGGGTCAAATGTGTATAACTTTGCACGTACCAATCAAACCATATCACTGGTGCAGGGCACTGTATAGTCACCTCCTATTTTCTTGAATGGAGAACACGTCGATCATACATTTACCAGAGAAACTTGCTTGGCAGGGATTCTGGCCACTTCCGGCTCTAGGCCATTCATATTGGTGCTGAAGATATATTTTGTAAGAGTTTTTCTATATTCTAGAGATGGATTGTTACAGTTTTTGAAAACAAATGTGTTGAAGATTCTTCACATAATGGCAAGTCTGGAAACCTTTTATACTCTATCAGGGTTTTTCAAGAGTTATTTTCTCTAAAAATGGTGCAAATTTTGCCCCAACCAATCAGATCTTAACATTTAAAATCTAACATCTGATTGGTTGGGGCAAAATTAACACCATTTTTAAAGATAAAAATTGTTATTGAATCACCCTTTATGTTTGAGCAGGAACTCCAGCACATTTTTATTGCGACTTCATGATGAGCTAAAGTTAGTTGACTGAACACAGACGTCCTTTTTGGTTTGCCAATGATGGATTTTTCTAATTTGCTTTAAATATAGAATTCAGTAGATATCCCACTCTGGTTTCCTCATGTAGATTCCTCTAATTGTTTAAAGATGGCTGATCATTGTAGTTTTCTGAAGAATAATGTCCCTCATAGTTCATTGAAAATACATTATAAGTCTCTAATTGTTTTTTAAAGATCTTTTATTCCATTGTTTTGTTAAAGATGGATTTCCCTAACACTATGATAAATTTGGATAAAACTATACATTGTCATACATTATCCTGTTTCCCCTTGATGGGAATCCTTTATTTTTTGTGCATACCCTACAGATATTATATATTGTTGATAAACTGGCATACTTTGGCCTGTTTTCCTGTTGCACTTTAATTGGTGCAAAATCATTTGAATGTTAATGATCTGGGGTTGTTATCAATATACTGTACAAACCTCACTTTATGGAATTACATATCTAGGATTTGATATAATTCCAGCTGATATCCTTTAAGCTGGACACACACCTGAAGATTCTTCCCTCCGACTGACCATTCGGTGCTAATGTTCAGTTGGCCAGTACGAAGATTTTTGGATGCGTTCGTTCGTCCAATTCAAATGAACGAATGGTTGGCAGTTGCAAGCCCAGGAAAGCATCCAATATTTCGGCCCAATCAATCCATACACTTAAATGTTGGTCAGTCGGGCCAAATTATTGGTTGGGATGTACCCAGCTGAAGACCTTTATTCATATCTGATATTTACTTATTTTTATATTGTGATCTGTTCTGTAATTTAAAGGAGAACTAAAGCCTAAAGAAAACATTGATTCGAGCAAATATACACAACATGGGAACCTGAACTGCCATAGACAAAGGCTAAACATGTTTACATGTTCCACTATGGGTTTTTTCCATGCTGGGCTGGTGACATCATCCTCATGGAACTCAGACTTAAATTTGTTTCTCTCCACAGAGGTCAGTGTGTAAAGAGGTGACCAACACACATGGTGGAGAAGTAACTAGATCTACTCAGCTCCCCTTATGGTTGGATGGCCAGAAATCGCCTTATTATATAAAATCTAGTTAATTTATATTGTAATTCTCTTTTGATGTACCTCACATTCTGCTCTTGTCAAACATTTTATACACAACAGCTTGGATATTTCATATATTTATTTATTTCCATGATGGAGATGTTAGAAAAACTGTCAATTAACATGCCAAGGTTTCCACAAATCTGCCCAACATTTTATTTGTATCATAGTCTCAAGTGATCCCTTAGTGAATTCTTATCCACTTTAACCTATTACTTATGATCTACAGACATTATAGACATTATTGCTTTGACCCAGACCTGCTGTCAACTCTTCAAACCCAATGTTCCATGCTTCATCTCCAATTGTTCCCCCTTCATCTTCTGCTGGTATTTGTTACAGACTTTCAGACTTCTGCATGTTTCTGCAGAACATTGCTATCGCTTTTGGAACACTAATGCAAGTGCGCAGACTCTACTCTCTACTGATAGTAAATAAATATGAGTCTTTGTCAGTGAGGCGTCTCTCAGGGACTCTGTGAATAATGAGCACCAGTAAAAAAAAACTTCTGAAATAAATGTACCTAAGGCACCCAACGGGACACAAACACAATAGAGATTAAATAGCAGGACCCAATAACCATTTGTTTTGGTGTCTTTCTCTATGTTTATTTGTATTGATCCATTATTGTACAGTGTGAGGGTACGTGCTGGTGATTTATAAAAAATGTCTACTAATAATAATATGCTGGCAGATGTTGTCTCAGAGGGTAGATATTGTTTATACTCCACTTAATAATGGCTTTCTCCATGGCGAATGTAGATGTCTTTCGCTATGCTAGGGTTGACTATTTCCCTAACGACATGATGGGGGTCGATGCTGCTAACTGTATAATAGGCATTGCGAACTAAAAATAGCTTCAGACAAAGAACTAGCATGCAGAGCCTCAGGACTGACAGGAAACATAAAACCAGATGCTGACATCTGGTTAAAAGAATTAGAAGTTTAAGAACTAATTTACAGAACGAAGGCTTAGAAATGCCTTCAAAAAATATTTTATGCAAACACACATTCACGCACACAAACACAAAGACTTGCCAACTCGTATTCACACACAAACACATGTCCTCACTTTCATATGTTAAGTGTAAGTATAGAAACAAACACCCTTGTTACATATCAATGTTCTAAAATGGATCAATAATTCCATCTGCAGCTGCCCAATAGCTGGTAGAAAAAAGATCGTCAATGAAGTGAGAAGTAAGGGAAATTTCTGAATGGGAAATTATCTGGAGATTCTAGGCTAATCACCAATCAAAATTAAATTCATATGGGATTTTATAATCAGGTTGAAGTGAATTATGGCACGTGCCAAATGATCCATTAGAAAGTAATAATGAGGTGAGATAATGTTAGCCATCAGCTTACAGTCACGCCAAGAGTTAATAAAGACACTTAGACTCTCAGGTAAATGTATGGAGTATTTTTCTTCATTGAAAGTCAATAGGGAGACAATAAGCAACCTATATAACTTATAGTACAGTACTATAAATAGTACTGGTAGTTATTCCTGAAAATATGCTGAACAGCACAACATCACTAAGCCCAATGTCCAGAAACTTTTCCACCAACGTGGACCGGATTTAATGTATAGACCTTGTTCTATCAGTAATCTAGTGTTAGTTCTTCCTATCTTTCCGGATATCATCAGGGTCCTTATTAATTGACTGACTGGCTCTATAAACTTCACATAGTAATTATATTTTAGACATTGTGTCTTTATTCTTTATTTTATTAGTTTTGAATTATTTGCTCCAGTATTTTGCAGCTGAGTTTTAATTGTCATTATTATTTTAGTTAAATGACTATCTAGAGTCTTATTAATGTTCCAATCAATCCATCAAACACCTTCTTGGCTGATAGGATGAACCGACCTTCACTACCCTATGGTATGAAAATATAGACTGGAGAACTTATTAAAAGGCTAAGGGGCATATTTATGAAAGCACGGTGTATACCATTACTGCACTTTACTAGTTATTTTACAATCACATAATAAATTAACAACAATATACTGTGTGTTATGGTTGTTTTACATTCTTTAGGAGATACCACGCAAAATACCAAAACCATGTGGTGTTTTGTGACAGAACCAATGTCCCTTTATTGCAATATCGTGTCTTTATAAATAGACACATTTATCATTATCTCAATAAATGATCACCATAACTTCAATACTATTTTTAGACCATGAAAGTTAATTAAAGCCATCTCTCCTGTTTATGTGAGCTATGGTTTCTGAGATATTTGAAAACGCTGTGTTTGTTTTAGTGTAGGTTTATGCCTCATTTTTGCCCACTGTACCAAATGTTTTTAAAATGTAAAATACATTCTAAAGCCCAGTAACTATGACAGCCTGGGAGGTAACGTGACAAAAATTGAGTTTTGCAGTGTGATTTACAGATAGTAGCAGTATTTATAGATCAATTTTCTTTTTAAGAATGAATAATTAATTAGTGCTGAAGTGTAATTGGCCAGTAGTGTAAAATTTCATTATAAACAGCATAAACTTTTCTGTAAATGTCTTAAGAACCAAAGTACATAGAAAAGGTGAGAGACAAGTCATTTTACTTACAGGTATCTTGGATGTTGATTTTTGGGTGAAGTTCCTTTGGAAGATCCTTTGGGTGAAGACCCGTTAAGAACACACAAAAGAAAAAAGTATGATCTCTGCCTGTGCAAACTTAAATACGGTAGGCTTTCAGCTTTAGGGAAGAACAGGTGCAGTCAAGACCTTATGACATTAGCATATAGGGCCTTTAAATAAAGAGGCTAAGATGTTTGCTGAGAATGCCGAGGAGGCAAATGTACTAAACAAGTTTTTTTTCTTCTGTATACACTAAACAACACCTTGTTTCTGATATTATAGATTGTAGTAACAAGAAAAATGTAATTGAAGCAAATGCCCTTTAGTTGACAGAGAATATGGTCCAAAAACAATTAAGAAATATGCATAAAGCTTCAGGAGCTGAAAAAATACTGTACATCCGTGAGGGGATTATTGGGGTTATTGTTTCTTATCTTTTCAGTCTGGATTTGTGCCTCTGGACTGGAAAAAGCTGATGTAATTCCAGGTTTCTAAAAGAATAAATGCTTTCAGGCTGATAATTATAGCTTTAAATGGCATGTCCACCCCCAAAACTATAATCCCCCCCACTACTGGCCCCATTGTGTAGTGTAGTTTAATCCTTACCTTACATCCCAGCTCCATCTGGTTCTTCTGCTATCCCCCCCTAAAGTACAAAAAAACGCCCACCAGGAGTACTGCAGAGTCCATATAGGACTCTGCCTCCTGTCTCCCCTCCGGGAGAAGTTTGGCATGCGCACTGCAGCCCTTCTCCCCCTCCCTTCCCCTCCCTCTCCCTCCCGATTAGGATTCCCTCCCCCTAGCGTAAAATCCTTTAGATATAATATTCTCCCTGTCCCCCCATCCCCAACCGCTATAGTTTTAAGTTCAGAAAGTGCCCCAAATATTACTTACCTTCCCTCTTTCCTCTGCCACATTGAACTCCTGGCAGCCCCGTCCGTGATTGGCTGCCGCTCAGCCAACCACAGACGTGACTGCTGTTCCCGCCCCTCTGCTTGCATTTTCTCGCAAGCAGAGGGCCTGGCAGCGCGGCGGAGGAAAGAGGGAAGGTAAGTAATATTTGGGGCACTTTCTGAACTTAAAACTATAGCTGTTGGGGCTGGGGGGACAGGGAGAATATTCTATAAAAAAATTTTTTAGAGGGTGGACATGCCCTTTAAGTTTAACATCATTGGTAGAGAAACTAGATGTTTGTTATGGGGTGATTTTTCTGGATTATATCTTCAGTAGTAATGTGCATAGCTTTATGAGGTATGGCTTGGTTTTTTTATGAGAAACTTAGTAGGAATTTGGACTCTGGCACAGTAGTACATAAAAAAAAAAATTCATTTGGCTTGAAGAGTCAAATTTCTGTTCTTTCTATTTCTTCTTCCCTTTTATTCTTCTACTTTTTTCTTCTCAAACAGTCGAACCAGAGATAAAAAGTGTGCTACCTTCTAGCTAAGGATCTGTGGTTACAGCATTATCGTCAAATTTTGGGGCATTATTTTCCATTGAATAATGGGTACAATCATCAAATGTGGACATTTCTGTTCAATCATCAAAAAAAGTTAGTTTTATGGTTAAAAATGCAACTATATATCCACCAACACCTACTGACCTAACCTTTTGGTCCCTTGGCACGCTACCTAAAGAGAAACTATAGTCAAAAAAAAAATCTTGATAAATCATCAAAAATAATCAGAAAAAGTTAAAAATGCAAAAACACCCACAATCCAACCTGACAAAGATACCCCACCCACTGATGCCCCCTATACCCACCACTCCTTTTACTTGGCAACCATAACAAAATCATCAAATTGTTTAGGTTTAAAATTAGAGATGGGATCCGGCTCCAACACGAACCCGGATCTGACACAAAATTCCTTGGTTTCCGAAATCTGAATGATCCGTCCGAATCTGGATGGATTGTCCGGATTTTGGGACTTTGGAACAAATTTTCGATAACTTTTGAATGTACGGAGTTATTTTCCGATAATATTTGAAAATTGCATCAAACTTCGAACATTGTTTTTTCGAGAATTTTCCAGTTCTGAAAATTTGTTCCAGTTTCAGATTTTTGGATTTTCGGATCTTCGGGATTTTCTCGAGATCCGGGAATCCGAAAACGGAATGAAACTAGTGAGTTTTGGCCATCTCTATTTACCATCATAAATGCAAATTTACCAACCCCAGATAGACACAGGAACTCACACCTACTGGCCAAACTTGCTTTTTATTTGACAACCATAATCAAAAAAATCTTGAACAATCTTCAAAAAAGCCTTACGATCATAAATGCAAAAAGTGACTACACTAACACCCACTGATGATCCCCTATACTCAACCACATTCCATTTTATGTGTCCAAATGCCAGATCTTAAAATTATACATCCTTGCACACCGATTAGATGAACCCAGCCAGAGCCAAAGCTTGAATGTCACACCTCTGGGTCCCCAGTGGGCATGTAACGGCTCCAATAATAATATCTATTGCAAGGATGTATCCGCCAGAGGTGACTCCAACTTAACACTTGAGTTTACTTAAAATTCATAATAACTGCACTAACTCTAACCTCTAAAACCTAGTTAGGCTTGCCTAAATAGTTATGGTGATGTCAGCACCTATAACATCACCAGATATCACCTTAGCTATTTAGGCAAGCCTGCAAGGCCTGTCTACCTGAATGCCCAGTAAGGTAACACCCCACCCACAATCAGATGCCCTGCCCCCTAACCCAGGCCAGAGCTACCATATTACTCGCTTTTTATGAAGAAGCGAGTAAGAAGTTAGATTCAGGCACAGCAGTGGATGTGGTATATTTGGATTTGGCGAAAGCTTTTGATACTGTGCCACATAGGCGACTAATGTATAAACTGAGGACTGTTGGCCTTGAAGAAAACATTTGTTCATGGATAGAGAGCTGGTTATTGGATTGCAAACAGAGAGTGGTGGTTAATGGAGCTACATCTATGTGGGCTAAAGTTCTAAGCGGAGTGCCTCAGGGTTCTGTACTGGGGCCGCTTCTGTTTAATCTGTTTATAAATGACTTAGAAGGGGGCATTGAGAACAAGGTCTCAGTGTTTGTTGATGACACTAAACTATGCAGAGCTTTGGAAACTTCAAATGATGTGCAAGTTCTGCAAGCAGACCTAGATAGATTATCAAAATGGGCAGCAGAATGGCAGATGAGATTCAATGTTGATAAATGTAAGGTGATGCATTTGGGATTTAATAATCCCTGTGCCACCTACACCATAAATAACTCTGTGTTAAGTGCATCTGTAATGGAAAAAGATTTGGGGGTTCTGGTAGATAACAGACTTAGCTATGGCAAACAATGCCAGGTAGCAACGGCTAGAGCTGGCAAGATATTGTCTTGTATTACGAGGGGAATAGATTCAAGAGAGAAAAATATTATTCTACCTCTTTACAAGGCACTGGTAAGGCCTCATTTGAAATATGCAGTGCAGTTTTGGAATCCCATATACAAAAGGGACATCTTGGAAATTGAGGCAGTTCAGAGAAGGGCAATTAAATGAATAAGGGGAATGGAGGGGCTTGAATATGCAGGCAGATTAGACAAGTTAGGGCTGTTTACATTAGAGAAGTGACGTTTGCGTGGGGAAATGATAACCTTATACAAATATATTAATGGGCCATACAATGAACTCTCTGGTGCATTGTTTACTAATAGGTCATATCAGAGGACTTGTGGACATCCTTTAAGGTTGGAAGAAAAGAAATTTCATCTTCAGGTTAGGAAAGGTTTCTTTACAGTGAGAACGGTGAAAATGTGGAACTGTCTTCCAGCAGAAGTGGTAATGGCAAGTTCATTGAAAAGCTTTAAAAAAGGCCTGGATAAGTTTCTAAAACTAAAAAATATTGAGAATTACTGGTATTAATGCATATAGATCTGGTTGATCCAGGGATACTTTCCGATTGCCCTTTGGAGTCAGGAAGGAATTCCCCCCCCCCTTTTTTTTAGCTGGTTTTTTTTGCCTTCCTCTGGATCAACTGTTAGGTAGGGTTAATAAAAAAAAAAAAAAGAGGGTGAATAGGTTGAACTTGATTGACGTATGTCTTTATTCAACCTTAATTACTATGTTACTATGTTACAATATGTTTTGCATTAAAAAACACATTTATCCATAAATAGTGTATTGGTTTATGGGAATCCCCACCCTTAAAACAAAAAACTGGTCAATTGTCAGTTACCTGTCCTGAACCTCAACTTATATATTCACACTTTATTAGATGCATTAGAGACCAGATATTTAAAGTGACACTATACTGAAAAAATGCCCCATCTTAATCTATAATTGATTACATGTAAGTAGCATGTCTGATATGTGTGTTGCTGCATGCCTTCAATCCAGCACACATTTTGTTTAGGAGCAGTATCCCCCCCTCCCTCTTTTAACCACTCCCACTTCCACCTGACCTGACTTTTTCCCCCACAAACCAACTGTCAAGCCTGTACACAGCATACAACATTCCAACTGTCAAAACTCTGTCACCATTCCAGCTACAATAAAACTAATCACAGAAGAATATTTTTTAAGAGCAAGGAACTTGATTGACATCTGAAATATAAGAAGTTTTAGACTGGATATCTAAAGAAATAGGGGGAGATCAACAAAAAAATTATACAGGGGTGGTTGGGAAGAATAATTTTTTCCAGTTATGGTCGATTTAAAATAACCTTCATTCTGGCAGTAGAAGCTGGTCCCTCCCTCCATGCAGTCAATCATTGGCTATGACTGCTAACATCACAGCCAATGATTGATTTCTGTTTCCCCTGCTTCCTCCCCTCCACATGCTCAAGCTTAAAAAAGATCTTTATGTGGGGGAAGGTGGCAGATACCTTTGTCAGAATGGAAGATAAGCAGTTGGGGTGTAGGTAGATAACACCAATAAGTCATCAGTTTTTTGCTTTAAATGAATAATTCACACAAAAAGTGAACTATTCCTTTAAAGTAGTGATTGAAGACCAGGTGGTAATCAATCACTTGACCAGGATCCAGGATGGAAAGTGAGTATATTTACCTTGCGCATGATCCACCACAACTCAGCTGAAAATTGCCAACCACTTTTTAGTTTACTATAGCACGCACGCTATAGTCCTGGTTTAGTGAAACTAAACCAGGAAACGGTCAGGTCTTGTCAACTGAGCCGGGGTGGATCATGCATAAGGTAAATATTCTTACCTATGATCCTGGATCCTGGTCAAGTGATTACAGACCGTAAGGAAAGGAATAGGTCCTTTACCTCCCGGTCTTCAATCACTACTTTAAAGGAATAGTTCACTTTTTGTGTGAACTATTTCTTTAAGGGTGGACATGCCTTTAAATAGTGTTACCAATGGGATATTATTTTGAGATTAATTGATGCTTAATGTAATGCATTTTGGATTTTTTTTAAATATCTTTAATATCTGCTGGAAAAGAACCTTGGACTTCTATTAAGTAAACAATGGCAGGTAACAACCTACAGTCGGAGAGATCTTGTCTGATAAGAGGTAGTTGGTGCAGTTTTTCAGTCCAGTTTAAACAATGGACATTATTGAACTGTAAAGCTCCCCTCTTCTGGAATTTTTCTTTACAGCAAGAATGCTAATGGTGGGGAACTGTCTTCTCTCTAAAGTTTTGTTGGGTCATTTCCAGTGATGTTCACTGCACTGCTACATTCTTTCCCAATCAGCTGTTAAAGTTGAGCATGATCCTTTCTATCACATTCCGCCACTAACCATCCCTGGGTTCTGACCTCATGAACCCCATAGGGCTGAATTAGGACTGCCGGGGCCAGGAAAAATAGAGAAAATCCAATTGTGGTCTTACAAATACGATTGTAGTTTTATACATACAATACCCTTGCGATATTTTGCTACCTCATGGTATACTATGAATGAAGGTCATAAATGTATGATTGTAGATGTACATTTTCCTTCGCGATCATACTTTTACAATTACCCCTGGGTTATTCGCTATAAAGCTTGGTACACCATGCAGAGCACGTCTTCCCATTGGACAAAGCACTGAAGTATAGTGGAGGCAGGAGAACACACTGACAGTATCGGCCAAACTTTACCACACCACTATGTTATTTATAGAGAGAACTACAGTACTACTGACAGGGAAATTAGGAGAGTTAATGTGTAAGGGGCATATTTATAAACAGGTAGTTTTCTTTTTTTGCCAATTGATAAAAATGAATTTCATTTAAATTCATATAAGTTTTTGCCACTTTTCCTACCAGTTGTTTACATTTTTGCCACATAATATTTTTTTGGCTTTGAACTTTGTGAAAACCATAGTAATCTTAAAGGGTATCTCAATCCCAAAAATAGAAAAGTTCCATAGTGTAGGGCACCCCAACCCACAAGATAGATTTGTAAAACAAGCCTCAGAAAAACTTACACTCCTTCATTCCTTCGGCTGTCTGCTCCCAGCCCTCTGCTTGACGGACGTTGCAAAAAGGGGCAGGACCAGTAGCTGTGCCTGTGATTAGCTGAGAGTCAGTCAATCACAGACGCAGCTGCTGGCTATGTGGGTTAAATTCTAGTTTTGGCGGTGCACATGCCCTTTAATAAAAAGGTGAACATTTGGTCTATAAATCTTTCCAAATCTGAAGTGGGGAGAAGAATTTTCTGGGTTTCTTTGGCTGGAAATAGTTTTAAAAAAAAATTGTTTAAAAATATTCCCTGTGGTCTGTTTCCTTATTAACTTAAAAAAAAAAACTGTCCTGGGGTTTTCTAAAAGATTTTTTATACTTTTTTGTTAAAGAAAAGGCAAAAAATTGCGTTAAGTTTAGAAAATATGAAAAACGAACCCAATAGAAGTGAATGGGAGCTGAAGTTCCAATTATTTTCTGCGTTCGGCAGCGAACATTTGAAGTTTGGTATCGAATATTTAAGTTCTGCAGAACTTTTGGAACTTATCGAAAACAAAACCTTTCAAAAATTCAAATATTCAATTGGATTATCAATTATTTGATATTAAATAATCGACAAATCCATCGAATATTCAAAGTTTTGTTTTCAAAAAGTTCTGCGGAACTTGGAAACCGGTAATTTCGAATAGGAACCATGTTTGTAATGAACCCAAAAACCCATTTCTAAACTCTTGCCACAAAGTGAGTATTTTCCTATGATTAGCCGTACAATAGAGATAGATATGTTTATTATTCCTATCTGGTATGTTTAGAGAAATGAGGAAAATAGCTGAACATGAAAAAGAAATGAAAATAATACAAATATAAGCTAATTATCAGGTGTTACAATATAAAAAAATCTTTAATCAGGTTAACAGCTTTTTAGATTTGCTTGGAGTCTGTAAAGCTTAGACATAATTTTTCATAACCAAGAAATACTGTAATGATAATAATGACTATTGTATATCCTTAATAAAGATGTCCGAAACTGGTAAGTTTTGTTCTGTTTTTAGATTTACGGATCTCTGGAAAATCTCGAAAATCCGAAAACGGAGCTTACTTTTAGTACTTCGGAACACATTTTCAATGTTTAAAAACAGCTGATTGCGGACCATTAGTGCGCTGGAGTGGGTGTGTTAGGGGCCTGGCCTTCGATATCGGGTCCTCACCCTGGGTACTATGCAGCTGTGGATCAGGGAAAAAATGGGGATTTACTTTCTGTTTTCTTTCCTTCTGTGATATATATTCAATCCCTGAATGAGTTACATACCTACCAACATGAGACAGCTGCCAAGATCTACCAATTTTATTTTTAATTTATTTATATCCCGGTTTGAAAACTGACCAGGTTTTCATATGGAACTGACAGTTTCAAAAATTCACAGATCTGGTAGAATTTTCAGAATTTGGTAACTTATTGGAAATGGTTGTAAATTCAGAAACTGCAGTAAAAAACAAGGAAATCACAGGATAATGCAGAAATCACAAAAACCATGTTAAAAGAATTCTATGGCAGTTGGTTTTGAATCGGACTGTCAGATTTTTGGAAGTTTTGAGGAATAAAACTCCAGTTTCGTTCATCTCTTTTGTTTCCATTACACAGTACATTTCTACATGTGAACACAAAATACATTAAATGATTAGTTCACTTAAAGGGTATGTTTACCCCCAAACAAAAATTTCACCCACTACTGGCCCCTCTGTAAATCCTTACCTTACATCTCTGCTCCTTTTGGTTCCCCTGCAGTGCTTGTCCAAAGTCCAAGAAACTGAAGAGTAGGAGCTGTCTTCCTGTCCAAAAGGTTTCTGCTTCCTCCTTCTCCTCTGAGAGGACAGGGGCAAGAGCAGGGAAGCCCTTCCCCCCCTCCCTCCGACTATCCGGATCCATCCATCCACCTAGTGTAAAAAGGTTTTTCTGTAGTGTAGGGGCATCCCTGCCCACCCCAATGTGTCATTTGTTTAAAAAATATTTTCAACACTACCCCTTCATTCCGTGTCACTCTCCATTAACAGCAGCCGCATCTGTGATTGGCTGCTTCTTATTCAATCACAGACATGGCTGTCAGTCTGGCCCCTTTGAACCTTTTCTTTTTTGCCTTAATTGAAAAACGGGAGCTAAAGGACCTATGTCTTTCCATCCCCCAATTCTTTAATTACTGTTATAGGAGCCGGGAACGAAGCATTCCAATTAACTTGCGACCACACTCCCTCGCAAATTCACGGCTAATGGCGACTGGCAGGTTCCGACTGTTCCTGGATTCAAATAAACTATAGTGCGCATTCGCATTCATGCGCACTATAGTTTAATTGAATCTGGAAATCAGAAAGGTTCAACTTTTAAGTGAACTAATCCTTTAATACATTTCTGGACACATGCATTAGCCAGTGTAACACAAAGACGTAATCTTGCATGTCTCCACTAACAATGGTGTTAATGAGGATTTACTGTGTTCCTCTTTCTGTGATTTGTTTGGCAATGCTATTTTATAGAATGATCGTGTTAAGTACCTTCTGTTTTAAGAAGGCTCTGCTGCATTTTATGTTCAGTGGAGAGCTGCTTAGGCTCCTTTAAGCCTCCCTTTCTATAACGATACTGCATATCTTAATAACATGAAATCATTTCATTTTTGCCCATTAGATGAAATCATTAAGAATGTCTGTTGAAATAAGTATAATATGTAATCGAAAACAAGTTAATCTACCATGCTACAAGCACATTTCAATTTGTTTCTAAAAGCATTCTTCTAAAATAACAGCATAAACTTCATACAGTCAGTTAAGCGGCAATGTTGATCAACCCAAATCCCCATATACAAACAAATTCTTGCCCACAACTGGACTTCCGTTTGGCAGTTGGTGGTCTAGGTGCACTAAATAGTAAAGGTGAAACATATTTCTCCCTTAACTAGCAATTTACATTGCTTAAGGGGTTTCATACTGTAATCTTCTAACCACATAAATCCTTCAATGTACTACAAAGACTATAGGCTTCCCGTTCTCTCAGACACCCATAGCAAGTCATAGGGATGGACTAGAACTTGAACTCGAACCCGAGTTTCAGCAGAATTTTATGTACAAACTTTTTTGTACAAACTCATAATAAATTTTTAGAACTCATCGAACTACGAACATTCGGGCTTTTTGAACTCATAAACATATCTTTGCTAATTATCAAAAATTTGAGGATTATCCAATTTTCAAATCTATAATTACTTAACCCGCTCCATAAACCTAGAATAGGGCATTCGGTAACCCTCGAATATGGCGATAACCATCGAATGTAGCGTTCGCTAACCCTCGGATTCAGCCATAACCCTAGAATATGGTGTTCATTAACCCTCAAATACGACCATAACCCTTGAATGCGGTGTTCGGTTACCCTCGAATTTGTCGATAGCCTTCAAATGTAGTGTTTCATAATCCTCGGATTCAGCCATATCCCTCGAATGTGGTATTCCCTAACCCTCAAATTTGTCGATAACCCTCAAATGTGGCGATCAATTTTGGTAACCCTCGAAAATTCAATGCGGAGGCCCGAAAATAGCCAAATTGTGAATAAAGTTAGTAATTAAATAAGTTTTGGTGATATGTATGTGTTTCCCAGGTCTCAGAGCCATTTACAGTAAGTTACCATTGCTATTTTATCAGAACTTTTCAAATCATTTTTCCCCATTGACTTTAATTGGTCCGTTTTTGAACTATCAAACTTTTACTGAAGTTTGAAAATTTGAAAATGAACCGAACTAGTCACCGGGAGTAAATGTCTTGGTGCATTGGGCTACCTGGCTCTGGGGGGATTTATCCATGCCATGTTAACAGATGTACAGAAGTAGAATAATGCAGCAATACAAAAATTTGCCATTCTCCCTAATGCAGCAATATTAAATGTGTAACACAGAGATTAAACAAACTCTACATGAATATGAAACTATGGTTTATTCTGTGCTAACTAAATAATATGGATTGAGCAGTGCTAGTGAGATAATGGGTAGTAATCTTAATCCAGTTCCAGAACAGCAGGCAGTGACTATAATGCATTCACCACTGTTATATTAATGTACAGTGACCTTAATTCCATGGCAGAATGTTAATATAGACTGAAATGAAGAAATGAAAGTTAATGCAGGGGGAGCTTAATTCGCCACTTGTTAGCATACAGTGATAATCTCGTGGGACTAGGGTAAAATTAATATAGTTCCTTTAAGAGATGTTATGTTCATTTCTGCCTTTGTATAATTAATCTTGTTAAGAAGTATCCATATTCATGGTAAGACACTGTCTGGGGAATTTACTGAGGAGTGCAACAGTAATATTACATCTAAAAGACACGCTAACTCTTTTGCGCCAATTTAAACCGGGATACTGTGTCATTTAGAAGGGACTGGCAGCATCTGTGCGGGCTCTGAAAAGATACTTTTAACACTACTATTTAAAGGACAACTAAAGTCAGAGAACAACACTGAACCAGAAGGCAGAACACCTTGATATAAAACCAGTAATCTGAGTCTTACCTCTCATTTTGATATGGGTGCTGGGAAATTTACCTAAATATCTTATGGTTTGTGCTCTACATCACAGCATTCTAATATTACACAGTCTGGTCAACGACCATTATGTTCTGCACATGCTCAGTCCTTAGCTATGGCAGAAACTTGTTACAGTTGGTCACACCCATTAATAATCTCTAGCCAATCCTTTTACAGGACAGATAAAGCAAGGAAGCATGTGACTGAGGTCAGGAGGTGTGGTCTGACACTGCACATACACACAGATACTTCATCCAGTTCTTAACAGGCTTACATTTACTTTAATACAATTTACTGAAGTGGGATTTTATAGCTTATTGGTGTTTTTAGGGTGTTTGTCTTCAGATTCTGGAGTATAAAAAATTGGGACTGAGCAAAGGATTTTACTGTCCTGTAAAAGGATTGGATAGAGATTATTAATGGGTGTGACCAACTGTAACAAGTTTCTGCCATAGCTAAGGACTGAGCATGTGCAGAACATAATGGTCGTTGACCAAATTGTGTGATAGTAGAATGCTGTGATGTAGAGCACAAACCATAAGATATTTAGGTAAATTTCCCAGCGCCTGTATGAAAATGAGAGGTAAGACTCAGATTACTGGTTTTATATCAAGGTGTTCTGCCTTCTGCTTCAGTGTTGTTCTCTGGCTTTAGTTGTCCTTTAATATAATCGTACTTTCATACGTTCCACCAATGGATTGGAGCATATAGTGGGAACACATTGCATCGTGGGACCTAGCCGTTAGTGCTAAAACAAATTACATGAAAAACTTTCATAAATACCTTCCTTGTAGACCTTGGGTTGGAGGACCAATTTACCAGAATATTTGCCCCATGAATCAGAGACAGGGATCATCAATTAGGAATGAATTCAGGTCTGTAACTTTCTCACTGTTGTGAAGTCCCATTTGTTTCTTTACCTGTTTGAACTGTCCGGTTTATCAAGAAGCAACAGCAGTTTGTGAACCTGAAAGGAAGCAGTTTTTTAAAACCTTGCGGGGTGTGTGGCAGATTAAGAGCAGGTCTGTGTGTAACTGTGTAGTTGTGTGCATTTAGGATGAGGTCTCAAAAATCTACATGGAAACCTTGAAAGACACGTCCTACTTTGTGGTTGAAGAAGCAAGACAGACTCTCTCTCTGTCCTCTCATAAACCAGCTGTTAGCATTCTTGTGAAGGTTCTCATTCATCCAGGTCATGGTATATCTGTTGTATTCAATTAGATCAACTGGACTTGAAGTTTAGTTCTTGAAGACGTTTTGCTAGTCATCCGACTGGCTTTCTCAATTCAGAATGACTTGTACAAGAATCTGTGGCAATTATGTACCCTAAAAATCCCAATTAGCATATCACAGCCAGGTGTTAAGGGCGTGATTGGATAGTGGCTAAGAGGTGTTATATGAATGCCCACCGAAAGGTGTCAAAGCAGCATTGTACATGGCAGACGGTTGGTGTCGAACCCCCCCACCTCTATTTATTGGTTTCTTTATTTTCACATAAATGGCCTCCTTGACACCTCTCTTGAACCAGTCACATTCCTTTGCCAATATGTTAACATTACAATCTTCAAAGGTATGTCCTTTATCCTAAAATGCAGATACACGGCTGAGTCCTGACCCGATAGCAACTGCATCAACGTATGCCCCAGCACAAAAGAGGTCAGGACTCGGCTGTGTACCTGCATCTTAAAGATAAAGGACATACCTTTGAAGATTGTAATGTTAACATATTGGCAAAGGAACGTGACTGGTTCAAGAGAGGTGTTAAGGAGGCCATTTATGTGAAAATAAAGAAACCAAGCCTAAATAGAGGTGGGGGGGTTCGACACCAACTGTCTGCCATGTACAATGCTGTTTTGACGCCTTACCCTGGGCGTTCCTATAACACCTCTTAGCCACTATCCAAAAATTTTTCCAACCCCCACCCTTAACACTTGGCTGTGATATGCTAATTGGGATTTTCCAGGGTACATAATTGCCACAGATTCTTGTACAAGTCATTCTGAATTGAGAAAGCCAGTCGGATGACTAGCGAAACGTCATCCGAAACTAAACTTCAAGTCCAGTTGATCTAATTGAATACAACAGAATCAGCTGTTAGCATGGATATAGGATACTTAATAGCTATGAACTCCTTCTGCTTGGACCCTTGCCTTTAACACAGTCTAGTGAGCTAATGGACTTTTCCATCCATGAACTTGCTCACTACACATTAGCTTGTAGCCTAATGTATAGGCTACACTCAACACAAAAAACCCTGTTATCTGTCACTTTATTATTTACCCTCGGCTACAATGTATTCAAGGAATTACTCATGCACTGCAATATCTTGATAGCAAATGTGCATCAAAAGTTGCTGACACCACATTAAGGTCACTGCCCATTATAGCACTTTGCATGCTTCTCCTTGCTCAGAAATGCTCTAAGAAATCTGTTGCCAGGCAACACAAGCATCTAAAACTACATTGATGGTGGATTTGGTGGTCTTGATAGCTAGGGTGGAGGATTTTCTAGTTGCCATAGAAACATGATTATGCATGTCTATATTCCTGAGGGGCCTTTTCTGAATCTGATTCTAGATTCAATGCTGGCTACCACATGCTAATCATTTTCTTTATGTGAAAATTCTACCGTGGTACAAGTATACTAAGTCCATTAGTGAGAATGGAAAGAGTTTACATCAAGTATGATAGACAGAGCTGCATTTGTGTTTTTAGCTCTTCCACAGAAAAGCCAAGCTATATGACAACTCTCAAACAGGATTGATGTGTGCATGTAGTAAATAGGATGTTCTGCTTTACTTCTTTGGGTTGTAAAATGCTAAATTGATTAAATATCAGTTTTCCTGCAACCATATCCTGACTTTTTATTTTAATGTGTGAATATTCTGAACAGTGACACAATCTTGAGAATAATCAATACATGAATTAAATGATGAGAATAATGAATTAAAGAAGAAGTTCAGTGTAAATACATATGCTTTTTCAGAAAAAAGAGCAGTATTTTTTTCATCCCAATGACCTTAATCTGCCAATTCAGCATTTTGTCTGTGTATAAATAAATGCTTCCAAAATACCCCTAGTAGAGACCGTTATGGTCTTGCCCATGACCCAGCGCCTGGGTTGATTCAGTTGCTCAGTAGAGATCTGAGCATCTTTGACCCATCCAACAGCCAATCAGTAGAAATAACTGTTAGGAACATTCCAAGGAAGTGGTGCATTCTGGAAAGAAAAAGGACCATTACAGAACCTTAAATGGCAGATCCCTAATGTTAACAGCAGGGAACAGCAAAGGGTATGAAATCAACTGATTTTTCAAAATGGGAGAGAATATGTAGAATAACTAAGAAGGCATTACACAAACTAACATTTTAACAAATATTGATCATTTCCACTGAACTGTCCATTTTATTACTAATGGAATGTTTGTGATCCCAGATAAATATAAATACTTAAAGGGACACTATACTGAAAAAATTACTTTGCCTCATCTTAATCTATAATTAAATACATGTAAGTAGCACTTACTCTTATTTGCGTGTGTTGCTGCATGCCTTCAATCCAGTACACATTTTGTTTAGGAGCAATATCCCCCCTCCCTCTTTTAACCACTCCCACTTGACTTTTTTCACAAACCAACTGTCAAGCCTGCATAGAGCATTCCAACTGTCAAAACTCTGCCACCATTCCAGCTACAGTAAAACTACTCACAGAAGAATAGTTTGAGAGCAAGGAACTTGATTGACAGCTGAAATATAAGAAGTTTTAGATTGGATATCTAAAGAAATAGGGGGAGATCAACAAAAATTGATACAGTGGTGGTTGGGAAAAATTATAGTTTCCAGTTAGGGTCAATTTAAAATAACCTATTTTTTCGGTATAGATGCCCTTTAAGAGCCTAATGTAATGCATTCTGTCATCAGCTATAGACCCCCCATGAAAAACAAAACAAGTAAACAATAAATTCAATAATAATATAAATAAATACTCAGACTATGTTAATAGCCTTAAAATGACTGTTGAAGCCAGGAATGATCATATAGAGGGTGTGTGGTGTAACTGGCTTACCTGAAATTAACCGTATATGTGCCTTATAGAAGATTATTATCCTTGAGTAAAAAACTGGGTATATGATCACTCCAGCTACCCCATGCCTGAATGTATTTCATTTCTCATATAGTGCTACATACTGTATAATACATAATTCATTTACCTTAGTACCCTAATCACTTATCACTATCACACACAGTTTGTCTTATTATTGTGGGAGAAACCAGAGCAAACCCACACATGGACACAGAGAGCATACAAACTTCTTGCAAATGTGTCCCAGGGAGGATTCAAACCCAGGACGTCAGGGCTGCAAGGTATCTGTACTGCCCATTCATGACAGTCACAAATATAGCCAGCCTACTTGTATAGAGAGTAAATAAATGCAGCTACCCCACTTGTATGAACAGCCATAAATACAGCTACCATGACCAGAGGTTCTCATGCAGACTGTGGCACACTTGGCAATGCAAATTTCTTTCCTAACAGTGAACCCTAAACTCTTGTAAAATTCATAGTATTTTTTACAGCTGAGCATTTTTAATTTAATAATAGAATTTGACTATAATTTAAGCAGCCTAAAGTTAGACAACATGGTTGTCTATGCATGTGGCAAATCTGTATTTATGGCTATGTATGCATATGGATTTATTACTGTCTATACATGTGGGGTGGCTGTATTTATTACTGTCTATAACACCCTCTATGTGCCAAAGAGGGTGGTGGGGAAAGTAACATGACCAATTACAAATTGGTACAAATCCCATCACAGTAAACCTGATACCCTATTGGTAATCGGATAATAATGAATAAACATTGAGCTTGTAAAGGTGGCCATACACACAAGCAATAATAGGTAAATCCCGTTGTGTGTAGTGGATATTCCTGTCCGATCGGAGTGCCGGTGAATGACTGTAAACAACCGTAATGGCCTTTCCTTTAATAGAGGGAGCCGATACCGATCGTGCGGTGTATACCACGTATGGGGATCGGTCGGTTCCATGTGTGCAGGTTCCCTTTGCAATGTGCCGACAGATACCAATGTGATCTGTCAGCACATTGCGATGGAAATCGCATGTGTATGGCCACCTTAACACAGTAGATCTATAATCTGAAAATGAACATCTGATCCCTAAAATGCATCACACGTACAGTAAGATACTGAGCACTTTTTCACCTTATGCTTGGAGGAATTATTGTAGATTTTGTTCTTCATGAGAATCAATGAATGTTCTATGAGGGTAATTAGATGAGAGTAATCCATACAGTATCAGTGTGAAATGTCTGGATGGGGTAATTGCAGTGATGGCCTCTCTCCTGTAATGTAACGAACCTTGTCCTAGTATCTGTAACCCTGATACTCACACTATACACAGTTTGGGTGTATAAATCCCAGACCCTGTCACCAGTTACCCTACACTGGCGAGCCGACAGATCAACAGGAGATATATCAATAGTAGTATGGACTTACTGTCCTGTCTTCGATCCACAAACAGTCCCAACACTGAACTACACAATCTGAAGGACTTTAGGGTTAAATATCCAACTTACTAACCCATTGAAAGGCTTTGGCAAATAGCCTTAAGGTGGCCATACATCTATGAGATATTACTTACCCGACCGAGCGCTCACGCGATGTTCCTTCGATCCTGCCAGAACCGTTTCTCCCTATCTTACATTCGACCGACATGCGATCGCAAAATGAATGGGATTTTGCAATCGCATGTCGGTCAAATATACGATCGGGAGAAGCGGTTCCGGCAGCATCGATGAACATCGCGTGAGCGCTCGGTCGGGTAAGTAATATCTCATAGATGTATGGCCAACTTTAGTCTTAACATGATGGACAATATTATTGTAATAGAACAAACATTGTTCTGTGCCACCAGGTGGGTGGTTGGTCTGTATAAAGGTTACCATACACATGAGACTTCGGTCACAAATTCACATCAGATTCCATCAGAATCTGTCGGATATTTGTCAGATGCACAAATACAAAGAAACGATCATCCGTATGTACTGTAAGATCTTTTGTTGCGCCTGTACGCGCCAACAATCTTATCATGTCATGCCGCTGGCATTAGTTCCATGGCTTTATGACGCAGTGTAGGTTCCTGGAGTTAAAGTCACACTATCCGTTTCATATTTGTTAGTGCGACTTTAACGCCTTTTTTGCACTGTTCAATATCGTGTATGGACTGTTTTTCTGCAACTTTTTACCACTAGCTGGTGACACAAGTGTCAATGCATTCACCGTGAGGGGAAAATGCAATATGTTAGATTTACCCAGATTGGTCCCTGAAAATATTTTGCTCTGGTCTGACACCCATGGTTGATTATGATTTGTTGCATTTGCCTGTGTTTTTCAAGTGTAGCTTGTTAATTCTATCCTATTTCCAAAATATTATTGACCTTTCTGCATCGTTTTTATCATCTCCTTCATTAGAGATGTAATGTGGGTTCGAAAATAACCCAGTTTCGAATCGAATCTGAGGGTTTCGAAGTCTCGCCGAAACTTTCGGAACGCTCTGATTTTTACGGAACCTGGATTTTTTGAATCTTCAATTTTTATCGCAAATCGTAAGTAGACAATTATCGAAAATCAAATCCTCGAAAGTAATGATCGATTCCGGTAACCCTCGAAAATAGAATGCGGAAGCTCGAAAACATCCCGATCGTGAGGAAAGATAGTTTTAAAATAAGTTTTGGTTATATTGACGGGTTCCCCAGACCATTCCCCAGGTCTCTGTGTCATTTACAGTAACCTGCTATTACTATTGGTCCCTCAAAATGGACAGAAACGTTCAAATTTTTTTCTCCCATATACTTCAATGGGTCCGTTTTCGAATCTTCCAAAACAGAACGAAACTCAACAGTTTCGAACATCTCTAGTCTTTTGCTTGTGAAGGTTCTCATTCATCCAGGTCATGGTATATCTGTTGTATTCAATTAGATCAACTGGACTTGAAGTTTAGTTCTTGAAGACGTTTCGCTAGTCATCCGACTGGCTTTCTCAATTCAGAATGACTTGTACAAGAATCTGTGGCAATTATGTACCCTGGAAAATCCCAATTAGCATATCACAGCCAAGTGTTAAGGGCGTGATTGGATAGTGGCTAAGAGGTGTTATAGCCTTACTCTGGGCATTCCTATAACACCTCTTAGCCACTATCCAATCACACCCTTAACACTTGGCTGTGATATGCTAATTGGGATTTTCCAGGGTACATAATTGCCACAGATTCTTGTACAAGTCATTCTGAATTGAGAAAGCCAGTCGGATGACTAGCGAAACGTCTTCAAGAACTACATTTCAAGTCCAGTTGATCTAATTGAATACAACAGATATCTCTAGTCTTTATCTGTTGTTTGTTGGAATGTTTTTATTCCCAGTAAGGATAGAGCTCCAAGTGGCCAGGTGTGGGTATGCGGCAATATCAGATTTCTGCGTACATGAAATATCCTTACACAGAAACAGACTCTGACTGTTAAAGGCATTAAAGGCAACACTTCAGTATCTGTATTCATAATAATATTAGGCACTAAACAATAATTTTCCTAAACCGCATGCATTTTTGTAGTCTAGATGTTTTTCATATAAAGCACTAAACATGTATATAATCTACATCTAGGGTGCTGCTGGAGCATTATATATTATATCTTTAGCATGCTATTGAGTTTACATGAACAGTTTCTGGTGGCTACATTAGGCAGTTTTGTTTTTTCGTTTTAAGGAACATGAAGAACTTTGTGCTCATGTTCTTTACAGGCCCAATAAAAGGCGAAATGTGACTTTTCCTGTAAGGTCCCTGACATACTAACCTGATTCACTTTATTAAACCAGCAAGCCTGTCTTTTCCTTGCTCTTGTCAACTATGCCTCCTGCTGCACAGTGGAAATGTCAAAATGGACAAAACCCCTGTTTTGTATTGTCTGCTGCTTTACTGATGAAGAATGGGGTCTCTGGTGATGCAATGGTTATTATCCACACCATAGACCGAACGTCAGCACAGATAAAAATGAATAATTGGAAAATCCAAATCCTTCTATTCTAAAATTACATCAATCGGCTTAAAGAAAAAGTGGGGGCTACAAGAAAATTGTACTCCCGTGTTCTCATTTTATGAACCTCAGATTTAAGCCCCAATATTTTACCCAATACAATGTTTTCATTTATTATGACAATACAACCAACCCCTGGCGGGATCATCCTATGGGAATCCATGATTTGGTTGTGTTGAATATTTCCATCTGTTCTGCATGCTGATGTGGTGCCGGCAGAAATTTTTCCATTTACTAATTACCTGCCTGAATGATAGATCGACCTGAGGGATGATCCAGCTCTCCCATTGGTGGTTGTCTCACAGTGATTGTGAAGGATCATCTGATTGTAAGAAACAATAGGTGTCAACAACAGACAGTTAACAAGCATAATCTTCATGTGTCTACGGCTATGTACTGTATAGAATCCAATGCCCACATTGGGAACTGAGATATTTATGATATTTATGGGTTTTCTTTATTTTAGTCTCAGATTGAATGTTAAATGTACAAGAGTCTATACCAATATACTTTCTTAATAACATTAGGTATTTTACTGTTAATCATATCCAATTAGCTTCCCTCGATCTGGCAAGTTGGAATCTACCTACACCTGAATATTCTACCCCCCAATCCACCTATACACATGGAACTACCACATCTTGGCCCACCTGGGCACTCCTGCCATATACACAATAATTATGATACCTAAGAAGGGGTAATTTTCGAGTGTTTATCACAACCAAACTGATATTCTTATATTAATTTGTGCGGTGGCAATCAGTCATTTTGCAAAACAATTGTTATCTGAAGGTTAGTGATAGAGTGTCTATTTGGGGAGAACTATAGGTGATGGTCAATAAACATACATAATCTATGGCTTTGGAGCTCTAAACAACTCAGTCTTCATGCTTTACATGAATGACTTTAGATTCAAACATGAGTGTTAGGGTAGTTTATGTAGCCGGTTCCTAGTGTTGCCCAGGCATTTTAAAGAGTAGTCACATGTAGCGCAAAACATCTGGATTAGCTCTGCAACAATACAGCTCATGTGAAAATGAGAAAATGGGCGTGTCTGGTATAGTTCCAAAGGCAAAACCCTGTTGATCGTCTAGTTGCCTTCCATAATTGCACCCTCTCGGGGAGACAATATAATGAACTGCAGGGCCTAGGAAAATATGCAACAACAGAAAGCTTCAGCTGTAATCTCTACAGCATCTTAGACCCACTTTGCTATTCTTTTGCTTCCATTTGAATCATTATTCTGCTCATATGTTTCCACCTATCATTATCCTGCTTCTCATTAAGCACCCCCACTCTCACTTGCCCTTACTTTGCAAGCAATAAAATAGCACTGAGCCGCCTTTCCTCACATACAGTATACTGAACAAGAATGACACATCCCCCCACCCCCCCACTACCGCCTTCGCATTCATACACACACGGACCCCCTATGTTCCAGCCTGTTGCCGTGAACTGCTCCGTGGCTATGGAATAACCCACACCAACATGTTTTAATCCCGTTCCTAAAAACCTTCCTTCTGATGAGCTGCACAGAGCCCTAATTAACAGGCTTGTTAAGATATAGAGAAGCATTAGCATATGAAAACGCAATCCACTGTTTGTTTTAGTCTGTGTGGGTGCAGGGGAGGGAGCGTGCTTGTCTGAGGAGGGGGCAGCCTTGTATTAGAGGGAGACTCTTCACTCTCTAATGCTGAAGGGTTGCTGAGCATTGGCTTTGGACCAGAACTTAAAGAGAAAGATAGAACAATACATTTTTTTTTTTAAAGTGTCCTACTATGCCTGCACTTTTCGCATGGGACATTGCAGCATCTGTTCTTCTCTGATGAGGAACAAGAGGTTGTAAATGGTACAGTTCATTTGGAAGGAGTGGGTAAGGGTAAACTGACAGTATAGCCCCTGGGATGTACGAGAGCATAACAGCTGGCTCATTCCATTTGGCAGTTTGTAAAAAAAAAAAAATAATCTATTGCGTATAATAGTTTAACCCAGCAACATGACTTCCACAGATCCACAGTAGGCTCCACCTCAGGGATGTCTACCTGCAGCCCTAAAACTAAAACTCCAATGCTGGAAATTTTAGTTTTCAAAAACTATCTATTCCATGCATGTTGTGCTCTGTCTATTCCAAGTGTGTGTTATGCTCTATTATTATTATTATTATTATTATTATTGTGGATTTATATAGCGCCAACATCTTCCGTAGTGCTTTACAATTACATGTATACATTCGCATCAGGCCCTGCCCCGAAGAGCTTACAATCTAAGCACATTTATTTGACACATACAACCTATCAGTATGTCTTTATGATTGTGGAGGAAACCGGAGTGCTCAGGGGAAACACACGCAAGCACGGGGAGAACATACAAACTTCTTGCAGATGTGTCCAGGGTGGAATCGAACTCAGGACTTCAGCGCTGCAAGGCATCAATGCTAACCATTGAGCCACTGTGCCGCCCCATCTATTCCACATGTGTGTTGTGCTCTGTCTATTCCACATGTGTTGTGCTCTGACTATTCCAAGTGTGTTTGCTAATTGCTATATCTATTCCACATGTGTTGTGCTCTATCTATTCCACGTGTGTTGTGTTCTGTCTATTCCAAGTGTGTGTTGTGCTCTATCTATTCCAAGTATATATTGAGCTCTGTCTATTCCATGTGTGTTGTGCTCTGTCTATTCCAAGTGTGTGTTGTGCTCTATCTATTCCATGTGTATGTTGTGCTCTATTTCATGTGTGTTGTTTTCTGTCTTTCCTTGTGGGTGTTGTTGCCTTTCTATTCCACATGTGGGTTGTGCTCTATCTATTCCAAGTTTGTGTTGTGCATTATCTATTCCACGTGTGTTGTGCTATGTCTATTCCAAGTGTGTGTTGTGCTCTATCAATTCCACATGTGTGTTGTGCTCTATCTATTCATATCGGGAATCGGGGGTTGGTCGGGGCTCGGAGGTCTGGGGAAAATCTAAGGTGTGTAGGAACCTTAAGTGTGTGTTGTAGTCTGTCTGTTCTACATGCATGTTGTGCTCCATCTATTCCAAGTGTGTGTTGTGCTCCATCTATTCCATGTGTATGTTGTGCTCTATTTCATGTGTGTTGTTTTCTGTCTATTCCTTGTGGGTGTTGTGCTCTGTCTATTCCACATGTGGGTTGTGCTCTATCTATTCCAAGTTTGTGTTGTGCTCTATCTATTCCACGTGTGTTGTGCTATGTCTATTCCAAGTGTGTGTTGTGCTCTATCAATTCCACATGTGTGTTGTGCTCTATCTATTCATATCGGGAATCGGGGGTTGGTCGGGGCTCAGAGGTCTGGGGAAAATCTAAGGTGTGTAGGAACCTTAAGTGTGTGTTGTAGTCTGTCTGTTCTACATGCATGTTGTGCTCCATCATTTGTGTGTTTTATTCTCTTTCTTTTCAATGTTTGCGTTGTGCTCTATCTATTCCAAGTGTGTGTTGTGCTCTGCCCATTCCATGTGTGTGTTGTGCTATATCTATTCCACCTGTGTTGCCCTCTGTCCATTCCGCATGTGTGTTGTGCTCTGTCTATTCCACCTGTGTTGTGCTCTGTCTATTCTACGTGTGTGTTGAGTTCAATCTATTCCACGTGTGTGTTGAGCTCAATCAATTCCATGTGTGTGTTGTGCTCTGTCTATTCCACGTGTGTGTTATGCTCTGTCTGTTCCATATGTATTGTGCTCTATCTATTCCATGTGTGTGTTGAGCATCTTACAGATATTAAACCCCGGTGGTCATTTTGTCACAATGTGGGTGATATTCTTATGGGTCGATCATCTTGATTCACGTTTACAATAACTATTTCTCTCTGAGCCAGAATAAATACATTTTTACCTTGAGCGTGGCAATATGTATCATCTTGACTTTGGTCCCTTTAAGCCAAATGTCCTGCAGTTTTTACAATATAGGTAAAGTATAGATGCAGTGTCAAATATTTGTAGGGAATAACAAACCTCCTATAACAATATTACATTTGCACAGTTCCATGGCCCTATAAACCACAAGGCCTGCTGTATGGAAAGTTAACAGAAAATGAAGCTGGACCGTGTTACTGAACGCTGGCAAAGTCAATATTGCGTTTTTTAAGGGCTGGGAAAGGTAGGTATGAATTTTAATATTAGGGGGGGATATATTTCTTTACAATTTAGATAATACTTAATATTAAAATATAATGATATAATCTGACTGACGCAATAATACCCAATTTATTTCCTTATCAGTCCCCATTAATATAAGAAAAATCCTTTTAGTTCCAATGGAATTTTTCCTATATATGCCCCTTTATTTTAAGAAAGAGAGAACTAATGCTGTTGGGACATGTATGGACTACCAGGACTACCTTCCGGCATATATTGCAGATGGATTTTAAAGGATTACAGTATGTCCTGCAATATGGGACAGCAATTACATGTGTATGGCAAGTTTAAGACTCAAGAATCTTCCCTCAGAGAGGATTACCACATCATAAGAACTATATTTATGCTGCTTCAAATGATGCTTCCTAAGTGACTTATTTACAGAAATAAAGCAGTGTAAAGTTTGTCTCTCTTTCCATTATACAAAATTCTGGTGTCTGCCCCCTCCCCTGTCTTACGGCCTGGGCATGCTCAGTGTATTTTTTCCATAGTTATTCAATATTAAATGTCAAATTTTTTGTGGAGAAAACATAGACAGACAATTGATGCACCATTTAAATCAGTTTTGGAACATAAGCCAGGTTATCCCCATTTCATGTAAGATGCGTATGGTTATTAATGTGTTGAGATGAATTCCAGGTTCAAAACAAACCTGGTTTCAGTTCAAAAAGATCAGATGGATTTTTTTAAAACTGTGAAATTTCATTGAAAAATTGAAAATTGGAAATTCCATTAGAAAAATCCAAAATTTTATTAGAAAATTAAAAATTTGAAAAATTCCGAATGAGTTGGGTTTGAATCGGATTTTTGGAACATCAATAAATTCAAATAAATAAATATATTTTCCTTAATTGTCCTCTGTGACATCCTTTCCCATATAACTTTGTGGCAATGCCATAAAACATGTCCCAAGCCCCAAACCCTGAAAGATTATAGAAAAAAGAGGTACAGTAGACAGGTAACCATTTACAGGTAACCATTGTCAGTTGTAAATTTATTAACTTACAGTAGATATTCAGGTCATAGCAGGATGTGGTTTCAGTTCGGAGAGCAGTTATCAGTTTTTCTCATCTTAAAGTCACGTTAACCCATGTACCATGTACTTATTGTAAGAAGAAAATCTGTCATGCAACTGCCTCAAGCTATGTACCGAGCTGATAACGACTCTTTAAGACAGAAACTTTAACGCCAGCAGACAGCTGGAGTTAAAGTTTTAAAATTGGAAAACCCCATTCACTGTGCACCGAGAGCCGTTATCGGCTCAGTGCATTGCCTAGAGGAGGCATTAGAGAGAGATACCTGCTCTCGGTACATAGCCCTAATGGACTCACACTTCGTTTCAGGATGTTATAGTGTGGCTGATGCAATAAGAGGTGTAGATTTTGCTATTGCTTTTATTCTTCAGCAACCAATCAGATGTTATCTAACTTCAGTAACCCAGTAAAAAGCTAAGATCTGATTGGTTTATAAAACTTTTGCACCTCTTACTGTCTAAATCCTACCACCTTACCATACGGACAGTGGTATTCTGGAATAGTTTGGACCATACTTTTATTTTTATATATTTATGTTTCTGTGATTCTTTGACTTATTTAACATTTTTACTGTGGCTTCCTAACACATCATTTATATTCTTATCTTGTTGCAAGTGTCATTGAGTCATAGGTAAAATGACAGACTGGAAGACAGTAAAAATAATAATAAGAGTAAAATATAGCTTTGCCATTAATCTTCTGTCTGGTTGCTGGGGTCAGTAATCCTCAATACGTGATTTCATTTCAGAGGAGAACTAAATTGCTTGTGTACAATAATGTTCAAATGCTACAGACAAAAGTGCTGTCTGTAAATGTGTCTCGGCTGTGAACTTATTTCTGCACAGTTCATTCTGTCAGCGGCTGTAGGGGTTCCCCTGGCCCATCAGCAAACCAGGGAATCTCCTAGGGGATCCATGTTTCTATGGGCTCTCCTGCCACTAAATAGATTATGGTATTATACCTTTTTATTGTGAATTAAAAGTCTCAAGTTTTATAGACAAGCTTTTGAGATAAACACTTCTATCTTCTTCAGGTCATGCATCTCGAAGGGTTCATGAAACCTAAATGTTATGTGCACTATGTGACAGTAAAAGTACAGTTATAGATTCCTATGTGTGTGCATCAATTAGTATATTGCAGACTATAAATTGGTGGTGGTTAACAGCCAAGAGACAACGCCACTGATATAGAATCTGGTGTGCAATGGAATATCTATGTGTTTTGACTACACATAGATATTCCACCCATATCCCAATGACAACCACTTTGACAGGTTTAAATTGTTCGCACACAGTGCCTGTTCAAAGTCCCAGAGAGTGAAGAGTAGGAGCTGCCTATGTTTAATCTAGTGCCTGCTTCTTCCTTTTCCTCTTAGAGGCCTCTAGTGTGCGCAGGGGAGCCCTCCCCCATTCCTTCCTCCCACCCTCTGAATCCCTTCAGGCTGCTTCATCTTCTAGCTAAAAAAACCCTTTTCTGTAGTGTAGGGCACCTCAGCCCACCCCCAACCGCCATGTACATTTTTTAAAACAAGCCCCAGAAATCAACTTACCATTCTTTGTTCCCTCGGCTCTCTGCATAACCAGCAGCCGCATCTGTGATTGGCTGATTCTGGCGGTTGGGGTGCCCTACACTACAGAAAAATATAATTTTGGGGGTAGAGATACCCTTTAAGCATTGTACTCATGCAAGATTGTTGTCGGCCAACAGCCAACCCTTTAACGCGTGTGGTAGCTCATGTCAATGTTGTTTATTGATCTGGCAGGACCACAAATTGTGCATTTGGGAGCCTCCAGATTATGCACTTGGGAGCTGTAAGATTATCATCCGAGGTGGCAGGTCTTTAAATGGTTTGGAGTAAACCTCCAATAAAGACTTACTGGATTGCTTCATTGTTAACTTTTTTAAGATACATAGCAACAGAGAGAGACACCTACAATCCAATATTATAGAATGATGAAATGGCCTCATATTTCACAGAAAAAAATCAAATCATCCAAAATCGTTTTCCTGTACACCCTAGCTTCTCCCTACAGCTTTCAACTCCTACCACTGCACCGGCTAACCTCCCCTCATTTTTCACCCCAACAACCTTACCCCTACCACTTCACTATCTAGTTTTTCTTCATTGGTTCATCCCTTTAAAGGGCATGTCCACCCCCAAAACTATATTTAACCCACTACTGGCCCCATTGTGTAGTGTAGTAAAATCCTTACCTTACATCTCAGCTCCAAATGGTTCTCCTGTAATGTCCCTCCAAAGTCCAAAAAAGTGAACAGCAGGAGCCTGGCCGACTCCATATAGGACTCTGCCTCCTGTCTCTCCTCCGGGAGAAATATGCCATGCGCACTGCAGCCCTCCCTCCCCTTCCATTTCTCTCTCCCTCCCCCTATCTCCAATCCCCTTTTCTGTGGTGTAGGGCTCCCTCCCCCAACCCCAAATGCCATAGTTATTTGCAGAAAAACTCTCCCGATCTATACTTTCATTGCTTGTTTCCCCGACGTTCAGTACAGCCGGAAGTCGCGTCCATGATTGGCTGCCTCTCAGCCCTGCAAGGCTCAGTACTCAGACCTCTTCTTTTCTCCATCTACACCTATGGCCTTGGACAACTCATTAGTTCATTTGGATTCCAGTATCGCCTGAATGCAGATGATACACAAATGTACCTCTCTGCCCCAGATCTCTACACTGACATCCCAGGTCCCCAACTGCCTTAGTGTCATCTCTGCATTCTTGTCCTCCCGCTTCCTCAAAATAAACATGGAGAAGACTGAACTTGTCCTTTTCCCACCCTCACGATCTGTTCCCCTCCCTAGTCTTACTATTAATATTAACGACACACCTATATCCCCATCTCCTCATGTCCGCTGCCTGGGAATAACGCTAGATTCCGATCTTTCCTTCAAACCTGATGTGAATTCACTTGCCAACTGCTGTCGGCTCCAACTTAAAAACATCTCACGCATATATCCCTTCCTCTCAAATGAAGCTACAAAAATCCTAGTCCATATCCCGGCTAGACTACTGCAACAGACTCCTGTGTGGTTTACCAAACAACTGCCTGGCACCGCTTCAATCCATCCTCAACTCTGCTGCCCAGCTCATTTGTTTCTCTTCTCGCTTCTCTAATACCTCTCCTCTCTGTCATTCCCTCCACTAGTTGCCCATCACGCAAAGGATCCAGTTCAAGCTGCTTACCCAATCCTACAAAGCACTATCCTTTGCTCCGTAAATTATATCCTCTTCTCATCTACCCTTGTCACCTCTTCCCATGCCTGCATTCAGGTCTTTGCTTGTGAACTCCCTGTACGTCACCCACCATCCCTTAGGGCTAGGCCACACTGAAACGCGAACGCAAACGCAAACGCAATAGCATGCGATTTCATGTGCGATTTTCGTTGCGTTTGCGATTGCGATTTCTTCAATAAGTATAGGAAAACGCATGCGATTGCGATTAAAAATGCAGAACGCAAAACGCAATCGCATCGAAAAACGCGCGTTTTTTTTTCGTTGCCGCGTTTTCAATCATTTTTAAAAATCGCAAGCGCAATCGCATACGCAAGCGCAAACGCAAAAAAAACGCAGCAGTGTGGCCTAGCCCTTAATACCTTCAAACATAACCTTAAAACCCACCTCTTCAGCCAAGCACATAACCTGGCCTAGACATTACCCCTCTCACTGACCCAACCTGATCCTAACCACCTCTAACACTCCGCTGCCAATCTATTTACAGCCTACTGATTCCCGTCACCTTGTGTCTCACCCCCTTTCCTCTAGACTGTAAGCTCTTTGGGCAGGTTCCTCTCTCCTATCGAATTACGGTATTGCTGTAAGAAACTCATCACTCTGTGTACTTGTATTATGTATTACCAGTGTATGTAATATGTATGAATTTGTATAATATGTATTACCCTGTATGTAATGTATGACTATGTAATTGTAAAGCGCCATGGAAGATGTTGGCGCTATATAAACCCATAATAATAATAATATAGACTGAAATCAAAGCATATGTATATAAATACACCTTTGTTACGGCGCTTACTCTGGAGGGTTTAACATGCCTCTACAAAATCGTTTGAGTGTTCTGAATTTTATTTCCTCTGTATGATCGGAAGTTTTAGCTGCCACGAGACACCCACTTAATCTTCTTTGGACAGATTTAATGAACTGCATTGGGTATTTTATATTTGTTTTCTGACAGGGTAAAGAACACTACTGCCCTCTGATCTGTCTTAGGTTGTTTTCTAACATTTCCTGAGCAAATGAATGATACGCAGAAAACAATCTGCTGCATTGAATTAAAATGATAAATTCCATATTCTGTCCACATTACAATTGGAATAAAGTCCCCATTTATTTCTATAATTCAAGGTAGGAATGTCTTTGCCCTAAATTATAAAAACAAACTGGGATTTTGCATTGTTTGGCATAGACAGAATTGAACAGCTTCCCACAAAACTATTCTGGTCCTTTCTGGATAAGTCATATAGATTATATTAAACAAGATTCAAGGACACACCTTTGTGAATAGGGGGCATATTAAAAACCCACGGTTATCGTAAAAGCACAATTTCGGACGTAAATGTACAGCCACATTCATACATTTATAAACGGACATTCGTCAATACCATGTGGTAGCAAAATATCACAATGGTATTGAATGGATGATCATAAATCTACAATCACAGTTGTAAATATAAGATTGCGATGATAAATTTATAACTGCAGTGGTAGATTTATAATCGTGGCAACAATCATAAAAGCCACGGTCTCACAAAATAGCATTGTCGTGCCTTTATAAATATTGCCCTATATATGTGTTATAATAGGGCAGGTGGCCTTTGTCGGGTGGGACAAAATATTTTCCATAGCTCTAACGTTGGTTATGAGCATGGACATACATTTTGTCAGTGGTTTTGCAGAACTGAAAATCTGATCCAAACTAAATAGAAATGATTTTCGAATGTCTTTTTAGACGCTGGTAAAAATAATAATTATTTTGCCGTATTAGTCCAATATATGTAGTAAAGTAGAGTACTGTGATACTTTTAATGGACTAACAGTTTATTTTAGTTGACAAGCTTTCGAGGGATCTTCCCTCTTCCTCAGGTCAGAGCAGTACTGGTAGTAGCAGTATAGTACTGCTCTAACCTGGAGAAGAGGGTAGATCCCTCGAAAGCTTGTCAACTAAAATAAACTGCTTTAACTGTGTCCCATTAAATTAACATAAACGCAATCGCAAAGCAATCGCATGCGATTTCATGTTCGATTTCGTTGCGTTTGCGCATGCGTTTCTTCATTAACTATTGAAAAACGCATGCGATTGCGATTTGAAATGCGGAACGCAAATCGCAATCGCAACGCACCCAAAAACGCGCGTTTTCAGTGTGTTGCCACGTTTTGAATGATATGAAAAAAGGCAAGCGCAAACGCAAAAAAAAGCGCAGCAGTGTGGCCTAGCCCTTAGTCCATAAAAAATATCCCAGTACTTTTTACTACTTTTTAGACTATCGTTCTGATTTACCATCCTTTTCAATTTTCAATTCAAACATTCAAACATTTTGAATTTCCAGGTTTGTTTTGAAACCAGGATTCACCTCTACCTAACATCTATTACCCTCCTTGTCAACATGTCCTATGGCTAAAAACCAGCAACTGCCAAATGTACAAGATTTATAATAGTAAGTGGTAGGGATGTAGATTATGAGGTTAGACCGAGTCATGCTAAACGATATTATATGAAGGAAGAGAGTAAAAGTGCAGACTGAAACTCGGTCTTTAACAAAAGTTCGAAAACCGTCCTTTATTGATCTCTAATAAATGGGACACAGCTAAAAAACAGTTAAAAACGTATATACGTATATTCCCCTACCATAAATAAGACTGAGCAATCAGGTACTCATGTACAGTATAACACACATCTTGTATGTGTAGATCAACTGGTACAGCATAAATACAGAGTATGTAAATACCAGTCTGGATAGGAGAATATTACAGAAAGGGGCCTTCATGATAAACGTGTTTCGCTCCCATGGAACTTCCTCAGCATGGTTTATGCATTGCCTCTTGCTGGTTTATAAGCAACCTTAATCACCCCCCCAGGAGCATCCGTTATGATGTCATCATCTAGCGCAGATCGTCATTCTATAATGCAGATCTCCCTATTTGCAATGGGAATGACTTGCTTGCCTAAGTAACCTAAAATATACAAAGCCCTTTAAAAAGTCGGTGGTCTATCCACAGGGTATAATGTTAGACATCCCACCCTGCCCTTTCAGGCTTCCGGGCAGGGGGGGGAAAGAGGGCGTGGTGTGGGGTGTGATGTCAAGCGGGGCTGGTCATGACGTCACAGGGGGTGTGGCCTGTGTTCTGGAGGAGGGGTTATGGAGGGGTTGGGGGCATTCCGGGGGCATGACTTGGGAGGAGACTCAAGTACGGGAGTCTGGGGTGGTCTTGCGGGAGTGCAGGAGACCACCCCAGAATGATGGAGAATCCTGGACGATCCGGGAGGGGTGGGATACCTGTAATGTCTTCTACATGTTGCATAGTATATCAGAGCAAAAACATCAAGGGAGATTCAATAAAAGTTCTTATCCTTTAAAATAGTGCTAATTTTGCCCCAACCAATCAAATCTTATTTAACATTTGAAAGCTAACATCTGATTGGTTGGGGCAAAATTAGCACCATTTTTAATGATAAGAACTTTTATTGAATAACCCTGCAAGTATTTAAACAGGAGACTAAATATAAGACTGAGCAATCAGGTACTCATGTACAGTATAACACACATCTTGTATGTGTAGATCAACTGGTACAGCATAAATACAGAGTATGTAAATACCAGTCTGGATAGGAGAATATTACAGAAAGGGGCCTTCATGATAAACGTGTTTCGCTCCCATGGAACTTCCTCAGCATGGTTTATGCATTGCCTCTTGCTGGTTTATAAGCAGCCTTAATCACCCCCCCAGGAGCATCCGTTATGATGTCATCATCTAGCGCAGATCGTCATTCTATAATGCAGATCTCCCTATTTGCAATGGGAATGACTTGCTTGCCTAAGTAACCTAAAATATACAAAGCCCTTTAAAAAGTCGGTGGTCTATCCACAGGGTATAATGTTAGACATCCCACCCTGCCCTTTCAGGCTTCCGGGCAGGGGGGGGAAAGAGGGCGTGGTGTGGGGTGTGATGTCAAGCGGGGCTGGTCATGACGTCACAGGGGGTGTGGCCTGTGTTCTGGAGGAGGGGTTATGGAGGGGTTGGGGGCATTCCGGGGGCATGACTTTGGAGGAGACTCAAGTACGGGAGTCTGGGGTGGTCTTGCGGGAGTGCAGGAGACCACCCCAGAATGATGGAGAATCCTGGACGATCCGGGAGGGGTGGGATACCTGTAATGTCTTCTACATGTTGCATAGTATATCAGAGCAAAAACATTCAGGAGATTCAATAAAAGTTCTTATCCTTTAAAATAGTGCTAATTTGCCCCAACCAATCAAATCTTATTTAACATTTGAAAGCTAACATCTGATTGGTTGGGGCAAAATTAGCACCATTTTTAATGATAAGAACTTTTATTGAATAACCCTGCAAGTATTTAAACAGGAGACTAATATAGAAATTGCACACGGTATATATGCATACCGTTATGTTATATTGATTAACCCATTATGGAACAGTCCATAAAAGTTAATGCAACATTAACTCTTTTATTGCAGCCGCCGCAATCATTGTTATATTTTAAAATACAAAGTATACAAACAAGGGGATAAGTGCAAGCCATTATACAGATTGATAAAAATTAAATTAAATACAATCAGTTAAGAAAGCATATATATAAATTATGTATAAATTGATATAATTGCAACAGGCCTCAACATATTAGGAATGAGATCCCTTCCCTGAAGAGCTTACAATCTAAGTGGGAGGGACAACATACAGATACAAGTGAGGGGATGGGTACAAAGTGCTTAAAAGGACTAACAATGCTTTGTTGTGCTGATGGTCAGAAAGGGAGGATAACAATCTAGATTTGAAAGTATTAATGGATGTCACCAGGCAAAGCGAGAGAGAGTTCCAAAGGTAGGGAGCAGCAAGAGAGAATGGTTTAAGGCGGGAGGCAGCATTGTTAGTTGGGGGGTCTGTGGAATAGATTTCGCTGCGAAGAACGGAGGACACGGCCTGGAACATAAGGGACCAAAAGAGAAGATAAGTAGGGAGGTGCAGTAGAGCGAAGGGATTTAAAGGTTAAAAGTAGGGTATTGAATATGATTCTTTGTTTGATGGGAAGCAACCCTATGGACTGAAGTATCGGGGTTGCCAGTTCTCTTTTGGAGGAGAGCGAGATAATCCAAGCTGCTGAGTTTAAGATAGACTGGAGAGGAGAGAGATGAGAGGCTGGGAGTCCAAGTAGTAGAATGTTACAGTAGTCAAGATGGGAGATTATAAGGGCATGGATGAGCATTTTAGTAGTGAAGAGAGAGAGAAAAGGGCATATCTTGGCAATATTGCGAAGGAGAAAACAACAGGTCCTAGCGACATTGTTAATGTGATGATGGAAGGAAAGAGAGGAGTCAAAGATAACTCCAAGGCAGAGTGCAGATTCAAATGGTGTTGTCAATAGAGATGGAGAACGGTGGACTAGGTTCCAATTTAGGGGGTGAAATGATTAATTCCGTTTTGGATAGATTGAGTTTAAGGCGGCGGTGTGCCATCCAGGAAGAGATAGAGAGCAGACATTTACAGATTTGGGATTGAACTTCAGGGGTTAGCGTGGGGGTGGACAAGTAAATTTGGGTATCATTAGCATATAAGTGATACTTAAAACTGAAAAAATGTATTATTTCTCCCAGAGAGATAGTGTAGAGGGAGAACAGCAAGGGTCCTCAAACCGAGCCCTGAGGGACCCCCACACTAAGCGGAACAGGAGAGGAAGTCTTATTAGCAAAACAGACAGAGAAAGATCTGTTAGATTAGAAGAGAACCATGCCGCAGCTTGATTTTGGATGCCCAGAGAATATAGAATCTGCATAAGAAGAGAGTGGTCCACAGTATCAAAGGCAGCCGATAGGTCAAGGAGAATTGAGGACCGAGAACTGTCCTTTGGCTTTGGCAGCTTGTAGGTCATTTGAGACTTTGCAGAGGGCCGTTTCAGTTGAATGACCTGGTCGGAATCCTGATTCTAACAGGTCCAATAAGTTATTAGCATGGAGGTATTTAGTAATGCGTGTAAAGACAAGACGTTCAAGGAGTTTTGATGCAAACGGTAAAAGGGAGACAGGGCGGTAGTTTGAGAGACAGGTAGGGGCCAGAGAGGGCTTTTTAAGAAGAGGTTTGACACACACAGGTTTAAAGGCAGCAGGACAGATCCCAGAGGTCAGGGAGGGATTAAAAATGTGAGAAAGAGCGGAGGAAAGGATTTTAGCACAGTGTCTGAGGGAGGGCATGGGATCAAGGGTACACATTGTAAGCATCGAGGACAACAGGAGGTCGAAGACCTCAGAATGGGTGACAGGGGTGAAAGATTCCAGAACTGTAGGTAGTGGGGCAATTAATTAATTCACCAATTCATTTCTTTACATGGAAATTGTGCGATTTGCCTGAGCTCCCTTCCTCTGCTACGCACTGGGGATTCCTCATCCTCTTCAATTTCTAAACACTGCAATTAGACCAGTCCTGACACAAATTTGTGAAGCTGAACTCAACTTGTAACTGTCAGACAGTTGCATTAAAGAGTGAAGGAGAGGCAGCCTAGGTATCGGCATCATATCAGCATGATTAATGCCGTCTGCAAGGAGGAGAGAGACACAAATAATGTGTCGAGTTGAACCCTCTGGGAAAAACCTCTGTAAAACTCAAACCATTATCATCAGTAGTTCCACAGAGGATTGCTCCTTTTTCTCTGTTGTTCCCAAGCACAAGAAAGTCATTTGCATGCTTACTACTATTACCCAGATGTGTTGCTGCACTTGTAACATGAAAGGCTGTATGCAATGTTCCCTTTAAGCTCATCTGGGCCCTTACATTATTCCCTGCCTACCATTGTTTTTTCCAGGAACTAAAATGATACCACTGTTTACCATTTACATATCAGTCTCCTCTACAAACTCTTGCCCTTGACTAAAAGTTCATACACACGTGCGATCGCGGGTCCCGACCCGTGACGCACGGTGTGTACGAACGTACGTTTCGGCATGAAGATCGTAGTAGCTCGGGGCTAAGTGTAAGGTTAAGAGGAAATAAAAGTGGCAGACAGTGGTGGGAGGACACAGAGTGGCGAGAAAGAGAGTGGAAAAGGGTCCCCTCCCACCTTGCCTGGATAACTCGGGTTTATTATATGTTGTCACAGCATGGAATGGGTGGGTCCTTCGGAAGCTGACTGGAGTTCTGGGTCATAGAGTTAGACCTATGGCTGGTGATTAAGAGGTTAAGGAAACGGTGGCTTTTTACAATCATCTTCCATTATAAAGAATGCATGTTTGTTTTTTAGCAATATATATGTTACTATTGTAGTTGTTAAATAAAACTGTGACATCTTTTACTCCAAAACGCTGTATCCTTGCATTTTTAAAGAAGAAAGGGTGGGAGCATGTAAAAGGGGTCCAATGGGATGGTGGTGTACAATGAGTGGGTTAAAAGGGTAGATTGTGGGAAGCGGGCTCTTTCTATCCTAGCCATGGTGTCATACAATGTTGTATTATTAACTAGAGATAGACCCGAACCCAAACCCGGTTCCAAAGTGAATTTCACAGATCCGCCGGAACTCAGACTTTGCGGATTTCTGACTTCTTCGGATTTTTACAAACTGCAGAACAATTTTCGAAAACTTTTGATTTTGGAAATTTTAAATTTCTAGAAAATTTGAAAAATGTTGAAAATACTATGCGGAATGCCAAGCGTGTGAAGTTTCCGGTACTGTTTTTTTTTTAAAGATTACTGTGTTTTTTAAAAAAGATTTTTGCCATTGATATGTGTTCCCAGGACCCTGAGCCATTTACACTAAGTTATCATTGTTATTTATACATTAATTTTAGGCGGAAATATTTTCTTTAACTCCCAGTGACTTCATTGGGTCCGCTCGTGGATTTTCGAATTTTCTGATTTTCCCCCCAAAATTCATAAATCTGCAAGTGGAATGGATTTCGTAGCACTGTAATTCTGATTAGTCCTGGGGGTTTATATGTGTTAACCCATAGGAAGGAATAGCATCCTATTCAGAAGGTTTATTTGAACATAGCTCTGTATAGCGACATAAACATCGTTTAACATGTTCTTCTTACATGTATTACATAAATCCATCGAATATACTTCACTTACACCACATCAAATTAGGTTTGATTGATTTCTATGGCTGTGATACAGCAATTTACATGCGATACAGCAATATACATGCAATACAGCAATATACATGCGGTACAGCAATATACATGAGATACAGCAATATACATGAGATACAGCAATATACATGCAATACAGCAATATACATGCAATACAGCAATATACATGCGATACAGCAATAAACATGCGATACAGCAATATACATGCGGTACAGCAATATACATGCAATACAGCAATATACATGCAATACAGCAATATACATGCAATACAGCTATATACATGCGATACAGCAATAAACATGCAATACAGCAATATACATGCAATACAGCTATATACATGCGATACAGCAATATACATGCAATACAGCAATATGCATGCGATACAGCAATATACATGAGATACAGCAATATGAATACATCTAGGAAAAATACTTTCTATTGTCATTTATTCCAGTGCATTATTTGCATGCACTGAAATTCCAACAACGATCGCACAAATTAATGATTTGCTTCCAGCCTTTTCAATAGCATTGTGTCCAGCCAGAAAGTAATCATGTCCCATAATGCATGTATGCAATGTATCAGATATTGGGAATTTTTGTGTTGGAACATTCTGATAGGTCAGTCACATGTCGGTAGTTTCTGCAGTTTTTGATGTGTGCCTCCATTGTTATATTTCCTCTTTCTGTTCTTTGTCTTTCTTCCCTTCATTTCTTTATTTTCCTTCTATCTCCTATTTTCATTGCTGGGCACCTTGCGCCTTTTCTCTGGTGAAGTTGCAGCGTTAGAGGCAGCAGCTGGCACCGTTAGATAACAGGCTAATTAAATCGCCATTGTGTGAGTGAACTGGAGGGTAGGGAAAAAGTAAGAAAAAAGCAATGTCATTCAGTGCCACATCACTGGGGAAACACACATTATCTACTTATGGCCTGAAAATGCAATGTCGGGGGCAGGGAGGGGGGGTTGTCTTGGTTACTTAATATTTTGTTAACATTTATATATGTTCTCAAATGTAGAGGAATAGCAGATTCATGCTTTACCTAATTGTGAGGAGACTACAAATTGTTTCGAGTGTCAAAACTACCAAATATTAAAGGGAGACGAGGAAAATGATCTAAGTTACCCTGGCAACACATACAGTTCCAACTCGTATTGTTTCCTTTCCTCTTACATTTAACATATTGCTCTAACTTTATATTTTCTGAGGGGTTCTCTTAATGGAGACTTATCGTCTATCCATGAGCGTAACTAGGAATCACTGGACCCCCCAGCAAAACAATGATGGGGCCCCTATACGTGTTTCATCCACAGTGGTTTTCTGGAAGGAAGAATATGGGTCTCCCTTGGCTCCCAGGCCCCCTGAGGTTGCTCGCCCTGTTCCCTTTGTAGGTATGCCCCTTTTTCCTTGATAAAACACACTGAGCATGTCTGGCTCAATGGGAGAGGAGTACAGAATTCACACAGCTGTGTTTCTAAGCAAATCCTAACCAAAGAAACAAGTGATATATAATGTTTTCTCCGTTTTCTGGGCCATAAGTCTAAAACGGGTTTAGACCATAAGGGACACATCACTCTAGCAATTTAACCTGTTATTGGTGATTCCTTGCAGTCATTCAGCCTTAATGATTTTGTTCATTTTTACCCAATTTGTTCAATTTATAATGTCTAGCTCCCCCCCAGGACCTCATAGTTCCCCATTATTGCCCTTTGTGTATTACTGTATAAAGTCTATATGAAATACTTGGCTAAAAATGATGATTCACTATTGCCCGTCAATTTAAATCAGTATATGAGCAGTTATATTAGCCATGAGATGCAATAAGAGTAGTTAAGGGATAAAACATCTTGAGTGATTAGGGGAGTACTTAAGGCATTGTTATAAAGAGTGCTTGTAGGAGCAATTGGAGGATAAACACTGGGAATTTTTAGAGAAACAGCTAATGTAGATTACAGAGTTCAGTCCTAAGGGGAGTTTAGTGAGGAATTTAAATAGACAGTACGTATTTAAGAGTGTATAGTAGTGTTTACTGGAGGAATTATAGGGAGATGTTTTCAGGAACAATTATGGAAGGAGTTAATGGTGTCAAGCAATTTGCTGATTGGCGATGTGCTAGAAAGAGCAGTTACAGGCAGAGCTATCAGTAAGGGGTCAAAGGAACGGAGTAAATAGTATACCGCTCACCCTGTATTAGTTAAAATAATAATACCCATAATAGCCTAGATGGGCATTAAGTAAAAATGAAAGTCTGTATCAGCAAATCAAGAATCTGATCATGTAGAAACAAGCCTCCCAGGACTGATAGGGTTAATCCATATAATTCCGAATGGAGACCATTTAGCACAGTAATATCATGGTCTGCTGCTTCTCAGCTGGGGCCTACACGCCGCTGCCTCTCGCTTTCTGTCCTTTTTTTTCTTCTTCCAGAAATGATTACTGAGGAAAATGGCAAAATATTCAGGACTGTGAGCACTAATGGTGCACATCTCAGGAGATCGCTAGAATGCTTTGCCTGTACTGTAATAGGTGATGCCCAGAAATTATGTCAATAAATATAAATAAATATAAATATAAACCAAGTAGTACTGGGCCCGGTCCATAATAATCTGAAACCATGGAGGTTAAAGAGGGTCTAATCCTTTAGCTAATGTAAACCATTGTTATCTCAATGCATTTACCAGAAACACAAAGAAGACTTTATGTGAAAACAAATCTACACCATCAATACTGCTGGCTTGACGGAGAAGTAGGGGGCAGTACTCAATTTGTATCAGGCCCCCTCTACTGGCCTATTTAGAGCACACATAGACATTTGGTAAAAAAATGGGTGGTGAGCAGAGAGAAGCATAACAAACAGACAAGTTATATTAATTGTCAATTACTATATCAAAATAACTACGTTTCGTAGGAAAACACCCTTCCTCAGGATCCCTATCACTAGCAGACCTGCTAATGGATATTGCTGAGTTCTTCTGAAACAGGACAGAGCAGGTACACTTACAGTAACAGATATCAGGTGGACACCAGATAGATGTAGTGTGGTGAATCCATTTTAAACTAGTTTATTGACATTGACTACAATAATTATTAAACTCTATGGTCAAAAAGTCAAACGTACTATACACTGTATCCGTTCACTACTGGGCTTTTACTTGTTGGCCTTTTCATTCACAAATAACTTTACAATGTCCCTTAATGCAGTACTAGGAGCTCATTCTTTTTGAATTTGGATTGTTTAATTGTGATTTATTGGACTACAAAAGAGACCTAGCCTGTGCGCAGTAATAGCTACTCGGGTTGGGGGGAAAGATGGATTGCTTCCAGTTGAAAAGACAATAAAAATCCATTAGTTTTCAGCACTAACAGAGACAATGAGTAACATACAAACCCCATCTGTTTAACATAGGAAGCTTTTTATCCTCCTCAGCTCTCTTAATGTTCTTTCTCCTAACACTATCAAACTGCTGAACAAGGAGACACTTGGGTAGACTTTTCGTTTGGTTATTGCTTCATCCTTTGTTTCTTGCTAATTTTGGTTGAGGTTTTAGCATCAGGAAGGCTACCTAGACACTGGCTTTAAATATAATGTCTACAGGGAGCGATTACGTCTTCTGTTAAATAGCGCAGATCTATCTTTATAAAGTCAGGTGTGATGCAGCATTGGTCTAGGTTAATTGCTTTTTTTTTTCATTTCGTATTTCATTAGTGGAAATAATTACATCTTTAATTTGTCAGTAGAAGTTATGATACATGCAGGGCTAGAGATACCGAACTTACAGTCAATGTAAATCCATTCTAAGGTCCATTTATAAACACAGAGAAAAAAAGAAAGATCCTAAAGCAGAAAGAACAGGCTGGCACTGAAGTACCATTCAATGTTTAACACAAGCACAGCAGTACAAGTGCCCTCTTATGTGCCTCAGCTCAGCCCGTCTCACCTCTCTATCTAAACATTCATGTTTTTTCATTTGTTCTGTATCCCATTTACTGTCCTACCTAAGAGGTTCTGGCTCTCTTCTGCACTCTTCATTTCCTATCACGCACCCATCCTCCCCCCCTCGTTTGCTGACGTATTCGTGTCTCTTCTCTTTCAGATGCTGGTGGCAGCTGGAGACGGACAGACACAGAGAGCGATTCATCTCTTGAAATCCACATCCCGGGGGTACAGAGGCGGCTGGAACAGACACATATACTTTCTCTCCTGTTTTTCTTTACCAATTTCATCCATCTATAGTTTTCATGGTTTTACAGTGGAGAAACAGAAATAGCAAATTAGCAACTGTTGACTACTATAAAGGTGCAAACTAACTTGTTTTCTAAGCATTTAAACAAAAGTGTTTCTCATCCTGCTGTTTAAAGTGCAATGTGCAGAATTTTGTTCAGGAATGGTGTGCACCCCCTTTACTGAACCGTGGCACTAAATTCTCTGGACCATTACACACCATTTTCCCTATTTGCCTAAATTCTTTCTTGGCTGCATCATGTCATGCTGGTGGCTGTGGTTGACCGCAGTCTTTTTCTTCTGCCATTTGCCAGCAGGTGCACAAGGTGACTGCTGGCTGATTGAAGGTGAAAAGGGGTATGTGTGGCTAGCAATCTGCAGTCAGAATCAACCTCCTTATGAGACCATTCCTCAGCACATCAATAGCACAGTTCATGACCTCCGACTTAATGAAAACAAGTTAAAGATTATTGGGTATTCCTCCCTATCACGTTTTGGAAACTTGACAGATCTTAACCTGACAAAGAATGAGATCTATTACATAGAAGAGGGAGCCTTCCTGGGACAGTCAAACTTACAAATTCTCTATCTGGGTTACAATAAACTGACCAATCTGTCAGAGGGAATGCTAAGAGGGTTACCCAGGCTACAGTTCCTTTTTGTACAGCATAACCTGATTGAAGTGGTGACACCTAATGCTTTTTCTGAATGTTTAAGTCTAATAAGTATTGATTTGTCCTCAAACAGAATAACAAAACTAGACAGTTCAACATTTAGTGGCCTCCAGGCACTGATGGTGTGTGAGTTAGCTGGAAACCCCTTCCATTGTGGATGTGAGCTTTATGGCTTTCTTGACTGGTTGGCTATGTTCAATAATGTCACACGCAACTTTGACAGATTACAGTGTGAGACACCCCGTGAGTTTGCTGGCTTTCCACTTTTGAGTCCAAGACCCCACCATAGCAGAAATGCCATAACTGTACTGCAAGCCCACTGCAGGAATGGTGGACACCTGTCTCTTCCAAGGGAGAGGCCCACACCTCTAAATCCTGATTCCTTTCATGACACAGATGAGAGTTCTGGTTTTAGTCCTGGGGATATTCTCCCATCCGAGCCTACTGCCCCATCAACCACAGATTTTTCAGTGAATCCAACAATTGATATTCATCATGTAACAGGAAACTCGGCTACTTTAATTGTCACTATCCCTTATCCTTACCAAAAACTGTATGTCCTGGTGCAGTACAATAACAGCTTTGTATATGATGTAACAACTCTAAAGCACAAGAAAGAATATATAACTCTGGACAAGCTCAAAGCCCATGTAAACTACACCTTCTGTGTGACTTCTATACGCTTTTCAAAACGTTATAACCACACATGTCTATTTCTTGCCACCCGTGGCAGAGATAAAGAAGAGTTTGCTCCAAATACTTCTACAACTACACATTATATCATGACAATATTGGGCTGTCTCTTTGGCATGGTTATTATCCTGGGAGTTGTCTACTACTGTTTAAGGAAGAAACGGATGCAAGAAGAAAAGAAAAAATCTCTAAATGTTAAGAAGACCATCCTAGAAATGAGATATGGCTCAGATATTGACCCTTGCATAGGTGCTCATTCTTCACAGAAGTTAACAGAGCACCCCATACCCATTTCTTGTATATCTTCATTGTCAACATCAGTAGGTGGACTTGGAAGTGGAAGTGAGAAAGGTATTCCTCCAAAAACAGTTAATTCTCAAATAGGAACACCAAAAGTCCCAAAAGGTACAAACTATATGGAAGTTAGAAGTGGAGATGGCTTAGACAGGAACCAAAGGAGGATGTCAGCAGGGGAAGAGGATGAAGATGATTTTCGTGAATTAGACAATGGAGATGGATCAGCTTCTGAAATATCTACAATTGCCAAAGAGGTGGACAAAGTCAATCAGATCATTAATAATTGTATTGATGCACTGAAACTGGACACTGCTTCTTTTTTAGGCGGGGGGGACCCAGAGCTAGGCTACGACTGCCAGTCCATTCCAGCCAGCTCATCTGGACACTTGGAGAGACTGAGTTTTCTCTCTCCAACATACAAGGATGGTGTGCACCCTCTACAGCGCCAACTCAGTGCAGATGCAGCCACAGTCACCAAGAAACGCTGCAGCATTTCCTCTAGTGGCTCCATCAAGAGTGCTAGAGTTTTTAGCTTGGATGTCCCAGATCAATCTCTTAAATGTGACTCCAAATACATTGAAAAAAGCAGCCCTCTTAACAGTCCCTTGGATCGCCATCCTCTAGTATCTTCCTCTGGAGTACAGCACTTAGATGTTAAATCATCCTTCCACTGTAGTGAGCACCGCCATTCCTTCCCAGCACTTTATTATGAAGAAAGTGCTGATACACTAAGCCAGAGGGTCAGCTTCCTAAAACCCCTTTCCCGTTCTAAGAGAGACTCCAGTTATTCCCAGCTCTCCCCTAGACACCATTTCTCGGGATACTCTTCAAGCCCAGAATACTCTACTGAAAATACTCACAAGATCTGGGAACGCTTCCGTCCTTACAAAAAACACACCCGAGAAGAAGTCTACATAGCAGCTGGGCATGCTCTTCGTAAAAAAGTGCAGTTTGCTAAAGGGGAGGACTTGCATGATATCTTGGATTACTGGAAAGGGGTATCTGCACAACAAAAACTGTGATGGCCACCGTAAAAGGTGGAAATAGTATATAAAGGATGTCAGGGAAGTGGACAGGTGTTTGATGAAAACTGTGGAGTTGAATTACTGCAGTTTGCAATTAAAGTTTACATTGGGGTTGGGGGGGTGTGCCCTCATAGAGGCGGGGAGGAGAAAGTTTGAATTGTGGGTTTCTGGTCAAGGCTTTTTCTAGCACAGGTCTCCCCCCTTTAAAACACCTCCCCACTCTATAACACACACTGTACTAGTGGTTTTCTCTCCTCTTAATATATTTCAGTTTTATGTTTTTAAGTTGGTTTCCCGTAAGGCCTCTTATTTGTCATATGTCGTAAGCTGAATTCACACAGCAATAAGGCACTTCAGGGTTGTAAATAATTATTAAAGAAAAACACAGCGTCAATTAAATACACAAATTTTGCAAACTGACATTAAGAACTAATGTTAATTTTTCATACTCCCAGAGCAGACACAGGTAGGCCTGATTTATAAAAAGATTTTACCCCAAAGGTACTTTCTGGCTTCAGTTCATGTCATGATTAAAATGACAAGAAAAGTTTCTATAGAAACCATTGGTATTTTAAATTACTATTGTGTTGCTACTTTATGACCACAATGCAAAATACCGATTGTGGTGTATAATAGCATATCACAGGGTATTACCAATAGGCTCAACATTGCAGTCTTTAAAGGGTCACTAAGCCCCTTAGTGACACTTTTTTTCTAAACCATTCTATAATTCAGTGGGAGTGGGATAGCACTTGTTCCAGGTGCTCCTATCTCCCACTGATATATATAGAATGGTTTTAACAAAATGTTGGGGACAGTTTAATTCCCATTTAATCAAACAAGAAAAGAGATGATCAATGCACATTCCTGGGCTCCATATATCATAATATCTATGCTAGTGCAAACAGTAAAAACATGGGGGTTTTTAGTAACAATTTTACTGTTTGCACTAGCATAGATATTATGATATATGGGGCCCAGGAATGTGCATTGATCATCTCTTTTCTTGTTTGTTCTAATGTTTTGGTCAGATCAGTAGCACTTCCACTATTTGTTACAGAGTATTTTTGCCACAGGAGTGCTCCCACAGCCCCCCTTTTGTGTAATTCCCATTTAATGACAAGCCAATGTGTTACCCTATAGAGTGTGGGGATCCAGCTAGAAAACGGTGAATTGGTTGGCTGCAAACATGGTGGCTAAACAAATACAAAAGCATTAGGCTGGGTGCACACCATGTAATTTTTTTGGCAACTGATCGATATTTCTGTGTAAGTCAGGCCGAAAAATTGCATGGTGCATATGAGTTTCCACCTGGCTGACCGTTTTCTAGCGGGATGAAAACAGTGTGTACCCATCCTTAGGCAAGGGAAACCAATACTAATAAAGTTAAACATCTGTGTTTCCCTTTATATTTAAGATTATTATAATTTCAATTCACATGGGCTGTTTGATAAAAAGTCAATTTCACAGTATAAAAAAAATAAAATAAAACTGCAAAGCCTATAAATGGCTGTGAAACATTTAATGTTCCACTTTCTATAATGTTCCATGAAGAAGAACCATCATGGGAAATTCATACAGTAAGGCTATCATAGAAATGGCAGAATATTTTGTTAAAATAAATAAACTACGGTATCTAGCTGTAAATTGCCCTTTCGCTTGTCCTCATGGCCTTATACATAATATAGCCTTAAAGCACAAGAAAACTGTAATGAAAGTATTCCATCCAAACCCCTCCCATTCACAGTACCCAGGGTGATAACCTGCTCCAGTAGGTCCTCATCCTGGGTTCATCTGGTAATCTTCAGTCCAGGACATGTCCAATTTGTTTACGGCATTTTTGCAGAGCACGTCTTCCTATTGGACAGATTTCTAGACACAAGAAGATTGGTGGTGCAAGTCAAACCAGCTATCAAAATATTAAATTAACAGGGATAAAGATGGGTACACCTATCGTTCACCACTAGCGTCAGCTGGCACGAATCACTGTCGGTCACGGTGAAAGTTAACCCATCTGAAATTTTTTTTTTGGCCAATATTGGTCAGTTGGTCAGAACAAAAGCATGGTGTGTACCCTAGTGGTGTGGAGTTAGCAGTTTAGGTCCTAACCCTGGTTACTTTGAATGGGAGAGGGCAAGTTAGAACACGTTTATTGTCCTTAAGTGTGCAGTAATGTTCACTTTAATTTTTTTCCATTTATTTGGCTCTTACCTTCCCACCAAACTTAATGAAATAAAACGTTTCAAAACATAAGGTAGTAGAGCTAGAAAATGGCTCACCATGTAGTAAAAATTTGTTCAGAACAAGTCCAATTATTTACACTTTATAAGTAGCACTTGATCTGAATGATATTGGCTTTAGTAAAAAAAAAAAGGTTTCCATTCAGCTTTTAAAATGCAATGCACTTTTCTTTGCTTGTGGATATACCTGGATATCCTTTCCCGTCTAATGCTAAAACCCTGCAAGGTTTGCCGTTAATAAAACTTTGTACACACGAGTAGACATTTGCATGTTTATGCATTCGGTTGGGCATTGATCGGTGTTCTGCCGGGAGATTTTTGATCCACAGAGGCTGTTCATCTGTCATATCTTGATCGCAGGTGAAAATCGCCCGTGTGTACGAAGTTTAAGGGTCTGCTGCATTCAAAGATAAGAGTTTACCCTTTTGGTCCTGTTGTATCCGGAATAAAATTTTAGAAAAGAAGGAAAGACTATTTCTTTAAACTAAGATAATATTGCTGCATTTTTCTGAAAAAAAAATTACAGGAAAATTCATTAGTCATATGCGTGCCTTATTGCATTTCGAAACCTCCCTTTCCTACTTGATTTATTGCAGTTGCTTGTCCTTTTCTTTTGAGCTAGAGGATTTCATATTTGTTATGTGTCAGTATACGGCACATTAACATTTACAGCGAGAAAATCATCTTCTCATCTCTTTAAGACATTAAATAAAATGTGTTGATTAAAAGGAGGATTTCTGCACAATGTCCATCATGGACCCACTGACGAGGTCTGTAAACCTTAAGAAAGTGTGTGAAGTCAGCTTGCGATATTCCCTTCTAGGACTTTCATGTGCATGGGTTTAATCCTATGACTTCTGAACTGTCTGTTGACTAATAATCTCTTCATAGCCAAAGGCACTTTTTAGAGGTTACCTGTCATAGCAATGTCAGTGTTAAATTTGCCTTTCAAAAGCTACAAAGGTTATTTAGTTTTCATTGGCTGATTTTTGGAGACATTATCTGTTTCCTGTTTCTTACGTTTTTACTTTTCATTTGGCGGGTGCGGGGGGAGGGAGGTCTAGGGAGGTGACACAATATTTTTGAACAGTGATTTTCAGGAGAGGAAGCTGGAATTGTCATTTGTTTTTGCATGCATTAGTGTAAAAAACAAAAATAACAAAACACAAAGGAAGTAAAGAAAAGCACTTGACAGAGTTTTTAATGAAGCTCTTCTGAATATAAGGCATGGGAGGATCCTGTCTGCTTAGCAATGGCTGGTATCTATGGGTGCAGGGTGCAGATATTTATGGCTACGCACAAAAAGATATTTGGAGCCATCCAACCGATATTTCTGTATTTTGGTCAGTTGGCCTTAAATATCAGTGAAAATTTTTCAGCTACAGGCAAAAGGATGATTGGAAATATCGGAAAATCACTGCAGATCTGTCGGGCACAGCAACTTTTACTGCAACCAACACCGTTTCAGATGGCCGTACAGTCAGCCAGGCTGACAAATTGTGCCGTGGATACCTAGCTTAAGGCTTAATTTACCCTAACTGTTCTCTCTAACACTATATGCTCTTGATTCTAGGCAAGCCCAGATTTATCATTCGGCCCAGTAGGCAAGCGCCTAGGGGTGCCTGTTGTAGGAAGGATGGCTATCAATCTCCCCCCATCCCTCCACCCCCTATATATTTCTATTTTCTTTCAAAAAAAGAGAAAATGGGTGTGGTTTGGGGTGTGGTCTATATTTAGGGGTGGACTAAGGGTACAAGGCTTTTTGGGCCTACAGGCTCCTGAGGTATAAATCTGCCTCTGATTCTAGGCTTCCTTCGTAGATGAATTATGTCTTTGTATAAATTATTTTATACATGTAGAACAGGTAGTGTTATGAGCAGGCAGTGTGAGCGCTAACTGATCAGCCTCAGGATTCTTATTATTATAAAATACACATCGTGTTTGATAGCCCAGCTGCTTGCCAATCCCTTTCCACAGATTCTTGCCTAAAAGTACACATTAAGATCACCATTGTGATTTTATATTTAAAGAGAAAAATAGTTTCCATTGAACAGCTATTCCCTTATTGTTGAGTCTTATGAAGAGTAAATTTGTCCTGGTATTTAATTCGGACAAGCAGTTAAATAATATTCTTTATACACGCCAAGATTCCACTGGGTGGATATGGTGTGAGAAATACCCCAATCCCTAAAATTCTTTATGGTCCAGTAAAGCTTGTGTCGGGAGGTAGATGTATCTGTGAGGACCTTATATTGATTATTGCCGAGCACCACTAGATAATAATAATGATAATCACTGCACCTTCATTTCTGACCCTGTAGATATCAGCCTGAGACGTTGTTCTTTATACAGATAACGAGAAAATCAGAAAGTCCTCTGGTTTACTGTCTTTCCATATTATGTTCAAGTGCCACACAATTGTTGCAGAAAAAATGAATGGTTAATGGAAAAAAAATCTATTTCTATATTTGCAATAAATTTCTTATGAAATTCACCACATTTGGCATTAGTGTGTTTTTTACGACTAAATGGAAAAATGGGGTTTCTATTGTTACTGGCTGTGGGTTACTCCAGCCCTACGCAAGGTACCATGCTCAGCTCTGTATAAACAGCTGATTGCCCGTATGTTAATAAAGGTGCGGTTTTCAAACACCGCCAGCCCAGTACCTCTGCACCTTTATTAACATAAGCACATTCTGCTGTTTAAAAACAACTGATCATTATACATTGTCTGCTGCTAGGGTGGGGTTTGTCAGGGACCTGCCATGAAATTTGCAGGGGGGCCTGGGGCCCTGCAATTCAGCTACTGAAAGCTGGCAATACATTTCTTCCGTATTAATTTAGTATATGGAACCAGTGAAATCCAAATGTAACTTGCTAGCCGATGCTGCAGCCGACAATGGCGGTTCGCTTCCATTGGGATCGGACATTTCAATCCATACACATGGCTGATAATATGCAAATTGCGTCAGATCAGGGTTTGCTATTACTTGTCATGTGTATGGACTAAATTACTGTGTGCAGGGAAAAACAATATTTAAAAGAAAGAGATATATTAGGGGATCCTTTTCTATTGTAAGGGTCCTGTTGGGATTCAACCTTGTATATAATCTTTGATTCTTTAGAGAAAAGCATTGAAATGCAAAGGGGTCTTTAAACATCTTCTGAAACATATTAACATAGACTTTAAAGGAGAACTATAATGTGTATAAAGGTTTTTTTTTAAAAACAAACAGTCAAAATGAAAAATACTTGGGACAGGGATACAAGACTGGTAATTCCTACCTCCCAATATTTTTACTGTGAGGAGCTCCAGCCCAAAGAAAACTGATTCCTGATTCCAAAGAAAATCCAACCTCCCTGCGCCATGTACATTTTTAAAAGGTTAATAGTATAGTATTTTTATCCTTTAATGTGTAAATGGAACTTTGAAGACAGAAAGGAAATACAATGATATACAAAGGTGTGAAGTTTGTTCTGCTGATTTGTTTTCTAATTTGGACTGGATAAAATATGTATTGGCTAGTTATACTAATGTATTATTGTCTGACAAACCCAGCAACCACCAGCAGAATGACTGAGACATTAGGAATTGCAACTTCATGGAGAATCTTTACCAAAAAAGGAAAGGTGAGATCCAGGTAGGATTCCCAAAGAGCACATTCTATAAAAAGACATTACCCCCGAGCCAAGAGTACAGATTCCAACCAGTGTTGGACTGGCCACCCAGTGCACCATGGGAACTCCTGACAGGCTCTTTTTTTATTACAAATGCTAACCGGAAAATATTTTACTAAATGAGCCCTGGTTAATTCTTTGTTGGTGGGATATTGGGGAAAGGTTCACTGGTGGACAGCAAGTCTTGTTTTAACACAGCATTATATTTTAAAACCCTGATCTGAAAATCATTGTGGAGCTTTAGGTTCCTTTAATGGTACAACTATACATCTGGGTTCTGGGGGTACTAGTGCACACTGGGTACAGTTTACCCAAGGAGTTAATCACACAAGCAAATAATATTCTCAGTCACTCTCCCTAAAGTGAACAAATTTCATTATGAACCAACCATCTCACAACATCAGGATTCACTCTCAGAAGGGGGAAGGTTTCCCTGGTACTTTCATGTCTATAAAGGGAAAGCTGGTAGATAATGAATGGAATCACAGTAGTACAATGCAATCTATGAGTAAGAATCCTTTATACTGGGCATTCCTTCATTTAGAGTCAAGTTGCTTCTAAACTGTAAGTATCTCCTGGCAGCAATGAACTGGTATTTGGGCTGCAGATGGAGACCCAAAGATTGGCGAATGCTGATGCCCCATCTGGGTTCTTTGCCTGGCGTCTCATTAGAGGTCACGCATGTTTTTTTACTGTAGCAGCTGTGTTGTGTGATCTAATCATACAGAGGGCTTATCAGACTGCCTGTGAGAAGGATCAGTGCAGCTGGTTCGTGACAGAAAGGACTGAAATCCATGCACTAGTACAGATGAGTGTGATTTGACTAAACCACAAACATATATTCATTATTTGTATATAAACATTCTGCCAATCATCCCCATGTGGGGCTGCGGGAGTAAGAAAGAGTTAAAAGATAATTTGGTAGTTCAAATCCACGCGGCCTTGCTTGCAGGCTGGAAATCGCTCCAATAATGGATCACGTTGACTGTGTCCCTCATAGCCAGGCCTTTAACTAGAGAAAATGTGGCGTAACTAGGAATCACTAAGCACCCAGCAAAACTATGATGGGACCCCTTAACCTACAGTGGATTTCTGGGGGAAGGCTGTATCAGTCATTGCCATAGGGAAAGTAAGAAGGTGACCTGACCCCCCCACCTGGCTTCAGGGCCCCAATGCAGTCACATGGGCTGCTCCCCTGGTAGTTATGCTCCTGGAATAGTGAACTAAATTCCCCAATTTCCTGGCTATGGAATCTCATAGGGAATGTCTCTCCTTGGTGGGGAAAAGGGTTTGAGTGCTGCCATTCATTACTACACAGGAAACACAGAAGTGGCCTGAAATGAGACATAATTTGGGATTTGGCAATGGGTCTTTATATTGAGGTCAGGATCTGCATAATAGGATGCAGTGCTTGGAAGCGGTAGTCGTGGGTGGGAGGGAATTATTTTAATTTCTGCCTTCTCACCTTCTTCTCACACATTACATTTCTCCGTCAAATGTGTTTCTTCTCTGTCTCTGTTTCCCTCTCTCACTCACACATTCCTTCTCTCTCATCCAGCACTGTACAGTATTATCATCCATTATTTTATTTTATTTTTCCCGTTCATAAACTGCTAATGCATCTTGTAGAACTGTACAATTAGGTCAAGGCTTCCATTACACTGCAGCAATGTAGAGCTGTCACTACTGAAAGTTATGAAGTCTCATCCCCAAGAGCTTACAATCTAGACTTGGAATGCACCACCTGTGTTGGTAAAGCTGCAGGGTACTTTGTGTAACCCAATAAATAAAGATCATAATTCCTCCAGGCTGGGAGGTTGCTGTGATGGGTGCTGTCTCTGCTTCCTGTCAGAGGGAACATCAAACTATCAATACCTCCAGGAGGTAACAGCTCTTTTAACAGAGAGAAGTGCTAATAAGGGTCAGATTCCATTACAACCATTGCCCCTTACCCACATTATTAACCCTATAACACACTGTAATCTGTGATCTTGGTCATTGTTAAAATTACATGTTTGTTCCATTGCATTATCCAGCCATTCGTCCAATTGATGTTCTCATCAAATGCACAGGTCCAGCAAATCTGTACATACCACTAATAGAAGCCCTCCCTTGATTCTTACCCCCTCCGCTGGCTTCTTGCATTCTTGTAAATCCACTGACAGATTTGCCCCCTGCCCTCCCCTGATGTGCAGAGCGCTTTTAATGATACTCTGTGGAATCACAGGGGGTAATAGGATTAGGTGGAAAATCCAGTTTTCCTATGGATGAGAAGGAAACAGCTAGAAAGGAGAAAGCAAGCAATGCGGGGGAAGAGGGAATTGTAGGCTGAAGGACAGAAGCAAATGCAGAAGAAATAAGATGAGAGAAGGGAGGGCAGCAGAATGAGAGAGGTGTGTGGATCTGTTACACAGAGAAGAAACCAAATTGTGTGTCTAATGCTCCTCACCCACCAACCATAGGATTCTCCACCATTCTGCACTCTATTCTCTCCTTTAGCTATTCTCTTTTTACGACTTTGCTGCATTATCTCTCCCACACTCTGGGGGGGTCATTTAATAACAGTTTTACAATTACCCAGCACAGAACAGCGACTGTAGGCAGTGTGTGGGAAATCTCAATTACGCTCCACAAATATCACTGGTACCTGTGGAAAAACCACTTGCAGAGAGTGTAATTGGGTGAAGGGTGCTCAACCATTGATTATTCAGCTGGAACCGCAAATAATAGAATCCAGCAACTGCACGCGGCTTGTTTTTCCCATGACCCCACCAACATATAAGAAAAGCCTGGTGGGCCACTATGACCATAGAATTACAAGCAAATGATATATTTATAAAGCAGTGAAGTCATTTCAGCACAAATTTATTTTGCACTTTTTGCCATTTTACCATTTTTTATAAAAAGGTGAAAATTACTGGCGAATACAACTATTGCTGTAACACGGGCAGAAAAATAGCTGTAAGTTAGCCATGCTGGAAATTAGTTATGGTGTTTTAACCCATTAACAAAATGGAGAAAGAAAATTTCACCTGGGTGACTATTGCTAAAAAAACACCAGGGACCTTATTCAATAAGAGCAAAATGTTGCTGGTATTCCTAATCAGCAGCAACCAATGAGATGTTTTCTAACTGCTGTAGACAAAATGTCTCTGATTGTCATTCATTCAGGTCATGGTCTATCTGCAGTATTCAGTTAGATCAACTGGACTTGAAGTTTCATCTTATTTTCACTAGTCATCTTACTTGCTTTCTCAATATAGAAATACTTGTACAAGAATAATTTGCCAATATTTCTAGATCAGCATATAACTGCAAAAAGTTAGCAACCTCCTGATTGCAAGATATTGATTATATTTCACTTATTAAAATGAGGTTTAATAAACTTCTCTAGGTAAAGCATCAAAACAGCATTGTATGTGGCAGACAATAGATGTTAATTCCCCAAATCTGTTCAGGCTTGGTTTCTTTATTTTGATATAAAAGGCCTCCTGCACATCTCCTTTATACCAATATTCTACTTTGTCCAAGATGTTGACATTACAGTCTGCTAATTATTCAAACCCCCGCCCCCCCCCATACAAATCAGAGCAATTTTTATTTGAATTAATTTATGATGTTCCTCTTCTTGTGTTTCGGTATTGGGGTCTTTTGGATGCACCTGTTGCTGCCTTAGTGTGTTGCTACATATGGGATGAGTTTTCTGTATGTTTTAACTTTTTAACACAGCTTTGGAATATCACCAGTGTTCCCTTCAGCACACATACAGCAATCTAGAAACACTTGCTTCAGCCTTCAGCAATAGACAAGCCCCATTTGTCAGGACACTAGAAGTGCCTCACCTGACACGGTTGTCCCCTGGACTTGATTTTGCATCTGTGCCTTGGTTGATGATACTTGAAAAAAGGCAGGGCAACTGGTGGACTGGGCACTTCCATCTGGAGAACTGGACAAAGCAAGGTATAGAAGGAGAAGACAAAAAAACAGGAGTCCGGGACAGAGGATCAGAACACAGGGAATCAGTCAGTGGATCAAACTTGAGCTAGGGAAACCACAAGCTATATCGGGCAAAGCATGTGTGGAAGACAGGAGCTAAAATAGCAGACTAATTGGTAGACATGGAAAACACAAGCAGTTGGAAGATAGGCTAAAAAAAATTGAATTTGCCACCAAATACTATAGGGACTAATAGGAGAGAAGAAACATGCTCCTATAGAAATGAACCAAGTCTTCTGGAAACACCCAAATATGCGACAAAGAAAGCAGAGTGGCGTGTGAGCAAAGCAAACGTAAGGAAAGGCCAATACTGACAGCTCTGGCTTCACTTGTCTAATGTGCTGCATTAATGCTATTCAGCATTATTACTGCTACTTTTCACCACATAATTTTTCCGCTTCTGTAAATTCCACTCTTTATAAATAGGGCAAAAAGAAAAAGAAGTTTACAAACATGACACTGTTTCAGAGTTTATATCTGAACTCGTCACTCTGCATACTGGTTCTCTCTTTGGTTCAATTCTCTCTCTCTCTCTGGTTCTTAAGTCTATTTTTCTTTCTGATTGTCTAAAAGCTCGTACACCAACCCATGAACCCAACCATGGCGACGCCATAGCGGATCAACGAATGACCCCCGAACACATACACACGTGCTACTATCGTCGGAAACAGCCGTGAACGTGCTTCGGTGGTCATGCAATGGTGCAAAGATCGGACGTGTGTACAAGGCTCCCCCTTATTTCCTTAAACTGCCTATCCAGTGTCATTTTAAAAGAAAGTTCAGTGGAATGCAGAATGCACACTGCCTTGGAATGTTACATGTGTTTGTCACATAGATCATTAATTTGAATTCCTGTACCTACGATGAACACAATATACAGGAGACAGTGTTCCTCTCTCTTAACAGGATTACTGAGATCTGAATTGATGGTAACGTTGGCCAATGAAAAGCTTTTTTAACTTGCGTTGGTGCGGCCAGATAATGCTTTGAGACCGACATCACCTCTAATCAGCCTGGATGTTTTTTCAGAACGTTGCATAATGCAGGCCATAGACAACTGTTTCAGATAAATAGCAGTGTGTATTATATAGAAACAATAATATCACAGATCAGTTTTTCCAGATTTGAAAAATTGGTCCTTACCTGCCCAGATCTGTGCATGTAGGCTGGATCTGCTGTTGTACATGCAATAGAAGGCCTGGAATGTGGTTGGAAGGCTTTTCATTGTTATGATCATATATTATTGTATGGGGCCTAGGAATGGGCTCAAGAAGTCACAAGAAGTTCATGTATAGAATGTCATATCCAGACTTCTATCACTGGGTTAATGGCCACTGCCAGTGGATGTATGGAAGGTTTGTGATGCTTTGGGAGTTTAAAGTAATTGACAAGTTTTGCAGCGATAGGAGACAAATTAGGTGATCCCTTTGTGTCTATGGATGGCTTAACAAAGATGGGCTGATATCATGAAAACAAAGATTTGTACATACTGTAAAGGATCTGTTTGTATATAGTCATCTATACCTTCTGACTCTCCACAAGGGGCTATTATTACAGAAATATTTTCCTTTGTTTTCTTTCTTTCCTTCCTTTTTTTGTTTCTTGCTGACAAGGTCCATATTTCTCCACATTCCATATTATAAACTGCAGTCTTTTTCTGCCTCTTTTCCTGTGAGCTCTCTCTGTCTCTTTACTGTCTCCTCCCTTCCCTGACCGCTCTTTCAGCTGTCTGCCTAAAAGGCATTTAATTAAAATCCCACAGATCGATGCCCTCCCTGGATCCCTCTGCTCATCCTTCTCACTCACCGACAAATCCGCATCTGTACACAGTGTGGACACGTTACCTTTTTACAGCTTTGAATGGGACAGATTGTGTCTAGTGGTGGTGTGTAGTTCGGTAAAAAATCCAGGGAGATGATTTATTGGAATCTCCCTTCCCAAGCCCAATGGGCTATTATTTTTTTTTTTGCTGGACCTTTTTGGATTCCCATCCACGGTTGCATTGCACATAGGCTACCATAGATAAGCAAAGAAATCTAACAACAATCAGAACCAGCAAAAATTCAAAATATCGATTCCCACGTGCGGTGCTGCCATCAAATCCTGACGATAGTTTTATTAAACAAGCAAATGGAAAAATAAATCGACCAAAGACAATATGTGTATTTGCCTAAACAAACTGCCTTTCTGTCATGTTACAGCATGGTTCAAGGCATTATTGTACCTGTTTAAGGATAATTTGGCAAAGGTTCACTGAAGAATCAGTGTCAGTTGGAGCATTTCTTGTGCATGAGCACAGGGACTGGCTGTATTTTTGCATGACAGACAGATCAAGCTAAAAGAAAGAACATATTCTACCCTTTTTTGCAGTTTTTAGAGTGAATTATCTCTTGAAATATAATACTAATGGTGGACATAGACACTAAGATCCCAGTATTAGGATATGGATGATCGGCCAATAATTTGTGGTCTAGTTGATTTTTTTCCCCGCAGATCATACAACCAAATTGTAGCATCTATGGCTAACTTTAAAGATATAAAAGGCAACTGACATAAAAACGTGCTGCATTCAATGCAGCCATAGCTAACCCTTGCCATATGTCCCCATCTCTTAATGGGCATGTTTACTCCCCACAACAGAAAACCTATATGTAGCCTAATCTCCCTTGCAAACCCCACAACAGGAGAAATTACACATAAAAGAAATGCCAGAAGGAAGATTTGCCCCTTCACTCTACTTCCTGGGTCTTCTGGGTAGTGGCAGTCAGTTAGGGCCCATGACTGCTCCCCCACCACATCCACAGAGCATGTGTGAGATTGTTAAGAGGAGACAAGAACCTTTACAGGAGGGGATAGCAGTTGCAATAGAATTATTCCTTCTGATACATCTTGCAAGTATGTTAGTATTGTGGTCTTGGGGTTTGGCTATGTATAAGTTTACAGTTGGGAAGGTGGACATGTCCTTGAATAAATATGAACTAGCCGAAAGCAATATTTTATATCTGGGACCACTACTACAGAACACTACTACTAAAATGCAATCTGGTACCGTTATAAGGGCACCAGTAAGCTTTATGGAATAATTCGCATATAGCTAGGGCAGAGAACAGGCCAAGGTCAAGGAACACAGCAATTGCAAACCACTCACATCTCAGGATCATGCACAGATGATGAATCTAATGGTCTCTGCCCTGCTCCTCGGACACTAGGTCTCACCTACCCCTCTCTCTGTCCCCTTTTCACTAGTTATTCATCCTTGTAGAAATCTCTAGGAAAGGATTCCTAGGCATCATCTATGCATTCACTTTCCCAGTCATTAATATTTATATTTATACAGTGTATAATTTATTAACATATTTTCACATTTTACATCCAGGAATGGCTTGCAATAAACCGGTTATTCTGGAAACATCATTTATTTAAAATTAGACATTCAATGTCACTGCAGCTGTTGCTGAACTACAACTCTAAGATTCAGATCATGACAGAATGCCAGGCTTCGCTTATCCCCATCCATAGTAATAAACCTACAGATTTCAATATGGAACTGCAACAGTAATGTTGATTTTGATATTTCTGCTGGTTCCATTGAGCCTTAAGCCAGGATGAGACGGTAATTATGGGGAGTTATACACGGTGTATCTTTTATGCCCTGTGCCTGTTACATTAGTCAAATTATCTCTTTAAGTTCCCTCATCTGCTGTTAGGACCTTAACGTGCATTGTCATTGTGCAAGGATTCCATAATTGTGCCCTAGAGGCGAGCATCACTGAGATCTCAGAACGTCTTGCTACCTCATTTGTGGAGACTTCTCCTTGATAAGGTAGCTGGAGGCTTCCTAGAGTGGGGAGACAGGACCTGGTTTGCCTACTGAGTGATTTACAGTCTCCTCTCTCACCTCGTGCCTTTCCCCAATCTGTCTTGGTAGCAAATCTGCTCTTCTCCTTCCTCTATGGACTCAAACACTGTTCATGTTTATTTATCTCGGCCAATAACTGACAGCTACTTCAGCAACCACAATAACAGATTTCACTGTATTAATGTATTTACCGTATATATCCAGTTTATTGAAATGCAAAACTAATGACAAAGTTGTGCATTGTAAAATAAATAACAGTTGTCTGTTTAAGGAGAACCACCTAGTTTAAGCATTAAAATGCCCAGGCCAAGGCTTTATATGCCAAGACAAGCCAGCCCAGCCCTGCACGCAGTTCTCCCAATAACGGATTTTAATGCAGTTTTCTTGCAGATATGGGCTAGAGATGTGTGGCGTTTTCCAGGGAAATTGTGTATAGGAGCCTAATGAATATTTGATGCAATGCTGGAAACTGCATACATTGATTACATGCTAACGCCACACACTGATTTATTTCTTACCTCCATCTTTGTTTCATTACCTTCCCACTTTCAGCTAAGACTAGAGATGGCCGGTTCGCGGACCCGAACCTGGATCCGCCGCGGATTTATCACGTCCGCGAACGGCGGATTATTCCGGATTTTCCGGATTTTCCGCCTTCCGAACTTCCGAACCGCGGATTTTTTTTTTTTACGAAAATTTTCGAAAATACGAGTATCTCCGTAATTACGAGAATCCGCGATCTTCCGGGGCCCGGAAAACGCGAAGATCCTCGTAATTACGAGGATTCTCGTAATTACGAGAATTTTCGGAAAAACGAGACATTCTTGTAAATTCGAATTTTTGGGGCTTATTTTCAAGACGGAGCAAGCCACATGACCCAAATTAGCCAATGGCAGCTAACATGATTATTGCCAGCCCCCTGGGTATAAAAGGCTGCTTCACAGGCGACATTTTGTCAGTGTGTTGGAGTGTGTTTAGTGGAGACCTGACAGTGTAGGAGTTGGAGAGAGATTTTTGCGCTTTTTGAGCTTTTTGAGCTTTCTGTGTGTGGATTTCAGTGTGGTGGTTTAGCACTTGTTGTTACCCACCCCTGTATTCACACATCTTGAGACCCAACAGTCCTTTTAAGGACTAACTTTGTGAGACCCAAAAGTCCTTTTAAGGACTAACCCCCCTGTAAGTCCTTTGGACAAATTTTGTGTTAGACCTTTTAGAGGTCTAGGTGTCCTGTTTTTTTGTTTGTCTTTCTGTATCTGTGTGTCAGTGTCTGTGTGTTTTGTGTAGCTGACAGTGCTGCCTTTAGCAGCAATCAGCAGCTTTTGCTGTCTGATCTGCTGTTTGCTGTCAGTTGTGTCTGTGTCCTATTTGTGCTTTTAGTGTAAAAAAAAAAAAAAAAAAAAAAAAAAGCTTTGTGTTTATTTGTTTGCTTCTGTGTTGTTTTGTTGCTTTGTCTTTTGTGTTTGTGTGTGTGTGTGTGTGTGTGTGTGTATATATATATATATATATATTAATTTTTGGGGGGATAATTTGGGAGAGGGAAATGCCTGGCAGGGCAAGAGGGAGACCCAGGAGCAGGGGTGCTTCTGCACGTGGAGGGAGAGGGAGAGGCAGAGGAGAGCCTACTGAAGGCTCTGGCCAGGAGCTACCTGGCCCTTCGCAGGGCAGCCGGGTTACCGTGCCCGATATTTTTAGGGGTAGCCGGGCTAGGGCTATCCCTTCTGATCAAGGAAGGCGGGTAGTAGAGTGGATTACCCAGCCTTCCTCATCCACCTCCTCACAGGCACAGAGCAGCCGAGCTGCTACTGTAGATATTGTGCCTACTCCTTCCTCACCTGAGGCTCCTACTGTGGGCATGGAACCTGATCCGCTCTATCAGGAGTTCGTTGCCCACATGACCCGTACCTTCGGGGATCCGGAGGAGGAGTCTCAGGATATGTTTTCGCACACTATGTGTGGGGCTAGTGTGCTTGAGGAGGAGCTGTGCACTGATGCACAATCTTTCCTGTCACCCGAGGCGGAGGAAAGTGCTCAGTGCACAGGGGGACAGGAGGCTGACGATGTCACGCAGCAGTCTGTGAGCAGCCAGGGAACTAATGCAGGGGGTGAGGTTCCAGATGCTGCTGCTGTTAGTGATGCAGCCTCCAGTATTGAGGAGGTGGAAGTGGACGATGAGGTCACCGATCGTCCATGGGTGCCCTCTGTGAGAGAGGAGGAGGAAAGTGTCTCTGAGGGATGTCCCTCAGAGCATGAGCACGATCCTGAACCCAGAGGCAGGACTGGGGGCAGGGGCCGGGGCAGAGGCAGTGCACCTAGTGGTGCACGTGGAGGTACGGCACCAATGAGATCTGGTGCCAGTGCCCCACAGCAGCAGGTGACCTCTGCTCCGAGTCGTGTCGGTGGCTCAGCGGTGTGGGAGTTCTTCTCACTGGCTCCAGGTGACAGCACAGTTGCAGTGTGCAAGTTGTGCCTGCAACGTGTTAGCCGTGGGAAGACCACATCACATTTGGGCACCTCCTCTATGAGGAGGCATATGATTCTGCACCACTTTGCCCGGTGGGAGCAGCGGACAGGGAACGTGCAGGCACCCACACGTTCCCTACCTCGTGCCCAGGTAGCCACCGTTCCTCCTCCTCCCCCTCCGGCCCCATCAGCTGCTTCCTCGGTGGAAGTTAGGGAGGAGAGGCAGCCTTTGGCCCCAGCACGCGGTGTTAAGAGGCCTCTTGACACTGCTGCTGGAGCGTCAGCTAAAAGGCAGGTCTCTCTTCCCCAGTTGTTGGAGCGGAGGCAGAAACTGTCCCCCAGTCACCCCCAAGCCCAGCGTCTCACTGCCGGCTTAGCCAAACTCCTGGCGGTGCAGCTGCTACCTTTCAGCCTGGTAGACAGTGCAGCGTTCAGGGAGTTTGTGGCCATTGGCACACCACAGTGGCAGGTCCCTGGCCGTAGGTACTTTGCCCAGAAGGCAGTACCAGCCCTGCACGACCATCTGCAGGGCAATATATCTGCTTCGCTGGACCACAGTGTGGGCAAGTGTGTCCACATTACTATGGACGCGTGGTCCAGCAAGCACGGCCAGGGGCGGTATGTGTCATTTACCGCCCAATGGGTCACTCTGCTAGCTGGCAGAGACGCGGCACGGAGCGCAAGTGGGGAGATGGTGGTACCACCACGCATTGGTGATACGCCAGTCTCCACCCCCCCCTCCTCATCCGGTGAGCCCTCTTCCCGGACAGCTCCGTGCCCCCCCAGAGCCTATGCTTCGTGCCAGGCGAGACGGTGCCATGCAGTGTTGCAGCTTGTGTGCCTCGGTGATAGGAGCCACACCGGGGCCGAGTTGCTGGCAGCACTGCAAGGGCAGGTTGAGAGGTGGCTGACCCCACACCACCTCTCAATAGGCAAGGTCGTGTGTGACAATGCCACCAATATCCTGTCTGCCCTTCGCATGGGCAGAGTCACACATGTTCCTTGCCTGGCACACGTTCTCAACCTGGTCGTCCAGCGGTTCCTCACCAAGTACCCTGGTCTCCAGGAGGTACTGAGGATGGCTAGGAGGGTGTCCAGTCACTTCAGGCGGTCATACACGGCCACAGCTCGTCTGGCCGAGTTTCAGCAGCAGAATGGTCTGCCGCAGAACCGCCTGATTTGTGACACCCCCACCCGCTGGAACTCTAGTCTTATGATGCTGCTGAGGCTGCTCCAGCAGAGGCGAGCCATCATAGACTACTTGTACGAGTACGAGGCAAGATCAGGCTCTGGGGACCTGGGTTTGCTGTTACCCAGGCAGTGGCTGCTGATTAGAGATGCCTGCCGTGTGCTCGCGCCATTTGAGGAGGCCACCAGGATGGTAAGCCGCAATGATGCCACCATTGCGGATACCATCCCACTGGTGTTCCTCCTTGAGCACACTCTGCGCGGCATACTCGACAGGGCACTCGCTGTCGAGCAGCAGGCACTGGAAGAGGAGGACGCCGACACCGTGATGCTTTCCGAGCCCGAACATCACGGTGCAGAGCAGCCGTCCGATGATGAGGAGGGGGATTTAGGTGACCTGGACCAAGGGGAAATGGGGCATTCCTCTAGGGGGACATCTCAACCCTCCCAAGTACCACATGTCATTCGTGGTTGGGGAGAGGTTGAGCCCGACACTACTGTCCTCAGTGACATTGAGGACATGGGGTCCTCTGCGGCAGGCAGTTTGCGGCGCATGGGCTCTTTCATGCTGCAATGCCTTCGCAAGGACCCCAGGATTAAGGCCATCAAAGAGAAGGAGCAGTACTGGGTGGCCACCCTTATAGATCCCCGCTATAAGGGTAAAGTGTCGGAGTTTATCCCCGCATCTCAGAGGGAAGGTAGAATGCAGCACTATGAGGCAACACTGCTACGTTGCCTCTGTTCTGCCTTCCCAGGTGCTGGCAGGCCTACAGCACCTGATGTTGGGGATCAACAGGGCTCACGTCCCCCTGTGCCTGACAGGAGGAGCAGCAGTACTGGAGGCGGCCTCGCGGCCAACTTCAGGCTGTTCTTCCAGCCACAGTTGCCAGGCCCATCCACTGGCAACTCCACCAGGCAACACCTCAGTCGCCAGGTCACCGACTACATCGGATCCAGGGCCGGTGTAGCCACATCAGAGACTGAGGATCCACTGGACTACTGGGTGGCGAGGCTTGATATCTGGCCCGAGTTGGCACAGTATGCCATCGAGGTCCTTTCATGCCCGTCATCCAGTGTTCTTTCGGAGAGGACCTTCAGCGCAGCAGGGGGTGTTGTAACGGAGAGGAGGACCCGTCTCTCCACTGAGAATGTGGACCGCCTTACATTCATCAAGATGAATGAGGCGTGGATCACATCTCAATACAGCACCCCTATTGCTGATGCCCGTGACTGAAGGCCTCCTGCCCCTGGCCACCCATACTGCTCCTTCCGCCTCATTTTCCACCTAGAGGCTGAGCTGATGCCAGCTTAGCTGGCAAATGGCTAATTTTTCTTATTGGCAGGGCCATATATGGTCCTACCTTGCTCTACTGCATTCAGGTTATGAAATAACAAATGCTCTTTGACAACAGCTACTTTGTGGCTAATTTTTCTAAGATTGGGTCGATCCTACTTGGCCCGAGAGCAGTACTCCATATTTGATCTTCGTTCTCTCTCCATGAGGCACCTTTGTGGTGTCACCTACTCTGACCATCTCATACAGCCGCAACAGCTACTCTGTGGCTAATGTTTTCAGCTCTGGGTCAATCCTGCCTGGCCCGAGAGCAGTACTCCATATTTGATCTTCGTTCTCTCTCCATGAGGCACCTTTGTGGTGTCACCTACTCTGACCATCTCATACAGCCGCAACAGCTACTCTGTGGCTAATGTTTTCAGCTCTGGGTCAATCCTGCCTGGCCCGAGAGCAGTACTCCATGTCCAGTGGGGCCAGGCCTGCCTGGCTCTTCAACAATGGTGGCAAACTGCAGTGTGCCTGCTGTAACTCAATGGTGCTGTTCCTACGAAGCATTACCCTTTCACCTGCTTTCCCTTGCACGATGCATACTCTGAGGGAGAGTAGGCAATGGGGTGAGGGGTATGTCCAGTGGGGCCAAGCCTGCCTGGCCCCACAACAATGGTGGCAAACTGCAGTGGGCCTGCTGTAACTCAATGCTGCTGTTCCTACAAAGCCTTACCCTTTCACCTGCTTTCCCTTGCACGATGCATATCTTGAGGGAGAGTAGCCAATGGGGTGAGGGGTATGTCCAGTGGGGCCAAGCCTGCCTGGCTCTTCAACAATGGTGGCAAACTGCAGTGTGCCTGCTGTACTTCAATGGTGCTGTTCCTACGAAGCATTACCCTTTCACCTGCTTTCCCTTGCACGATGCATACTCTGAGGGAGAGTAGCCAATGGGGTGAGGGGTTTGTCCAATGGGGCCAAGCCTGCCTGGCCCCACAACAATGGTGGCAAACTGCAGTGGGCCTGCTCTAACACAATGGTGCTGTTCCTACGAAGCATTACCCTTTCACCTGCTTTCCCTAGCACGATGCATACCTTGAGGGAGAGTAGCCAATGGGTGAGGGGTATGTCCAGTGGGGCCAAGCTTGCCTGGCTCTTCAACAATGGTGGCAAACTGCAGTGGGCCTGCTGTAACACAATGGTGCTGTTCCTACGAAGCCTTACCCTTTCACCTGCTTTCCCTAGCACGATGCATACTCTGAGGGAGAGTAGCCAATGGGGTGAGGGGTATGTCCAGTGGGGCCAAGCCTGCCTGGCCCCACAACAATGGTGGCAAACTGCAGTGGGCCTGCTGTAACACAATGGTGCTGTTCCTACGAAGCCTTACCCTTTCACCTGCTTTCCCTTGCACGATGCATATCTTGAGGGAGAGTAGCCAATGGGGTGAGGGGTATGTCCAGTGGGGCCAAGCCTGCCTGGCCCCACAACAATGGTGGCAAACCACAGTGGACATTATGTAAACCAGTACCCCCATCGCCTTCTTTGCCTTGTTGTGTGCAAACTACTATATAGGGGAATGTGGCCAATGTGGTGTGTGTAATGGCATTAATGGTACGTTATATACAATTATAAGTACCAGACATATAGCTAGCTAAATAGATATGTGTATTGTAATTTTTCAAATAAAAATTGATTATGAATCTATCTGAATAATTTGATATATCGAAAAATAAAGCCCAAAAACATTTTTTTTTTCAGAACTGTTTTTATATATATATATATATGAAATTTAAAAAAAAAAACTATGTACAAAAAATAAACAAACAAAAAAAAAAGGGGGTTACTGGGGTGCCCTCCTCTCCAGTCTGGTCAGGCGGCGGTCTAGGCGGCGGTCCAGGCGCCGCACCATGTGGCGCATCTCCCGCCGCATGCTCTGTAGTTCTGTGGAGGAAGATATTGAGAGAATTGTGGTGAAGATGTTCGAGCACATTTCCTAAAGCACCATGCGGTAGATGCAATTTTGCACCTGATAACTACTTACACATACATGGTACTGCAATGCTATAATGTTGCGGTATGTCATAAAAAGGAAAGCTCAGTATAAGATATCATTATTTCTAAAATTCTTAGTTTATATTATGCATACCTAGTTATGGTAACAGTGATTTCTACTGATTGGCTGTTGGATGGGTTACACATGCTCAGATCTCTACTGAGCAACTGAATCAACCCAGGCGCTGGGTCAAAGGCAAGACCATAACGGTCTCTATTAGGGGTCCTGCAAACAGGAAGTCATTATTTCCGTTGCATTTATTTATACACAGACACAATGCTGATTGCTGAATGGGCAGATTAAGGTAATTGGGATGGATAAATACTGCTCTTTTTTCCTTAAAAGTATATATATTATCACTGAACTTCCACTTAAAGCGATATTATTGCATCATGGGGGATCACTGATAAACAGCAGGAGGTAATGCTGGCTTAAAACATTACGTTTATTGCTAAATTGTATCAGAACATTCTTGGTTTTGTATCACTAGGACTGTGCTACATACAAAATTTTTTGGAAGTGGTGCAGCCCCCATAAAAGCATTGTCAAACCCACAGTACCCAATGTTGCATCATGTAGCGTGGATTTTACACTGGGAAAATACAGATATTAATAGTCTTGTATATAACATTTCATTAACGTTGCATATGATTTACTTACGATTCTCAAGCATGGCCGCCAGAGTGACTGGAGAGGCAGGAGGTGCTGGAGGGGCTGGAGAGGGTGGAGGGCCTGGAGGGGCTGGAGAGGGTGGAGGGGGTGGAGAGGGTGGAGGGCCTGTAGAGGCTGGTCCTGCTTCTAGAAAAAAAAATGTTTTATTTCAACAATCACCGTCCAATCCATTAGTAATATATTATAAGAACATTTCCTAAAAGGCTATGTAGTGAACATTTCTTGGATAATTTTGGACGTTTGGACCGAATTTCGTGACTTAAGCTTAAAAACTGAGGGACAAGATACAGCCCAAACAATGGGGAGTTGGGGACAATAAATGGGAATGAGAAATGAGAAGCTCTGTCTCTCAAGCCAAATTAATAGATTTGTTTCCTTTTTTATTTTCGAAAATTTTTATCAGTGAAATAATAAAATTCAATTAATTATCAATGATAATTTCACTAATTATTTGCTGACAATCAAGGTCAATAAAAAGATTAAAAAATTGCTTAGGATGCACTTACGTGTCTGGCTGGTCCCCGGTTCCTCCTCTTCTTGGGGCGGTGGACTGCCCGGTGGGGGCGATGGTGAGCCCGGAGGGGGCAAGGGACTGCCCGGAGGGGGCAATGGGCTGCCCGTAGCCTGAGGGCTAGTTGGTGGTAGTGCTAAAAAAAAAAGGAAATTTATTTTAACTCTCACTGTCATTAAATGTTCAAATACATTTACTAAAACAATTCTCGGAGAAGTTGTCAAAAATTATGCAAACATTTGGATAAAGGGCTTGGACATATCAACGTGTTAAAAAGCACACAATAGTGTGGCACAATTAATGTGATCCTCAATTTTTGCACAATTATGCTATCGTACTGCACTCACATGGCAATACACATGAGCGCACCGGAAACACGCGCTTGTTTCTGGAGGGCTCGTGTGCGCTGAAATGTGGCCTTGGACAAATGAAAGATTTAGAAAAATGTTTTTTTTTCAATAGGCTGCACTTACATTCTTCCTCTGGCGGGGACGGTGGTGGGGGTGGGGTATCCGAGGAAGATTCCCCTGCAAATTAAAATAAAAAAATACATAATGAATGATATATCTAAAGGAAATATTTAATTATATACTTTGAATTCTGCTTGAAAATACAGATTAAATAAGGCAATATTTAGTTTCTTTAAAAGTCAATCATATTTCTATGGCAATGATTTCATACCTTATTCTGGCTAAGTACTTATATTTTTATTGTGTGTATTGTAGCCACGGAAAGGGAAAAGTTGGTTGGGTGTAGGGGAGCATCAGTAGCTGTGTGTACTTGTATCTGTATAGATTTTGTGGGTAACACAACATTTTTAATTTTGGAGTGTATAAATCAATTTTTAATAATTGATCAACATTTTATTTTTGACTTTACTTTCCCTTCAAATAGGGCTGCCATGTAACTAAAAGTGTGGGTCAGTAAAGTGTGTTTAACTGTGTCTATGTGTGGGTATCAGTGTGCATTTATAAGATAAAAATAAATCAATTTTTAATGATCGATTTCATTTTTAACTTTACTTAGCCTTTAAATAAGGCTGCCATGGAAATGGAAGGGTGGGCCACCAAGTGTGTCTATGTGTGGGTATCATTTTAAATTTATAGGTGTTATGTTAAATAAAGTCACTTTTCAGTGATTTATTTTTTGACTTTACTTACCCTTTAAATAGGGCTGATATTGAATAATACAAGAATAATAATAATGTAATAATAACCAGTGAATGAGAAATACAAAGAACTTGGATCTCTCTCTCTCAAGCCAAATTTAAGGATTATTGATGTTTTTAAAAACATATATATATATAAATATGTTTTTGTCAGAAGTGAATTAAAATATTTTACTACGTATTATAATACAGTAATATAATAAAAAGTATACTTGCCTTCTATCATTTGCCGAACGGCAGCCACATATTGAGGCCTCTGCCTCTTGAGGTCTGACCACTGTCTCTGGAGGGTAGAGACAGTGGTCTGGTATCCGAAGCGTCGCAGGATGCGGCGCTGTAGCCCCTCCATTATTCTGCGCCTCCGGCGCCGCACATGATGGGTGCCAGGGGGGAAATCATCATACCCCCTGAGCAGGAGGTAGTTCAGGGCATATAGTTGCCTTGCAGCACTGGCCATTTTGATAGGCAGGAAGTTCCGGTTCCTCGTTTTTACGAAAATCCTCGTTTTTACGAAAATCCTCGTTTTTACGGAAATCCTCGTTTTTACGGAAATCCTCGTTTTTACGGAGATTCGCGGACTTACGGAAATCCTCGGTTTTACGGAGATCCTCGTTTTTACGGAAATCCTCGTTTTTACGGAAATCCTCGTATTTTCAAAAAATACTGTTCTCGCTAGCGGACTGTAATTTTTAGGTATTGTAGGCATTGATACGTGTTTCTAAGGACATTACCCAGGTCCCTGAGTGATTAAGTTAACATTACCAAGGCTATTTAGACCACTTTTAATGCGGATTTTGCCGAACTTTCATTTTAATACGTTTTAACGGGTCCGCTCGCGGATTTTCGAATTTACGGATTTTTTCGAAAATCCGCGGATCCTCGCGCGGACCGGATTTTTCGAAGTTCGGACATCTCTAGCTAAGACCAAGACTGATTGTTGTGTTTAAGATGCAAGGTTTATTTCAACACAGATCACAATATGACCCGATACCAATGGGGGTCTTATAAAAAAAGAATGAAGAACTATTTCAGCTATGGTCAGTGGATGTTAACGAACTACATTACCCAGCATAGGAATCCCACTCAGGGCATTATGGGAGCTACAGATTATCAATAACTGGAGGTTCACAGACCAGATGTTCATTATGCATTTGTTTTTTGAGGCAGGGTCTCCAGGTGTTCAGCATTACCCAGGGCTTTGCACACTATGTAGCTCACTTAATTAGCATCACACTGATTAGCCATCATCTGCAATCTTAAAGTTCCCTTGATAGCATCAGTAAGTCTGAAGTGGCCCATACAGTACATGTGTCGTACAACTATTGGATTGTGTGTGGCTGATCTGCCAATGAATTGTCTGATTTTTTTTTTATTGGACATGCTGGAAAAAGCAAGGATATATGGCTTAAAATGTACTTTTATAGTATCAAAATATTCATCAAAAATTGTATGTATTAAAAGAACCTATACACCCTATGTATCAGGCTAGCTGTACAGGAGACCAGAGACATGATGCCAGCTGGGTCCCCCTTTGCCGGCATCATGTCTCTGGTCTCCTGTACAGCTAGCCTCATACTCTGCATTACTTTCTGACTAACGTCCACGGACTCTGACTGATGACTTTATTGCATTTATTGCTAAGTATATACAGTATAGGGCTACAGGTTACAACTGGCTCTGTATTCATGCTGTTTGGTTATACCATCTGGGGTGGGGAATCCTTTTAAGGGTGTATAGGTTATTTTGATACACACTATTTTTTAAGAATATTTTGATGCTATTTTAATATTTGAAATAAAAGTACATTTTAAGCCAGAAAATATTTAGTGGACTAATTCTGATTTTTCTATTTTGGGATGTATGAACGTATAATGGTGAGATCGGTACTGTTGTATTTATGGGGCCTTTTAATCTGGGCATACACATGGGACTTTTATTGAAAATTACAAAGTGTGGACTCACCCACTCCTAGTGAAGAAGTAATGTGGCGGTGGGGGGGGGGGGGGGGGGTAATGGTTTCACTCACAGTAAATAAAATACAGATAATTGCAATGCTGTGGTGTGGAAGTTCTGCTCCAGTGTTTAATAGGCCCCTTTGGATGTAACTTGGTGTGCTGCTACACTTTTCTAGAAGATTGCATTTGATTCCTATGTGACGTGTGGGGGGTATTTTAAAGATTCCGATGGAAGGTTTAGCATTGCATATACAGTATTAGATATTTCTATGCCTGTACTGTACGTCTCTACACAATGAGATGAACCCTCCTCTATCATGGCTATACACCTGGGGGAAATGTCTACTATCCATTAGCCTAATGCTTATTTCATTTATCTTTTGTTTGGTGTACACCTTTTGGACTCTCTGCCATTCAGTTTTTTCTCCCCCCTTTACAGATTTACACATTTACCGATCAGCTCCATAGTCTTCGCTGTCATTTGTTCCCAACGATCTTTCTTCTCTCCTTTTTTTTCCCTCCCCATTGCTCTCTTCGGGGTGTGTCCTACCCCACAGTAAGCGCACTGCAGAGATGGGATATGCAGTTACCATGGCAACCCTTTCTGCTCAGCACCAATTAAACCTGATGCTTCAGAACTGCAAGTCCGGTGATCCATAGAACATGAAAACAGTACCAGCGATTCAGCCCACTGTCTACCAAATTGCACATTGTATATCAGTTCGAAGAAACACAGCATTTAGTAAATAAAATACCTAAAATCCCACGCTGCATCTCTACCCCACTGGTATCCAACCTGTAGCCCACCTGCTGCTGATGAATCAGGGGCATTTACAGAATTTACAGCCTGACTGTACCTGGAAACTGCTGCTAACCCACAACTCCCAGACATCCATTTGCAGCCATGTGGAAAGATAAACACTGACCTGTTACCAATGCCCTACAGTGATTTTATTACATTGAGTAGATGCTGTGTCGTGATTATTGTAAACATCTATTTGATTTCTATTATGGATGCAGATTCTCTTTCACATCCTTCCTATGTTGCTGATGATCCTATTTACATTCACATTTGGGTATTTAAAGTTTAAAGGGCATGTCCACCCTTAAAGAGTCTCTAAAGTGGATTTGTTTTTTAAATTGCCCATTACTGGGAACCATAATTATTCCCAAACACCACTGTACCATTTTTTGTTGATCTGTCCCCTATTTATTTAGATATTGGATCTGAAGCATCTTACTCATATTATAAATGCCTTATTATGATAAACTCTTCTGCGGTGTGCAGTCAGGGGTGGCCATTGGTATATGTGAAATGCATTCTGGGTAATTCCTTCTCCTGCTGCTGTATTATAGCGATTAATGAGCATGCTTGTCCTCACAGTGAGTTGTGCCTGATAAAGGGGGCGTCGGTTAAGAGTAGGAAGTGGAATGCTTAACCTGAGCAAATCAAGTACTGGATTGAAGGGATACAGCAACACACACATGTATGTGCTTATGTTATCAGATGAGACATTTTTTTCAGTTTACATACAAACCCATTAAAACCAAAAAATGGTGACTTGTCAGTTATCTGCCTGCAACACCAACTTTTTTACCAGTTTATTATATGCATTTGTAATCAGATATTTAATGATAAGTTCTATTCTATTCTGGCATAGGTAGCCACCTCCTCCCTTGGCTTAATGAGCTCTTTAAAAGCTTGAACACGTGCAGAGGAGGCAGCAGGGGAAACAACTATCAATCATTGGCTGTGACAAGCTTGAGTGACTGAATTTGGGGAGGAGCCAGCTTATTCTGTCAGAATGGAGGCAATAATTAGGCTTAAATATCTGGTTAGTAGTGTATCTATTAATATGCTGAATGAGTATGACTTCTGTAAATCACCAGTCTACACACAATGTATAGTGTTTCTGTTGTTCCTGTCCTCGATTGGGCCTTGTGACCCCCACCAGTGGAGTCATACATATTACTGGTCTACACATTACTGATATTAGGCAAATCCCATCAGATCTGATGTGTCTTACCTAATATCAAGAAGGTGTATGGTGCCAAAATGATTGTCCATGATGCTTACTATCTATCACTGTCTGCATCATGGATGATTGGGCCTGAAGGAAAATGATGGCAGCCAGTATCATCTCCATTTACTATGGTTGAGGCCACACTATAACGGATGGCGCGTGTGAAAAGCAACCTTGTGTATCACATGTACTACTTGTCCGTTTGCGCTACAATCTGCACAAAAGTGCACAATTGGAGTGCATGCAATCCACAAAAAAAATTGGGGAATGCATATGCTCTGAAAACATATTGCAGCACAGACAATGTAACCACCCACATTGACATGAACTGTGCTGTGATTCTTACTTGCTAAACGATCGCAAGCGAGGTCGTTATAGTGTGGCCCGTTGAGCATAGATTCTATGCTCACCAGGCTGATCATTCCCATACAGAGTATTGCCGGTTGGTTAGGTAAGTGAATGTGTCTGTTACTGCATATTGCTTATCGCCCTGCCTTGGAAATATAAAGTACAGCTGTTTCCCCAGGCAGCACCAAAGCATTGGTTCTGGTCATGTGGCATCAGAGGATAACCTGCGAAATAAAAAATGCTTGGCTAGGGTTGGCAGATCACAAAAAATTCATAGGATGCATATATTGAGCAAGGCTGCATCAGAATTAATATGGTTATATTATAATCAGTTTGCAACCAATGCAACCCCCATTGATTTTATTTATCAACAGTGTACTTCAGAACCAGAACCATTTACTAGTATATTGCGTGTAAACAAAGAAAGATTTCAGAATTGAAAGGGAGTGTCAGTGCGCACGGTGGGGTCCAACCATCCTTCATTCATTGTGTGCGCTTGATTGGTAGAACACCTGGTTTATAGGTGAAGTATATAACTGGTTATTTCCAGTAGGGAAGGGGTTAACCATCTGGCCTCAATTGAAAATTCCCACCTAATTCCCACTGACAGTCATAATCTAAAATCTCTCTTACAAATGAGATGACAGTAAATATTTCTCTGGAGTTAATTCTGGCCGGAGGGAGCTATCGAATTGAGATGAAAGAGACCCCTTCTCTCCCGTTTTAGAAACCTATTTTTAGAAGCAGCTGGCGGGCATGAAATAGGGAGAATGCCGGCAGGCTGTGGAGACCTGTCCGATTCTATACCGTGTTCCCAGGCAGGAGAGAGTTAAATCCCTAGCCTTTTATCCTGCTCGTTAGCAGTAACTTCAAAGTCCTAATATTTGGAGCCTTATTTGCATACATCAGTTTTAATGAGGGCAGATCTTTCCTTCCATTAATGGTATGTGAATTCTGGATAACAAAAACCCATAGCACATTTATCAAACACACTTTGTACCAGATCCATTACTGCCCCATGGGCCTGATTTATTCTAAAAGCAAAGAAGCTATTGACTACGCTGCACTGTCGGATTGGCACCCGCAATGTTAGTGCCCTCAAAGCCAGTTTTATGGTAAAACCCTCTATGGTTAATAAGATAATGTTCTATGGACAAGAGTATAGTAAAGATTTCCTGTTCAATTTCAAAATATTTCCATTTCTTTGATGTTCTGTGTATTCTCACACTTACATCCAGCAGCGGAGATTGTATACTGGTTTTGCCACGCTCAGCTGCATTGTGTGTAAAGAGAATGGGCACGCTGTTGGTATAATTATTGCTCAGAATACTTTTACTTTACTTTAATTGCGTAGAATGCTGGTTGGCTGTGTAATCTATGGTGTTAGAGACCTCTGCTGGGCAAATGTAGCATTGTGGGAGACCAAGGACAGGAATAGTAAGTACATCAGAACAGACCTGTGTTAAGGTAAACATCATAAACATAAAGAAGCGATGCACACTTGGAAATCAAAGTATTAACTTATAACAGTTTAGCAAATGTTCTGGAAGATGAAGGTTCCCTTTGTGGTTTATAAGGCACAAAGGAAAAAAACACCAACTTAAAGAGCAATTAAACTCTACCCCCCCCCCCATAATAGTATGTAGGGTGAGGATCTAAACCATAATGTCCTAATAACATAGTAACTTAGAACCATAGTAATTGAGGTTGAATAAAGACATATGTCTATGTAGTCCAACCTTCTCAAAAAAGCGTTTTTTTTAAAGTATATAAAATCTGAATCTATTATTTACAGAGAGGTGAGAACGCTTATTCCCACTTTCCTGTGAATAATATAGTGGATAATGTACCCCCAACTGTAAATTATAAGGATATTAGAAGTGACCGAGGAGTTCCGTGACCATATAAAAGCACGAGGCCACAGGCCGAGTACCTTTTATACAGAGCACGGAACTCCAAGGTGACTTTTAATATCCCTTTAATTTATAGTTCGGGGGTGCATTATTTATTATAACCTACCCCTTTGTGGCTTCTGGTTTCCTACACCTCCTGGAACTGTAAGATTATAAGACTATAGTCTTACAGTTCCTCCCATAGAAATCCACTACATGGGTAGGTTATATAACCTTACCGGCACTCTACTCGCTGCAGGCGAGCTGAACCGATCACGTACCTTTTGTATTGACGCGCATGAAGATAGCGCTCAGCCGGGACAGCACGCCTGACAGCTGAGAAGGAGCCGCGTGGAATAAATTGTGAATAAATAAGTTGTACATGTTTTATTTGGGGTGGCAGTGGTTAAAGAGTTAATGGTAAATGGAGTTTTTTATAGGACTATCCCTGCCATGGGAAATGCAGATACACAGGTACAGTATTATATTAAGTATTAAGTATTTATAAAATAAAGACACAACTTCAAAGTGATCAGCGCATTCTCAGTATTATTATCAGGACGCCTGGTGCTTGGTGGTGGTCTAAACCTGGTGTAACACTTCTACTGGTGCTGCACTGTATTGATTGTTTACCTCCTCTTTTACTATACATACGGAGAATGCGCTGATCACTTTATTTTATATAATACTTACCTGTGTATCTGCATTTCCCAATACCAGCATTATACCAATATGTTTAGTCACCATGTCTGACCATTTAGCCCTTGTTTATAACTGTTTTTACTCACTATTATCCCTGTATTAATAAAGGAATTTTTAGATTTATACCATATTTGAGCGCATCTGAACCTTTCTTCTCTTTTGCATTTGATTATATGTTTTTCAGATTGCACCTTCCCACCTGGGTTGGTTTGGCTAGTTTGGCTAGTGCCCTGCACCCCATGCTCTACCACTTATTATCTACCAGAACCCCCCAATCTTTGTCCATTACAGATGCACTTAACACAGAGTTATTTATGGTGTAGGGGGCACAGGGATTATTAAATCCCAAATGCATCACCTTACATTTATCTACATTGAATCCCATCTGCCAATCTGCCCATTTTGATAATCTATCTAGGTCTGCTTGCAGCACTTGCACATCATTTGAAGTTTCCAAAGCTCTGCATAGTTTAGTGTCATCAGCAAACACAGAGACCTTGCTCTCAATGCCCCCTTCAAAGTCATTTATAAACAGATTAAACAGAAGCGGCCCCAGTACAGAACCCCGAGGCACTCCGCTTAGAACTTTAGCCCACATAGATGTAGCTCCATTGACCATCACTTAGTTTGCGATCCAATAACCAATTCTCTATCCATGTACAAATGTGTATTTCTAGGCCAATAAACCTCAGTTTAGTCACCTGTGTGGTTCGGTATCCTTGCTGATTTCAAGATACAAGTCTTCCAAGGTCTGGGCTCCCTTGTCACAGTCCTGGACTATGACAGGAGTGACTAATGGAAAGACATTAATCAAATGCCGGGTTGTGGTAGGGGCAGGGCTAAGGACAGCTTTACAAAGTGGACTTAAGGAGGCTGGTTCTACTGGAATAATTAAGACCCAGAAGCAAGGACATAGTGGTATTCAGTGATTACAAGTGTTTCTACAATAGCTCCCTCTAAGACACCCCAGTGTTCTTCCCCAAACACACCAATATGTAATATGCAAGAATAGATTGGGGTTCTCTAGAAGGACTCAGACAGGGCAGCCATGAACATGAAGCAGGGTGAAAATCCTGCTATCGGCACAATGATTCTGTACAATACAAGTCAATAGCAGTGCTCTCTCAAACGCTACTGGATTCAGACAATAATACTTGGAATTGTGTACCACAATTTCGTACTTTAACCCCCCCATACATGCAATAAATGTTGATTCTCGTTATATAAGGGATAATTTACTTCTTTTGCACTCCATGCATAGTCCAGTATCTATAATAGAGATATTATTATTTTTAGTTACTATACAGCACCAAAAATGCTAACTTTTACATTTATTTTGTTGCTAAATCTATGTTCAATTTAAGGGCTACACAGATGTGAGTCACTGGGAATTCTACCTATGCATGTCATACTGAAAGATTGTTTTGGTAGCATTTGAAGGCTTTTTATTCAACTCTAACTTGTTCAGAGCTTTTTATTAAGCATATTAATAGGTGTTTGGTTAGATTATGTAGTTAATACATTTAACTGGTGCTATATGAATTAAATCCAGGCAGAGCATTCATGTACTGAATACGAGCCTGCAGCATTTTCCAAAAGGGTTCCAGGTTAAATGGAACATCTGGTTAGATTAAATATGGGTAGAACACGTGGGAATTGTGGCAGCTGAGTTCCCTTTCTAGTCATTTCTAGCATCACTGTAGTCCCATTCGTTTAATATCTTTCCATGGGGGGGGGGGGGGGGGGGTTACATGTGGAATAATCCTTGTGCACTGAATCTATAAATTGCTGAGTTTAAAAACTGTAATAAACCAACAGAATCAAATACAAAATGGCATCTCTATGTAAACAGCAATATTCCACCTGAGCCCCAGTGTGTATCTGGGGTATCTTAATTCTGCTAAGCGGCTGGAGAATTAGAAATAGCTGCAATTTTTATTTATATCCGTAGAGGAATATTATACAAATTCAGGCAGAGCTGTTAAAGCCCCATCTCTTGCTTTTTCACATAAGGCACATAAAGCAACAACAACCCTCCCATTAATAGAGAATGGAGGCTCTCCTCCTGTATTGCTTACAATGGCTCCTGGGGTTATTTCCTGGATCTGTGGGAGATTATTATTATTATTGTAGATTTATATAGCGCCAACATCTTCCGTAGCGCTTTACAATTACATGTATACATTCACATCAGGCCCTGCCCTGAAAAGCTTACAATCTAAGCACATTTATTTGACACATACCACTTATCAGTATGTCTTTATGATTGTGGGGGAAACCAGAGTGCCCATGGGAAACCCACACAAGCACGGGAAGAACATACAAACTCCTTACAGATTTTCCCAATGGTGGAATCGAACTCAGGACTTCAGCACAGCAAGACATCAGTGCTAACCACTGAGCCACCTAGAGAAGATTGCAGCTAGAGAAGAAGTAACACAGAAAATAAATGAGGTCCAACATTATCCTCATTTAAAACTCCAACTGTGTGAATTATACTAACAGACAAAATATCTCTGAGAGACACCGGGAATAGAGAAATTCCTTGTGAACTAGGGGGCAAACACATTAAAGTTGCCCCTCTGTAGTAGGCCAAGATTACACACAGGACATTTTTTAAAGGAGAATTATAGTTTGTATAAAGTAAAAAAAAACAGTTACAAAGAAAAGTACTTGGGACAGGGATACAGGACTGGTTATTCCTACCTCCCAATATTGTTTCTGTGGGGAGCACCAGCCCAAAGAAAACTGATTCTGCCAGTCTTCCTCCTGGCTTCAGCACTATCTTTAAAACAGGAATACTGTATATACTCGAGTATAAGTCGAGGTTTTCAGGCTGTGAAAACAGCCTGAAAACCGAACCTCGACTTATACTCGGGTCAGTCACTTACTTGATGGAGGAATCCGGCTGCCGCATCCACTGATGGTCGCATCCACTGACGTTACTACTCGGCGCCGGGAAATGAGACCAGTGCCGAGTAGTGACGTCAGTGGATGCGGCAGCCTGATTCCTCCATCAAGTGAGTGATGTCGGGGGCCCGGGCTCTCCTGCAACTATTACTGCTTGCCCCACAGCACCTGGAAAAAGGTGAGGCTGCATAAAAAGAAGGCAGGGTGGAAGATACTAAGTGAGAAGATGGGTGCAGAGAAATAGAGTTTTATTCCTGGGGGTGGGGGGGAGAGTAAGGGAGTCATTTGGGTCAAGGACAGGATAGTTTGTTTTGGGGTTGTAAACAGGTTTAGTGTGTGCAGTTCCACTACAGATGTTTGGAAACTATAACTCTCAGCAACTAAAGCATGCTGGGAGTTGTAGTTTCCAAACATCTGGAGTGCCAATAATTTAAAGGGCAACTAATGCCTGAAAACAATACTGAGGATGGTACCTATTGTTAAATAGATTGCCTTCTGATTCTGTATTGTTTTGAGGCTTTAGTTGCCCTTTAAATGGACAGCAGAATTTCTATACAGTATTTCCATACAGTAATAGCCGTGCTGGATTTGATTATTACAAACATAGAAAAGATAATCAATGCACATTCCTAGGACCCATACAATATCATATTATCTGCACACTGGCATACTTTATAAACAAAGGGGTTTTAGTATACATTACTGTGATCACAGATCAGTAGCACTTCCGCTAAATGTAGTTGTAAATTAGCCTAATTGGAGTGCTTCCACAATTCTTGTATTGTATGTATTTATTGGGAGGCTTGGTCAAGCCTCCATGTGGTAATAGCACCCCCAACACACCCCTTTAATGGGAGGTCCAGTTAGGACCTTCCAGACTGGGGTTACCTTGGCGTGGTTGGAAGGCTTTTCATTCATGTGATCACAGTAATGTATACTAAAACCCCTTTGTTTATAAAGTATGAATGTATGCCAGTGTGCAGATAATATGATATTGTATGGGGCCTAGGAATGTGCATTGATTATCTTTTCTATGTTTGTATAAATGTTTTGACCAGATCAGTAGCACTTCCGCTAAATGCAGTTGTAAATTAGCCTAATTGGAGTGCTTCCACAATTCTTGTATTGTATGGATTTGATTATTACAGTATGGGATTACTGTATGGGAAGTCGGCTGTCCATTTAAAGGGCAACTAAACCCTCGAAACAATACAGAATCAGAAGACAGTAGAGGTCATAATTTCTACCCTCGACTTATACTCGAGTCAACCAGTTTTTACTAATTTTTGAGGTAAATATAGGTATCTTGACTTATACTCGGGTCGACTTATATTGACGTATATACGGTAATCCAGGACTAACCAAAGAAAAACTCCTCCTCCAATGAAATGATACTGTGAGGTAGGAACAATCAATCCAAACTCCCTAGCCGGGGTACTTTCTATTCCTAGAATGTTAATTTTTAGACTTAAGTTATCCTTTATTTGCTGTGGGGTATGTTACAAAATGAGCGTACAGCATAAAAACCTAAAGCAACAATAATTTACCTCAGCAATTGATTGGGATATTGAATAAGAAGCTAAAAGACAGATCACTGTCACTCATGTTTACACAGACCTTGTGCAAATTTAGTGTAATTCCTATCCATCCAGTTAGATCTCAATAATTGAAAGCAAATCCCGTTGCTAGATCCTTACAATCGTAAATATCACAACCTATTGATTCTAGAAATGCCCGGTGTAAAGGTGGTTACACACGGTTATGATAAAGCGCCAATGCTGTCGGATCCGATGGTATCAGCACGTTACTGTGTGATCGCGAGGCTGACGAACATTCACCAACGGCCTTGCGGTCCTTCAGAAATGCTGAAAATTTCCCTCGCCCGTGGTTGTCTCCCTTTAATAAAGTATAGGGAGTCTGCCGCGGTTATGGGAAGCATGCAGTCCCGAATGTTCTCCCTATAATGTGTATACTGTGTATAAAGAGAGCGCTCAGGATTGTGTGTACTTTGAGAAGTAACAGACAGAATATGCAATCTGAAAAGATCTGATAGGGATTAGGTCAGATTTGGCTCTAGTATCCTAAACAGCACGTTGTAGCATTGTATTGGTGGGCATTAATGGAGCTTCTTTTCTGCAGTTGAACCACCATTGCGAACTAGAATGTATATAAGTTACAGACTACTCCAATTTCTTTGGACTGACCCATTTTGTATCACCTATCCAGGGACATTTTGCTTAACAGTTTTACAGTGCTTGGGTCCACATGCCCATTGTCCATGTTTTGTCCCTCCACCTTTCTTCCAAACCCTTCCCGTAATTAAAAAATGTGTGGGGTTTGCGGATGATTTACATCAATGTAGGCGGAGATCTGAGCAAAGCTAAGCCAAATCCAGGACTAGTTATGGTAGAACGGGAGCATGGTTAATGCCAACATATTTTTATTAATGGGAAAGTGAAGAGACAGACAGATCACATTTCAGAGAATCTTGTGGGTATGGGCAACTTAAAGTAAATTATTTCAGAAATATATTTATATATAGTTCTAAAATTACATTTACATGTTACAAAGTGAAATGGTGGCCATACACGCAGATAAAGATTGTATCATCCCAATGTCGTACAATCCAATTTGGTCAAAAATAAAATGGTCCAATTTGTGTTATCAAACAAAATCCAAATATTGTACGATAATGATTGTTTGACCTGTGTCTTTGCATGAGTGGCCAACTCTTAGGATCAGCTATTTTAATTGTTTTGAGCCAAACCTAAACTCAGGTGGCTTTTCATCACATTATGTGTGGATCCTAAAGTTATTCAGAATAATCTGTGTTTCCAGTTTGCATTGAAAATATTATCCACTGCCAGACATTAAAGCTGGGTACACACAGATGTTCAGTAGAGATAGACCTAACCCGAACTTGAGTTTGACCCGAACTTTAATAGTTCAGATGAACTTGAACTCTTCAGAACTTCCTGAACTAGTCTGGGTTTTTTGAACTTGTGGACTTATTTTCAATAATGAGTGAAAATTCGATAATTATCGAATTCTCAAATTCTCAAACGTATCATTCGATTTTGGTAACCCTCGAATGTCGATTCCGATTTTGGTTACCCTCAAATGTAGCCTTTGTTTATGGTAACCCTTTGAATGTATCGTTTGGTAACCCTAGACTGTAGCTTTTGATTACAGTAACCCTTTGAATGTAGCATGCGGAACATTTGCCCGATTGTGGGGAAAGATTGTCTTTGAACAAGTTTTAGTGATATGTACGTGTTCCCCAGACCATTTCCCAGGTGCCACAGCCATTTACAGTAAGTTACCATATTTTATTTGTATCTAATCCAAACTTTTCAAACTATTTCTCCTCATTGACTTTAATGGGTTTTCGAGCAGAAGGGGCTTGACTGGCATCCGCTCCTGTTATTGACCAAGGCATCGCACCCTAGCTATTACAGGAGCGGATGCCAGTCGAGCCCCTTCTGCTTGTCTTCCCTGCACGGAAAAGGCACGGAAGACAGACAGAAGGCGGTGAAGGAAGGCTGGTAAGTACATTTGGGGAGGTCTTTGAAAGCTATAGACCTCACAAGATTCATTTCTAGTGGCCATGTGTTTCAATTCTGATCATGCAATCAGCTGATCGTGCGATCAGGATTGGTCCATGTATGGCCTGATTTCTTCCTGATTGTAAAAATCCCATTGTTATTAAGACCCTTCTCACTAAGTGTTCTTGTGGATACACAATCACTGTACAGTGTGTATTACATTACACTCAGATGGCTAGAAGTAGAACATACTACACTCACACAAAAAGAAAAGATTATACAGATCTCTACAACTTGTGCCTATCATTTCTGGTAAAGGCCAGTATTAGGTTGTTTGACATTCCCAGACTCTGAGGTGGAAGAGAAGGTAAACTATTTACTGCTGCTTAACCCCATTGATCTGAGAAAATGGCAATACATCTAAAGAGACATTTGCAATGCAATGAATTCTGCTTATGTCAGTTTCAGCATGTTGGTAGGGACACAGGAGAAGTAGAAGTGAAGTGCAAAAATCAGGACTGTCATGCAGATTCCGGGACTGCTGATAAGCACATTTCTGGTGCGCTGTACTTACAATTCATTAAAAAAACACTTTTTCTGTACATGTTTTTCTGAATTTTTAATAATGCATTTATGGCATTACTTTACCTTACTAATGCAAACCTTTGGATGCTCAAGCACACAGAGATAGAACCTACCCCAGTGTGAACCCCAGAAACATGCCCTTTTACTGATAGCCACAGTTGCAGCTAACAAGTCCAACCAACCATATGTGGGTATTAAAGATAGGTTGTGGTGGCATCAAGGTCAGAAAATATGTGAGAGAGAATGTGTAATGGGCCGATTATCGGCCGAAACGAACAGTCGTACACATTATGCGATCACGCGTGTGTACGAACCTTCAGACAGACAGGACAGACCAGGAACTGTAAATTTACAAGAAAATAACTTAAAGGGGAACTGTCCAAAAAGTACTTTAGGTAAATTGATAGGAATTTCTCTTCTGAAAAATTTTGCAATTTACTTTCATTGTTTATTTTGCATAGTTTTAGAGATATTTACATTTTTGTGTGTGATTTGGCAGCAACATCACCAGTTCCCCTGCACTTCCTGCTCTAAAACCATGTGACAGTCACTCTGCCCTATGTCTCCTCCTGCCCTTGCAGCCCCCCTGTTGGTCCCTCCCACTCATGGGCACCATGGTTCCTCTTTTGCAGGTCCCCTTGGCCCCTTCCCTTACAGCCCCATTTGGCCCCACCCACTCATGAGTGCATTGGCCCCGCCCACTCATGGGTGTCGTGGCCTCCTTCCCACTCAAAAAATGGTGTGAAAACAGCCTTTTCAGGCATAGTGAGAACTCTGTTTTCACATAGTGGGAGGGTAGGGCTGATTCTTTGTGGGGATCTGCACACAGCAGGGAGGGGAGGGACTTCCTGTCTCCCTCACACACTGAAGTCTGAAGCTGTGCTCGCCCGTTGTGAGGTGGAGGAGCAGCCTTAGGAATGTCACATGTCATCCTTCCACCCATTACCTTTCTGGTCTGTAATGTCTTTATATCTTGGGCTGTGCAAAATGTAGAGAGGTGGTTGATGGCTCGTTTTAAAGGTAGGAAACTGGCCTTTCGTTTAAAAGAAACATGTATGGAGACCACAGTTCCCCTTTAAAATCCAGAGAAGCTAGATGAAAGCGCTCTGCTGAATATGGAGCACTTGTATGGAGACCACACTTAACTTAAAGTTCCAGCTTTGCCCCAAATTGTCTTGAGCCAGTAGATTGGCAACAATTGCAAGGCCACAGATGGGTTATCCCTATAGTAATATCACAAATCTCAATTCATTCCAGTTTAATAGTTTTACAATAATACCTTGCTTAGGGGCTAATGGGATCGGCTTCTCCCATAACCCATGGTTACCAACTGTCCCGAATTATAAGGGACAGTCCCTATTTAGACAGAATGGCTGTAATATTAACATCTTTAAGATCAACTTACCTATTCAATAGAGGTTAGTGTGAGTTTATCCAATTACTGGCTGCAAAAGAATCACAAAAGACACCAGCACAGCTGCCGCAAGCTACTCAATAAGAGCATTTACACTTCTTTTAGCTCAACTATTTAATGGCAGCTGATAGCTGGAGTTATTCATTCCGGTGCTGAATTCCAGAATGATGAGCGAATGTGGCTCTGGGTTAATCTCACCTTATGTCTCTGTTTCCTTTTTTGCTCCTGGGTCTCCCATTGCCTTCCATTCAAACTATTCAACTGGACCCCCTTATCTATATTTTTTATATATACAATATTAATCACGTTTATCTATTTTTATTCTCCACTAAAGAATAACCAGTTACCAATATACATAATCTGATATAAATCAATAGTGATGTGCAAATAAAAGCAATAATGAGTTCTCGCTTAGGGCTAATACTCTAGTTCGGAAGATAACCTTTCTTATGCCCATTGGACAAGTCTTTTTCCACCAGTTTCCTGTAGTAACCTCCACTCGTGCTCAGTATCCAGCTTGGTATTAACGAACAGATTAGGCTTTCCTGTTTTCATATTTAAGAAGTTTCATTAGTTTTGCACTTGGTTGCACAGTTCCTGTTTGCATGAATGTTATTTCCTGAAATGCTGCAGATAGCGTGTGGGTTGATAACAAGAACTATTACCCATCAAGAGATAACTAGTCTTAAAACATCTCTGTTTCGGCTTTTCTGAACCTCCCATTTGCAGGAAGCAGCTCCAATCCACTGTGTGTTAAATGAGTCAGTCAGATTGCCCAGCACAGTGTCTTTTCTCAGAAACCATCATGTCTTATACACACAATCACTTCACCGCCTCTAGAGCTATTTCTTGATTGCATTTATCTTCTTCCAAACAGATACGGTATCATAGAAAGGATCCCATGAAATACTTGATCTTAAGGAAAGAGCTTTGAGTCAGATAACACAGCTTTGCGGCTATCAATATGGTGCAAGGTGAACTGCAATATCATTTTCATAATGAACTGCAGTGTAGACTAGAGATGAAGTAGCAATAAATTTACTATAGATAAGTGGTGTTATTCATAAAATCAATGTGTTTACCATGACTGGTAAATAGATGTTAAATAATATGCTTAGTAAAATGTCTTACTGACTGGCATATGGCAACCACATTATTTATTGTTTGAAAATAGGGTGTTAGGCTGAGTACACACAGTAAGATTTTTTGGGTCGAACAATACAATCACTCCCATGTCATTCGCCATTTGTCCAGATCAGAAAAGTCCGTCATCAGCCACGGCAAACTGCCAGCTGCAGCTTCTTTTGATGCAACTGACAATGATTTGTCCTGCCCGACCGCTTGCAACTGGTGAACAGCCAGCCAGGACAAAGATCTTACCGTGTGAAGCCTGACTTGCATTTAGACTACAGTGTACTTATGTACCATGGTAAATACCACTAAAAGAGATGTACAGCATCCCAATTACTTCTATCTTAGTAGTGCCCATCTCTGTATTCCTATCTAAGTATCTGTGTTTGGAAGGGACAGTTGTGGTCTGACAATGTTGGTAAACAAATATGATCAGGCAAGTCTTGGGTCATCTTAAGTCATTTATTGTCATTGTCATTAGAATCTACCTGATGACTGATCCGCGATATTTCATCGCATTATGTGTGGGAACCTTAAGTTATCCAGAATTATCTGTGTTTCAATTTTACCTTGAAAATATTATCCACTGCCAGACATTAAAGCTGGGTACACACAATACAGATGTTTAGCAGTTCACAGACTGTAAGATGCACATTGCATGTGTGTACAGGCCTTTAGTTATCCATATGTTGCCAAATTGACACTAAATGGAATTTGGTAAGGCTATGTTCCCACTAGGGTGTGTGATAACGCAGGGGAACATCGCTTACTGGCATCCATTATTTTAAATGGCACCACTGTGCGTTAATGCACAAAGCTGCTGCATTCGTGCATTACAATGAATGGCCCAAGTGTTAATGGTAAGATTCACTTCTATTGGCCATGTGTTTCAATCCTGATCATGCAATTAGCTGATCGTGCGATCAGGATTGGTCCATGTATGGCCTGATTTCTTCCTGATTGTAAAAATCCCATTGTTACTCTCACTAAGTGTACTTGTGGATAACTGAGTGTATTACATTACACTCAGATGGCTAGAAGTAGAACATACTACACTCACACAAAAAGAAAAGATTATACAGATCTCTACAACTTGTGCCTATCATTTCTGGTAAAGGCCAGTATTAGGTTGTTTGACATTCCCAGACTCTGAGGTGGAAGAGAAGGTAAACTATTTACTGCTGCTTTCCCATTGAGAAAATGGCAATACATCTAAAGAGACATTTGCAATGCAACGAATCCTGCTTATGCATGTTGGTAGGGACACAGGAGAAGCAGAAGTGAAGAGCAAAAATCAGGACTTTCATGCAGATTCCGGGACTGCTGATAAGCACATTTTTGGTGCGCTGTACTTACAATTCCTTAAATGAAGGGGCTAAGGGATTTTATCATGGTGGCTCGGTGCAGTTCTAAAATATACATGCCTGTTATAGTTACATTTATGGAGAATTCATTTTAAAAGTTGACCTGATAAGATATTAGGAACCAGTGAATGTTCCTTCATAATTCATACCTTAGGCTTTCCACCCAGATATCTCTTTCTTCTTCACTTGGTGCAGAAAGACGATATGACTGATGCTTTCCCTGTACCATTCGTCCGTCCCCGTGAGACTTGCATGCTTTGATTGTCTGTCCCCTTCCATGCAGGTCAAAGCAATGCTGTGAAGTACAGGAGTGTACAGGAGATATAAAAAATAATATGCACTAAGGGTCACAATAAGAAATGCAAATGGTTGTCATAAATCGAAGGCAGAAGAACATTGATATATAACATGTCATTAATGCATTTGCTTAAAGGTTTACATACTGGCTTCTTAGGATCCTCCACAATCTCAATGGATAAATTTTCAAGAGGGATTATCCCAAGAGGTTCTTTATCCTGGAATAAAAGAAAGGGAGCTGTTCTCATTATGAAATAAATTCTTGCTCTTTAGGTGGCCCATCAGATTTGATGAGATTTGCCAAGCATTACTCTAGTAGACGGGGCCAATGCGAATGTTCCCCTGTATGGGTGACGGAACATTCCAAATATAGTTTACACTTCCTTCTTTTTCTTTGTATTTGCACATCGGGCAAATTCACAATTAGATTCAATAGAATTTATCATGAATTTGCGACTGAAGTCACATGTGTATGGCACCTTTACTCATCTCACCGTGAAACATTCAAAGTAGTATAAGCAGTTGTCCTTGAGAATGAACCATCTCTTCTTCCATGTCTTTACACGGCCACCTGCAAAAGGATTGTGTGATTATAATAAGAAACAAATAGGAACATTCCCTAGACCAATTGTTGGAATCATCATTTCCAGTTAAAAAAAATTGGTTGTTTGGACAGGTTTCCAAGCCTAGAAGGAAATTAAAAAAAAGACTTTGGGACAAAATGTGAGAAATACGTTTGTTGCGTCTTTGTTGCGTCTTTGTTGCATTCCCCACCTGCTATAAAATGTAGTTAGTCCTTGCTGGGTTATTTTGTGTCTAACCAAAAGGTTCCCCTCTAAACTAGAACTGTCTGGAACTTGCTTTTTTCTACTCTTCACTGCACAGCATCCTCCTGTTCCCCAGACTTATCTTCTTAAAGGTTTTCCCTTGGTGTTTGCGCACTTTAGCTAGCTCATCTCTGGGCCTACCACAATATTTAGAAGATCGCTACCAGTCCATTTTCGTATTCCCTAACCCTACGTTGTGTCAGACAACCATGATAGCAGTCATGATAAATGAGCAGATGGCACTTTTTTGCAGTTGTGGGAAAAAAAATATTTTTCCATTTGTATACCCATAATATGTTTTTAAGTAGTAATGTTTCTTACTATTTTCCCCAGCTCACAGGGGTTTCGGTGAAACTAGAGACGGTGGAAAATGTAATGTTTTCTTGTTGGAGTGTATCTTGTGCGTAGATGATGAACCATTACACTATCCCATTTTGTGCACAGTCTAATTAGTTTCTATCTCTTGGGTTTTACCAGAACAGAATTTTATTCAGATCATGAGATTAAAATCAACTTATTACGGCATATTTGGTTCCTTGGGAAATTCACTGGCAGCTTTAGTTGATCAGAGTAATGCTTTTTTGTGTAGTAGGTTTCCTTTTTTCCTTTTTATTATTTTGGAAAATTTGTCTATTTTCCCTAGCACACTGTATGATACTTAATTTGTTGGACTATTTCAAGCACCTTTGTATATCACAAATATAAAATCTTAATGTCCAGTCTGATCCAGGAGTTATTTATTCAACAAAATTCCCCATGGAAATCAAGGAAGTACTTTTTGTTGTTTTAAGAATTATTATTAAGGCAGTGTAACATCAATGTCCAACTGAGTATTCTTAAAGGGACAGTTCAGTGGAAATTATCAATATTTGGTAAATTGTTAGTTTGTGTAATGCATACTTAGTTATTCTACATATTCTCTTCAGTTGATTTCATACCCTTTGCTGTTCCCTGCTGTTCATATTAGTGAGCTGACATTTCAGCTTTTAATGGTCCTTCTTCTTCCCAGGATGCTGGATACTGATTGGCTGTTGGATGGGTCAAGGGCAAGACCACAACGGTCTCTACTAGGGGTCCTGCAAACAGGAAGTCAGTATTTTGGGAGCATTTATTTATACACAGACAAAATGCTGAATTGGCAGATTAAGGTCATTGAGATGAAAAAATACTGCCCTTTTTTCTGAAAAGTACATGTATAGCCATCAATCATCCAGATATCACACACAGCCAACTTAAATGTTTGGTCAAAATTGTAAATAAAGCCATACTTGACTGTATCTGGTGATTTCTGGTTTAGTATTGACATCTATCATATTTGTCCCATTGGCGCTTGAAGGCGAGTGTCCCCTGATCGATTGTACAGGCCACCCTCCTCTCCATCTGAACATCTCTAGATCTCCCACTCTACTCTCTATCCTTCCCATATCCATCTAATGTATCCATACTTCTCAAATCTTATTGAATTTCAGCATTGTTATATTTCTTGCTATATGAACAGACCACTCATTGTAATAGAGCCACCAGATATTTTGTATTAGGTGCTCCCTACCCTCCTTGGTGGTGGTGACATCCATGAGGAAGCAATCAAAGATCTAAATGTATTGCTCAGATATGGTGACAGAGCTTATTATCCTCGGAATTAATAATGGAGTCTGTTTATTGAAAAACACTTCCCATTGGTCTGAGGGAATAGTAAGTCAAAATATTTTATTAAAGATATTGTAACAAACTGACCATAATATAGTTATGTAAGAGCAAGTCCAACAGACTTGCTTCTTGAGGGCAGTGGCAATAACTACATTTAAGGCATTTTTTAGGAACATAATCTGTTCAGCCAATTATCATTTTGTTTACAATATGTAGTTATATGCTAAGGTTTTATGCAAAGCTTGAGATCCTGCCCCTGAGCTTACTGAGTCAGTTGGGTCCTCCACATGTCTAGACATTTAGACCACAGATTGAGTTGTTTATGCACCTGGCTTGTTGGATCCAAATGAGTATACCCAGCTGATTTGCTTCATATCAGAACTCACCATGAAGCCATCTGTAATTACAAAATTAACCCTGTCTTTAACATGAGAACATTTACCTGTTTTGAGGAGCCATCCTTCTCTCTGAGGCTTGTGAAATGCGTGGGCAAGCTCCCAGGCATCTTCCTCTTCTGGGATTTGGAAAGGTTCTTTTTTTACGTTTTCATACATTTCCTACATTAGAAAAACAGAGGTCAGACTGCATGCAGAGATTTGTTTAGTTAACTGAACGAAAGGCTGACTAAAAATGAAAGTATTTCCTGTGGGGATGTAGAATAATCCAAGCTTAAAGACGGCAATATTGCCCATAAATATAGCATTCTCTGTCAATTGATGCTTTTGTTTCTGATATTTATGGCTGCAGGCTGCCTACTCATATCAGTAACATTCTTTTCAATGAAATGAAAAGGTTTATTATAATTGGACACTTGTAACGACTATAAGACAACTGAAATTATGTTCAGGATATCATCAAGGGACATCCATTTAATCAAGAAAGAAGCATGCTGCATATTAATAACAGTGGTTGAGTAATGACTGTCACCAGCTTTATTACTGAACTTTATACCAGGTTATACACAAACATGAACAATGTTCACCCAGAGCCAATAGCCCAGTATACTGCACTGTGCTGGACCAGTAAACTCTAACAGATGATTAGTTTCTATAGTTGGGTTTGAGTTTTTTCTTAACCATCACAGTTTTTAATAATTTACTGTGGAACAGACACGAACAATGTGTTTGCAGTCACATAGTGATTGTTTGCATCAGCAGTGCCAGATAGCGGTGTCCAGTAAGAGAGAAATTTGCAGCTGGAAACAAGTCTTTACTAGATACCCATCTGTTTTCTTAAGTGGTCAAAGTAACATGATGCTATTCCGGGTTTCTGAGTCAGTGAAAAGTATAAAATCAGCATGTGCTCTAAGGGAGATAAGTAAAATGATATAATGCACTGCAGTTATTATAAAATTATCTTCTAATGGGTTAATTAGGCAGTCCTTTAATAGACTTCTTACGGTTATTATGTTTTTTAGATTTCAAATATGGAATAGATACATCTGTATTTCTATATAATTTTTCCCCCATTTGTGCCATTTTCCAGATCTTTTTTTATTTTGCAATGTTAGTGCTAAGAACCAAATCCCTGATAGCAGTTGACTAATTGCAGAATTTTGCAGGTCTCAGAACACTGGCCAGCTGATCATTGCCAATGACCTACTTCTTTGCCCTCTGGTCAGTTTACAGCCATGCTGACATATCTTGGCAAAAAGATCAGTTGGACTTCATATTGTTCACTCCTTCTTTACTTGCAACTCACAAATTACAAATCTATTGTATGTTGATACTGTATGTACCAAATTCTAAGGGAGTTAATCTATTGGTTGGTTGCTACTGTCTACAAAACCATGGGGGGAAATTGCTGATCCTAATTTATAGCCTTAAAGAGTGGATCTATTGAAGTCAATGGGAGTTTTAAAAAATGTAAAATTCTGCCTAAAATTGAGGTATAAATAGCAATGGTAACTTACTGTAATTTCAGTACGGAAAAATCCGAAAAAGTCAGAAATCTGCAGTTCTCGAATTCTGATGGATCCGTGAAATCCCTAACTCCCTAACGGACAATCTATCATTCCTATTAAATATTCCAAAAATTCAGATTCATATTGATTCAAATACGTATTTAAGATTTTCAGAACTTTAATAGGTTCCACGGAACCACTGTCAAAACAAAATTACCCAGTTTCAATCTCTATTAACCTAAGGTAACCAAATAGAAATTTGCCGTTGGAACAAAGAATGTCATTTATAAGTGTCCATTTGGCTACTATAAGTTACAGGAACAGGGCACATTTCGACTAGGATTGAAGTAATCTTTAAAATGACTGCTGCCTGGCAGGATGATTTACACGCACTGGCAAGGCTGCATGTAATATATAAATAGCCTTTCTGTGTTATGTCTTAAAATATGGCAAGGAAAGGTATGGGAATCAATATAAGTCCTCTGGTTGCTGGGAAACACTAAAAAAAAAAAAAGAAAGCCAATCACATTTACCAACAATTCCTTTGTCAATATTACACCAAGCTTTTAAGATACATTTATTTCATAATAGTTCTTGTAATCCCTGATGGCTGTGAATATTGGTTTTGGACGTTTCTCCGTACTGCTCTGCTATTCTAAGCTGATATTCTGGCTCATTGTTATAATGGTCACTCATCCGTGTCTTGGGCAGGAACTGCATGAAAACTTAGCCATCAGCCTTTTCATTTCATTCCCATTTGCTTTAATAACAGGCAAGTTATTTTTGGCCGTGGTCATTTTCCATGAGGAATCTTCGAATAGTCAACATACCACAGAGCTCTTAAAGAAGAAATTAACAAAAGTAATTAACAAAAAAAGTAATCAACCTGATCATTATCTGTGGAATTCAGTTAGATCAACTGAAATAGACGTATAGTTCTTAAAGACGTTTTGCTAGTCATCCGACCGGATCACTCAATTCAGAATGATTTGAGAATCATGATTGAGGATTCTGAATTTAGAAAGCCAGTCGGATGACTAGTGACACATCTTCAGGAACTAAACTTCAAGTCCAGTTGATCTAATTGACTTTTCCCCATGGTTTAAGGGGATTGTGCCAAATGAGGGTTTGGCCATTCAGAAGGTGTAAACACAGCAGAGGAGTTTGAGAAGAATAGGCGGAGTTAAACTTCTATCAATTTCTAGGTAACAGAAATTCTTAAAGTTACATGTTTTCAGAGGAGTAACTACCAGGGGAGCAGGGGGAACAACCACAATGGGGCCCAGGAACCAAGGTGGCCCCATCTTCTTATTTTTCCTATGACAGATATAGCCTCCTCCCTGAAAACCACTGTGCATGAAGCACGGATAGGGCCCCATCACACTTTTGCTGGGGGTACAGGGATTACTTGTTACGCCCTTGCATGTTTTGCATTACCGATCATTGCTACACAGGGAATCACCTGGACTACCATTATAGTGTTTTTCTTTAAAAACGTTTATACTCATAGATCACATTTGCATGTATGCATCTAAAGGCAAACTACAATAGAAAAATAGGAGCTATCAACCCTCCAAACTCATCAAGCGGTTTGTTATACAATACATTTTCAGCTTTCTAGCATATGAGAGTGGTTTCCAATGAATTTCTTCCAGTATCCAGTGCATCTGCCTGTTACCTACCCTTTAAGAACAATGCATCTAAAGGGCAATGAAACTTAAAAAGTTGTAAATCACGTGATTTATTTTTCAATAACTTGCTGTTTCAGTTTAACGTTCGCTGTTTTACAGATATTGTCCAATCCGGTTTACCACTGCAGCTCCAGTTATCCTTGATTAAGAAGAGACTTCTGGTTCCCTCCCAAACTGCTGTGTCATCTGGTGCAGTTCTGTGATTTGAGAAGGTATTGACCATTTGACCCTGCTCCCCTATTGGTTGGTTCTCAGAGAATGACAGATAAGAATGACTGGATCTGCAGTGAAAAACTATGAAGGGAAATATCTGTATCATATTTATTTAAACCATTAAAAAGGTGAGTATAAATGATACATTTCCTTAAAATTCATATATCACGCTATGGCACAAAGACAGTGTCCCAGACTTTGTATTATGTCACTGATTAAAGAGTAAGAGAGATAATAAGTAAAATATGCTTTGCTCATTTCTTTAGACACCATCCGCAAGACTGGCTTGGTTTATACTCACTGTATGTGGGCTAAACAGTTCTCTTTAATGAATCAAACCAAACAGTAATTGATGGATATGTTTAACAGCCCACTAAACACTAGACTAGAATATATATTTCCTTACTAAACCATTCATCATCCATTGCCCAAGGACAGGGGCACCTGAGTGTGATTAATGCTCAATACCAAGTAAAGGATTTTCATATACCTGTCAAAGGCAGAAAACAGCCAACATTAAAGATCTTCCCTGTAATATATGGAACACGGAGAATACATGGCCTTGATAGCCAGAATGTGGCTTCCTCTCAGTTTAGTTCAGACAGTGGTTCCGTGAACAACATTGAATCAGAAATATTTACAATTTCCGTCCGATCCACAGATTTTATTTTCACATATTCTAGGCTTTACCTTTTTGTGCAGTTATCTGTCTAAAGCATATGAGCGCTCGCTTTGGCTGACTATCTTTCCCCAGTTGTGGGCAATTAGTTGGCCAAAATGGATGTTTGGTCGCGCCTTGTTTACCGATTCGCCTGGTGAATACATCAAGTCTATACAAGACTTTATTGTTATAAGCCAGGGTTTTACCTATAAATTAGATCTGCAGAAATAACTGAGTTCCGCAGAACTTGTTGAAGTTTCAAAAATCCAATTAAACCCAACTGAATCATAGTTTTTCAAATTTTCAATAGAATTTTCAAATATTTGATAGGAATCTTCAAATAAGATTTTTCCGTCTAAATTTTTCCAATACTAGATTTTTAATTTTTCAATAAAAGTTTAGAAAATCTGTTGGATCTGTGGAATTTCGGAAACCTGCAGTTCCAAATCGAAACTATGTTTCAAAGCGGGATTAGTAATGTGTTAAAATTAACTATCTATTACTGACATTGACTAACAATAACATTGGATGGGTGTCCTTTAAAAAGGGTGTGGTCTTTGGGAAACAGACATGGTTATAATTTGCTGAATGGGTCATGAATGAGTAATAGAGTCAGATACAAATATACAACAGTATGGGTGCTAATCAGATCAAAATGGAGATCTAAGCCATTAATCAATCCATTAAAACCTTAATAACTAAGCTGTAGGGGTGTCTCTCTAATGAGGCAATAAGAGCAAAATGCTCAGCGCGGCGCCCCTGTAAAATATCAGAGAGGCGGCAGGCAGAGCTCACTTTAATATTTTTTGTTTTAGAAAAATGTTAGGCAGAGCAGAAGGAAAATAAAATCACGGTGTGTGAGCATGTGCAAACCCACAATATTCCCCTTAGCACTAACTGCAAGAGCAGGCCCTGCTCTGATCGTCATAGGCTGAGGTAAGTGAGGTAATTATCTGTGTTTGCAGAGTCAGGCACATCTTATTTGCAATGTAGTTTGGGGGATCTGGGTATTAAGGCATGATCTGGGCTTTAGGGCATTTTATATATACCAGTGCATTTGATCTGAGCAATAAGGCATGTTAAATGTGCATATCTATGTGATCTAGGCATTCGGGCATGTTATATGTACCTATCTGTGTGAGCTGGGTTAGGTTAGTTAGGGCCCTGCTGAAAGAATCTACTTTGACATGGTGGCAGGCTTACACATCTTTTGGGGAAAAAATCTTTTATTCTACAGGAATTATGGTGAGGATAAATGTCTTTTTTAGGAACTGTATAAATACTACCATGAAGTTTAAAAAGAACAAATGTTTACCCACGCCCATTCCTGGAAGCCACGCACACCTAACCCTGGTTGTGGTAGCCCATTTCATGGTACCTAGTGGTACATAGAGGTGGCATTCAAAATTGTGGCTCAGGTGGCAAAAACCCTAGAGACGCCCCTGGGTTAACGTATCATACTGTGACTTACATCTCCATGAGAGAGAACTTAGAGCATAAAATGATATAAGAACACAATAGGAAATGTAAGTCCTTATGTGTCTCTGAGGGGAGAGTATTCACCCTGCCTGCTGCACTTTAATGTAGTAAAATCAGCTGATGATTTAAACTAGGTAAGTACAATACACAGCTACAAAGAGAGGTCAATAATCTCAATCTCAAATGATATAAAGTCCCAAGTATTAATGGGAACATCACATAGGAGTAGAGATGGCCAAAACTCAGAAGTTTCATTCCGTTTTCCGATTTACATAACTAGGGAAAAACCTGAAGATCCAAAAATTTAACTTACTTTCGACTTTGATGGTATAATCAAGGGTTACCGAATGTACAAAGTCATTTTCGAGAGTTACCGAATGTTCAAGGTTATTTTTGAGAGTTACAGAAAATAACCTTGCACATTCCCCTCGGAACCCTCAAAAATGTGTTCCGATGTCCTGAAATCCAAAAGACCCGCCCAGTTTCTGATGGAACATTCGGTTTTCGGAACTGAGGGGTTCCATGTATGATCCGAGTCATCTCTACATAGGAGGAGTAGTATTCCTTATAATTACATGATTTAAAGGGACACTAAATTTTAAAAAAATGACTTGACTTTATAATTTTCTATATTTTTAGTGATGCCAGGAACTTGATCCCTTTTTGCTCTCAGTGCTCCCTGTCACTAGATCTCCTCATGTCCTGTTCAGCTCACTCCTAGTTAGTATGCATGTCTCCTCTCTATGTATCCACCCCTTCCCAAGCCTGAGGCACAGATACAGTGTGGAGCATGTGCAGTGAAGATGATCTGTGCCTCACTACAGCCAATAGCATTCACCCAGTGATTTTGTGTTATAGTGAAAGTGAAAGTAAAACGGCTTTGCTATAAGAAGGTAAGCAGCACTGGGAGCTGTAATCACTGTTTGAATCAAGTAAGATTTTCATTTAGCTGTAGGAGGTTGAATGTGTGTGTGTGTGGGGGGGGGCTTTGTAATTGATTTCTTTAGGTACAGTGCTACATTGGGACTTAACTAACACAGTCAGCAGCTAACTACAGGATTAGGTTTATCTGCACAGAAAGAGTAACAGATAATGCTTATTCCCTTTCCCAATCCTAATGCTGAATCAATTAGCCATGCAGTGATAGAGAAATAAGATTTACTTTTATAGAATTGATTGTTTCTACATGTAGTGTGCCAGGGGAGAGGCTGGGTGATTGACAGTTCTTTACTGACTAGCTGTGCCCCGTCCTCTTTAAAAAGAAAAACTCCCAGAGCTAAAAAACTAGGGATAGGAAGGTTTGAGAAGAAAAATATATTAAGCAGATTTAAGATTGGTGGAAATTATTCCTAATTACTGTGTGATTAATTAAAAAATGATTTGCCTCAGTTTACATGTCCTTTAAATTTTGGCCATATTTATTAACCCGAAGTATTCTGATACCACAGGTTATCGGAAAAGTTTGAACGCAGCCATAAATGTATGCAAATCTCTGTTTGTACAATATCATGCTCTAGAAAAAAGCTGCATAGGTATTGTATTCCGATAATGTGATAGTGATTGACGATCGCAATCGTAGATTTACGTCCGCGATTGTAAATTTACTCAAAGTACAGATACCGCGCTTTTATAAATAAGGCCCCTGGCGAGCACTTCATACGTCCAATGTGTCAACAAGGACAGTCTAGTCCCTATTCTCAGGGATTGCCTGTCTCTGTGTGATAATGTCATTGATATTCCACATCTGCCCAGTACCACCTTCTGCACTAGGCATAGTGTTGGCCCTGGCTCTTAAGCTGGGTACACAAATGACAGATTTTTGAAAAATTACAGACAGGATCTGCAAGATCCTGTCTGACATTTTTCAAAGATCAGGATACGCACAGTCCCGGCTGTTCTCCCTATACACAGCATAGGTAGACTACTATAGGGAGACAACTATAGGGAGACTACTATAGGCAGACTACTATAGGTAGACTACTATAGGTAGACTACTATAGGTAGACTACTATAGGGAGACAACTATAGGGAGACTACTATAGGTAGACTACTATAGAGAGACAACTATAGGGAGACTACTATAGGTAGACTACTATAGGCAGACTACTATAGGGAGACAACTATAGGGAGACAACTATAGGGAGACTACTATAGGTAGACTACTATAGGGAGACAACTATAGGGAGACTACTATAGGGAGACTACTATAGGGAGACTACTATAGGGAGACTACTATAGGGAGACTACTATAGGGAGACTACTATAGGGAGACAACTATAGGGAGACTACTGCAGGCAAGGGAAATTTGCGATCTTTCACAAATGACGGGAACATTTGGCAGCCACACGCTCATTCAGGAAAGCCACTACACACATTGCTGGTAAAGCCCTGATACCGACGGTATTGGGGCTTTATCGCTAGTGTGGGTACCTAGCTTAACTTATTCATTTTACTTTTCCCTTCAATTTACACATCACAGAAATATTTTCATGAAAGAATAAAAAGATGTTAAACAAAACTGCTAAATCTTCACCAGGCTAGATAGCAACAAATTATTAATTAAAGAGATGACAAAAGAGATGAAAATCTCAATGCATATTTAATTTGCAGTGTTTTCTTGTATTGCGTCTCGATGGCAAAGAAACACAATAAGGCTGGGTAAACATGGTACTATATTTCTGTCTGGCCAACCAAAAGTGCTGTGTATCAGTCAGTCCGATGGTGTGGGACGGCCGGCCACGACCAAGCTCGGTCTCCTATGGACAAACAGGCAATCAGGACTGTTGGTAAATCACGGCTGACACACCAGTTCAATACCGGTCTTGCTGCATTGACTGGATTTAAAATTTTACGCCTACTGGCACATGCAGGAAGAAAGACTATAATTTCTGGGTAGGATCACGCTGCTTTTGAGCTGCTGTCGGTGTACAAGATGTAGCACCTCTTTTCTCCTTGCTGTGCTGATCAGCTTGTTAAATGTGTCTGTGCTTCCATGTTATCTAAAATAACAAAGCAGGGATTGGATTGCATGCGGGAGATTCACCTCCCTGTTACTACTAATAACAAGGAAGCGAAGTTGCATTTAACAAGGCAATCAGCACTGCAAGAAAAAGGCATTTTCTGATCTACAACCCTCCCACTCAAAGGATATAACAAGCAGCGCTGGACAATCTGCATTTTACATTTTTAAAAGTAAGACAAGAAACTGATTAGGAGAAGGGTAATGACTCAAAATGGTAAAAGGGGAACACAATAGCATGAGCAGGAGCAGAGGGACCACAATATTCTAAAAAAAAGAAAAGGGACTGAAAAGGGGAAAGGGGAGCACAGTGGATTGAGGAGAATAAGAATGAGCAGAAGGGAATGAAGAGAAGGGAGGACAGAATGTGAAGAAAGAGTATGAAGGGAAAGAGAGGAAAATAGAAAACTAATGAAACAAGTAGGAGCAGATAAAGAATTGGGGGTACAATGGAACAAGCAAGACTGGAAAGATTAATAGAATATGAAGGATGATGGGGATCAAAATGAAATCAGGTAGAGGATGTTCAAAATGGAACAAGTGGGCACTAAACAGAAGAACTTATAGTAAAATAGAATGTTGTATGCAAGGAAGAATATTGGGCAAATCTAAAAATATGTTACACATGGCTAAGCACATACAGTGCTATGTACCGAAAGCCACAAACGGCTTTTTTTCCATCTAAAAGTCACGTTAACCCATCTATCAAGGGTTATCGTGACTTAAAGACATAACTTACAGTGGTTGCGGCAGTACGCAAAAACGGTGTCGCACAACCACTGCAAGCTATGTACTGAGCCGATAACGGCTCTTTAAGACAAAAATGGTAATGGGGAAACTCCATTCGCTATGCAATGAGAGCCATTATCGGCTCAGTGCATTGCCTAGTAGAAGCAAGAGAAAGCCCTGTACATATATTGCACATTCTAACCCATTATTGATGCCTAATTTTTATGGGGTTTTCAAGTTGATAAAATGGTAAGGATATTCTGTTTGGGCACAATCAGGGAGAGTAGTAAAAGTTCTTACCGTTAAAAATGCTGCTAACTTTGCTAGTTTTCAAATGGTAAATAAATTATTGGTTGGGGCAAAATTAGCTCCATTTTTAGTGCTAAGAACTTTCATTACATCTTGCTGAATGTGTTTTGTACCTTTTTTTTTAAGTCTCAAACCCCTTCCTATTAGAGAAACAGTTTTTCAGTAAAGTCCAGATTTCTGTTCCTCTTTAATAAACATGGCTATGTAAATAAATAATATATTGCTTTAAAAGTATTTCAAAGTAAAATGTTTTATTTTTTTTCATTTCTTTTGTTTTACCTTTTTTCTACAGGACTCTACTGGATTCCGCCCTTTAATATTGTCACATTTGTCCTGTGTTAAAATGTCATAAGTTGGAAATTCTATGTTACACAAAACTTAAATCTTAAACTTGTAGAGAGACTTTGCTAATATATGATAAGGTGTTGGTGATTTTAAGGAGAATTCACATTTAATTTGGAACTCCACTGTATACTACATTCTAATTGATAAGTAGACCCTATATCTGTCTTTGTATTGCTTTCGTACCCCCTTATGCAATTATTTTTTGCAGTAAAAACCATTTGAACTACCTTGGATACCTGTGTGTAGCAATCATGTAGACTACTTGAGAGTGGCAAAATATGTTTGTGAGCAAAGGGTGTTGTAGGTTACATAGTTATAAAAGGGTAAATTGGCATTGCGGCAGAATTTCTAAATTGGCATTGCGGCAGAATTTCTGTAAAACCTAGTTATAAAGCTGCATTAAAGGGTAACTGCCTTTGTGTGATAGGCAGCCAAATCACGGGCAGATGAGTTTAGGAAAACAAGGATGGATTGGAGAGTGACATCAATTAGATTCCTGCTAGATTGGGCCACAGTAGTCTAGCTGGGAGATGACCAGGGCATGTACTGAAATGCACTAGAATTTTGAAAGCCGAGGTGGAACTAAGGAATTTAGGGACCTGAGATGTCAGAGAAGTAAGATAAGATGCAAAAGATTTGGAAGGTGGTAGAAATATGATGAGATGTTAACATGAAATGTATCACTATGTAATATTCCCATGCTTGGCTATTCGGTCTTTTTCATTAAAGGGCAATTATAGTGAGAAAATAGTTTTTTTTTAATTTCTTCTAATGTATCCTATAAGTCATCCCAACCACCAGGGTACCTTTAGTTTCTTTAAATTCTTCATAGTCCCCGAGATATAAGCCTTTGAATATGCTGTGATTTGTAGGAGCTGCTACACCTCATCTGTCACTCAAAGGCACACACCCACACAATCCAAAGCTCCCATGCAGTACTGTCACACACTCTCTCACCCACACTATATGTACCATGTGAAACATATAGTCATATGCTGTAGTGCTAAACACAATCAATAAACCATTAACCCAGTAATATGAGCATAACACACTATAAAACAGCCCCTCCCCCCCAAAAAAAATCTTATATACATACAAAACCAGTGACTCAAATGGAACACTAATGCAGTATATATAATAAAGTAATACAGACTATATACCAAACAAGACACACAGTGCAATGTATGAAATATATAGACTAAAGCAACTGAAATGTAACAGGACAACAAGCAGTGTCACTGTGTTTGTGAAGGTCTCTCACTACAAGCTGCTGTTACACTGACTCTCTCTTCAGTGATTATGATCTCAGCTAAGCAGGGGGAGAGATATGAACTTTAGGTAAAAAATAAATAACAATTAGCAAAGTTAGAGAACAGGGAGAGTTCAGTAACTTACTTGTAAAGAATCTCAGCACCACTTGTCCTCTCTCCCCCTCTGCCCCTCCCTTCAGCATATTGCTACTTTATTCCACACTTTGGTTGCTTGCAGTCTAGCTCTGGAAGGGAGGGGTCAACAGGATGTCAGCACTTCATTTAAAGTCCTTTCAACTGACAATGCTCGGACTCTGTATACAGCCCGTCACTGCTTGAGGGGGAGTAGACAGAGAGGGGAGGGGGACTACACAGCTTGGTACAAACTTCTGCCAGTGTGAAGTAATGAAGCCACACAGAAACATGAAAGTAAGGCAGCTTATACTAAGTGATCTATACATTGTATACAGACAAAGTTTTTTTTTCACTATAGTTGCCCTTTAACTAGTTCTAAATGGTAACATTTCTTTAGTTTTGATTAACATGCTCTTCCCCTTCACAACCCCTGGAAAATACAGTCTCTCATTCAGAAGTTCTACTAAAAAATCACCACATTTAAAAATGGATAACACATATTTTACATAAATTAACAGTTAATTAACGATATGCTTTTGCTGTAAAAGGCAACTTAAAACCAGCAACTCAGCTACAGTAGTTTGTAATCAAGTCACACAGATGATGCCAATATGCCTAAAGCTGGGTACACACAATGCAATATTTCAGGCCGATCAACCGATGGTTCAGTGTATCGATCAATTGGGCCAAAATGGTTGCATGCTTTTTGGAAGCGTCCGAACTCACAATCGGACAGGTCCAAAAACCATGGCCACGATTGTCGACCAGTCAGAAGAGCTGAATGATTGGTCAATAGGAAATGTTGGATGGTGTGTACCATGCTTAATAGTCAATAGAACACACCTTATATTTAAGATGGCAAATTAAGATAAACTTTCAGCTACAACAAAACAACTGTACTGTGGACAACCATTTCCATTGACTGTCAAACATGGTAATTCCTGATGTTTCAAAAACCTTTTTAAGACTTTTCCAGGGAAACAAAAAAAACCTTGCTCAATTAAGTTGAAAGCTTGACCAACTTTTAATCCCGAGAATGTCAGCCTAGGCCTTAAAGTAGAATCAGTACCTTTAGTAGTTAAGATTGGGAAACTAGCAGTAGGACATCAATTTAGAATCTGAAAGTAATAAAAGGATATATACACTGGGAAAATTCCCTTTTTTTAAAATTACCCATTACTGGAAACTATCACTGTGCCTTTTTTATTGATCAGTCCCCTATTTCTTCAGATATCCAGTCTAAAAAATCTTACATTTCAGCTGCCATCAAGTACAATCTCAGTATCATTCATAAACTCTTCTGTTATCTATAGTTTTGCTGTAGCGGTAATGGTGATAGTTGGTACAGTATGTGAACTGCATGGTGGGATAGAGACTGAGATAGTCTGACAAGGGGCTGGGGGACTAAGGGACTTAGCTTGAGCAAACTGAAGTTACTGGACTGTACTGGACTGAAGTCATGCAGCAACACAAACATATCAGAGTATGTGCTGCTTGCATGAATTTATTTATAGATTGATTTGAAATGAAGCAAAGTAATTTTGTGTACAATTCCTTTAAGTTCTTTGTAAAAACACAGCAAAGCCTGGGCCATAGATCAAATGTGCTCTTAATGTGTGGGGATGTTTCCTATTAGGAGGAACAGAAATTACATTTTTACTCCCTTTTCTTAAAAGTTTGTAACCATGAATTTAATCATGAAAATATTGCTTAATAAAGACATTACAACACTGTACAACAGTGAGCCCAATTGTCCAGTGCACAAGCAGTTTCTATTGCTTTATGGTCAACCAAATATGATTGAATCTGTAATTACATAACACCCCACCCTGATTTTAAAAACTATAGAGTATCTTAATAGAAATTAATCAAAACGTATAGAGCATTATTCCACTGATCAACGAAAATGCTCCAAAGTTTCTAACTGATCTTTATTTAAAGGTTTAATGTCCACCCCCAGACAGCTTGTCTGTTATAATTGCTTCCTGTAAAAATTGCTTCCTGTAGCCTGCCCACAATAGACTCTGCTTCAACACTCCTCACTGTCAATAATGGCCAAGAAGTCACGGCCAATGGTAGACTGTGGTTCCCCTAAGACACTGCCCTGTGCATTCTCAAGCTTGTAACAAGCTCATAGAGCAAGGGGCAAAGTAGTCAGCAGGACTTTGGTATGGGATGTGCAGGCTGCAGGAGATGATTTCTATTTTCTACAGTTGAGTTCACGTACATTGAGGAAAAAATTGGTACTTTAGTAATTTCAGGGGTAGAAACAGTTGGACTTTTAACATTAGTTCATAGTTTTGTGCTTAACAAATCCTGTATATTACTATTTAGTATCAAGTTACTCATTGTCCAATTATAAAAAAGATTGATTTAATAGAAAAATGTGTAGAGAGAACAAATTGTGATCTAAAATGTAATCAATTATTTATTCTCATTCATATTCATATTGCTCATTAGCGCTTTCTAAAATTAACACATTAATTAGTTTCCTAATTAGAGTTCTACAATAATAATACACATATGGTACGTGTCTACAAATCAGCTCCGTTTTGCTAATTCCTTGTTACAAAGGATATTTAATCACCATGGCATTGTGGTCTAGAAACAGGTTTAAGGCCACATCTATCTACTTAAAGTCCAATTATTTTATGTGTGTGCCTTTGCTTACTTACAGTCAGAAGCTCTGTTGGTAGATCCCCAGACGTATGTGCTCCTCGGTGTATGGACAAGAATTGCTGCAGATCTGGCCTTTCCTTAATACTTGGATTATGCAGGCTGGTGTTAAGGATGATAAGCGAGAAAGATACAATGTAGCAGCTATCTGCCCCATGGTGGAAAGCAAAAAATAACAGATAAATCACAGTTAATGTCAAAAGTAAGTAAGGTCATGTTTTTAGCTTTTTCATTCTTAGTCAACTAACTGATTTCAGTCAAAAGGCCTGTTCACCCAAAGAATTTATGTCGGAGTAGTCGGTGAACGGCCAACAAACTTCGTATGCTGTGGCTTGCAGTGGCATAGTGAATTGATTTGTCAGGACAGATAACCTGAAGCTGACGGGCTATGCCTCACAGGTAGGATTGGCATCCAAAGCATTTGGTCTTTGATAGTTTGTTGGTCAATACTATATGTGTGTATGTAGCTTTAAAAACAGAGACATAACTATAAGGGTGCAAGCCACTGCTGACCCTTTCTTTTAGTTCCCCTGCGACAGTTGACTACTCATTACAGGCTTATTCAGAGACAAGAGATACAAAATTTGCCTAAGCTCTTAATTTTTATTAACCAATCAGATGAAAATTTTTTAACTAGTATACTACAGTTAAGCTGCATGTATGGTCAAAACGTCCATTTCCAATGGCAACGATGTTTGGCGTCGGCATTGGAACCTGTCGTTCTGACCGGAAAATTCCCCTGTACTAAAGTATACGGAGTCAGACGTGACTGTAGGGAGTATGGCACACAAACATTCTCCCAATGCTTTATATACTTTATAGAGGGAGAACGATCGTGACTGTGTGTACCCCCATCTGTAAAAGATGACATACAGAATCTTGCAGATTGGTACTTAAGAAAACATTTGATAAAATCTCATTGGTTGCTGCAGTTTAAAAACACAGGCAAAATTTTGCATCTTTTATTGAATGAGGCCCATATGTTCCTGAAGAGCAGACGTATGGATTTCTTAAAAAAAAAAAAAAAAAAAAAAGGTTGTTTTCTTGGGTTTATTTCAGAAGATGTGGGTATGGGGCAAAGCAAGTTGCACTAAGGTATTTTCTAAGGTTGTTACACATTTGTGTAATATCGTCTCTGATGTGAATCATACTTCATGCAATAATGAGTTATCCCACAAGAAAAGGGAAGTTAATCCGTTTCCTTGTCTTTTACAGTTTAAATGATCTCAATCAGCTTAACACCAACGTCACTTCCTCACTTACACAAAGTGGTTAGTTATATTTGCAAAACACTTGTCTGTTTCCAGTCTATGGATAGGAAATGGACACTGAAATAAAATTAGCTTAATAAACATGAATAATGATAAAACTTATTGGAACTCATTGTAAAAAACAAGCCCCTCCACCAATAGATGGCCTTGCTATTGGTTCATGCAGTCAGACATATGGGGGAAGACAGTTGAGCCTATCAGTATCGATCATACTGTAATATTTGTAGGGATCTCTTTACCTGTAGACTGGAAGATCCCTGTGTTACATTGACAGTAACGAAGGGAGAAAATCTCCATTATACGATCAATTTTTTGAGCTTCTCCGGGGAGTCGGAAACTTGCCAAAAACTTCCTATGGGAAAAAATGTATTGAATGAATCTGAACACAGTTTTGTATTAGGATCCTGATGACTTGGTTGATCTAGTGTCATTTGTAATCTGCAAGATTCCTGCTTTTGACACTGATTGAGTTTCCATTGGCTAATACCATTCCATAGCTAGACCATGATCCAGGTACCATAAAAAGATTTCCACCAATAAAAGGTCGCCTTTTGACTGTTAATGTGACTGCGTTCACCTTTACATACCGGCCTTCAAACTAGATCTGCACGTCAGACATAGCCTAGGGATATTGATTTGCTTAATTAAATCTCAGCCTCTAATACAATTAGCAGTTCTGCTGTAATGTAGTACTGGCATAAACATGATGACCAATTCTGCAAATTGAATGTGACTCACCATTTAAAGAAAATATAGCTGATATCACTCATTTTGCCAAGCTTAATGAACATTGACAGAACAGTGGTTCCCCGGGGAAGATGGGGCTCTGCTGGGCCATACAGTGCCTGCAGTGTTCATGGACGTCAGAAATGATGCACGAGCTACTGCAGTCATTGGGGACTCCCACGCGTCTCCTATACTCACACAGTGTTTACATTATCAGAGATACCTCTGGTCCCTGTGCCATGCTTACTATTTCTCCCCATCAGACCCTTTGGTTTTTATTTTTTATATAGAGCTTTTTGTAATTGCCTATGCACATTTTATTTTGTAAATAATTTTTGTATTACAATCTTTAAGTTAGGGTTTGTGTAGGCTGATGTGTATTTTCAAAAACAGGAGCAGGGGCAGCGCCAACAGCTGCATTACTTCCTGGTCGTGGCTGTCAGACGATTGGGCGTGATGTCATGTCGCACCTTAACTAACAGCTGCAACCAGGAAGTGGAGCGGCTGTCAGCAGCAGAGGCAATGTAGGAGCGGCGAGGGAACGGGTCAGGTAAGCAAGTTCAGGAGCATCTTTTGAATGTGTGTCTGTTAGATATCATCTGATTGGTTGCTGCAGATTTATGACACGGACAAACTTATTTTTATAAATAATATTTTTATAAATCCAATCTAGAGACATTCTAACATACTTTCATGTACAGTAGCTTTTTTATTTCTTCTATACAAAAGCTAAACAGAATCCCTATAACTCTACTACTACCAAGACTTAAAATCCCTCGTTTTACCAACTCTACAAGGAACATAAAAACGTAGAATTGCTTTGGGTTGCTCACATGGTACTTCATTGCCCCGTGTTAATAAATATGCCCATAAGATGTTGCATTTTCTCACCTAAGAGCCTCCACCAGGTTTAAGTTAGTGAAGCTGTGACATTCAACAAACTCGTGGAGAACTTGAATATTTAGTGGATCCCTGGAAAGATAGTGAACAAAGAGAAGGGATCAGGGAAATGCTAGATCATACAAGAAGACAAAACGTGGGATTAGTTTTCTAGGGTTACACAATTCTCACATCATTTTGTATGTGAATAAAATGGTAGTGATATTGGAAATCCTCCACCATAAACCCACAAAGAGTCAGAACAGCCACATACTGTAATTAATGTGTTAACACAGATTTTAGGAAAAATGTAAATAGCAAATGTGTCTGTGAGACTATGACATTATGTATGCAAGTTTAAGGTGAAGATTGTGCCTATGAGGTGCAGTGCAGATGATTTATGTTGCATTGTGGGAAAAAAAGTTTAATTGTGAAGATGTATACAATATATATTTTAAAAGGCATTTTGGCCACATCATGCAAAAAAAGGGCATGAAGTTTAGCATTTGTTGCCATGTTAAAGCCAATAAAAAACAGAATACTATGAGATACTTATAAGAGATCCTGACCTTTGCCCCAAGTACTCTCCTATTGCAGTCTTGCTAAGTCCAGCGCCCTGGAACAAGAAAGTCGCAATATGCTTGGGCTCCTTTTCCACAAACTTCTTCTCGATCAACAACTGGATACCCTAAAAAGAACGTTGAATAATTAGAGAATATTCAGGGTTATTTAATAAAAGTTCTTATCGTTTAAAATGGGGCTAATTTTGCCCTAACCAATCAGATCTTCTGATTGGTTGGGGCAAAATTAGCCCCATTTTAAATTTAAAAAAACTTTTATTGAATCTCTCCCTGATTATACCTTCCAACAGTGCTAGGCCTCACTATGGAAGATTGGTGGTGCAAGGTGGGGAATTATGATTGGTTCTTCCGATCAGATATTCAAACGTTTCGCCTGATCAAAAATCTGTCCGTGTATGGCTAGCTTAAGTTCACTGAGAAGCAGTTCTAAATAGGTTTAGCAATGGGATCAGAGCAAGATGAATTTATTTGCTACATCTACTGCAGTAATGGGGTTGAAAGATGAAGCAGCAAGGGAGAATTATGCGAGGAGGGGAGAGTGAAGAGAGAATTGGATTGATAATGAAAATGAATTACTGGCAGAGTTAAGAGAGGGAGAATACCATATGAAATATCATGAATGAAATATTGTGAATGGAGAAGATTACTGTGCGCATACTGCAATGCGTTTGACGAGAAATCCTACATAGATATTAATGAAGCAGCACACCTAGTGGCCATAAATAGATTACTCCGTTTAAGGTAAGGCTGCTTAATTGATCTTTGTGAGCAGGAGAACAGCAGCTCAGTCCCTTGTATTTAAATGCATTAAATATAAAGAAATAAAAGTTCTGCGTAGTAAGCCGTTTCTCCATAGTTTAAATTGCTGGGTAATAAACTTTGTTTTTTAACAGAGTATTTCCATTGTAATGTGCATATTACTGCAGCAGTGACCATAAATGCAGTTACCGACCTCATGCTCTGCTAACATGGCTGATTACAGGTCTTAGCCTGCAATTAATCTGTCTGTGCTTTCTTGGAGCATAAAAACCAGTTATTCGTGTCTGGGATTTAATAAGGCGACATTGATGCCTCGGTTGAAACCACCTTTAGCATGAACAGATGCCAGAAATGCCTGCAGAGTTGCCCATTTTCTGTCTGCAAACTATCATAAATAATGTAGCTGTTCATTTACTCCTGCTATCAGTCAGGAAAAAAGCCTTTCCTATGTTAAATGGCAAGGCCCCATTCTCCATTAAATAAAGGGTAAATCCTCAGGCCACCCTGGAGCCAACAGACCAGACAAACATTCACTGAGTTTAGTAAGGAATGAGATGTTATCTAGTGTTTGTTCAGGTCGCTCTATTGTGCAGCCGGATCTTCATTACTATTCTATGCGTCACTTTTATTGCAGTGTAACGATATGCAGTGTTATGGCTCCTGGAATGGAAATGTATCATAAAATGGAATAAAATGAACTAGTGGATCGGTTACTACAGATGTCTGGTTGCATGAGCTCCTTCTATAAATGTGATTGGAACATTGTCAGTTGTGGAGGTAATAGCTGTATTTTTATTTGTCAATTGCATCCTACCTTCTCTGGATTCATGTTGAATTTCCTGCTTGCGCTGTACAATTCATTGTCCCTTTGAATTTTACGACTGTGAACAGAAGAAATAGGACATGAATACGTTGTTAGCCATGTAGAGGGTTCTATTTTGTCCACAGGAAGTGAAGAAATGTCTCCCTCAATATTCGAAGAAGGGGACCCTAATAACAGTATTCAACTGCTAACAACAAAGTGTTTATTGTGACATGCCCCGTTTCGGACTACGCGGACTATGCAAAGAAAGGACTCCGAAGTCCATAGTCCGAAACGTGGCATGTCGCAATAAACACTTTGTTGTTTGCAGTTGAATACTGTTATTTGGGTCCCCTTCTTCAATTATTGATGGTGATTAATTGACTGTTTGGTTGGAGCAGTGAGAAGGTGCAGGCCTAAGAAATACACCTGCAGTACTGTGTGCAACCACAAGCTGATTCCCCTTACTATGGTTCTGCTAATGACGTTCTACTCACCTTTTCACTAAGCGTTCAAAATCATCGATCTCTGCTACTATTTCCGTAATCTCGTTCTGAAGTTCCTTTAAGTGACAAAAGATGTGGACTTGTCATTAATAAATGGAAAACAAATTGGAAGACAACAAAGATTGTTTTTGTAACAGTGAAGGCTACATAGTGGGATTACAAGGAAAGTTCACCCTACCAATAAAAAAAATTGTATATAGGAGAATTATCCCCACAACTGCAATAGTTAGAAACCTCAGAGATGTAAGACTAACCTGCCCGATATACTGTTACCCTGTTTTCTGGCTCTTCTGGTTAGAAGCTGTCAGTCAGTTGCCTCAGTCAATGACAGAAGTTTATTTCCCTAGTTGCCTCATTTGAGCATGTGCAAGTTTGTAAAAGAGTTTGAAGAGGAGGCAAAACCTTTTAAGATGCAGAAGAATTAAGGAGAAGAACATTTTGCTGCATAACAGGTTAGTCCCACATGTGTCAGCTTTCTTACTGTTGTGGATTTGGGGGGTGATTTACAAAATATGATTTTTCATTTTAGGGGTGAACATGCCCTTTAAGATATTTTTGAACATTAATAGGGGTTATTATGGAATAACCCATAACTAATTTACATTGGTACTGGAGGAGAAGAAAAGAGGAGGACACTGGGTTTTCTGCTGGCATGTTTATGGGAAGTATCCACATGAAATCTTACTGGAACTGGGTTCGATGGCCAAAATTCTTCATCAAGAATTTCGCCCATAGAAATTTTGACAGCAGAACTGTTAGTTTCATACCCTCCAACAATAACCCTTTAATAGTTTAATTTCTAGAAACAACATGGTACAGAGCTACAGGGGGAGGGTAATGAAGTGAACCTGACCTTAGCACAGCTCTGTACAATGTATTTCTCAATACTGCACCTAATAAAAAGGTGAATGTTGGAGTCTATATAGTTTTGACAAAATACATTACTAATGAAGAGTAGAGATGTTCGAAACTGTTGAGTTTCGTTCTGTTTTCGAATTTTTGAAGATTCGAAGATTCAAAAACAGACCCTTTAAAACTTTTTAATTTTTTAAAAAGTTTCTGTCCATTTTGAGGGACCAATAGTAATAGCAGGTTACTGTAAATGACACATAGACCTGGGGAATGGTCTGGGAAACCCGTCAATATAACCAAAACTTATTTTAAAACTATCTTTCCTCATGATCGGGCTGTTTTCGAGCTTCCGCATTCTATTTTCGAGGGTTACCGAAATCGAGCGCTACTTTAGAGGGTTCGATTTTCGATAATCGTCTACTTTCGATCTTCGATAATCATCTAATTTCGATCTTCAATAATCGTCTACTTTCGATTTTCAATAAAAATCGAAAATTTGAAAAGTCTGGGTTCTGTGAAATTCGGGAGTTCCGAAAGTTTTGTTGGGACTTTGAAACCCTCACATTCGAAACTGGGTTCTATTTGAACCCACATTACATCTCTAATGAAGAATAATAATATAAGGAAGCCAAGATGTAGAGAGCGATGGAAAGGCTACACATCAGGGATAATTGGAGAGTACAATGGAGGAATTACAGCTGATATTTCTATTACATTAGTAAGTAAGTAACCATGTGAATTGAGGGTAGAGGTGAGAACAGAAGTGTGTGTTAGTATTTGTTAAGCTGGACTGACCAGTGAGAAAGTTTCATATGCACACACCACAAGGAACTGAAATTCTGTCACCTTAATATGGTCAAGAAGCTCATCTCTCACAGTCTCTGAAGTCTGCATATTGGACTGCTCAGTATGAGGTTTGTCTGTGGGTAAACCAGTCACAGGTTAAGTTGCAAAAATAACTATGTTATTTTTATATATGAGATAGAGAAAAATAAAAGTAGACCCAATAATTGTACATGTACATTATATAAGGATATAAATGCTGGCTGTCCAGTACAAATGCAGTGAGAGCTGTTTCAATCTAATATACCCCCAGAGTAAGGCGAATGTGGATCGTGGATTTGGGGTTTAATTGCCCTTTAAAAATACAGTATGTTGTAATGAACTAGACAGTAGACAGGCCTTAGCTAAAAACACAAAAAATCCTGCAAGCATTTGAATGGGCAAATGCATAACTGATAGCTTGCAAGGCTGCTGGAAAACATTACAATTAAAACTGCAAGCATAATACAATTGTGGTCATAAAATTAGGAGCATTAAAGTATCGCAAAATAGCCTTTATAAATACAGCCCTTAGTCCTTTCCTAATGGAGGTAGAAAGTGGTCTACAAACTCGAAGCAGTACCCAATAAACCCTATCACATCTTCTTTTTGAAAACAGTGAATGGAGGTTGGTATTTATAATTACGATAGTTAAATTAGCAGTACCACCAACAAAAATATGGTAACATATTCTCAATGAAGCAGTCTGGGATACAGCGCAATCCCATCGTGCTTAAAAGCACAGTAGTGTGGCCTAGTCCTCCAAGAGAATTGGCATTAGCACTTTCAGTGTGAGCACTTTACCAGAGTATTGCCAATATCACTTTCAGAGTTAGCAGGGTATTTATTACCTTTATCCCTTTCAGCTGCCAGCATTGACATTGATATTATTATTATTATAGTGCATTTATATAGCGCCAACATCTTCCGTATCGCTTTACAATTGCATGTATACATTCCCATCCCTGCCCTGAAGATGTACAGTATGTACCTGCTTTCCATGTCTCCTCCATCGAATTTTTAACTCCTCACCTACTCTATAGGCTCATACACACCTGTAAGCATGGCCATTTCAGAAGATAATCATACCATGTATGGGCACTTTGTCGGAAGAAACGGACACTCAGTAGATATCCGCCCGGAGTTAAGTGGGAGGAAGAAAGAGGCAGGGATAGGGATCTCATGGCTGCTAGTCACAGGGCCACTGTTATAAAGTCTGCAGCAGCTTTTACCTGGCATTTAAAGGGCAATTATAGTGAGAAAATTGTTTTTTTTTAATTTCTTCTAATGTATCCTATAAGTCATCCCATCCACCAGGGTACCTTTAGTTTCTTTAAATTCTACATAGTCCACGAGATATAAGCCTTTGAATATGCTGTGATTTGTAGGAGCTGCTACACCTCATCTGTCACTCAAAGGCACACACCCACACAATCCAAAGCTCCCCTGCAGTACTGTCACACACTCTCTCACCCACACTATATGCACCATGTGCAACATATAGTCAAATGCTGTAGTGCTAAACACAATCAATAAACCATTAACCCATCAATATGAGCATAACACACTATAAAACAGCCCCTCCCCCCCAAAGAAAAATCTTATATACATACAAAACCAGTGACTCAAATGGAACACTAATACAGTATATATAATACAGTAATACAGACTATATACCAAACAAGACACACAGTGCAATCTATGAAATATATAGACTAAAGCAACTGAAATGTAACAGGACAACAAGCAGTGTCACTGTATTTGTAGAAGTCTCACTACAAACTGCTGTTACACTGACTCTCTCTTCAGTGATTATGATCTCAGCTAAGCAGGGGGAGAGATATGAACTTTAGGTAAAAAGTAAATAATAATTAGCAAACTTAGAGAACAGGCAGGGTTCAGTAACTTACTTGTAAAGAATCTCAGCACCACTTGTCCTCCTCTCTCCCCCTATGCCCCTCCCTTCAGCATATTGCTACTTTATTCCACACTTTGATTGCTTGCAGTCTAGCTCTGGAAGGGAGGGGTCAACAGGATGTCAGCACTTCATTTAAAGTCCTTTCAACTGACAATGCTCGGACTCTGTATACAGCCCGTCACTGCTTGAGGGGGAGTAGACAGAGAGGGAGGGGGACTACACAGCTTGGTACAAGCTTCTGCCAGGTGAAGAAATGAAGCCACACAGAAACATGAAAGTAAGGCAGCTTATACTAAGTGATCTATACATTGTATACAAGTGTATATAAGTTTTTTTTCACTATAGTTGCCCTTTATAATTATCCTCAGTACTATTAGCTGAGCTCATCCTCCCTCCTCCTTCCTTCACCTTCAGTTCATTTGTAACATTGTATCCAAGTAGAGGGAGCTGAGTTCAGGGTCTCTACTCACAATGTTACACATTACAGCAGAACAAGGAGAGCAGTTCTAGTAAAAGTTGACAGGGAGATGGCAGGGAGAACACTGGGCACTCTGGTGTAACATAGGTGCCCTAGCACTTTGCCTAGGTGGCTTATGCCTAAAAACGGCAGACATCCCACCCTGCCACTATGTACTTGCGGGCAGGGGGGGAAAGGGGGCGTGGCGGTGAGGTGTGTCGTCATTTACGTCACGTTGTGGGCAGGGTGAGGGGCGTGGCGTGACATCATTTATGTCACGTCATGGGCGGGGCGAGGTGGGAGGAGGCCGGGTTGTGGGCTAACGTGGGCAGCCCGGGGCCGTGGTGCGCAAAAAGGGGGCGTGATGGGGAGGTGATTCAGGACTCCTCTCCGTAGCAGGAGATTGGTGTGGGAGCGCGGGGGACCACCCCAATTCAAGGGAGACTCCCAGAAGATCCGGGAGGGGTCCGGGAAATGGCCCTGCTGAGATATTAATAGCATCAGAAGTTGTAGTATGGCTTTTCTGCAGGAGAGTCATTTTAACTGTGGAATCTTCAATAAAACTGGATAACAGGCCACTTTTCGTAGCCCACAAAGGATAAACTATTTATATTACAACAGTTTTAATTGGCCATAAAGAAGAGTCATTCGTAACCATGTGAAAATGATTGATTGATGATTGGAACTGTAGTTATACAAATGTATGTTTCCACTCTGGGTAACCATAAAAAAATACTTTGTACTTTGTTAGGGATTTGTACCGTGTTAGCCACTGATGAAAACAAAAACATAAGGTAAAAAGTAATCAGCAAATAGAGATAAACCAAACTAGCGAGCTTCCTTCTGACAGCGGTTCCAGAGAATTTGATAGAGTATTCCATTGGAATTTTTTATTGGTCTAATTGTTTGCTGCAAATTAAAAGCACAAGCAAAGTTTTGTACCTTTTATTGCATCAGGGTCTGGGTAACTAGTATAGGAGGCATTATTACTAATAAGTGAGTGTTAGGATTCCTGGTTTTATATTCATGCTTTCAGTGGCAAACCACACCCAGAGATTTGTGTTCACTGATGACTAGAAAATATCCACACACTATAACACTACACCCTACAACAAAACTCAAATAGAGAACTGCAATGCACAGATGTCAGAGGCCACATAGGCAGTTAGGGATCATACAACGACAAAATGTTATTAGACTTTATGTAACATCTGGCACCATCTGGGACCACTTACCTGTTACGTACTGGCCATTTCTTTCTGTCTTTTTGTCCATTCTCTTGCTTTCTTGTACCAGCATTACAAGTCTCTGTCTTGGCGAGCTTCTTAATGATTCTGCCTACCCCCTTCCAGTATCCAGTTATAATCAGTTCCCCTTTCTTAACTCTTCCTCCCACTGCCTTTCGTACATACTTTCTATTAGTTTACTGCTGCTTTCTATTCCTTCTTTACAGTCTCGCTTCTTGTTCTACTCTTTGGCTGCTAAGCTGCTCACTTTTATCTTTAAGCCCATTTCTGCTTCTGTCCAGTTAAACTGTGAACTGCCTTTTCCTTTATGCTTCTTTCTTCCATATGCTGTTCACTTGCAATCCATCACCTGCCATAAACATCTCTAAGCTTCAGGCTCTTAAGGACAGTGTTTGGTATTCTCCTTATTCTACTCTGTATATGTGGTCCCTTTGGTACATCTCATATTCATACAGACAAAATAAATGCTATATAATTTCCTAAGCTGCATAAAGTCCTTTTTAAAAATCTAGATTACTACATTATTTCCTATTTCCCGCTGATTCCTCTTTGTTTAATTCTCAGTTTAAGATGCTTTGTTTAAGATGCTCCACTCATCCACTTGTCTGTTTCTTTCTTCACTCCACCCCTCTTGCAAGTTCCTGTTTAAATAAACACGCTTAATGCGAATAGATTTGTGGTTGAAAAGGGAATACAGAATAAGCCACAAACATTAGTGACTAGCCCTCTTACAGTCTAGTAATGAGTATGAATGTTTATAGAAGGTTAGATTGTTATCTATAAGATAACTGGTCTACTAATAACTGTTCTAAATGCATCGGTCAAAGGAAAATGCTCTGTAAACGGCTATTCCAGCAATACATATAAAAAGCCATTCACATGACTGACTTTAAAAAACTGCCAATATATTTATGGCAATTTGTAGAAATAATGGTATCATTAGTGACCAGATCTAAGCATCGAGAGCTTCACAAGAGAAAAAAGCCACAATGAGCAATGACCACAATAAAAACATCTTTAAATGAAACGTCAAGGCTTACACAAGACTCCAGGGACGGCATTTTGCCACAAAACCACTGCAACGACACAACAAGCATTTTAATTATAATTTTTGCATATTGCAAGCCTCTCTTCGCTCTGTCTGGCCCACTATGACCTTGTCCATCACACCATATAGTTGGCTGGAGGTTTTTCTAGGTACACATGGGTCAATATTTTTCTGCCAAACCTTTAGCTCAAATTTAACTTTGTGTACCAAGCCTTAAAGGGCAGCTACAGTATACCCACCTCCCCACCACTCTTGTTCTTTTTTCTAAACCTAGGTACACACAAAAAAAGGGACATATCGCTGTCAGTTGCGGTGGAAGGACTATAGGAGACCACACAATCGCCCGCGAAAGACATCAGGCGACTGAATAATACACAGAAATAGCAACCGGTTTGGCCGAAAAATCTGCTTGTGTGTACCCAGCCTTATACCCAGGGTAAGTCTCTAAATTCAGTTCAGTCCTCACCACTGGGTTTTTTAATAAGTAGCATTATGAACCTAAAGTTTCCCTCACTGCTCCAGTACCTCTTCTGGGTTTGCGATGGAACTATGAATGTGGTGTGGAGATGGGGGAGGGGGGGATAGTTTTCCTTTAAAATCCCATTGCAGTAGTGCAAGTTTCAGTAGACAACTGTCTCCACATGGACCAATATTTTGACCCAATGGACCAGTCACAGTGCTCTGCCAGTCAAAATATTTTAACTGAACACGAATGGACAGCTGCTGACATTTTGGTGCAACGGATTGTGCGTACCATTAAAGAGTTGCCTTGCCCTGGCCGACTGAAATTTCATTCAATTTGGCCTCAATTGGCCCAAAATATTGGCACAAATCCGGTATCAAACCAGAAACCCCTTTTGCTGCAGGTAATTGTTAAATGTACGGCTGCAGCTGTACAGTCACAACCTCTCAGCTGTACAATACCATGTGGTAGTAAACTACCGCAATGGTATTGTAAAGACGATCGGACAATTACGAAATTTTGTAAACACGGTTGTAAATGTATGATTGCGGTACGAAAATCACTGATCAATAAAAGTGCGCTATCACTACTCAGTCTTAAACATAGAAGCATGCTGGGCTACCATAAATTGGCATTTTAAGCAAAACTAAAAAAACCTTCCTAATACATTTTGGGGTTGATGCAATAACGGGTGCAAACGTTTGCCCATGCTGTAATCAGATGTTATCATTTTACTGGATGACTGAAGTTAGAAAAAAAATTGATTGGTTGCTGCAGATTAATTGCACTGGCACACTGTTGCACTTTTTATTGCATTATTTCAATGCATTATTTCAATAACTGTCGCTATAGAAAAGTAAAAATCGCCCACAGAGATTTGGAGATTTGCCCAAAACACTTGAATGAATCCAACTGTAAACTGTAAAACTGTAAACTGATAAACAAGATTACGACATTTTGTCATCCCACAGCCATTTTCTGTAATAGATAGATGGTTTAGCCACCATTTTGTTTTTGAAACTCTATTTGGGTTTGATTTTACCACAGATTAAAATGCAGATTTTCCATAAAGCACATGGTAGATTGAAAAGGCATCTAAACTGAAAAATAGGTTATTTTAAATTGACCATAACTGGAAACTATAAACTATTATATTAAATATAAAAATGATCGAGCAATGTATCATCGCCTCTACCCTGGTGCGGCACATCCATGCATATATGGACTCCCAAAGATACATAAGGAAGGGGCACCGCTAAGACCTATAGTCAGCAGCATCAACTCGGTAACATACAAGGTGGCAAAATGCCTAGCCAACATCTTAGGGCCATTGGTGGGAGGTTCTAAGTATCACATCCAGAACTCTCAGGATTTCACCAACAAGATTGAAGATATAGTACTCGGTGCAGAAGACACTATGGTGTCCTATGATGTGACATCTCTCTTCACCTGTATACCCACCAAGGAGGCTGTTGACATGGTGAGAAAATGGCTAGGCCAAGACAGCACTCTTACCAGCAGAACTGATCTCAACCCAGAACAGGTGTGTTCCTTGTTGGACTTGTGCCTGAATACCACCTATTTCAAATACAGGGATAAGTTCTATAAGCAAAAACATGGATGTGCTATGGGATCTCCAGTTTTACACATTGTGGCCAACCAGAGCAGGATTATCCACAAGGCAACCCTAGGCAATTGCCTAGGGCCCAGGAAACTTCTGGGGGCCCAGCTTCAAAAGCAGTAACAATTATAGTCTATACAATATATTTAATAAAAAAGGGGTCTTAAACTATGGCCCTTCCTAGGGCCCCACATGATATTAATCCATCTCTGTGGCCAACCTTTACATGGAGGAGGTAGAAAAACAGGTGCCTAAAACCTTTAAGGGCATAACACTCAGCCACTGGTTCAGATATGTGGATGACACCTGGGTTAAAATCCACCAGAAGGAAGTACAAGCTTTCACAGAACACATTAATGCGGTAGACCAAAACATCAAATTGACAAGGGAAGAGGTACAAAACAACAAACTGGCTTTCTTGGACTGCTTGGTAGAAGTCAGGGAGCATGGTAAACTGGAAGTAGAGGTTTACAGAAAACCAACACACACAGATCAGTATTTGATGTTTGACTCCTTTAGATCACAAGCTGGGTTTCATCAGAACCCTGCAACACAGAGCAGAGAACATCCCCACTAGCATAGAGGTGAAGGCTAAAGAAATGAAACATCTCAGAGGAGCCCTTAAAACTTGTGGATATCCAGACTGGGCCTTTGTCAAAAGAAGTAGAAGAAGAAAAGAACAGGTATACCAACAGTGAAGGAAAAAAGCAAGACAGGAGAAAGAACATGGTCATCCCATATGTAGCAGGGTTCTCTGAGAAATTAAGAAGAATTTTCAAAAAACATCATATCCCTGTCTGCTTTAAACCGAACAACACACTGAGGCAACAATTGGTACATCCGAAAGACCCAATACCGAAACACAAGAAAAGCGACATCATATACGCAGTGCAGTGCAGTGAAGAATGCTCTGATTTGTATGTGGGGGAGCCCAAACAGCAACTGTATCAACGTATGGCCCAGCACAGAAGAGCCAATTCCTCGGGTCAGGACATACATATGAAGATTGGACAGGACATATCTTTGAAGATTGTAATGTTAACATATTGGCAAAGAAACGTAACTGGTTCAAGAGAGGTGTCAAGGAGGCCATTTATGTGAAAATAAAGAAACCAAGCCTGAATAGAGGTGGGGGGTGGGTTTCAACACCAACTGTCTGCCATGTACAATGCTGTTTTGACACCTTACTCTGGGCGTTCCTATAACACCTCTTAGTCACTATGCAATCACGCCTTTAACACCTGGCTGTGATATGCTAATTGGGTTTTTCCAGGGTACATAATTGCCACAGATTCTTGTACAAGTCATTCTGAATTGAGAAAGCCAGTAGGATGACTAGCGAAACGTCTTCAAGAACTAAACTTCAGGTCCAATTGATCTAATTGAATACAACAGATATACCATGACCTGGATGAATGAGAACCTTCACAAGCAACCAATACAGAGATGTTAACACACGGGTCCTTGCAGCATTGATGGATTGATGGGTTATATATGTATGTATATATATATATATATATATATATATATAAAATGACAAGCACAAGCCATAGTTTAAAATGATTTACAGTTATGCATTAAAAAGCCAACAGAGGCAAAATGACACAATTAAAAGGGACTGCAGTTATCTTTATATGCTGTCATTCAAAAGTCTTGATCAGAGAAATATATACGGTAGGATAATTTTCAAGGTTAATTGCCCTGGATTTTGTTGTCAATTTCTCGTTCCTATTATGACCATTTGGAATATTTATTGCATGGTGTAACGCTCCCCTTTCTGTAGATTTCATTATCGAAGTAAACTTTGCTGCATCATAATATAAAACCTGTTTTCTATTAGCCTATTCTGCTAATCCTATTATAATTGATTTTCAACCCATCGTTTAAAAGAAAAAGGTTTAATAACCGTGTGCTGGCAAAGCTAACTACAGAATGAACAAAAAACGTTATTTCGGTTATTCAGTTTATTTGTTGAAATGCATATGGTAAGTACGGTGTCTCAGTGGTTAGCACTAATGTCTTCCAGAGCTGGATCAAGGGTTCAAATCTACCTCATGACACAAGGATTTTGTGTGTCCTGCCTGTGTGTGCGTTGTTTGCCCCACTGTCATAAAGACATTCTGGTAGAGACGGACCGGATTGCGGAGGTCCAAACCCGGGTCTGAGTCGAATTTCCAAGATCCGCATATTGTGGATTTTTCAAAATTCCGCTTTCTAAATTTTTATGAACTGCATTCAAAATTTTCCAAAATTTCAAGGATTTCCAAAATTTTTGCTTTTTTTTTAATTTCCAGATATTTCAAAAATTTTCGAAATACCGTGTGGAGTGCCAAAACAGGAAACACATGTAGTTCCAGTACTGGACAGTGTTTTGTAGAGATCTGTTCCCTGAGCCATTTACAGTAAGTTACCATTGCTATTTAAACCTTTATTTTAGTTGGAAATTGTAGGATTTTGTTCCCCATTGACTTTAAAGGGTATCTCCACTCGTATTTTTAACATTTTGGAATCCATCTCTATTCCCTTCTAGTGATAGGCTAAACTCCATTCTGCTTGAGTTTTTGTGGATTTTCGAAAATATTCGAGAATCCTTGAGCGGAACCATTAAAGGGTATCTCCACTCGTATTTTTAACATTTTGGAATCCAGTTCTATTGAAGAACGGGAGGTAAAGGAGCTGTGCCTTAACTTCCGTTCAAGGATTTTCGAATATTTTCGAAAATCCACAAAAACTCAAGCAGAATGGAGTTTAGCCTATCACTAGAAGGGAATAGAGATGGGATCAGACCTGGATCAGACACAGAGCCCCTCAGTTTCAAAATTCGTTTCTGCCTATCTCTAGCTAGAGAACTGTCAGGGCGATGCTCTAGGAGCCGCAATTGGCTCTCCAAGGCAATCACACAATTGCTGCTATTGGCGTATTATATTGTTTCATTTACCAGGTTCAGGGCCATATTTAAGTAATGTACGACAGTGGATGTAAATGTATGGCCGCGGTCGTACATTTACGACTAAACTTTCTTTAATTAACAAACATTTGCCCATAGAATCCCATGAGGTAGTAAACTACCACAATGGTATTCTGTGGATATCGTAAACCTATGATCGCATTATCATAGATTTGCGGTTGTAAGCGGTAATTTACAATCATTATCTTAATTTATGATAACAATCGTAAATTAAAGGGGAACTGTGGTCCAAAAATGACTTTAGGTAAATTGATAGGAATTGCTGCAATTTATTTTCTTTAGGTAAATTGATAGGAATTTTTGCAATTTATTTTCATTGTTTATTTTGCATAGTTTTGAAGATATTTACACCTTTTGTGTGTGATATGGCAGCAGCATCACCAGGTCCCCTGCACTTCCTGCTTCCTGTTCTGAAACCATGTCAGTCAATCTGCCCTGTGTCTCCTCCTCCCCTTTGCATGCCCTGCCCACCCACAGGTGCCATGGCCCCACCCACTCGTGGGTGCCTAAGACCCGCCCACTCGCAGGTGCACAAGCCCCACACACCCCCTGAAAACTTTGCGGAAACAGAGTGAGAACTCTGCCTGAAAAGGCTGTTTTCACATAGTGGGAAACAAGGGCTGTAGATTCTCTTATCTTTTCTGTCAGGACTTCACACAGCAGAGAGGAGGAGGGACTTCCTGTCTCCCTCACACACTGAGGGAGTCTGAGGCTGTGCTCGCCGGCGGCACTGTGCAAGAGAAGCCTTAGGAATGTCACATGTCAGCCTCCCACCTATTAACTTTCTGGTCAGTCATTTCTTTAAATCTTGGGCTGTGGAACAGGTAGAGAGGTGGTTGATCGCTCGTTTTAAAGGTAGGAAACCTTTCATTTAAACTCACCTTTTTTGGAGACCATAGTTCCCCTTTAATGAATGTCAAAATGATCGGAAATTAACGATTGTTAAAATGATTGGAAATTAACAATCATTAAACCGATCGCTAAAGGCGCGATATTACTAAAAAGCAATACTGTACCTTTATGAATAAGGCCCTCAGTTCCATACTGGGACATGTTACTATTAACTAGAATTACAGTTTACACTTTTAACCTGAAACCTTTCCTTTATAAATTAAAATCAGTGATAACAGAGGAACATTTACCCACTGGGTACATGCATGAGCAGAGCCATTAACAAGAAGCCCTGTGCATTCTCTTTCTAAGGTACAGGCCACGGTAGGCCTACATAAATAAAATTGTATTTGAAGAGACGGTAATGCTTTTTTGTATAGATTTATTTTGTGTCTCTTGGGTAAGTAAGTAATAGTTAATCCCATTAACAGAGATAAAGCTTTAAAGCACCTGAATCTATCACTGTATGCCATGTTCTATAAAGGTGATAAGTGTTTAATCCGAGATGTGGTGTGACACCAGGCGCATTGCCACTGCATGTCCACTCATGTGTGGAATAAAAGCTTTTTTAATGAAATACTGAATCGCTGCCACTGGTAAATGAAATTTGTTCCCTTATGTTGCCTACCATAGTAATGACACATTAATAATTAAAAACCATATGAAATACATATAGGATGACTTGGTGAATTAGGTTTTTGAAATCTAAGTCTCTTTTTACATTGCTGCTTCCATTATTATGTCTGTTCCTTGTGTGTTATGATATTCACTTGTTCTCCAGATCATTACGCTCCACTGGGTCTTTCTTTTCTGTAATTACAGTAGCTTCTTGACCAGCTACATCAGGCTACAGGCAGTGCAATAAGCAGTTACCAATGTCATGGTGGCTATACACAAGACAATCCTGTACAATATCGGGATGTTTTAATATTGTATGATCGGCAGACCTTGGATGGAAGATCTCACAATGTTCGTACGATTTTCCTATTGGACAAGTTCAGAGATTTGTAACCACCTACAATTGATTGCATGATACTGGGATTGTTGCATGTGTGGCCACTATAAGTCTTCCAGTTCCATGGTGTCCACGATGCTTTAAACTATAAACTACGTTTGAAAACTCCTTTTCACTTTTGGCATATTGAAGCCAGCACTACGGTGAAGCAATGGCAATCTGCTAAGTAAACATTCTCCTTAAAAATCTTCCATTTTGGAAATTAGAAGTCAGCAATTTAGCTTCCTGCTTGGCTAAATCTTATGGACGAAAAATGAATGAACACCAGTCAGACATTCTTTACATTTTTGTACTGCTCCATCCTCATTGACTGATTGTCTATATGCCACCTTTCACTTTGATGTAGTGTCAAGATGTAAGATGACACCAACATAATTATTTAGTCTCGTTGGCTGCACCATCCCGTTGTTGGGTTGTCTTCTCCAGACTTTCTTTAAACCAGCATGGTGACTCACCTCACACCAGTTGTTCATCTTAAGTGTTCCTCCTTTGCCAGTTGGGCTAAATAATGTTTTCAACTACATTCATTATATTACACCCTGTTTATAACCACTGGGGATGCTGTTCTTGTAAGGCAATAAAAATAATTCATTCAAGCCATCCAATTTTATAACCGGCAATCATATGAGTAAATTGTAATATCTGAAACAACACTTGACATTTAAAAGAGCTATGGATGACTCTTAAATCTACAGTAGTTACAATATATGTTCGGTGTCTGAGCAGAAAGGACTAAATGAGCTCATACGATTAAAATGTGCTTTGTGATGTTCTTGTGGTGTTTGTCAACCATCTGGCCCAATTGCTTTCCAGCCGACAATGCTTCCATAACATTCAAAATATGTGGTGCCGTTTTGGAATCCCATATACATAAGGGACATCTTGGAAATGGAAGCAGTTAAGAGAAAGGCAACTAAAATAATAAAGGGAGTGGGGGGCGTGCTAATGCAGGCAGATTAGACAAGTTAGGGCTGTTTACATTGGAGAAGTGACATTTGCATGGGGATATAATCACTTTATACAAATATATTAATGGGCCATACAATGAACTATTTGAAAAAGGTTAACCCCACAGAGAACAATTTATCATAAATACAGTTTTATTCATAGACATATAGAACCTGTATAGCTCTTAAGATAAATTATTCTTTTTGGGGTGAACCTATTTAATATAGTTTGTTATTGGCATTCCTGCTGGCATGCTGTTTATAGCCTAAGTGGGACCCAGGCTATTAACCCAGTATATATTTTTAGATTTAATTTGGGAAGGCTGTAAGTTTGTGTGTTCCATACAATAAACACTCCGGGAATTCCAAAGGACTCGTGGACATCCTTTAATATAAGGAGAAAATAGTTTTCATCTCCTAGGTTGGGAATGGTTTCTTTACAGCTCATTGAATTGCTTCAAGAGTGGGCTAGATACATTTCTAAAATCTTGTTGATGTAGAAATCCTTTCCAGTTGCCATTTTAAGTCAGGAAAGAATTCTCCCTACCTGTTAGGTAGGACTTTCTCCCTACCTGTTAGGTAGGACTTATGAGTAGGCTAAAAAGGTTGTACTAGATGGACGTCAATACTTTGTTACAGAAACAGTTAAAGTATAGAAAGTGGAAAATAATATGCTATGTTATTTTAATACTTAATGATATTGCTTTCCCAGTCCTTCGGGTCATATTTTATCCCAGCCGTTGCTCAATCTCCATAGCTCCTTCTTCGTACCATTTACTTGGAGCCGTACCATAATAGTGAAATATTCCATTCAGCCCCTTAAAAACAGACAGAAATCAGGAATCAGTCATTTTTATTAGTGTCACATTCTCTGTAAAAGAAGATTATTTAATCACATTTGCCTTATCAATTTTCTTCAGTACAGACTTAATCTCTATCGATCTCGTCTACACATGTAAACTTTGGCGTATTCATGGTGCACTTAATCTCTAATGAAGGTTGTTGTCTTTCATTTACTGATCATTTTTTGCAGGATGCTAATTTAATGGTGTAGAAAGAACAGCAAGATTTAAACTTTAAACTCAAAGCCATCAGCTGAAATAAAATGCTTGACAGTGAAGGGTCATTCCTGACATGTGGACTTGATTTCACTAAACTTGCTCTCACCAGTCTACGCCACCTGTCACGAATGTGAGTGTCATTTTAACTCCCATAGGTACGATCTGTAATTGCAGCATTATTTTTCAAATTATCTCACTTTATTAGCATTGTCAACCAATATGGCAGCTTCCACCTTTATAGTAGTATCTTCCCCTATCTTCATTTGTTATTTGTTTAACACAGCATGGGGTCTGGTTCAGAGGGGAAAGGTGTGAAGTGCACAGACCTCTACAGACATTTGGGCACAACAACAGCAGGAAGCCCAGCTCTAAAACAAAAATAAAGGAAAAGATGCTATTTCAAAGTCAGTTAAAGGGCATGTCCACCCCGAAAATCAGGTACCCCCTTCCCACTCCCAACCACCGATATATTTTATCCAAATAATGTCTAGACCGATAAGGTGCGAGGAAGGAAAACAGAGCAATTGCTAGTTCCACAACCTCGCAGACGTACTGTTTTAGACCTAGCTCACTCGCATGTCTTGGGGGGACATTTGGGTTCTGAAAAAACACAAGAGCATCTGTTACAGAGATTCTACTGGCCAGGAGTGTATAATGATGTTAAATGTTATTGTGAGTCCTGTCCTATCTGTCAAGTAACTGCTCCCAAGTCACACTTTAGAAGTCCCCTGGTACCCTTACCGATTATTGAGGTTCCCTTTAAGAGGATGGCCATGGATATTGTGGGCCCTCTCATCAAGTCTGCTAGAGGGCACCAATATATTCTGGTAGTACTTGATTATGCTACACGTTATCCTGAGGCGAACCCTCTAAGAAATACCTCTTCAAAAACCATTGCAAAGGAATTGCTTGTTATGTTTTCACGTGTTGGCATACCAAAAGAACTCTTAACTGATCAAGGCACGCCTTTCATGTCTAAAATCACAAAAGATTTGTGCAAATTTCTTAAAATCTCACATTTACGTACCTCAGTATATCATCCTCAAACAGACAGTCTAGTTGAGAGGTTCAATAAGACACTTAAAGGGATGTTGAAGCGAGTAGAGGCTGCAGATGGTCGTGACTGGGATTGCTTGTTGCCCTATCTCATGTTTGCCATCAGAGAGGTACCCCAGGCTTCCACTGGTTTTTCTCCTTTTGAGCTAGTCTATGGGAGACACCCAAGGGGTCTCCTAGACATTGCCAAAGAGGCGTGGGAACATGAGGCCACCCCTTTCAAAAGTGTGATAGATGGATAGGATGGAAAAGGTAATGCCCATTGTCAGGGAACACCTTCAGCAGTCCCAGAAGGCCCATGCAAGAGTTTATAATCGCTCTGCTAAAGTCAGGTCTTTTAAGCCTGGGGACAGGGTCCTGGTCCTTGTTCCTACAGTGGAAAGTAAATTTCTAGCCAAATGGCAGGGCCCATATGAGATTGTAGAAAGGGTTGGAGAGGTTAACTACAGGATACACCAACCTGGTAAAAGGAAACTATCAAATATACCATGTAAACCTTATTAAACCTTGGAAAGATAGAGAGTCCTTTTCGGCTATGAGTGCACCAATAGTAACAGAGACTGCAACTGTTCCAGATTTAAAAGTGGCAGATACAGCCAGAAACAGGAAGTGAAAAAGTTCCTGTTAAGGAACAGAGAGGTATTTTCTGATCTACCAGGGAAAACCTTGATTGTTAAACATGACATTATAACAACCTGGTGTAAAGGTCAAACTGAGACCCTACAGGATACCAGAGGCTCACAGACAAGCCATCTCATGTGTCTAAGGGTATAGTGCTTGTTAAAGGGACAAAAACCACCATATGCATGTACCTTGCAAATGCATCTATTACACAGGGAGGTGAGATCCCTCCATCCTGTTTATAATAAAACACTCTGGTTACACAGATAAATGTACCTAACGGCCATCCCCTTGCAGAGTTTCTACAGATGATCAGCGTTCTGCCTGAATAGCGTTCCTATCTTTATCATATTAATATTTTTAATATTAGCATGCATCTGCTGGAGAGAAGCCGCAAGTGGGGCACCGGTAGGTAGGTTTATCTGTTAACCCAGCCTTTCTATAATTCACAGGGAGGAGGGAATGAGCACCGTCCTAGGAATACTAGATACATTTGCAAGGTACATTGTCCCTTTAATAAATAACAGGGCATATTTATAAAGGTGCGGTTGCCTTTAACGGACAGTATTTTCTATATTGCATATATCTAGGTATACTAATTATTGTCTTTTTTGGGAAGTCAATTGATTTCTTACTGATTGCTTTGCTGTGATTAGTAGTGAGCTGCCATTTCAGATTGTGAGAAAATACTCATATCCTGACAGCGTATGTATTTGTGCTGAACTTCCCCTTTAAGTGTTTCTCATTTATCAGTACATTTTGGATGTGCAGTGACAGTAATAGATTTCTATGTCGCGTAGCAGACACAGAATTAATGGTTTAAAATGATGTTCTTGACCTGTATACAAATATCAGAACAGTGCCAAAAAATGTAAAAGACAATTGCCAAGTTCACTAAAGTAAATGAAGTCTCTCGGGGTTGTGGAATTTAATTCTTTATTACAGACATGAAAATCACATACTCAGACATCGCCATCTACTGGATAAAATGGGTAATACTTGTGTCTGAAGGACCAGTATCTACTTATGGGGCCCATACATAAATCCCGACTGAGCAATCATACAATTGTTCGACACGAATTTGGGTAGGGTCTGATGGGATATGTTGTATGCTAATTACATGTTAATTAATGTGTTTAATGGTGAAAGGCTCAGTTGCCTTTACTTTTTGTCAAGTCACCTTTACCCAATAGGAAAAGTGATTTAAATCGCAGGATTTTAGCCTTTCTTCTTTTCTTTTAAAGGGTATGTAGACTGGAAAAAATTACTTTGCCTCAACTTTGCTCGGGTCTCTTAACCGACTCCTCCTTTCCTCAGACCTGAATTTTTTTAAACTGAGCATGCTTGGCAATCACTATCATCTAGCACTGGGAGACGGAATTCCCCAACTGTCACCCATCCAGTTATAGTTACCCCGATCCAGTTACAGCAAAATCCAGTACTTGCACACAGCATAAGATAAAGTACTTGATTGACAGCTGAAGCAACTTATGTTTCACATTAAATATCTAAAGAAATAGGTGGCAGATGAACAAAAAGTTACAGTAATAATTGGAATTAATTATTTTCAGTAATGGGCAAATTTAAAAAAATTAAAATTCCAGTGTACATACCCTTTAAGCAAACAGAGATTTTTGGGTAGTTTCCATGATACCATGGTAGTCCTTAAAGAGCATGTCCACCCTAAAAATAAACTTTTGTAGGGGACCTTAGTCCACCCCCAACCGTTAGGTTTGTTTGTTAAATAAGGGTGCTCTACTTACAATCCTTCGATCCCCCAGCGCTCTGATCTCGGCTCTCTGCTTGCCGGAACTGCAAGCAGGGTGTTACGTTCTGCCTCTTAAGTGGTGAGGCTTTCAGAAGGTAGTGCCCAGGCTCCAAGGAACTGACAACATAATGTCATTAACTTAAAGGGGAACTGTGGTCTCCAAACAAGTTAATGGGTGGGAGGCTGAGATTCCTAAGGCTTCTCCTGCACAGTGCTGCCAGCGAGCACTCAGAACCTCAGACTCCCTCAGTGGGTGAGGGAGACAGGAAGTCCCTCCTCCTCTCTGCTGTGTGAAGGACCTGCAGCTGCAGAGAAGGTAAGGGAATCTACAGCCCTTCTCTCTCACTATGTGAAAACAGCCTTTTCAGGCAGAGTTCTCACTCTGCCTGAAAAGGCTGTTTCCACAGAATTTCCGGGGGTGGGGGGCGGGTGGGGGGGGGGGGGGGGGGGGGGGGGTGTAAGAGTGGCCCATAGCACCTGTGAGCGGGTGGGGCTTAGGCTTGGACCACAGTTCCTCTTTAATTTTATTAAAACAGTACAGGCTAACTAAATGGCATTACTGTGCCACTACATTAAACTATATAGTCTAAAACAGAGAGTACAACTAGAACAAGACTGCCACTAGAACAGCACAGCACCCTCTACTGTATATTCCATTGTGCTATGTTAAGCAGTTGAATATGCTATATCTCCCTTCTTTAAAGACAGAACCTAGAAAAAGAAAAGCAATGCAAAATGTAATTGGGAGTTATATATTTTAAACAAAGTCTTTATAGCGACTTGGTGGACACACAATCCAACCACTTTTTGTGAATGTGACCTGCGGTGGCTCAGAAGTCTTGATTTGGTTCATCAGGTCCCATTTTTGGTTCTTGTAAACCTCTGACAGGTGCTTGTATGTCATCTGTTCTAGAATGGTCTTCTGCCTCAGAGTCCCCATATGTGACTGGACCATTGTCCTGCTGTACCAGTACTTTATTGGGTCGTAGGTGTCTCCGGTTTCTCCTGTATCGCTGTCCTTGAGGTGTGACTATATCGTAAGACCTGGGTTCATGGAACCTTTGGTTGTAGAACAGAAGGAGAGGCTGGCAAATGTGAACACAGCACACGACCCATTAACAGCTGTGCTGGGCTGTATGTACATAAGTGTTCTATCTTGCGCTTTTGACCTTTGAATCCCTTGATGTGCCACATGTATGTAGCCTTTCAATCATGTGTGGTCTGCAGCTTTTGGGTATGACAAATTTGTTGCCCATTATTACCAGACCCTAATCAATGTGAATCTCATTTCTCATAGACCAATATGGTTGTGCAAGTTGTTCAACTGACTTTTTCCTCTGTGGCCACCCACAGCTGTGCAGTCGTTTAATTGCCAACAGCTCCGGATCTGACTCTGTAGCATCTTTCAGTTCTTGCAGAAGATTTAGTGGAAGGGCCACAGTTCTATCAATGGAGTGGACCACCTTTTCATTGTCAAAGTCAATTTCAGTGTCTTTGTCTGGGGGCTGTGTTATGACAGCTCTAGATAGTGTATCTGGTATGAACATATCCTTTCCAGGAGTGTAGATAATTTTAAAATCATATTTTTGCAGTTGGAAGAGCATACGCTGTAGTCTTGCTGGTGCTTTGGCTAAGGGCTTTGTGGCAATAGCTTCCAATGGTTTGTGATCAGATCGCACTGTAACTGAAAGGCCAAAAACATATTGATGGAACTTTTTTAAATGCAAACACAGTAGTAAGAAGTTCTTTTTCAATTTGAGCATAGTTTTATTCAGCCCCTGTCAATGCTCTGGAAGCGTAAATAACTGGTTTGCCCTTTTGAAGAAGACATGCTCCCAAACCATCTTTTGATGCATCTGCCTGTAGTTCAAAAGGAGAGCACTGGAGAGCAGACCAGAGTGTCCTTTTATTTTTGAAAAGCATTCTGCTGTTCTGGGTTCCACTACCATTCAGTGTCTTTGGACAGAAGGAGCTTTAGGAGTGCAGTTATACTGGCTTCATGTGGAATGCACTGATAAATATAGCGTGTCATGCCTAGTAGCCTCTGTAGGCTTTTCCTGTCATGTGGACTTGGCATCTCTGCAATTTCCCTTACTTTGTCAGGGTCAGGCAAGACTCAATCACTGGAAATAATATGTCCCTTTTAATGCACTTTTCTCACCTGGTATTGGAGTTTGTCTTTGTTAAACTTAACACACAGTGTGCGTGCTCTGTCCAAGACTTTTTTTAAGATGGCAACATTTTCATCTTTTGAATTGCTGGCAATAATCATGTCATCGGCAATAATATGGACACCTTCAATATCCCCAAATGATTTGCTCGCAGATCGGATACCAAATGGAAGGCGATGGAATTTGTACCTGCCCCAAGAGTGTTGAAGTTAGACAAGTCAGCTGATTCTTGATCAAGCTTTATCTGCCAATAGCCATCTTTCTCATCAAGGATAGTAAACATCTTTTTTCCAGCCAAGGTGACATCCTCTGGAGTAGGGATGGAAAAAGTGCTGTCTTCGAATGGCATTGTTAAGTCGCTTGGGTTCAAACACACACGCAGAGATCCATTTTTCTTTTCAGTGATGATCAGTGTTTACCCAAGAAGTGGGTATGGTGACTTTGCTGATCACACCTTGCTGTCCGAGGCTGTCAATTGTGGACTTTAGCCGCTCTCTAACAGTATATGGTATCTTGCGACAGCCATGTATTACAGGAGGAACATTGGGCTCAGTAAAGATGTGGTGGGTACCTGGGAATTCTCCTAGTGCCTCAGTATCTGATCTCTAGTTGTAGGAGTGGGGCTTGAAACACACAGACTTTTCTTAGAAGATCCATCTGAACGCAGGCTTGCTGGCCTAAAAGAGGTTAATGCACCTGTGTGGTCACGTGACCATGGGGGTGCGCAAGTCCGGCTGCGCTGCCGCCTGGGCTGGAACTGGTGCGCAGGAGAGGAGGCACAAAGAATCATCGGATATCCGACCCATCTCAGCCACAGAGTCCCTCCTGACAGACAGAGACAGGTACCCACTACTCTGCCTAAACTTACAAAAGTTTTATGCCAATGGGCGGGTGCTTTACATTGTGTCTCCTTGTAGCACACCCAAAATTGATCACACCCAATTGATCCAGGCAGCCTTCAAATGGTTATTCAAATGGGCATTGCGTCAGCAAACACATGCATGTCTGCAAAGACTCATCTAGTACTGCCTTTACAGCATGGCACTTGTTTGGGACATTTTTGAGGCTGGCAGATGCAAGGAGAAGCGCTCGTACAATAGTGATATTGGTGTAATGCAACGATAGGGGGGGGGGCAAAAATCTGACTTGTGCCTTGGGCCCCATTTAGTCTTAATACGGCTCTGACTCCATGGACTGTAAGAGTAGTGAACCAGGAGCTGTCTTTGGATATTTTACGTTGTGTGAGAGCAGCAATGAATAAAGTGTTCACATCCCTCACTGGCTCTCCTGTGTTACTGTGAGAAAGTATGGCTTTGCACATTTTGGCATAATGATTTCTCTTTTTGCAGTTGTTGCATTGTGCTCCATATGCAGGGCAGTTTTTAGGGTGGTGCTTTCTGCCACACCTGCTACATGGCTTTCCCTGTGTGCTAGATTCACACTGCACACAGGGGGCGGAAGCTTGACTGCATTGAGAAGCTTGCTGGGGCTGAGATCTGATGTGCATAGCATGGATGCTAATTTCAACACTTGCACTTGCCATTGCAGTGGTTTGAGCGGACATGATTTCCTTCACTTTGCATATCTCAATTGCCCTTTCCAGAGTTAAATCCCTGCATTCAAGCAATTTCTCCTTGAAATTGGAGAAATTTTATCTCTCAAACACTCCTCTCGGTCTTTGAATTCACAGTTAGCTGCTTTAATTCAATAACAAGTGTGTCTATGCCTTGACTTTCTATAAAGGTGTGAGCCAAAACTGGTGCCTTTCAAAAACATTTTTCTGGGGCTGAAAATGAGATTTGAATGCTTGCATTACAAACCCCAAGGTAACATCTGCAGCCTGTGTCTGTGCAATCCCCATGGTGTTGTATATCTCCAGTGCCTCATCTCCAATGCAGTGTAACAATAGTGCAATCTTTGTGGGCTCAGGCTTCTGATCCAGCCCTGTTGCTGTAAGGTACAGAGTAAATCTCTGGGCCCATCAGTTTTCAGACAGATTGTCATACATACACATGGGTTGTGGGGGGTGGAAATGATCCATGTCAATGCAGAGTCTATATATATATATATATATATATATATATATAGTTATATGGGAGATTAATGTGTTGATATCCAGTACTCACTGTTATATGGAGTGCGCAGGTCCTGTAAAGCAGCTGTGTAATTTCCAGGACTGATTTAAGCAGCTACTTATTGAATGGAGCACATGTTCCTATTGCTTGTAGCTGTGCAGGTAAAATCTTCTGACACCATGTTATGTTCTGCCTCTCAAGTTGTGAGGCTTTTAGAAGGTAGTGCCCAGTCTCCAAGGAACTGACAACATAATATCATTAACTTATTTTTATTAAAACAGTATAGGCTAACTAAATGGCCTTGCTGTGACACTACATTAAACTATAGAGACAGTCTAAAACAGAGAGTACAACTAAAACAAAACTGCCACTAGAACAGCACAGCGCCCTCTACTGTATATTCCATTGTGCTATGTTAAAGGGCAAGTCCAGCCCTAAAATGAAAACTTACATAGAGGTAAATCTCCCCCCAAAACCCTAAACTGTAATAGTTTGAAACATGAAATATATAAGTCTTGACCGGGATAGGCCCGAGTTGTACCCTCAGTGAATAACCAAAACCCGTCCCACCTTTTCCCCCTAAATAACTGACACGACACCTGGTTTTCCGAAGGGAAAGAATAATGGCCACTTTATTGTGACAACGATATAATTATATTATCAAACATTTTAACTTTTGTTACCATTCTTAAACATTGTTAACCTAAGCGTATTTGCTTTCCAATTCCGACATCTGGCAATGCTACCACGTCCCACCATCCAAAACCGCCCCCTGCCGCTTTTCCACTCCGGCCCAGGAGGCACCCCTCTGTAAACTCTGTTCCAATCTCCCCTGAGGTTCCTCTACTACCCCAGAGAGGTTTTCCAATCGTAAGGAACTTTTCCAATTATCAAGTCCTCCTTTAGGACTGATTTCCTTTCCTAGCATTGCCAGTGACCGCCATAACCATATTGACAATACTCCTGTAATAGCAACAGGGAGGGTGGGCGGGCAACTTTCTCCCTGCTTGTAGAATATGGCGCCGAGACTCCCCACTTCCTGTGCTAACTGCCCTCCCCATCTCCTATGCCACCCCCCTTTTCCACCTCCTCCTGCCTGCCTTCTGGTTCCGGGCCAGCCCCTGTCATGGGCTCCCTGGCTATACTTCCCTAGCCTGTCGCCCTTCTAACCTGAAATCCTGCACAATGTCCTGTTTCCCCTGTTTCTGCTTCCTGGTCTTCCAGTTAGCAACTGTCAGTTATGGATTTGACAGTTGACATCACAGCCAATGACTGAATGTTAATCCCCTTTCTGCCCCTTCTGAGCATGCCCAGGCTCAGTAAAGGCTCAGTACAGGTTTCTAAATTGCTCAGTTTCAATGAGGCCTCCAGAAGCATTGCAAGCATACAGTAATGAATTCATAGGACAAACTATGATATATCAATATATTTTAAAGAGGCCATTCTTTCTAAAAGATGTTCTTATGAGGGTGGAGTTGTCCTTTAAGCAGTTGAATATACTACACAGGGGGCCAGACCGGCAGCCAAGTTGCAGCCAATCACAGACGTGGATGCTGGCAATACAGAACGCTGGGGGAACGAAGGATTGTAGGTACAGTTCTGCTTCTTTTTTTAACAAACGCCGAAACTAGAGGCCTATGCCTATAAAACTCAATAAAGCTGAAACTGGTCTGTAACTGTCTCTCTGGTTTTGCATTTAGCTTGTGGAATGCTGTTTAAGCCTCTAAGAAGGTAAGGCATTTCCTAAAGGGCTACCATTGGGGGCAGTTTATATATAATGTGGGTGTTTTATAATATGCTTACTAAAAAAACATTCAACATTCATGCTTGTGAAGCTTCTCATTCATCCAGGTCATGGTATATCTGTTGTATTTAATTAGATCAACTTGACTAAAAGAGAACTAAACTTCAAGTCCAGTTGATCTAATTGATTACAACAGATATTCAACATTCATAAAAATCAACTTTATGCATTTCCACACTGCCCCTTTGGAAACCACCTGGTTACCACTATAGCTAACACTGCATGTTTACACTGTTTGAACATCATGTTTTTACTAGCACAGTTTGTCTGTTATTAATTTAGTAACGTACAAGGTGCTCAGCAGCGCTCCCAATGGTGGCAAATAATTAAAACAACTGTTTTACTGATCTGGGCATACTGCCAGGCTGTACCGACAACTGCAGAGTTCTGTTTCTCAGATGATCCTCACTCTCTGCAGTGATAATTCAGGATGTCTGGGAATTACACTGCAATATCAGGCAAACCCTTTGGTGCAATATCACATATTTTATATATATATAAAAAAGTATTTATATTGTCTCATATGGCCAGAGGCTGGAATAAAATATTTAAAGCAGTTTAAAGGTTTAAACTTTGCACACGGAATGCCCATTATTGTTCTGTATGTATAATACAAATACATAATGTAGTTTATATTGTATGTCAGGTGTATCTTAGTGTGACTGACTCCTTTAAATGGTAAGGGAGCCACACTAAGCAATCTACCACTGACCTTCATATTGCTCATCGTGGTTTGTTAAATGCGCTTCTGCTTTAAGTTAAATGACAAAGAATGCCGTTTGCTGAAAGTTTCCCTAGCATGGTCGCTGCTAGAGGACCACTACATGTACCGTTTCTCTAGCGGTAGGGGAGGCTTTGGTTTATTGGATACATAAAAGGCTCTGTTTTAATGGGAGAGTGAGCAGGAAGATCATTTCGGGAAGTGCCCTTCGGGGTATTGCAATTACTGCAGCAACAAAATGCAAAGGGACATGGTAAGGAGGAGGGGAAACCCACTGAGTCTGGGGGAGATAAAGTTCAGATGTAAAAGAACTATTCTGAATAACTATGCAGCAATGCACATCACTATTTAGTATTAGAGTTATGTGATGCAGATCACTATTATATATTAGTTATACCATGCAGCTCACTATTGTATATTAGAGTTATACGATGCAGATCACTATTATATATTAGTTATACGATGCAGATCACTATTATATATTAGAGTTATACCATGCAGATCACCATTATATATTAGAGTTATACGATGCAGATCACCATTATATATTAGAGTTATATGATGCAGATCACTATTATATATTAGTTATACCATGCAGATCACTATTATATATTAGAGTTATACCATGCAGATCACTATTATATATTAGTTATACGATGCAGATCACTATTATATATTAGTTATACCATGCAGATCACCATTATATATTAGAGTTATACGATGCAGATCACTATTATAATTATTTATACGATGCAGATCACTATTTATATTAGAGTTTACCATGCAGATCACTATTATATATTAGTTATACCATGCAGATCACCATTATATATTATTGTTATACGATGCAGATCACTATTGTATATTAGAGTTATACGATGCAGATCACCATTATATATTAGAGTTATACCATGCAGATCACTATTATAAATTATTTATACGATGCAGATCACTATTATATATTAGAGTTATACCATGCAGATCACTATTATATATTAGTTATACCATGCAGATCACTATTATATATTAGTTATACCATGCAGATCACCATTATATATTATTGTTATACGATGCAGATCACTATTGTATATTAGAGTTATACCATGCAGATCACTATTATATATTAGAGTTATACCATGCAGATCACTATTATATATTAGTTATACCATGCAGATCACTATTATATATTAGTTATACCATGCAGATCACTATTATATATTAGTTATACCATGCAGATCACTATTATATATTAGAGTTATACGATGCAGATCACTATTGTATATTAGAGTTATACGATGCAGATCACTATTATATATTAGAGTTATACATTGCATATTGTATATAAAAGTTGAATCATTTACATTAAGGACGCGGCCACACTATAACGCATCGTAAATGCGTGAAATACACATACATGATGTGTTTTTATTTTATGATATTCTATGAAAAGTTCATTTTTTTCGAAAATTTCGAAAAAATCCATTAGATCTTATTATGTAAACTCTTAATTGAAAAGCAGACGGACACAAGTGTTGGGTGAAATGGTAGGCCACAGCTTTTTATTGACACATTCCATTACATGTGTTAAAAAATGCCAGATCTTAAATAATACAAGATGAATCCAGCTGTAGCCAAAGCATGAATGGCACACCTCTGGGTCCCCAGAGGGAATGTAACTTCTGAGGAAGGAGGGAGGGAAGAACTTACATCTCTCTGGCAAGTTCAAAACCAAAATGGCGCCTGTCACCTCGTGGAGCCCTCCTAATATACCCAGTGTGACGTCACTTCTGATGTCACGCTAACTGTTCTCGCGGGACCCGGCGCAGCCTATTAGCAGGCGCGTACAGCTAATGGTATCACGTCCTCCACGCCAGGACCCCACGAGATCTACACATCTAAGAGGGGCTCTACTCCCAGCATGCTTGCTTTGTAAGACACCCCCCACTCACTGTCAGACACCCCGGCCCCTAACCTGGGCCTGAGCAATCATTATACTGGGTTATAATTGCTGCATTGTCTATATACTAACAACATCTACTCTGCAACATTAAATATGTGTTACATTTTGCTGTATTATTAGATACATCCTTAAAGGTCGAGGTCATATGAGAATAAGTGACAGCACAATGGGCATGAAGATGGCTTAGTGGTTGACACTGATATCCTGCACTATTGAGTCCTTGGTTTCAATACACATCGTGGATTTTAATGCACTTCAGAATTAAGGTAAGAGAATAAGTATGCAGAAGATGTGAAGGAATGAACAAAAAGAATAGAGGATACAGGCAGTTCAGGAATAGGCTACAGGGAAAATATCAAATCAGCAGGATTTGTAGAAACGGACGGACTACATCCCTGGTGTGGACAGGGACAATATTCATTAGACAGAATGATAATGTGGAATACTGTCGTCTATAATTTAACAAGGAGCTTTTTTGGTCACTGCTCACTCACAGAGAACAGGAGAAGGATGTCTGGCTCTGATGTTTATAGATTCTTCAATATAGACAGCAGGGGGCAGTCAAGTCTTAGTTATTAGAAAAATCTATAAAAGCGTGAAAAATGACAATTGCACCCCAAAAAAACAGGAATGATACTTGGGCTTGTTAGAATGAAAAAAAACCTATATTTTATATAAATGATCATCTTGGTTTATGTAATTAATCCTGTATTTATATTAGTGTAGTTCAGGACTAACTCAAGAGCTGACGCAGTACATTCATTACCTTTCCTTAGCTGATGTGTATCTGTTATGGGTGTGAGTTATCTATATGCCATACCTAATGTGGGGACATATGGGCAGATATAGCCAATTAAGACATTTCAACTAGTCTGGTCTATATGTAGCAACAAATGACTTGCAATAACTGGGATATTGGCAAATCCAATTGGATGGTGGCTTAATTGGCTTAATTGGCCAGTAACCCAGTTAGTTTTAATGTTAGCCAATCAGATCAAATTACCAGATGAGCCACTTTTACCCACCATTCATCAAGTGTCACAATGTAGGGAGATCAGGTTATTAGATACGATTCTGTATTTATAAAATGAAAAAAGCACAGAAGAAACAATTCCTTGGATCAGGACTCAGCCATGTAGCTGCATCTTAAGGAAAGGGGCATATGTTTGATGGCTGTAATGTCAACATCTTTGATAAAGAACAAGTCTTGTTTAAAAGAAATGTTAAGGTGGCCATAAAAATATATACATGGCATACTGTACGGATATAGGAGGGAAGTGAATGTAAGCCTGGCATTTCATCGGCATGCTAATTGCCAATAAAAACCTTTTAGGAATTTCCCCTGCATCCCCATTAACATGAGCCCTTGTTGCAATTTAAGTGGCCACTGCAAATGCTCTCCTGTATACTCTATGGGCTCACTTAATACCAACTAGGGTGGTATGCATAACTTCCAACACTGGAAACAGTGAGTGACAAATCTACAGTATGTATTTATGACAATGACACAGAATAAATACACAGGAACATTTACTTTAACTTACAAGCTAGGACAAAAGAATCCATCAACATTACAGGTGTGAGTAATAGCATCTGTTTACAATAAATACAGTACATCACCGGAGACAGCTTCTATGTGCTCTGTATAAATCACTCCCAAACATATCACATCCAACACTGTCATCTATCTTATCTCAGTGCTACAGTAACTACCGTCATGTGATAGATATGAAATGTATTTTTAAAGGAAAAACATGGAATCTCAGAATCAGAAATGTTCGCCCATTGAACTTAATATCTTCTACTCAAAGTCTCCACAATGCAGTCTGGGAAAGCAATGGAATGTGGGAAAAGTTTTAAATTTCCAAGCGATATTAAAGGAGAATGAAAATCGAGAAATGAATTAGGTTCAGGTGATTCTCCATATAATGCAGACCTGAACTGCTATATTTCTACATACCATACCTTATTCAAATTATTTGATGCTCCCTTTCTTTCTACTACCCATGATCCTTGAGACACTAGTGTTGGCCAATTGGTGTGGCCACAGTAAGTTGCTGCTGTGCATTATTGATACGCTTATTGAATTTTTTGCACAACCGCATGTGTATCCATTGCGTGACACTGCACAATCACAGTGCAGAGCAACGCACACTCGCGCATTTCCGGGTCCACTACTACATGCTGTAGTGTGAGCTCACAAGAAGGTGCATCCAGAAGCAGAAAAGCTTGGGAAGATGAAGAGGAGTTCCCCACAAAAACCTTTTTAGGCAACTAAAAGGTTAAAGGGCATGGCCACTCCCAAAACTATAATCCCCCCCCACTACTGGCCCCATCATGTAGTGTAGTTTAATCCTTACCTCATATCCATCTCCATATGGTTCTCCTGTAGCCCCCCCCCAAAATCCAAAAACTGCCCACCAGGAGGATAGCAGGACTCTGCCTCCTACCTGGCCTCCGGGAGAAGTTTGGATGCGTACTGCAGCCCTTCTCCCCCTCCCCCCCCTCCCTTCCCTCCCTATAGGATTCCCTCCCCTAGCGTAATCCCTTTAGCTATAGATTCCCGTCCCCCCAGCCCCAACTTCTATATTTATATGCTTAGAAAGCTCCCCAAACTTTACTTACCTTCCCTCTTTCCCCCGCCATAATGAACACCCGGCAGCCGCGTCCGTGATTGGCTGCCGCTCAGCCAATCCCAGACGCGACTGCCGGTCCTGCCCCTCTGCTTGCATTTTCTCGCAAGCAGAGGGCCGGCAGTGCGGCGGAGGAAAGAGGGGAGGTAAGTAAAGTTTGGGGAGCTTTCAAAAAATATAAATATAGCGGTTGGAGCTGGGGGGACAGGGGCAATCATATAGCAAAATTTAGTTTTTAGGGTGGACATACTCTTTAAAGTATAGCAGTTTGGAGTTTTATTACATAGGGAATCGCCTGCACTTTCTTTATAATAATATTTCATCTGCACTTTCTTTATTTACCTACACTTTTTTTTTCATTCTAATATTTTTTCCCATCAGTTTTTATTTGTTACCCAAAATCCAAACTACTATTCCTATTAGAATTAGGATAGCCCCATCCCATGTTAAAATAAGCATCAATGAGCCTCTTCATCATAGAGCAGATTTGCATATTTCCTATGTACCAGGGGGTGGATCATGGTAGTAATATCTTTGGTGAGCACCCACCTCACTTGTATTTGTCTCCCATAGTCTACAGATACAGTTGTCTACTGTTCATAGACCATAGCTCTGAGCGTTACCACTAGTCTGTCTTATAATCTGTGCTGCAAGATTGAAGGAGAGGGCAAAGCAATATATAGACAAGGCTGATATACTAAGAAATTAGTCACTTAGCAACAATGAATGATGTGCAGTCACATGGAAACCAATAAATCTCTGAAATTGTAATTTATCATGGTAGCACAGCAAGAATATTAATGTTAACATGCATTGCAGTGAATACAAAAGTAGTAGCCATTAGTTTGGTTAGGTAAATAGGTAGTAGTGTAGATAATAGGTAGTTTGTGCAGGTTAATTAGAAGTACGTGCTTTGTCTATTGGCAAATGTAAATTAATTACATGGACACGTCAACAAACCAAGTCCCAATAGTTTTCTCACATTTGGAGTTTTTGTTATTCATGGACCTAGTTGTATATAAAACACCATGGACGGTTGGATGGTGTAAAACTGCTATTGGACACCTGACTAAAGATGCACAAATCTGCCAGGATTCATTCTGCCAGCAGGTTCTTGGAACAGACCCAGGTTTTGTTGGTCGAAACTATAGAGAAAGGTTTAAAGCAGAAAAAACAAAATGTCAACCATCAGAACATCAACGATGAAATGTTGTGGGTTTGCTGCACAACTTCTGTTTCAACCTCTTATTGAAACATGGCTTGACAGTTGAAATTTCTGTAATTCTTTGTTAAAATTGTGTTGTTAGTTTCGACAGTCGAAATATCGATGGCGGAACTGATAATTCAAACCCAACCCAGGTTCTATCCAGGAATCTAACTAGATTCATCCTTCATATACATATTTCCTGGATGCACTAAATACAAACCATTAGAATGGAAGTCAACCCCCCTGTTTTGCTATACACATGGCCCAAATATTAGGATTCTTTGCATGGAGTAGTACAGTAGTTTTAGAATAATTATGGTACTGTATACAGTGTAGCGTTAGATTTGTTGTTTAAAGCAAAAAATACCTGGGATCAAATATATATGGTCTGGTACACATGGGCTGATATTTCATCCCAAACATTTGTTCAGATGTGTTAATGATAGATAATCTGATTTTACTTATGTTGGTGTTGGATGTTAAGGGTTTGTATTTATTGATCCCCACAGTATATAAATACTATTTAGAGCTCAATTTAAGGGACATGCTGAATTTAAACTCAATTTAAGGGACATACTGAATTTAAACTAAATTTAAGGGACATGCTGAATTTAAACTCAATTTAAGCAGGGGAGAACTGGGACCTTTTGGCCTGGGGGGCAAATACAACCAAATGGCCCTTTCACGGTGGATCACAAAATGTTTGACCTTGACCATACATACTTTGCTACCGTCACACACACTTTGTGTGTGACTACTTTTCTCATTTTACATGGTTGCCTGCAACATTTTCAAGTGTATAATGTGGTTAAGATAACTAACAGACTAGTAAACTAGAGGGCAGACTGCCTAATGATGTAGAGAGTAGAGATGGTTGAACTATTGAAAGTTCGGTCTGTTTTCGAACTTTCGAACTATTGGGAAAGTTCGAAAGTTTGAAAGTTCGAAAACGCACCCATTAAAGTCTATGGGAGGCAAATAGTTCGAAAAGTTCGAGTCAAATACAACCAAAATATTAATGGTAACTTAATGTAAATGGCTGTGGGACCTGGGAAATGGTCTGAGGAGCATGTTCCAATATCCAGGACTTTCGTAAAATCGATTTTACTCTCATGCGCGCTACTTTCGCGCTCTCGCGTTCGAAGTAACATGGACATTTTACTCGCGGATTCGATACTCGCGTATAGGCTGTAATGGAGACTTTACTCGCGGATTCGCGTTCGTGTCTAGATACCATGTACATTTTACTCACGGATTCGATGCTCGCGTATAGGTTTCAATGGACCCTTTACTCGCGGATTCGCGTTCGTGCCTGGATACCATGTACATTTTACTCGCGGATTCGATGCTCGCGTATAGGTTTCAATGGACCCTTTACTCGCGGATTCGATATTCGAACAGTCGAACATTCGATAAATCATCGAAAGTCCGGGAAATATCGAAAGTTCGCGTCCGAGATAGTTCGAAAAGTCTGGGTCCGTCCGGAACTCGAAAGTTCAGCTCGAACTCGGGTTCCAGTTCGAGTTCTATGCCATCCCTAGTAGAGAGCTTATAACAATGGCTGGCTGAATTGTAGGGCTGAACACTTAATAATAATGATCTGGAGGGCTGCTAACACTGGATAATAATCTGGAGGACTGATAACACTGGATAATGATCCGGAGGCATAATAACACTGGCTAATGATTTGGAGAGCTGATAACAGTGGCTAATGATCTGGAGGTCTGATTCTGTTCCTTGCCCATTGGAGCTAGATGCATGTATTAGGTGCATAACTTACTAATATCTTCTGTGGCACCCCAAATTTTTCATTAGAGACCAGCCCGGGGGGCATTTGCCTACTGGGCCAGTCCTCCCCTGAATTTAAGGGACATACTGAATTTAAACTCAATGTAAGGAATATACTGAATTTAAACTCAATTTAAGGGACATACTGAATTTAAACTCAATTTAAGGGATATACTGAAGTTAAACTCAATTTAAGGGACATACTGAATTTAAACTCAATTTCAAGGGACATACTGAATTTAAACTCAATTTAAGGGACATACTGAAGTTAAACTCAATTTAAGGGAACTACTGAATTTAAACTCAATTCAAGGGACATAATGAATTAAACTCAATGTAAGGGACATAATGAATTTAAACTCAATTTCAAGGGACATAATGAATTTAAACTCAATGTAAGGGACATACTGAATTTAAACTCAATTTAAGGGACATACTGAAGTTAAACTCAATTTAAGGGACATACTGAATTTAAACTCAATTTCAAGGGACATAATGAATTTAAACTCAATGTAAGGGACATAATGAATTTAAACTCAATTTCAAGGGACATAATGAATTTAAACTCAATTTTAAACTCAATTTAAGGGACATACTGAAGTTAAACTCAATTTAAGGGACATACTGAATTTAAACTCAATTTCAAGGGACATAATGAATTTAAACTCAATGTAAGGGACATAATGAATTTAAACTCAATTTCAAGGGACATAATGAATTTAAACTCAATGTAAGGGACATACTGAATTTAAACTCAATTTAAGGGATATTCTGAATTTAAATTCAATTTAAGGGATATACTGAATTTAAACTCAATTTATGGGACATACTGAATTTAAACTTTGCTTGGCTGGATTTGTTTGGAGAAAATAATGTCTTTTTTGGCGACGTGCTATGAAAGGACTATGCAGAGGCGACTGGCTTAGTATGTAGATAGAGCAGGATGATCACATAGAAAAGTCCAAAGAAGGCACAGACAGACCAGCAGTTGCAGTTGCAGGCTCTGCTGCCATGGTAGTTACATTATAAGTTATTATTTTCTCTGCTCTACCATAAAATTGGTTTCTTAAAATGTTAAGCTCTTTACCCAACAACCACCCCCTCTGGTACCTGAAGCATATGAATTCTGCAAGTTCCAAATTCTGCCACCTGAACATAATGTTGTGTGTTTGCAGTGCCCACTTTACTTTAAATTGAAGCTTTTCATTTGAAATGAATGTGGTTAAGGGTTTTTTTTGTTTAAGCAAATATGTTGTTTCATTATTTCCCTTCTACCACACTCAAGTGTGTCTGTACGGATATACAAGGAACTAAATGTACTGTTTGCAGGTCAAAAGTCACTGGTATACAAAGGGTTACTTTAATTTAGTTCCTCTATGGTTGAGCAAAAATGTTTTCCTGTTCCGTAGTGCTGTTCACTTGTGGTCTACTTCTCTCTCTCTCCTTCTGTCTCTCTATCTCATGTTAGTTCCCCTTTTCATCTTACTGAGTGCGAAAGTCTTTAACTGAAGATCACAACGTCTAACCAGAAATGCAGGCCATTAAGTGTGTGGTGGTTGGTGATGGGTAAGTAATAATATATTCAATGTGTTTTACTTTGTATGGGTCACTAGATATGTCAATGGGTAAATATGTAAAGGGAGGCGATCAACATTTAAACACCCATAGACTGGGTCCCTTCAACTCATGGACTGGGCTTTGTGAACATAGTATGCTCTCGGGTTTGTCTATTGTTTTGCATTTATTAAATACCTGGTTGATATTGAGGCAGTGCACACTCACACTTGATTGGGAGTTTTTAATTGTAAGTGATAGAATCAAGTTTAATGTTTATTATAAAACACAGGAGCATGATGGGAAAATGTATCCATATATAAAGACTATTTCATAGTTACAGGTATCTCCCTATTCTTCTATTACATTATACATTATTCTCTATATTGCATATTATCTGTAAAACTAAACCAATGCTGTGAATCAATCATTTTTTTAACTTCCCTTCCCTTGCAATGTTGCATAAAATTATTCCATATAATTTAGAATCATCTATATCCTATCTGTCCAATCTCTATATGTTTGAAAACTACAACTCCCAGCATTCCCTGCTGGGAGTTGTAGTTTTCAAACCTCTTGGGGGTCTCAGGTTGGACATCCCTGGTCGATATAATAAAACTAATTAGGGGGAGTTTTAAGCATCAACCAAAGTCCAAACCAGGGCTATGACCCAGAGCGTTGAACATCCAATGGAATGCTTTGAGTAAAAAAGCTTTGAGTTCCAGCATTAAAAGGCAAGTTCACCCCTGCGATTGGGCATGGCGTCACGTTGCGCCTTTACTGACAGCCGCAACCAGGAAGTGAAGTGGCTGTGAGCAGTAACAGTTGGGAGGGACCGAGTGACCAGGTCAGGTAAGGATGTTCTCGGGCATCTTTGAAACTTAAAAATATTGCGAAACCTAGGTTTGGTGGGTTGTTAAGCATTATTAAAGAAAGTTTATTTTAGGGTGGACATGCCTTTTAACCTGAAATGCTGCCTGATATTCTGTAACCTCTCTTTCTACTTCCTGGTTCTTCTAGTTAGCATCTCACAATCATAGATGTAACATCCAATGACTGAATGCTGTTCCTTCTAAACATGAAAAAGCTTGTAAAAAAAAAGCTTGGAGAACTTGAAGAAACTTTTTAAAGGCAAAAGAAAGGGTGAGAGCATAATTTTGCTCAAGTCATGTGGATGGACTCCTTTTAAAGGGTTTATATAATCTATACAGCAAGATCCCTCTACTTCAAAAAATTTGCAGATTTTAAATCTGAGCTGTAGATCCTGATAAATCATCATTTAAAAACACAGCATTTACAGGGAAAGACCTGTCACTCCAGAAGCAGAAAACATATGTTCCCCATTCCTGACCTCTTACTAGAATCTTTGTCTGCCTGCCAGCACACTTTCTACAACAAGTAAGAGAATCAGCAGAGAAAAGAAGGGGGGGGGGGGGGAAGGGGGAGATGTGTAAGCAGAGTAGTGTCCATGGTGACACTGTGCAGAACTTATAAGTGTCGCAGACACTACAAGAAGGCAGGGAGTAAGGGAGAGACAATTAGGAGAACTCACTAAACATTAATAATTTAATGACAAAGCAAGCACAGATACATATGTGAGTGCCACCATTTTACTTCTCTCAAATCGTGGTTTCAGATAATGTAAAGTTGTTTGAGTGAGTATAGTGACCTTTTAAATTCAGAGAAAGATTGTCAGATATCCAGGTCTATGTACTGGTGTATTACCTAGGATATAAAACTTGTTCTTATTTGGTCTTGCTGCTAGCTATTCACTCTCTGCTGGTACATCAGATTCTTTACTAGAAGAACAGGAAGTTCTGTCTGTTTTTATACACATTGCATGTGTGTATTACTGGCAGCTGTGGGGGAGGGGTTAAACCTATGGTTACATTTTTGTTTGTGGGTGAACATGCCCTTAAGATATCTAGTTAAAAATGCTTGTAATAAACAATAAACTAATAAAAATAGCAGTTGGTGTTAGGGGCAAATAAATGACAAAAGACCAGGGCGTTCCCTTAAAAACCACATGGTTTAAACCATGATTATGACCCAATCATGGAGCCTTTTCACTGTTTATTATTCATTTTATGTCTGAAACATGCACTTCTAATATGTATATATTGGTGACTCTCTTTATGTCTGTTTCCTGATTGGAAGATAACTGGGATGCCATTTCCTGTGAGAGAGTTTATATACCTTGTACTTTTGTCAACTTTTTCTTTCGTGCCTTGGAGAGTCATACAAATGTATTAATGGGCCTGTTAAGTTAACTAATAAACTAAAAGTATTATTGCTGATCTAGATAGATTGTCACGTTGGGCTGCTAGGTGGTAGATGAGATTCAATGTTGATAAATGTACGTTGACACATTTTGGACTTAAAAATCCTTGTGCTGCTTATACTATAAATGGCTCTGTGTTAAGTGAATCCCTGTTGTAAAAGGATCTTGGAGTTTTGGTAGATAACAAACTTAAAGGTAGCAAGCAGTGCCAGGCGGCAACAGCCAGAGCCAGCATGGTATTGTCTTGTATAAAGAGAGGTATGGATTCAAGAGAGGAAAATGTTATTCTCCCTCTTTACAAATCATTGGTAAGGCCTCATTTGGTATATGTTGTGCAGTTTTGGAATCTTGTGTACAAAAAGGACATAATTGAAAAGGACTGGGGGAGCTTGAATATGAAGAGATTGGATAATATACAAATATGTACAAAGGCACTTGCATGGGGATATGATTACTGTGTATAAATACATTAATGGGCCATACAATAAACTATCTGGGGCATTGTTCACCAATAGAAAATGTTAGAGGACATGCAGATATCAGTTTATTCTTTAAGGGTTTTTTGACTGTAAGAACAGCAAACCTATGGTACTGTCTTCCATTGGATGTGGGGATGGCAAGTTTAAAAAAAAAAGCTGGATGAATTTCTAAAAATAAAGAATGTTGCATGTTACTGGTATTCATACATAAAGTGGGAGTTGATCTAGGGCTATTGCATTTGCCACCTATGCCTGTCATGACATGAATAAGAGAGATTAAACCTGCCCCATATGTATGGTATAACCATATATAATATAGACGCCTTTTATCCCAACCTACACTTCAATAAAAAATACACTGCACACTGAGTTTTGGACCAAAAGGTGTCACAGCTTTATTGATAATAACAATAACAATAATAAAAAAAACAACTAAAATTATTTTTTGAACAGTAAGAACAAAATACATCCTATCCATAATTCTGTAAATTTTAACAAGAAGGGCAGGTGATCTGAAAAGCTACTATGAAATTGTACACCCCCTTCACCAGCCGTAACTACACCAGCTTGGCAAAGGTGTTCACTCATTGCAGTGAACCTGGCACAACTGGTGCTATGGGGACTTGTACCCCACCTTTTTACTAGAGTTGCCGTCCTGTGCGCTAGCTTGGCATGTAACACACCAGTCAGCTTCCAAATAAACCACAGCCCCCAGCTGTGACAAAAACTCAACTCTCCCATTCTGGCCTAGGGAAGGAGGGTGGGGATAATCTCTCCTAACTTTCTTCCCACCACTTTCCTTGCACTATTCTTTATATACCCACTCTGTCCCACTACTGTCCTCCTCTCACTGATACCCCCTCTCCTTTCTTGACTAACAACCCCCACTAGCTATGGCCAGGGGTAACTTCTATGCCCTGCCATGCATCCCATCCATGCATCCCTCTTTCTATTGGCGCCCGGGATGTCTGGAAATTGGACGTATGTCTTTATTCTCCTTCAAATACTATACCATCCTATAAAGCCATCACATAGTGCTGGGATTTTTTATCAATATATAAATATAAAGAATCTTCATACATACAAAAAATATCTATAGATATTTTATAAACAGACAGAACTTCCTGTTTTTCTGGTAAAGCAACACAGAAAGGGTTTTCAATGTAATCTGATGTAGCAAAAGCAAATACAGGTTTTATTTCCCTATGGTAACACACCAGTACATTGATCTGGATATTTGGTAGTCTTCCTCTGGATCAAAAGGGGACAAACTACATGACAATAAGATTGTACAATAATTGCATCCTTTGTGGTGTTAGATGCAGGTATCTCACTCCTCCTGGTAGTCTCGGTAGTCTCCCAGGAGACCACCCCAAACTCCCGTGACTGAAAGGACCTCTCTCCTCATCCTCCTGAAATGACCCCTTTTTGCCCCTAACTCCACCCCCACATCACGTCACAGACGTCATGTCCCTCTCGCCATGTCCCTCGCCCACTTTTTGTATGTTCTGTGTCTTCTGCCACAAGCACGTACACACAAATAGTGACTAATATTCCCCTATTGTAAAATATAAGGACATTAAGGGACGTGTTTATTAAAATTTTCGCCCATGGCATTAATGGGCACTACGCCCATAAAGATGATAACGGGCGATAAATATTAGATTTAAAGGGCATGTCTATTGGCGCAGCTCCCAGCTACTTCCTTGTAACATAAAGGGCTAGCTGGGTTTGTAAGGTTCTTTACATGGGCTGGGAGCATCTCTGGTAAATGTGAGTAAAATGGAACTTAGGTTTTGGGGGGTGCTCTGTAACATACTAATGTTTTGGACATGCCCTTTGAACTATTTTCCCAGTCCATACAGGGAGGAATCCCACAGCTACTGGATTTTATACATTTAGCAATGGAAATAGGAATTTGTAGAAGTTACAAGCAAAAATAATTGTCACCAGATATTTATCTGCAAAGCAGAAAAGATCCAATGTTCTGCTCTTTGGTATCACAGATCTTAGACCAACGTCTCTCTTATCTTTTCCATTGTAATAGTGATATTGAGTTAAAAATATTTCACTTCCTTGTGATAATCTAGCCATTTTGGGTTTTTCTTTCTCACTTTTTAAAGTAACAGTACACTCATTTCTTAACTTTTTCTTTTTTTGTGAGCACCAAATACATATGTGCATGACAGCAGGAGACTAAAAGGCTCTTTTTAAGATTAAATTCTATATTTCAGTGGTTTGGTGGGTACTAGAGCAATCCCACCTCCATATATATATATATATATATATATATATATATATATATATATATATAGTATTTGTAAATATATACTGTATAATATCTGTATATATATCAGATCTGACGATATCGGGGCTTTATCGGTACCCAGCTTAAGTATTAAGTATGCAATGATAAAACATAACATGTGCAATAATGGAATAGTCCCTGCCTATGGTGCACCACTTTGAATATTGACCAGGCCTGTATATTGTGTGTCCTTGTAAGTTGGTGTACACTTATCTGTTGCCTCAGAGTTTGTATCCAATAAGGTAAATTGTCCAATAATCTGTCCTCCCAACAGGTGGTAACAGGATCTTGTGTTACATTCATCACACTGTGCAAGGGATCACAACAAACAAACTTCTATCTACTTTTACTTTCTCTCCTCCTAGCCACAGAGAGCAGGGATGTCTTGTCTTTTATTACTCACTGATACCACCTGCAGGCTGGTCCAATACACATCATGTCCTGTGAAGCAGACAGAAACTTTTTTGGATTGGCTAAGACTGCCACATCATTGGATGTTAAAGTAACACTACTTCCTTTCAGTATTCATATGGAGCAGACCCAGGGGTGTGGTTTAACCTCCCATTTTGACTGTCCCATATTGAAATAGGAATCTCAGCTCTGTAAGTAAGTTTGTATATTTTGTATATTTTACATATACACCTTTCCTATATGTAATATGCTATCCCCCCCACCTCATTGGCTCCTAAAAACTCAAAGCAATCTCCTATAAAGATATAAATATATTTATGTAGTATAAGGGATATACAAATACAAAAAATGCTGCTCAAACCGTTATTCTAAATTGATAGGTGCAAATGGGGCTAGGCAAAACACAACATAAGAATTCCCAGCACTCAACTACACATGTATATAAAAGTTAAACATATACACAATTCATGAAAAGTAATCACTAAGGGCATGACCATGCTGCATCGCACTGAAGAGCTCATGCAATCGCACCCGATTGCGTGTGCTATTCCGGTGCAATTTACATGCGATTTCTGTGCAATCATACTAAATAAAGAGAGAAGCAGGTATGGTCTTTTGCCTCCCAGGAAGAGTACTCTTTTCATAAGGTTGAAGTAATCCTTGGATACTGCCTTGGTGTGGCGCGTCACCTTAAAGCATGTTTGTACAAACAATGTAACCAAAGGTATTGATTTGAACCTCAGTATAAGTGATGACTTATACGTATATGTTTAACTCTATGTTAAACACACAGTATCGTCCATAGGACCACAACGGTATTGTAATTTGCTAACACATATAGATTCACTCTAGTACACCAGAACTAGCAATTGCCAATGGTCCGTAGGTGCGATCCTCCAGAACCCCCTACCCTGTGGTGAGTTAAATCCAGCAGAAAAAGAAAACAGGAGGAGCACATGACATATGTTTTTTGCAATATAAATAGTGATTCACTTATGTAATGTGCTCCTCCTATTTCCTCGTAAATTTCCTTCCATGGCCCATAGTCACTGTGTGCAGTGAAACTCACAGTTAATTAAGTTGCATAGGCGTGAGCTGTTCTTTAACTGCTGGGGTTACTCAATTTGCTATGGTAAAGCACATTGATCTGTTTATGTTGGTCACCAATTGTTAAGTGATGTTTGTTAAGCATGCAATACTGCATATGGAAGTACAGATTCCATTAAGTCTGGTCTTGGTATATAGGCTTACCTGACCAACCTGAGAGACGTCTGAGAGACAAACGGCTACGGCCATTTGGCCCAAATGAGCGGTCATACAGCGTGACTGAGCACCCATAGTCTTACCGATACTTGTCTCACAAATGTGCATCCCAGAATAACCATAATTTTAAACAATTTCTTTGCAGTGGCTGTTGCAGGGAACATAGAATAACAATACTTGTTTCTCATAATAAAAATGGGGAAGCAACAAACAGTGGGGTAAGAAAGAACGAGTAAGATTTTGTTAAAATGACAGTGTATGTGAGAATGCCATTCCCTTGAAAACTATAGATGCTCTCAGAGAAAGAGGTTAAATACTGTGTTTTGGGGACTATTCCTGATGTTTTGTGGTGAGCTGAAATGGGATAATTGAATTTCTCTGACTTTCTAAGCTTTGCCACACAATAGCAATTAATGTACAGTACTATTCCATACTATATGGCAAAGTGGTCAAAATCCAAACAATATCCATTCTAGTTAAATGCTAACTGAGGTGATAGCAGAAAAAACCTTCATAACAATTGGGTTCCATTGCAGATAACCTTCTGTTTTGCAGCTGAAGGTCAGAGATGAAGTTTTGTGACAAAGCTATTTTTGAGGGTTACCAAATATACAAGGCTACTAATGTGGGTTTACCAAAATATCCAAGGCTATAAGTGAGTTACCAAATATACAAGCGAGATAAGTGGGTTACCAAAGATAAAAGGCTACTAATGTGGGTTACCAAATATACAGCTACTTAATGTGAGTTACCAAATATACAAGGTACGTAATGTGGGTTACCAAAAATATACAAGTCTTACTTAATGTGGGTTACCAAATATTACAAGGCTACTAATGTGGGTCACACCAAATATACCAGGATACTAATGTGGATTACCCAAATAACAAGGCTACTAATGTGGGTTACCACAATTATACAAGGACTAATGTGAGTACCACATATACAAGGATACTAATGTGGGTTACCAAATATAAAGTTACTATGTGGGGTTACAAATATACAAGGCTACTAATGGAGTTACCAATAATAAGGCTACTAATGTGGTTACAACTATACACGTCATACTAATGTGAGTACCAATATACAAGGCTAATAAGTGGTGTTACCAAATATACATGGCTACTAATGTGAGTTACCCAATTACAAGGATACTTTAATGGTGGGTTACAAATATACAAGTCTACTAATGGGGTTACCCAAATATACAAGGCTGTACTAATGGAGTTACCAATTCAGGCTACTAATGTGCTGCTTTCTTGGTTTACTGTCATTGTTCTTATCTCTTTTTTTTCCTTACTATTTTCCTTTGTCTTCTTCCCGCCTCCTACCTTCTCTTGTTTTCTGTATTTTTTCTTCTCCGTCTCTTTGCTTTTTCCTTTCTTCCTCCGTCTTCTCCTTATTTTTTGCGGCTTTCTTGTTTACCGTTTTTTCTTTTTTCTTCTTTCCCCATCTTTTGCCTTCCTGTTCGTAGCTTTTTGCATTGTTGGTGCTGTCTGCCCTTTCCCCTTCCTTTCTCTCTCTCGAGTTTTTTATTTCTTTTCTTCTCTGCTCCCTTATTTTTGTTCTCTTTTTGTTTGTTCCTCCCCTTTGCGTTTCTGTTTCTTCATGTTGGTTTTCTTTTTTTCTAGTCGCTGTTCTCCTATTTTTTTCTCTTGCCTGTCTCGTGCTTTGTGGTTTGGCGGGCTTCTCTTTTGATTACCCCTTGATTAGTTTCCTTTTCCTGTATCCGTTCTTTCTCCTGTTGCGTTCTTGTTTTTTTTTGCGTTGTCCTTCGTTTTACTTCTTCTACCCTTGCTTTCCCATTCTTCTTTACTCTGTGGCTTCTCTTTTGCCCCCATGCCCATCTTCGTGCTTCTGCCCCCTCCCCTCTACTGCCTTCCCCCTCTGCCTCCCTCCCCCCCCCTCCCCTCCCTCCCCCTCCCCCCGCCCCTTTTTCTCTCCTGGGCCCCCCCCCCCCTTCCTTGTCCTGTCTCCTCACTGCTCTCTGTTACAAAGAGACAAGGCTACTAATGTGGGTTACCAAATTACAAGGCTAACTAAGTGAGTTACCAAATTATACAAGGCTACTAATGTGGGTACCAAATATACAAGGTACTAAGTGGTTACCAAATATACAAGGCTACTAATGTGGGTACCACATATACAAGGCTACTAATGTGAGTTACCAAATATACAAGGCTACTCAATGGGATTACCAAATATACAAGGCTACTTTTTGGGTTACAAATTACAGGCTACTAAGTTGGGTTACCACCATATACAAGGTACTAATGTGGGTTAACAAATATACAAGGTACTAATGTGAGTTACCAAATATACAAGGCTACTATGTGGGTTACCAAATATACAAGTCTACTAATGTGGGTACCAAATAAGGCTACTAATGTGAGTTACCAAATATACAAGGCTACTAATGTGGGTTACCAAATACAAGGCTAAATGTGAGTTACCAAATATACAAGGCTACTCATGTGGATTACCAAATATACAAGGCTACTAATGTGGTTTACCAAATATACAAGGCTACTCATGTGGATTACCAAATATACAAGGCTACTTTCTTGGGTTACCAAATATACAAGGCTACTAATGTGGGTTACCAAATATACAAGTCTACTAATGTGGGTTACCAAATATACAAGGCTACTAATGTGGGTTACAAAATATACAAGGCTACTAATGTGGGTTACCAAATATACAAGGCTACTAATGTGGGTTACCAAATGTACAAGGCTACTAATGTGGGTTACCAAATATACAAGGCTACTCATGTGGGTTACCAATATACAAGGCTACTAATGTGGGTTACCAAAAATACAAGGCTACTAATGTGGGTTACCAAAATACAAGGCTACTAATGTGGTTACAAAGTACAGCTACTATGTGGGTTACCAATATACAAGGCTACATGTGGGTACCAAATATAAAAGGCTACTCATGTGGGTTACCAAATATACAAGGCTACTAATGTGGGTTACCAATATACAAGGCTACTAATGTGGTTTACCAAATATACAAGGCTACTCATGTGGATTACCAAATATACAAGGCTACTAATATGGATTACCAAATATACAAGGCTACTTTCTTGGGTTACCAAATATACAAGGCTACTAATATGGATTACCAAATATACAAGGCTACTTTCTTGGGTTACCAAATATACAAGGCTACTAATGTGGGTTACCAAATATACAAGGCTACTAATGTGGATTACCAAATATACAAGGCTACTAATGTGGGTTACCAAATATACAAGGCTACTAATGTGGTTACCAAATATACAAGGCTACTAAATGTGGGTTACCAAATATCAGGCTACTAATGTGGGTTAACAAATATACAAGGCTACTAATGTGGATTACAAAATATACAAGGCTACTAATGTGGGTTACCAAATATACAAGGCTATAATGTGTGGGTTACCAAATATACAAGGCTACTAATGGGGTTACCAAATATACAAGGCTACTAATGTGGGTTAAAAATATACATGGCTTACTATGTGGGTTACCAAATATACAAGGCTACTAATGTGGATTACCAAATATACAAGTACTTCTTGGTTACCAAATACAAGGCTACTACTATTGGGTTACCAAATATACAAGGCTACTAATGTGGGTTACCAAATATACAAGGCTACTAATGTGGTTTACCAAATATACAAGGCTACTCATGTGGATTACCAAATATACAAGGCTACTAATGTGGGTTACCAAATATACAAGGCTACTCATGTGGATTACCAAATATACAAGGCTACTTTCTTGGGTTTACAAATATACAAGGCTACTAATGTGGGTTACCAAATATACAAGGCTACTAATGTGGGTTACAAATATACAAGGCTATAATGTGGTTACAAATATACAAGGCTACTATGTGGGTTACCAAATACAAGGCTACTTTCTGGGGTTACCAAATATACAAGGCACTAATGTGGGTTACCAAATATACAAGGCTACTAATGTGGATACCACAAATATACAGCTACTAATGTGGGTTACCAAATATACAAGGCTACTAATGTGGGTTACCAAATATACAAGCGCACTAATGTGGGTTACCAAATATACAAGGCTACTATGGGGTTACCAAATATACAAGGTACTAATGTGGACCAAATTACAAGGCTCTTGGGTTACCAATATACAAGGCTACTCAATGTGGGTTACCAAATATACAAGGCTACTTTCGTGGGTACCAAATATACAAGCTACTAAGTGGGTTACCAAATATACAAGGCTACTAATGGGATTACCAAATATACAAGGCTACTTTCTTGGGTTCACAAATATACAAGGCTACTAATGTGGGTTACCAAATATACAAGGCACTCTTGGTTACCAAATATACAAGGCTACTAATGGGGTTACCAAAATACACAAGGCTACTATGTGGTTACCAAATACAAGGCTACTAATGTGGGTTACCAAATATACAAGGCTACTAATGTGGGTTACAAATATACAAGGCTACTAATGTGGGTACCAAATATACAAGGCTACTAATGTGGGTTACCAAATTACAAGGCTACTATGTGGATTACAAATATACAGGCTACTTTCTTGGGTTACCAAATATACAAGGCTACTAATGTGGGTTACCAAATATACAAGGCTACTAATGGGGTACCAAATATACAAGGCTACTAATGTGGGTTACCAAATATACAGGCTACTAATGTGGGTTACTCAAATATACAAGGCTACTAATGTGGGGTTACCAAATATACAAGGCTACTATGTGGGTTACCAAATATACAAGGCTACTAATGTGGATTACCAATATACAAGGCTACTTTCTTGGGTTACCAATATACAAGGCTACTAATGTGGGTTACCAAATATACAAGGCTACTAATGTGGGTTACCAAATTACAAGGCTACTATGTGGTTACCAAAAATACAAGGCTACTAATGGGGTTACAAATATACAAGGCTACTAATGTGGGTTAAAATATACAAGGCTACTAATGTGGGTTACCAAATATACAAGGCTACTAATGGGATTACCAAATATACAAGGTACTTGCTTGGGTTACCAAATATACAAGGCTACTAAGTGGGTACCAAATATACAAGGCTACTAATGTGGGTTACCAAATATACAAGGCTACTAATGGGGTACCAAATATAACAGGCTACTAATGTGGATTACCAAATATACAAGGCTACTTTCTTGGGTACCAATTACAGGCACTAATGGGGTTACCAATATACAAAGTTACTAATTGGGTTACCAAATATACAAGGCTACTAATGTGGGTACCAAATAACAAGGCTACTAATGGGGGTTACCAAATATACAAGGCTACTAATGGGATTACCAAAATACAGGTATAAGTGGGTACCAAATATACAAGGCTACTAATGTGGGTTACCAAATATACAAGGCTACTAATGTGAGTTACCAAATATACAAGGCTACTCATGTGGATTACCAAATATACAAGGCTACTTTCTTGGGTTACCAAATATACAAGGCTACTAATGTGGGTTACCAAATATACAAGGCTACTAATGTGGATTACCAATATAAAAGGCACTAATGTGGATACCAAATATACAAGAGCTACTAATGTGGAGTTACCAAAATACAAGCGTACTAATGTGGTTACCAAATATACAAGGCTACTAATGTGGGTTACCAAATATACAAGGCTACTAATGTGGTTACAAATCTACAAGGCTACTAATGTGGATTACCCAATATACAAGGCTACTAATGTGGATTACCAAATATAAAGGGCTACTAATGTGGGTTACCAAATATACAAGCTACTAATGTGGGGTACCAATATACAAGGTACTATGTGGTACCAAATTTATCAAGGCTACTAATGTGGGTTACCAAATATACAAGGCTACTAATGTGGGTTACCAAATATACAAGGCTACTATTGTGGATTACCAAATATACAAGGCTACTAATGTGGGTTACCAAATATACAAGGCTACTAATGTGGGTTACCAAATATACAAGGCTACTAATGTGGGTTACCAAATATACAAGGCTACTAATGTGGGTTACCAAATATACAAGGCTACTAATGTGGATTACCAAATATACAAGGCTAATTTCTTGGGTTACCAAATATACAAGGCTACTAATGTGGGTTACCAAATATAAAAGGCTACTTTCTTGGGTTACCGAAATTTCAAAAATAGCTTGTGTGTAAAAGTTAATTTTTAATAACGTTTTGGTTATTTGCATTTGTTTCCCTGACCATTTCCCAGGTGTCTGAGCCATCTACTGCCATTTGCCATTCTTTTTCTACCCTTATTTTACGTGGAACTTTCAGGGGGGAGGGGTTGTCCGATTGACTTCTATAGGTCCGTTTTCTGATTTAGATTTCAAATGATTATAAGGATAAGAGTCTGAAAAAAATATTCTCACATTCTTGCATTCAGGCAACCTCCTAGCTTAAAGGGGAATTAAAGGGTAACATCCCCCTATCTGCTGTACCCATAGGAATCCATTTGCCCCCTCCAAATTAAAAACCACATTGGAAACAAGAAATGTAAAACATGGCGACGTGTCATCCTGCCAGAAATATAGCTAATTCCTGTCATACTATATATGGTCTTCACACTTGTTACTACTTACACAATACACAATGTGCCCTACAGATGAATCATATAATGGAAAGACGAGTAACGCTTCACAACGAGGAACACAAAGTTTGATAGAAATAACAAAAACCTGGATGCTCCTGTTCCAAGCCCCAGTATTGCCGAAAGTACAAGGTTGTTTTCGGTAACCCTCCAAAATAACCTTAAAATGTTTGATAACCCTCGAAAATATGATTGGAAGCTCGAAAGAAGTGTCTGATCGTATTTTTGAGGGTTATTGAAAAATAACCTTGTACATTCGGTAACCCTTGAAAATGCTCTCAAAAGTATGTTCCATTTTCAGATTTTTGGATCTTCAGATTTTTCCTGAGATCCCTAAATCAGAAAACGGAATGAAATGTACGAGTTTCAGCCATTTCTAGTAGGAACTGACAAAATATCTGCAGTGATGTATACATGGAAATAACCATTGGAGGCAATGAATTAGCTCTTATCAAGTGTCTCTTCTGTCTCTAATACACAGGTTCTAATTAATGATCTGCCTCTCCGAATGTGTTTCTTTCTTGCACATACGAACATCCAGCATTCATTGTTATAATCAATACTGTTGGGAATCACAAAACATCCCAAATCACCCATAGTTTATTTTAACAGCTTGAAGAAGGAAGTGTAATGTACTAAAGGCTTGCTATGGTTATCATCTCTGTTAGCAAACAAAGGTATCAGCTTGACGTTGATTTGATTATATTTCATCTTCAGATTTAAAGGTTGTTCTTCAGTAAAACCAGTAGGGAGCAGCAGATACATGCCCTATATTATCAAGAAAAAAAACCTCTTTTCACCCAATGGTAATGAGGCCAATAACTTTATTAAATATATCAGCATCATTTCTGGATTTACTTAAACAGAATCTTTAGTATTTCTGCCATAAAATAGAACCCTAAGCACGGATTCATACTACATTCATCATTTATTTCCAGCTCCATGAAGTCCCTGGTCAGTCCCTGCTCAGTAGATGTTGTCCTTTTTATAACCGCCATAGATGTTAATATGTAAAAATAGGTCAGAGACGTTTACTTATTTACAAACAACAATCACAAACACTTTCCTTCCAATCTACAATAAGTATAGGTCTAGAACAGACAATGGCATGGCATGAAACAGACAATTCAAAATGGAAAACGAAATTCCAAATCTGAATGGAAAACCTTTCTTTGATCCATGTTTTTGGGTGGGATTCCAAGTAATAAGGTCTCATATCTACAAAGAAGCTAAACTCGATGGCTTGATAAATAAGGATCACAATTCCAAATTCTATTTACAATGTTTAAACACATTCTATTTAACGTAACTGTTTATATTGCTCACCATACCCGTAGCTTATGGGATAGTTTACCATAATCATTGTAATAGATAAATCTACTGAGTTCACAAACAGCCTTTCACCGAGGAAAGGCCGCACTCACTTGTTTGTGTCTTTTCTTCTTTAGAGCGGTGGGTAAAACATGTCTACTGATCAGTTATACCACCAATGCATTCCCTGGAGAATATATTCCAACTGTGTAAGTATGTAATGTGTTGTATAGGAAATATATAATGTCTATTTATAACAAGTTGTGACATGTGCTTCTCAATAGTATCAGAACCTGGTCAGAAATATTTTATACTTAGTAGTGCCAATACATACGGTACCTTCCTGTTTATCATAGTCCTCTGCTGATGATGATGTCAGCCCTGTCCAAGTCTAAAGGTTGTTTGCCTAACAAATGTTTGGCCTTATTAAAGGTGTTAACAGCCACAAAGGAGCTTAGAAAGAAAGGAGACATATTTGCATTGCTGGTTATTCTATTTGGCACATTAGCCTTTCAATGTTCCATTCACATTCCGCCACATCCCAGGCTAGCAGCCCAGCAATAGCCAGACACATTTCTTTCCCACATTCTAGCCTATTAAATGTAAAGAGTCATGTCACTTCTAGGTGATGTCTAAATATTATATCGCTGTGCTCACACTGTACTGTACTCAAACTGCTCTGTAGTCAAACTATACTTTACTCATACAGCAATGTATCCACACTGCACTGTGCTGTACTCTTAGTACACTGTACTCACACTATAATGTACTCACACTGCATTGCACTCAGCTTGCCTTGTACTGTACTCACACTGGAGTTTACATTAAAAAAAATCAGGCACTTTATTTTTTCCTCTGTTTGTGTTATACCTTTAATTTTGTTCTGCTCTTTTTTTTTTTTATTAGATTTGACAACTATTCTGCAAATGTAATGGTTGACAGTAAACCAGTTAACTTGGGTTTATGGGATACAGCAGGACAGGAAGACTATGATCGACTGAGACCCCTCTCATATCCACAAACAGTACGTATAGAAGGAGTATAAGAGAAGTGTTACCAGGACACCCAGTATGATAAAATTTATTGCAGCAGAAAACTAAACATAAGCCATTCCAAGCCATTCCGGTTTCGGTTTTATTGAGTCATCATCAGTGTTATGTGAATCGCCTATAGACAGACATTATTAAGAATTAAATAAGATTACAGTGATGTCACGGTGGGGTGTGTGACAAAGGCAGGAGTAGGGGCGGAGCTGCAGTCAGAGGCGGAGTTAGGGTGTAACTGGCCCAGGGAGTGGGTGTAACTGGGCAGGGCTGCCAGTGATAGTGTCTGGACAGGATTTCAGCCCTGGCAATCGAGTCCAAGTAAGGATGCCTGGCAACCCTGCTTCCATCGAAGAGTAGAGTAACAAGTACTAGGGGTTAGCTACATCCCCTAAATATCCTATATAATAAAATGCAAGTGTGTGTCCGTGTGTGTGTGGCTGCTCTGGAGTAAAAGAAGCAGCCAGTCTACCTGATTGGCTGCTTCTTTTACCTTCAGAGCAGAACAGCCAATCGGATCACAAGTTTGCATTAAGGGGCGGGACCACAGACCGGGACCTGAGAACTTACTGCATAGAAGCCAGAGAGAGAGGAGTGTGGGGCAACTTCCCTGTGATGTACAACAACATGAGCCACTTCCCCTCACTGGTACGGGACTGGGGGTGAACGGGACAGGAATGAGCTGCTGATGGGCTGCTGGCTGCTCTGGGTGGGTTGATTTCTTAAGTTAACTCTTCACAGTGTGAAAATTCCTGTCCATGCTGCATTACTGGGTCTGACACCAATAAACTGTACACACCTGTCCATGCTGCATTACTGGGTCTGACACCAATAAACTGTACACACCCCAGTTATGTTCTAAGATCTCTGGGTTGGGGACAGTGAGGCAGGGGGTAGCTGGTGGGTTGTGTTGTCCTGACCCTAATGATATAATCATGTGTCTGTGGGGGGTTGTGAGGGAGAGGGTTGCACTAGACATCAATGTCTGGGTGAGGGTGGGGGGAGTCAGAACTGCTCACTGACATGACACCATGCTAAATTAACCTCCTATTAACCAAAGGTGTCAGGGCTGGCTGTAAAGCAGAGTGACAGAGGGGGGGGGTCTGGGTCTGGGACAGAGGGGGTGGGACAGAGGGGGTGGGACCTGGGTCTGGGACAGTGTGGGGGCCCTGGGTCTGGGGCAGAGGAGGGGCCCTGGGGCTGGATCTGGGGCAGAGGAGGAGCCCTGGGTCTGGAACAGAGGGCAGCCCTGGGTCTGTGACAGAGGGGTGGGACCTGGGGCTGGGACAGTGTGGGGGACCCTGGGTCTGGGGCAGAGGAGGGGCCCTGGGTCTGGGACAGACGGGGGCCCTGGAGCTGGCACAGAGGGGGGCCCTGGGTCTGGGACAGAGGGGGGGTCTGGGACAGAGGGCGGCCCTGGGTCTGGGACAGAGGGGGGGCCTGGGTCTGGGACAGAGGGGGGCCCTAGGTCTGGGACAGAGGGGGGCTGGGTCTGGGACAGAGGGGGGACCCTGGGTCTGGGACAAAGTGGGGGACCCTGGGTCTGGGACAGAGGGGGGCCCTGGGTCTGGGACAGAGGGGGGCCCTGGGTCTGGGACAAAGTGGGGACCCTGGTCTGACAGAGGGGGGGGTCTGGGACAGAGGGGCCCCTGGGTCTGGGACAGGTGGGAGACCCGGGTCTGGGACAGAGGGCGGCCCTGGGTCTAGGGCAGAGGAGGGGCCATGGGTCTGGTACAGACGGGGGACTCTGGATCTGTGACAGAAGGGGCGGGCTGGGACAGAGGTGGTGTGACCTGGGTCTGGGACAGAGTGAGGGGCCCTGGGTCTGGGGACAGGGGGCCTGGGTCTAGGGCAGAGGAGGCCCTGGGTCTGGGACAGACGGGGACTCTGGATCTGTAACAGAAGGGGGCCTGGGTCTGGGACAGAGGTTTGTGTGACCTGGGTCTGGGACAGAGTGGGGGGCCCTGGGTCTGGGACAGAGTGAGGGAACCTGGGTCTGGGAAGAGGAGGGGCCCTGGTCTGGGACAGATGGGGCCCGTGGGTCTGGGACAGAGGGGGCCCTGGGTCTGGGACAGAGGGGGCCCTGGGTCTGGGACAGAGGGGGGCCCTGGTCTGGGACAGGGGGGCCCTGGGTCTGGGGCAGAGGAGGGGGCTGGGGCAGAGGAGGGCCCTGGGTCTGGGACGAGTGGGGGGCCCTGGGTCTGGGACAGGGGGGGCCCTGGCTGGGGCAGAGGAGGGGCCCTGGTCTGGGACAGACAGGGACTCTGGTCTGGGACAGATGGGGGCCCTGGGTCTGGGACAGAGGGGGCCCAGGTCTGGGACAGAGGGAGGGCCCGGGTCTGGGACAGAGTGGGGGACCCTGGGTCTGGGACAGAGGGACGGCCTTGGTCTGGGGCAGAGGGGGGCCCTGGGTCTGGACAGACGGGGGACTCTGGATCTGTAACAGAGGGGGGGCCTGGTCTGGGACAGAGGTGGTGTGACCTGGGTCTGGGACAGAGTGGGGGGCCCTGGGTCTGGGACAGAGTGAGGGAACCTGGGTCTGGGACAGAGGAGGGGCCCTGGGTCTGGGACAGATGGGGGGCCCTGGGTCTGGGACAGAGGGGGCCCTGGGTCTGGGACAGAGGAGGGGCCCTGGGTCTGGGACGAGGAGGGCCTGGGTCTGGGACAGAGGGGGGGCCCTGGGTCTGGGGTAGAGGAGGGGGTCTGGGGCAGAGGAGGGGTCGGGACAAATGGGGGACCCAGGTCTGGACAGAGGGAGGGGACTCTGGATCTGTGACAGAGTGGGGGGGCCTGGGTCTAAGACAGAGTGGGGAACCCTGGGTCTGGGACAATAATAAATAGTACCTGTGTAACTCAAGATGAATAATTCAGATATAACTAAATAATATATACAACTCACTATGTATTATTTAGCTTTGGATTTCATATTTATTCATAATGGATTACGATCCTGTGTCTATTTATCATATGAAACATTCTGTATAGCTTTCTAGTGATCAAACATCTATTCTGTTTCATAGGACGTATTTCTGATATGTTTTTCTCTGGTGAGCCCAGCATCTTATGAGAATGTCCGTGCTAAGGTGAGGAATTTTTATATTTAGTCTAAAGCAGCAATGTTTGTATCTTCACCATTTGCAACCACTGTCAGATGCTTAGCAAGGAGATAGCTATGTAATCTAACCCTGCCATGGATCCCAATGGAAGCAAACCCTACTTAGTTGTAGGGCTGTGCAAGTGACAGAATTTGCATGTCTGTGTGTTCAGGAATGGGGATTTGTGGGTGTTGGGGGTATGAAGAGAGAGAGGGGGGGTTGTTATAAGAGATGGCAGAACATCCAAAAATCTGTTCTGCTCGAGGATTTTTCAAAAATCTCCAAGTGGAACTGTTAAAGTCAACGGGAAAAAAAATTAGAAAATTGGATCGGGTGCACTGCGCTGTTTCCAAAATCCTTGCATTTACGAAAATTATGTGGATTGGAAAAATCCAGGAAAGCTGGATCACAGTTCTGTGCCCTTTATAAAAGGTCACAGAACTCCTCGGTAACTTCTAATATCCATATAAATTACAGTAGGTACATTAGCTACTATATATTTCATGATATATTGCTCCCTCGGTGGTTGACAAATCCAGAAGCTGATTGTAAACATCTTTAAAGTCTCCAAATGTAACTGTAAATCCCAGTTATAATCTGTATGGGGTTCCTTTTGCATGTCTGACCCTTCTTAAAGGGTATGTCCACCCTTAAAATTAGTTTTTAATAGGATTTCCCACATGTCTGCCAGCCCCAACCGCATATATTTTATTTTCCAAAAGCCCTAAATCTTACTTACCTCCCTTGTTCCTCGGCCGCACTGCCGGCCCTCTGCTTGCGAGAATGCAAGCAGAGGGGCGGGACCGACAGTCGCGTCTGTGATTGGCTGAGCGGCAGCCAATCACGGACGCGGCTGCCGGTCATTCAGTGCAGCGGAGGAAAGAGGAGAGGAAGTAAGAGTTTGGGGAGCTTTGGAAAATAAAAAATATGCGGTTGGGGCTGGCAGAAATGGGGGAGCAGCATATTAAGGGGGTTTTAAGCTAGGGGGAGGGATAGTAGAACGGGAGGGAGAGCGAGGGAGAGGGAGGGGGAGGGAGGGGGGAGAAGAGCTGCAGTACGCATGACAAATATCTACCGGAGGCAAGGTAGCAGGCAGAGCCCTGCTATCCTCCTGGTGGTTAGTTTTGGGACTTTGGGGGGGGGTCTACAGGAGAACCCTATGGAGCTGGGATGTGAGGTAAGGATTAAACTACACTACATGGTGGGGCCATTACTGGGGGGGATTATAGTTTTGGGGGTGGACATGCCCTTTAAACTTGCTTTACTGAATGTTCTTTATAGCAGAACCATCAATATTTGTGTTCTCTCAGCTGGTACTGAATTAGAACGTCCATTAACATTAACCTGGATGTGATATTCTGTGCACTTCAAACAGTGGACAGTGTTGTGATAATTCACAGTGATTTGTGTGAGTATTGCGCACTAAAGAATAAAACAGAGATCACCCTGTAGCTTGTGAATTTGGTGTCAGCTTTTTTGTTTGAAGTTTTATCACATAAATATCACATAGAGGAGGTAACCTGTGTCACAAACCTCCCACTCCAGGTCTGTCTACCCGCTTATCAGTTGTCCAAAATGTACTTCAACCAACTAAAAAGTCGAGTTAAACAGAATGGAGAAGGAGGCGTAGTGAACATGTAAAACACATATAACATATATCTAGTACTTATACGATAGGCTGCCACCATATTCTGAGAAAGCGGATAGACCTGCTAAATATAAATGCTAAATAGAACTAAGGGATTATGCACACCCCTAACTCTAAAGATCCAGTAAGAAAAAGGTTATCCTCACCTACAGTATTGCTTAGGACAATTAGCCTTTAATAGAGTTTATAAGTACAAAAGAGTGCATTGCTATAGTAAATAATTGAACATTTAAGGTAGAACACAGTTAAGAGTAAATGGAATAAAGAATAATACTTAGAGTAAATGGCATCTGAAAAATCCAAGAGCAAAGTCCATGAAAACTTGATAATCCAATATGGGAAAAAATGTCCAATATGATACTCCAAGGCAATATACTGTCTGTCCAATTAACTTAGTGATGTTCCTTGGTTTGATATTAAAAAATGACGAAATGCTTGGCTTGAGGCTATTGCCCTATTTTATGCTTTCTCCCGAGAATGGGAGCACGTGTCTATCCCCTCCCAGGGAGGTGGATCCTGCTTTTTGGAGGGAACTTTTAATCACTATTTTCCCTCTAGTCAATACTGCGAGTATTGTACATCTCTCATACAAAGTATTAACATTTTTGTGATTCACTAATTTTACACAATACATAGATACCAAACATGATATATATTGGAGTTCATATGACCAAGAAGTAAAATATCTCAAGTTTCCTTGGGGATATCCTCTTGTAAAATATATGGCAGATAAAACTTGATTCTAGCATAAGCTGAAATTAGTTTGGAAAATATTACAAAATTCCTTTCCCTGTTATTATGAAATATTAACTTTGAAATGGCATCTGTTCTTTTAGCTTTGTTTTAGAGCTGGGTCTCCTGCTGTTATCGTACCCAAAAGTCTGTAGAGGTCTGTGCATTTTACAGTGACTTCACACCTTGCCCCTTTGAACAAACCACCCTGCTGGTAGTTCTCTGTAACAAACATATGGAGATGAATTGAGAATACTTTTACAAATGGTCAGTCAGAGGCTTTTATTAACCCTTTGACTACCTGACAGTTGGACTAGGTGGGAGCTGCCATATTGGTTAACACAGCTATTGAGGTGAGATAAATTGAAAATTAATGCTGCAATTACAGATATTACCTATGGGAGTTAAAAAGATCCAACCTGGATCTTTACTGCTCTTGAGCTTGTACTAACTGGTAGTGTTGATTGCGAACACATGGTCAGATCCATTTATTTTGTGTGGAAGAGCAGACAACAGATATTATGCGGGCAGGGGTGGGATACCTGACAATTAACTGATGTGTGCAGTGGTACCGAGAAGAGAACTGGTGCCCACTGCAAAATGCCTCTCCCCTTTGAAATACTCCCTAAAACGCATGTTCCCCAAATGCTACAATTGGCTAGAATTCCCAGAGGTGACAGTGCCCTGAGTATATTGCTCAACCTGCCTCATGGTTATGGGGATACCACGCCGTATCTGCATTTTTCAAAAATGTTGTATAATAAGTATGACAGTGTAAAAATATCGATTTAGTTTGGTAAAAGTCAACATTCTCACAATAACAGCACACTTATATAAATACACCACATAGTCTACCAATGTACAGTTGGGTAAAGTTAGACATTAATGAAAGAAGATATAACCCTTAGGGTCCCTCATACACATCAGTGTATTTTCGGTTATGTTGAGTCTCAGTTTCTGTTATCTCTTTGTCTACCCTTTGAATATTGATTCTAAAACATTTTGCCTCTTGATGCTGTGCAACCTGTAATATAATTTAATCCCTTATCTTTTATTCTAGCAATTCAGAGTAAATGGAGATTATCTATTTCCAGCTTTCCACTCGGCTAAAACTCTTCCTCCCTCTTTACATATATTTTACAAATAAATTGCTTTTTAGCTCTGTAATAAACAGAGCGGGTTATTTCAGTATTGATATAATACAGATACTATAGCAATGGAGATAAAAAGTGGACTTGAAGAGCTACTTCACACAAGTGTAAAATTAAGTCACTCTTCTGAAGTCTTCCTGAAGCCCTGTGAAATCCAGCGCTAAAAGCAGGTTTCAACTTCCTGAGAATAATTCATAGCCATGTCCTTTTCCAATACATGAAATTCCCAACTGCATAGCATGCTAGCCAAAAGTAGGAGGCTGCGAAAAGAAGATTCACAGCCACTTGTTAGATTTTTCCTCAAACTTAAAGGAAGACTATGATCTAACACACATTTTTTCTGGTTTACAGCTTAAAGGCCACTGATTAAAGGTCAACTATTGCCCCCAATCTATCCCTTTCCATTAAGACAACCAGGAAGCAAACTGGACTTATATTTTTTTTCTTGAAGACGTTTCACTTGTCATAAGACTGGCTTTCTCAATTCAGAATGACTTTTACAAGAATCTGTTGGCAATTAAGTACCCTGGAATGTCCCAATTAGCATATAACAGCCAGGTGTTATGGACCTTCTGATGCAAGGTGTGATTGCATTGTGGCTAAGAGGAGATATCTTAGGGGTTAGCCACAATGCAGTCACACCTTGAATCAGAAGGTCCCTAACACCTGACTGTTATATGCTAATTGGGATACATTCAGGGTCCTTAAAGGGTATCTCCACTCATAAATTCAAGGTTTAGGCATCCAGTTCTATTGAAGAACGGGAGGTAAAAGAGCTGTGCCTTACCTGCCGTTCTTCAACAGAAGACGGACCTTGTCTTCTATGCGAATGCGGGATCTATGCGCATAGAAGACAAGGTCCGTCGGGACCTGTCAGACTAAGAGCCGGGGGAGCGAGTGAGCGAGTAAGTTTCCTAACTGCTCACCAGTCTCCTGTATGTTCTATTGAAGAACGGAAGGTAAGGCACAGCTCCTTTACCTCCCGTTCTTCAATAGAACTGGATGGCCAAACTTTGAAAATATGAGTGGAGATACCCTTTAAAGGATCATTCAAATAGAAAATTATTTCTATTTCCCCTTTAAATTAACTTGCATATACAGTACTACTTTTTTTTTGCTGACATAGTCACAATAAATAATTGGACACTCAATAAATACATTTTTGCTTTATTTGAATCCTTATATTTTTAATTTACATTTGTTCATACTTTCTGTTAAGCCATGACCTTTTTGAAAGCCTTTCCCCCTGGATTTTTTTTCTGTGGATCCACATGCTAGTTTCCCTAAAGCTGGGTATACACAGTACCGCTAAAGTGCCAATGGCATTGTCTTTTTATCAAGTGCTTGTTTGGCATAAAAGGTCAATGTCATATCTCTCAGTCTCAAGGGCTGATAGCTGCCGCTGGCCACCCAAATGATATCCCTGTACAAAGTATAAAAAGAGTGTTGGGAACTATGTATAGGCATTTTTATAACCGACTACAGACAATCTGTCTGTCATCTTCTATAAATCTGTTGTGTTTTCCCAGCTTTAGTTAGACATACTGTTGACAGAGGCAACCAGTCCTATCACAGACCAATTTGGAGCCAACAGATTGGCCTATGAAATCATAAATGCAATATCTTTGGTATTCAGTTAGATCAACTGTACTTAACGTTTTGTAAGTCCAGTTGATCTAACTGAATACCAGAGAAATACCAAGACTTGGATGAATGAGAACCTTCGCAAGCATAAATACAATGTAGCAAAATGAATCAGCACCTTGTTCCCTGTCTGGAAAAATGACCAGAGACCCAGTTTCAAAAAGTCATACACTTATGCATAGAAATAATTAGGAAAAAGTTTACCTAAAATCCTTTACCAAGTTTAAGTCTATTATGAACAACAAAAAACAATTACTTTTCAAATATGAAAAACTAAACTGTAAAAATTTCCTTTTGAAAAATGTATAATACCTGGCCCTGCTACAGGCACTTTTCATTATTACTGTATTTTTAAAAACCGTAATAGTTTTCCTTTAAATATTTATCTTGCAAAAAAAATGCAAGCACCAAGTGTAACTATCTTTAGTAGTAAATTAGAAGTGTGGGGCATGCAGTGCAAGTGGTAAAACTGTAAATCAGTTGCAATTGGCTAAAGAGTCAATACTTCCTGTAAGCTACCTTACAGGATTTCTTACAAAAATATTATTAATGTGAAATAGTAGAGAAAAAAGGAACTGACTGTTAATGCATTAAACGGATCACTATGCCCAGAAGGGGAGATGTTGTGCACTCAATGCTTCTACAACAGGAATTTTTTGGATATACAATATAGGTACATGTGCTCCCATGGAATAAATGTGGTATTTGATGTAACATGTTATGCAGGATAATTTGAATCTTGGTTAACAGAGGTTGGGTTTAATTGACCTTTTAGGGGTTAAAGTTTTCAATTGGATTACTGATTGATTTTGCATATGAATTTTATATGGTTGTGGATGCAGTGATTGATTTTTTGATTATCATTATCATACCTTGATTATATTATGATTAACCTATAATCATTATTTTATTAGTAGTAGGGAATTGTACCGTGTAAGCCATAGATGAAAGTGAAGACATCTTGGATATAAAATAATACCTTTTATTGGCTAACTAAAATGATAGAAAATGCAAGCTTTTTCTCACCTCCCTGTGAATAATAGAAATGAATGGGACATAGTTATTTTGGGGGCTTAAGGGGAGTTTACAGGTCCTTTAATACCTAACGATTGGCTGTCACCACTTTGTCAGCAGAATGACCTGCTGAATATATCTAAGAGATTATAAGGTTATCCACACCTTTCAATCCTACACACAGTTAGATATATATCTAAACAATAATTCTCATAAGGTAACATTACTTCGAAAGCAAGGTTCATTTTGGCATATACTCAGAATAGGACAATAAGCCTTTAAATGGTTTTATATCTTTTATTAAAAGTACAAAAGCGTGCATAAAAAGATAAAGAAAAATGCTATGGTAAATAATTGAACATTAAGGGTAGCACACAGTTTAGAATAAATGGTATAAAGAAGAGAATGGCAAAGTCCATGAAAACTTGGTAATCCAACTGGGGAAAAAAATATGATAGTCCAAGATGGTAGCCAATATCAGGTCCGCCCAATTGGTAAGTGAGGTGTCCCTGTTGATGGTAAAATGCTGAACTCCTGTTTTGAGTCTATTACCCTAATTTAAACCCTCTCCTCTCGAGGAGTGGTTTGGTCCCTAGAGGGTGTATTTGTTCCCTCCCTGAAAGGTGTATCCTGTTTTTTGGAGGGAAACTTTCGTATCTATTTACCTCTATCTGTGCACTACATGCACAGTACTTGCCACATAGAAAATATTAACAGTTTTGTGATCTGCTAATTTTATACAATCCAAAGATACCAATTATGATATATTTACGAGTTTGTATGACCAAGAAGTAAAATATCTCATGTTCACCTTGTGATACCATCCAATTTAATATATGTACAGATGTGCCTTTGTTTCAGCGTCAGCTGAATTATTTGGGAAAATATGACATAAATCCATTTCCCGAATTATTATGGAATATGAATTGACTGTGAAATGTCATCTGTTTTTTAGCTTTGTTTTAAAGCTGGGCCTCCTGCTGTTTCCGTGCCATAAAGTCTAGGAATGCTGCAGTTTCTGCAGTGATTTTTAACACCTATTGCCCTTTGAACCGGATACCCAGCTAAGTTGACACATGGAGATGGGGGAAGAGCACTATAGTCAGACAGGGGTTTTATTAAACTTTTGAGTACCTATGGGTTGAAATAGATGGGAGCAGCCATATTGATTGACACTGCTAATAAAGTGAAATAAAATGGAAAATTACTGCTGCCGTTATAGATATTACCTATGGGAGTTTAAATGCCACTTAAGTTTGTGACACAGTTGATCTAACTGAATACAACAGATATACTTGCATGAGCATGTGATTTATGTGAATTTGTAACATTAATAGGCCAGGTTTTCATTATGGTACACACAGATCCAATATAAGCCCAATACCACAACAGTTCTAACTTTAGTAGATAGTCTATTTAAATTACACCACCATTTATTTTGGTCCAATATACAGTACACGATTGGCTTTAATTGATTTCCCATAAAATTGGTTGGGTATGATCAATCATGTCTGACCAAAATATTGGGTTATGCATTCAAATAGGCCTTTGTATACCAAGCCAAAAATACCACATAAGGGAGGATACAATACTGGTCATTTTTTGTTTAGTGAGTTGTTACTGCCAATGCAAATGTCATGAGGAAAGTGCTAAAAACAAAATTACTATGGAGGAAAAAGCCAGCAAAAAACAAGGGCTGAAGGTAGGGGATGAGAAGGGGAATAGGCTAAAAAACATTAACACACATTTAGATTATAGCCACAGCTACCTAATAAAATTATTTTACAGTGTACATATCCTTTAAGGATGTCCCTAACATCTTTCTGTTATATGCTGATTGGGACACAGTCCAGGGTATTTATTGCCAACAGATTCTTGTACAAGTCATTCTAAATTGAGGATCCAGTCGGATGACTAGCAAAACGTCTTCAAGAACTAAACTTCAAGTCCAGTTGATCTCACTGAATACCACAGACATACCATGACCTGGATGAATGAGAAAGCCCCAGAAGTTATAAACATTATAATTTTCTTTCTGCCATTCATGCATGTTGGGAAATAAACTGCATAAAAACAAAGATGAGATGAAGTGTGCGTCCCTGTGTCATTGTGTGTGTGGCTGCTCTGGAGAAAAAGAAGCAGCCAATCTACCTGATTGGCTGCTTCTTTTCCCTTCAGAGCAGAACAGCCAATCGGATCACAAGTTTGCATTAAGGGGCGGGACCACAGACTGCTGGCTGCTCTGGGTAGGTTGATTTCTCAAGTTAACTCTTCACAGTGTGAAAATTCCTGTCCATGCTGCATTACTGGGTCTGACACCAATAAACTGTACACACACCAGTTATGTTCTAAGATCTCTGGGTGGGGGACAGTGAGGCAGGGGGTAGCTGGTGGAGTGTGTGTTTGTCCTGGACCCCAATGATATTAATCATGTGTCTGTGGGGGGTTGTGAGGGAGAGGGTTGCACTAGACATCAATGTCTGGGTGAGGGTGGGGGGAGTCAGAACTGCTCACTGACATGACACCATGCTAAATTAACCTCCTATTAACCAAAGGTGTCAGTACTGGGTGTAAAGCAGAGTGACAGGGGGGGGCTGGGTCTTGGACAGTGTGGTGGGCCCTGGGTCTGGGGCAGAGGAGGGGCCCTGGGTCTGGCGCAGAGGGGGGCCCTGGGTCTGGGACAGAGAGGGGGGCCCTGGGTCTGGGACAGAGGGGGGACCCTGGGTCTGGGACACTAAGAGGGAACTGTGGCCTTGGGACATGGAGGATGGAGGCACTCTGGGCTTCTAGCGCCTGTTAGTCAGTGTCTGAGAGACAGTGTCTCTGTGCTGTGATAAGCCAGCTTCTACTCTGTATTGCATGCACTCCAAATGAAGTGGTTACACACAGCTTATTGCATCATTGTAAATTTACTCTGTCTATTGAAGCAATGTTATCTGGCTGGGGCGTAGCTGCCAGGGGTGCAGGGGATGTGACCACACCAGGGCCCTTGGCCAAGAAGGGGGCCCCATTTTGTGCTAAGGTTCCAAAACTACCAGTCAGTGTGCCAACTGTTTTACCAGTGGTCTGTGTACAAAGCATTTTTACCATTGTCTGTGTGCCAAGCATTTAACCAGTGCCATTTTCCCAACCAGTTTATCAGTGTCTGCATGTCTATTTTACCAGCAGTTATATACAAAGAATTTTACCACTCTCTCTGTGTGCCAAGCATCTTACTAACGTCAGTTGGTTAGTTATTTTAGAAAGTTTGATCTAAGTTTAGAAAACTGTTTGAATCTGATTGAATAGTTTTGCTAGGTGTATGGGTAAAATATATCTGTTTTAAAATGAGTGCCTTTAAAAAAATGTTAATGATAAATTTGGATGTTTTTTTCTGAAAATTATTATTTGGTTTGTAGTGCCGATTTGTGTTTGCGGCAGTGTTGGGGGGCCCATGCCCAAATTTTGCATTAGGGCCCATAAGTTTGTAGCTACGCCACTGTTATCTGGTAATTAACATCCCCTATGATTAATTGGTGGTTTGCCATTATGAACAGGGCTGTCTAATGCTCACAATTATCACATAATGTAGGAATGCATAGCATGATAATGAACAAATTAGCACGCACCTTTGGTAATGTAAAAATGGGCAGGTAACATTTAGGTTTTATTTAAGCGCAGTAGAACACACGGTTAGCACTGCTGACAGAATGTTCTAAAGGCAGGAAAAAGCTTTTTAGATTTCTCCAACTTGTTCTTTTAGTTAAGCTCCAGTTATTTCAATACACATTGGATAGAATATCTGCCTGCTGAGAGATCATAACAGCCAGATCGAAGGAAACAAAGGAAATATGGCAACTAACCCTTCTATTAGGCCCATTATTATAGTAAAGCTGAAGAGTGCAGGTTAATTTTGCATCTTGAATTCTTTTGATGAAGTCGCTACTTGAGCATTTATTAAAATAGAACTCTGTTAGCAAAGTAGCTTTGGATTTTTCTATTATTTTTATGTAGTGCTAGGAACTGTGCATTATGTGCAATGACACATTTTAAGGTAGCGTTCCCATGAGAAAGCCTAATGCATGCTGGGTGTTGGTTGGCTGTTTGCTTCTACTGTGCGAACTTTCGGGATAGTCTATTCTTGTCTTTTCACTGTGCACTACAGTCCTGTCTTCTACTAAATTGGCAAGTCTTTCTCTCTTAATCACAGTTGCAAACCTTTTTATCCATTTCCATTATAATAATGACTGGTAGTGCCTATTGAATACGCAAAATGGTAAACTGTTAAACGTATGTGTTTGTATGGATATATTTTTTTATATAGCGTTACTTATAGACGCAGTACAATATTATAAAACAAAAGGCTGTACAAAAAAATATATAAGGAATAAAGCGCCCCTTACAGGATAATATAAGGATATTACGCCACCAAGGAGTTCCCTGATCATATAGAAGCACGAGGCCATATGCCGAGTGCTTTTATACAGGGCAGGGAACTCCGAGGTACTCCAAGCTACTGTACCTTCTGTAACTTAAACCCAGTAGAAAGGAACATCCCAGCCCAGCATCTATGCGGTTACACAAATCTTTGTGGCAGAGAGAGAGACATTGGTTATGTGACAGGAAGCAGGTTCCGTATAGTGTCCAGGCATGAACACTGGAATGGGAGGAGTAGTGGGATATAAGAAACATAAGAAATAAGTCACTTAGTGACATAGCTGAGTAATTTTTATAAGGCTATATACCACTGCAGCTCCCATTATAAAATATCACACTTATGTATTATGAATAAATACATAAATATTTATGTGCATTAATAAGTATACAAGTGCTGGAACCATGCGACAAGGGGAAAGATGTCCCTGTACTGTAGAGCTTACAATCTAGTAGAGATTAGTGATGGCCCAGTTCGCGCATCCGGATCCGCGGCGGATTTACCTCGTTCGCGAACGGCGGATATCGCGGATTTTCCGGTTTTCTGCCTTCTGAACTTTTCCGAACCGCGTTTTCGAAAATTTTCGAAATTACGAGGATTTCTCATATTTTCAAAAATACGGGAAAATACGAGAAATCCTCGTAAATTCAAAATTTCGCGGATTTTTCACATTTTTGGACGGAGCAAGCCAAATTTTCGAAAATCCCCGTATTTTCTAAGAAAATTCGCTGATCCTTGAGCGGACCCGATTTTGCGAAATTCGGACATCTCTAGTAGAGATGGGCTCCTGGTCCGTCTCGGACACGGATCTGACACTGAACCCCTTGGTTCCAAAATCCAGATGTTCCACCTGAAACTGGAGGGATCATTTAGATTTCGGGACTTCGGAGCACATTTTCTATAATTTTTGAACGTTCAGGGCTGTTTTCGATAATCCTCGACCATTCAATAATTATCGAAAATACAATTGGAAACTCGAAATTAGTTACCGATCGTATTGTCGAGGATTATCGAACATTCAAGGCTATTTCGAAAATAACCTCGAACATTCGATAATTATTGAAAATGGGCTCCGTAAACCCGAAAGTATGTTCCGTTTTCAGATTTTCGGAACTTTGCGATTTCTACCGAAATCCCTAAATCCGAAAACGGAACGAAATTTGACAGTTTTGACCATCTCTACAATCTAGTTATAGCGTAAAGGGTAGATTTTAGCTGTGATCACGTGTCTGTTTCTTATCATTCTAAACATGTACAGTGGATTTAAACTCAGTGCAAGTTAATATCAGTTTTTTATTGAATAAACACAAAGTTGCACTTATGCTCCCAGAACCCCACTGCAGGCGATTTTGACACTTGCGTGCCCGCACTAAGCAATTTTACAGATGGTTGATCTCTGTTATCTTGTTAACTGTTATCTTCTTGGATACCGTGTCTGTACATTATGTAAGATTTAAAGGAATATTAGCTTTAAAAATGATGTTGTAGTGAAAACATGCTATTTCACATATTCTACCTGACTCAAAGCTGATATTTTTCTCTGTATGAAGGTGTTAGGGAGCCCCTACACTATCATCAGTGTTACTGGCCCCATTAAGAAACATAATGTATGACATTGACTGGCTGTAAATTTCTGTCCAAGACAGGTTGTACCATATGAAACGTTCTGTACATAAGAAAACATTTACAATTTATGAACACATTATTTGCAACCAGATGGATGTAAAGGGACACTATACACGTGTAGTAACTGACTTCTGTAAGTGTTATTCGTTGCACTTTTTGTGCTTTACTGGTGGTTCCAATCATTTACCCCATAGGCTACCAAGGAGTCACTTCAACATAACCTCAACACTTTAGCTGGTTACACACAATAACGATAAATGGGTGACCCTGATGGTTCCGAAGGGATCGCTTCTTTATCAGTAGTGTGTGTACTAGAAAACAAGTGTTTGCTGTCGGACAGGGAATGCTTGTTACTAGGGAGTGAGGCTGTCCCAAACGAGAGAGATGCAAACATACTGTATATATGAAATTAGTAAGGTTACTGTAGTAACCTAACTAATTTCATTGCTGTATATAAGGAAGAATAAATGAAAAATAAAAGTAGAATGAGAATTGTTTGTTCCTTTTTGCACTCAAATAAGATTTGGGGGCAGATTTCCCAAAGATTGTGGGGATATTTATAAGTCCCTCACCCCACTATCCAGTGCACGGAAGCGTGCATGATTTGCGTGATGCAGATCAAGTGAAATGTTGTATGATTTATGCACGCTCCCGTGTGCTTGTGCTTTGATGCTGCCCTTTCACAGCACATGCGATGCCCACCAGAAATGGCGATCTCATGCGCTGTGAAAACGAGCCGAAATACAGTGCAAGAAAGCGGGCATAGTGGGGCCTCCCACATTGATTACATTGCACCCGAATTGATTACACGCACCCAAGTGGGGCCTTGCCCTAAAGGAGTGCTATTAGCGCTATAGCGTTGTTATCGCCATATTTGTAAACCGTGGCAATATGCAGTAATATCCATATTCTATGTGTAATGTCCAGTATCGAGGGCAAAAAGAGAAATATCACCAGAAATTCTACCAATACCATACATTGGCTGTACCTGAGAATAAGGTACATAAGATACATTATAGGGGGGTCTTTAGCAGTTGAAACACTCATGTACATATGGAAATATTCAAGTTGATTGTAGAATAACAAAATTCGCAAATTTTGTTATTCTACAATCAACTTGAATATTTCCATATAAATTAGGAAGTCAGAAATCGAAAACTCGAGAAAGCGAAAAAGAGGAGTCGACGATCGCCCCCCCAGACCATTAGGGAACCCATCATAATTTACTGACACCTTCCAGTGACCTATTTCAAGGCTAGAAATATGCCCACTAATGCATTATTGCCACTTTTTTTGCCAGTTTATATATACGATCAATAGATTATAACTGTGATGTATTACAATATGCAGCAAAAAACGGAATAATGATGTGCCTCGTGCGAGTTTTGGCCACAGGTAATCGTGAAAATGGGGCGATGATGGAGGCTTAAACCTTTATAAACTTGCCTGTGTCTATTAAGTTTTATTTTATCCAGCACAAATTTTTTTTGTATCTTTTGAATAAGTCAGTAGTGACTATTCTGAAAACAAAAAGTGAAGATGATTCTTTAATAATAATGAAATCTTCTGCTTGGAGAAATAGGTTACAGTTCTGTCTCATAAAGTATATGGAGCAGAACATTTTTAAAAGCAATTCCAGACAGAAAATAACAGATGACTCGGTTGAATCACATTCAGGTTAAAACCATTTTAGGGAATGCTATGCCCTTTTGGTTTTTAGTAGTGTCAGAATATTGAACATTAACTGGATATAAGCTGGATATACAATAGGTATACATTAAATGTACAGTGGATATACATTAAATATACACTGGATATACACTAGATATACCCTTGATATACCGGATATCCTTAACTCTACACTGATACTAACACTATATTATCATTGAATATACACTAGATATACATTGGATATACACTGGATATACATTAAATATACACTGGATATACACTAGATATACATTGAATATACACTAGATATACATTGGATATATACTGGATATACATTAAATATTCACAGGTTAAACATTAGATATACATTGGATATACACTGGATATACATTAAATATTCACAGGATAAACATTAGATATACATTGAATATAATCTGGATATACACTAGATATTCATTAAATATACACTGGATATACATTAAATATACACAGGATATACATTAAATATACAGTGGACATATACTGGATATACATTAAATATTCACAGGATATACACTAGATATACATTGAATATAACCTGGATATACCCCAGATATACAATGGATATACATTAAATATACATTGGATATACATTAAAAATTAGAGATGGGCAAACTTTCGAAAGTTTGGTCCGTTTTCGAACTTTCAAACTATATGCAGAGTTCGAAAGTTCGAAAACGGACCCATTAAAGTCAATGGGAGTCAAATAGTTCGAAAAGTTCTAATGAAATACAATTAAAATATCAATGGTAACTTAATGTAAATGACTGTGGGACCTGGGAAATGGTCTGGGGAACATGTTCGAATATCCAGGACATTTGAAAAATCAATTTTACTCTCACTCGCGCTATTTTCGAACTTGTTCGCACCTAGGTACCATGTTCATTTTACTCGCGGATTCCATGCTCGCGTATAGGCTTTAATGGACACTTTACTCGTAGATTCGATGTTCACGCCTAGATACCATGGACATTTTACTCCCGGATTCGATGCTCTTGTATAGGTTTTAATGGACACTTTACTCGCAGATTCGATGCTTGCGTTCGCGCCTAGATACCATGGACATTTTACTCGCAGATTTGATGCTCGTGTATAGGTTTTAATGGACCCTTTACTCGCGGATTCGATGCTCGCGTATAGGTATAATAGGCATTTTACTCGCACATTCGAACATTCGATGTTTATAAGTCCGAAAATGTCGAAAATTAGATACTTTAACCCCGAGAGGGTTAAATGAACAACTTGTATTATCTTGTTTCTTATGATCCCTCTAGTTGAGGCTCTATATACTACCCATGAGCCTTAGTGCATAGATTAGAGTGCGTGTTACTATATTCTAGCCATATGTGTCTATCTACGCCTTTGGTCCTAGTGATGGGCGTAAGTATGATACTAGGTATATAATGTGAAAATAGTATGTAAAATAGCTCATTAGAAGGAATATGATTCATTGGTCGCACTATGACATTTATGGATTAATTCGTTACAGTAATTTCGGAGTATCTAATACTGCAAAAGATATGTTTCTATATTGTGGTGATATGTATAGTTTTTCATATGTTTTTATTGTGCACTGTTTTTATGTATTTAAACTACTACTGGTAGGTGCTGTGTTTTTATGTATTTAAACTACTACTGTAGGAGGGTGTTTTTATTATACTTCTGACGTACGTAAGTACGGGCTGCACCATATGAGATGGGTGTAGAAAGAGGTGTGTCGGAGAAGCATCGGGGGAGGGATTTTATCTATTTAACTTTGTATGTCACAACATAGCGTATCCTGATGATGACCACGTACGTGGTTGAAACGCGTAGAACGCTACAATAAACTGCTTTTTGATTACAAGCCCATGGAGTGCTCCGTTACTATATTTCTATATGGATCCTTGGGATGCACCCTAGCCACCAGTGAATGAACAACAAGTGAGAGTGCGGCTATCCCAACATTAAATATTCATAGGATATACACTAGATATACATTGAATATAAACTGCATATACACTAGATATACTTTGGATATACAGTAAATATACTCTGGATATACACTAGATGTACATTCAATATACTCTGGATATACTTTGAATATAGTAACATAGTATTTAAGGTTGAATAAAGACATACGTCCATCAAGTCCAACCTATTCACTCTCTCTCTTTTTTTTTTTTTTAAAACAGCTAAAAAGGGGGGAAAAATTCCTTCCTGACTCCACGGCAATCGGAAAGTATCCCTGGATCAACCAGATCTATATGCATTAATACCAGTAATTCTCAATATTTTTTAGTTTTAGAACTTATCCAGGCCTTTTTTAAAGTTATTCAATGAACTTGCCATTACCACCTCTGCTGGAAGACAGTTCCACAGTTTCACCGTTCTCACTGTAAAGAAACCTCTCCTAACTTGAAGATGAAACTTCTTTTCTTCCAACCTTAAAGGATGTCCACGAGTCCTCTGATATGACCTATTAGTGAACAATGCACCAGAGAGTTCACTGTATGGGCCATTAATATATTTGTATAAGGTTATCATGTCCCCACGCAAACGTCGCTTCTCCAATGTAAACAGCCCTACTTGTCTAATCTGCCTGCATTTCAAGCCCCTCCATTCCCCTTATTAATTTAGTTGCCCTTCTCTGAACTTCCTCAATTTCCAAGATGTCCCTTTGGTATATGGAATTCCAAAACTGCACCGCATATTCCAAATGAGGCCTTACCAGTGCCTTGTAAAGAGGGAGAATAATTTTTTTCTCTCTTAAATCTATTCCCCTTTTTATACAAGACATATCTTGCTAACTCTAGCTGTTGCTACCTGGCATTGTTTGCTAAGCTAGTCTGTTATCAACCAGAACTCCCAAATCTTTTCCATTACGATGCACTTAACACAGAGTTATTTATGGTGTAGGTGGCACAGGGATTATTAAATCCCAAATGCATCACCTTACATTTATCAACATGAATCTCATCTGCCATTCTGCTGCCCATTTTGATAACTATCTAGGTCTGCTTGCAGCACTTGCACATCACTTGAAGTTTCCAAAGCTCTGCATAGTTTAGTGTCATCACAAACACTGAGACCTTGCTCTCAATGCCCCCTTCTAAGTCATTTAAAACAGATTAAACAGAAGCGGCCCCAGTACAGAATCCTGAGGCACTCCGCTTAGAACTTTAGCCCACATAGATGTAACTCCATTTACCACCACTCTGTTTGCGATCCAATACCAGTTCTCTATCCATGAACAAATGTTTTCTTCAAGGCCAACAGTCCTCAGTTTATACATTAGTCACCTATGTGGCACAGTATCAAAGCTTTCGCAAATCCAATATACCACATCCACTGCTGTGCCTGAATCTAACTTCTTACCACTTCTTCATAAAACCAATTAAATTTGTCTGACATGATCTAGTTCTCATAAATCCATGCTGCCTACTACTAAGATAATCTCTGGAGACAAAGTCAAGGATATGATCCCGTAACAGTTTCCAGCACCTTCCCTACCACTGATGTTGGCTTACAGGTCTATAGTTACCAGGCTGTGAACGACTACCTTTTTTGAAAATTGGTATTACTTGGCTTTTTTCCAATCCAGCGGCACATCCCCAGACAAAAGCGAATCTGAAAAGATGAGAAACAGTGGTCTAGATAGAACTGAACTAAGCTCTTTTAAATCCGAGGATGCAATCCATCTGGTCCTGGGGCTTTATTGATATTAACTTTGTCTAATTGTTTCCGTACCATATCCTCTGTTAGCAATGTGAATACTCTTCATTTCTTTCCTGCATATTATTACAATCCCTACTGTAAGGATAAGGATTTTCAACAGTAAAAACCAATGTAAAAACCGGTTTAGCAGATTAGCCTTTTCGGCATCCTCTACAACCACCTCTGCTCCATTATTTTTATGGTCCCACATTCTCAGTCCTCATCTTTTTACCATTTATATACTTAAAAAACATTTTGGGGTTGGAATTGCTTTGTTCAGCAATCCGTATTTCATTTTCTATTTTAGCTAGTTTAATTGCTTTCTTACACTCTTTATTAGCGCTTTTGTACTCCCTGTAAGCCTGTTCTGTTCCCTCTGTTTTCAAAATTTTAAAAGCCTTTTTCTTTTTTTCCATTTCCCTTTTTACCTGAGCATTAAGCCATGCAGGAGTGGGCCTAATTATTTTACACTTGTTCCCTAAAGGTACCGATTTAGAAATGTAATAGTTTAATATCCCTTTAAAAGTGGTCCACATCTGCTCTGTATCTTTACCTAGAAACAATTCCCCCCAGTCTATGAGCAGGAGTGATTCCTTTAACAGCATAAAATTAGCTTTTCTAAAGTTAAAAGTTTTTGTTAACCCAGTGCACTTTAGTTTTTTGCAACCTATATTAAATGACACTATATCATGGTCACTATTCCCTAAGCTTCCCATTACCTTCATTTCCAAAATGAGCTCAGGGTTATTAGATATCACCAGATCCAACAACGCATTCTGTCTAGTAGGAACTTCTACCATCTATGAAAGAAAATGCTCATATGGGAAATTTAAGAACTTTATACCTTTTGAGGTGCTGGCAGTTCCCTTACACCAATCTATGTCAGGGTAGTTAAAATTCCCCATAACCAGAACATGCCCCAAACCAGCAGCCTTCGCCAACTGCATATGGAGATTCATTTCCACCGTATCCACCATATACACTGGATATAAACTGGATATACATTGATATACATTAAATATACACTGGATATAAACTGGATATACACTGGAAATACATTGACTATACGCTGGATATACATTGAATATACACTGGAAATACCTTGAATAAAAACTGGATATACATTGAATATACACTGGATATACATTGAATATACACTGGGTATACATTGGATATGCATTGGATATACACTACAAATACATTGAATATACACTGGATAAACATTGCATATACATTGCATATACACTGGATATATGCTGGAAATACATTGAATTTACACTGGATATACACAGAAAATACATTGAATATACACTGGGTATACATTGGATATACACAGAAAATACATTGGATATACACTGGGAATACATTGAATATACACTGGGTATACATTGGATATACACTGGATATACATTGGATATACACTGGGAATTAATAGAATATACACTGGATATATTGGATATCCATCTTCGGGTTCGAGTTCTATGCCATCCCTATTTATTAGTAACATGTTAAAAACATATTGTCCTGACTAATAACTCTGATTAGAATAATGTATTACTTGGCTCTAGAGATAGGATTTCGGAACCCCTTGGTTCGGAAATCCGAACGTTCCATCCAAAACTGGGTGGATCGTTTGGATTTTGGGACTCCGGACTGTGTTTTGGAGGGTTACCAAACCTTGAATGTTCAATAACCCTAGAAAATACGATCGAAGACCAGAAAGTAGTTTCTGATTGTATATTCAAGGGTTGGATCTTCCATCTCTACTTGGCTCTATAATGTTTTCCTAAACAAACATATATCTGTGCGACCTCAGTAAAATCTTACCCAGTTTGTTTATAACTCCTTTTCAGAACCTAAATAGATTCACCAATATTTTTGTATTTAGTCAGTCTTGTTACCTTTACACAGCAGCAAAATGTTCTTATTGAGTTCTTATGATTATAATAATCAGATAAAATTGTATTGTTTCTCTCCATCTTTTATTTTCATCCATTTAGTGGTACCCTGAGGTAAGGCACCACTGTCCTAGCACACCCATAATACTCGTTGGAACCAAGCTGGATTTGCGTGATGACAAGGAGACCATTGAGAAACTTAAGGAGAAGAAACTGTCTCCTATCTCCTATCCACAGGGGTTGGCTCTAGCAAAAGAGATTGGTGCGTTATTAGACGTGTAAACAATTACTTTTTGATCATAAATACATACAAAGAGATGAGTAATGGTCTAACGATTTCAACTTTTATTTTAATGACTAGATTTTGACCTGATTCCTTGATGAATTAACTTGAAATGTTTCTCCTTTGACTATAAAGGATAACTAAAGGGCAAAAGTAAAGTTTCCCAGTTTATAAGTACATACCTTTATAGAGTAACATGCTGGCTACCTCCTCTCTCTGTGCCCTGGATCTTCTCAGTGTCAGACTGGGCCACAGGGTAACAGGGGACCTCCCGAACAGCACACAGCCCATTTACCCCAAAAAAACAGAGAAAACTGCTAAAACTTAGTAGGAGTAAGATATATATGTAAATGAGTGAGAGAGAGATATGAAAATCCTGGTGGTCCCCGGGTCTCAGATTTCCTGGTGGGCCCCAACATTCCAGTCAAACATTAGATCTTTGTCAACCCACGCAACCTTCTAATGTTAAGTGATGCCATTCAGCTTATCCCCAGTGCAGTCACGTGATAGACCACAGGACCAACTGGGAGAAGATTTCTGAAAGAAGAATATCCAGGAACTTGATATAGGTGGCAGTCGACATGGGACCCTTTTTTCTAAACTTGGAAAGGTAACATTTGATAATCCAAATAAAGAAGCAAGTGGAGGAGCACACTACTAGTGTGAATTCAACAATTTATTAGTGAAAACAACAAACAATGTTTCTGGAAAGATATGTCCCTTCCTCAGGTATCGTATCGTCGTTTGTTGTTTCACTGATGAATTGTTGAATTCACACTAGTGGCGTGCTCCTCTAAACCTGTTGAGGATTGCACCTGCCTATTGTACTGTAGATAAACAGCCAACAGCAGTGTGCTGGAGTGTTCCTGAACTGTGTTGAAACGTAACATTTGCCCTTCAGTTCTCCCTTAACAGTACTGTGTTTTATATAATTAGTACAATGTTTTGGTGTGTTTCTACCCACACTATTTTTTAGTATCATCATGTCTTGTTCAGTTTCTCACCCTGATTATTTCCCTACAGAATCGGTTAAATATTTGGAGTGCTCGGCCTTAACGCAGCGTGGGCTGAAGACAGTCTTCGATGAGGCTATCCGTGCTGTGCTATGCCCCCCGCCAACAAAGCCTAATAAAACCAAATGTGTTGTTCTTTAAAGGTGAGACGAGCAGATGGTAAAACATATTTGCTCTTTTTCCTGTTGTTCGCTTTTCGATTTTTTACTTTTTTTCAGTATTTTTGTAATTCTATTTTATGAAAAGCCAGTCTTTATCTCAGCGTGGCACACAATCTTAGAATTTCCTATCTTTCCCTTTTGGAACTTCTTTGTGTTTTCTGCTGCCTTGCTGCGTACCTTATTGTGGCTCACTGCAGAGGATCTCAGCCTCTTTCTCAGAATGACTGCCGAAAGGTTCTTGTTAAGTTCTTTCACTATATGGATGATGTTGAGTTGTGGGCTTTTAATCTGATTGTGTGTCTGGTTTGAATGACAGTTTACAGGTTTGTGATGGGTTTTCTATAAGCCTTTTATTCAACAAAGTATGTTTTCCTGTTTAACTTCATTCTGAGGAATTTATATCTTTAAGTTTTTCTGTTACAAGGTAATAACTTTTGAGATGTATATAGAAAGCCATGGCTATCTGATTTAATAAGAAAAGCAAGCTCTCAGAACTATGTATTCTAATATTTTGGTGGACAGGGGTAAGAGCAATGCTTTCCTACTACTGATGTCAGTGTCAGTGAGGAAAACAACAGAAGCTGTTAGTCCTGACGAACAATGATGGAATCTTTAGAACATTTCCTGGGGAAACATTAATGATTTCCTGGGAGCTCCACCTGCTCATTTTGGCCATTTGACATATGGTGGATCTAATGGATTCCCAGCAAATGTTACCCAAATTCTGTCTGGAATTTGCTTCTGGAACAACTGATCATATACTAAGAGTACTGTAGGATAAGGTGATACCTTTTTATTATGGACTAACAGTTCATTTTTACAGACAAGCTTTCGAAAGATACACTTCTCTCTTCCTCAGGTCAAGCAGCACTAAGAAACACAGGGCACATCACATCTTTAGAGTTGATAGAGTTACAACCTTTTTTTGACAAGGCAGCTAGAAAGCTTAGGGAGAGGGGGGCCAAAAGGAGCAAAAAGCCCTCCACTGAGCATAAAAATGGAGAAACACCTTCTTATAAAACAGAAGGCATCTTGCATTCTCATGCTTTATGAATAGCATTGCCCACAAAATCTAAGAAACAGGAAGTAATTTCTTACTCCCAGGTTCCCCAGAGTAATAAGAAATCACTTCCATGTCATGGACCTCTCAATACTGATACTTAAAGGATGATTTAAAACACCCAGGAAAGCATGATCCTGTTATTTAACACTAAACAACCTGGTTTAAATAGGGAAATGGGATTCCTCAGCCACTATCAGGAATATGTTTGATCCATTCCCACTTGCCCCCTCCCTGTCTGCTTGTACCTTGTCTGTATCCCACTAATTACTTTCACTAATTATGTCCTATTTACAGTTCCCTAATGTTTACTTTGTTGTTGTTTTTACTGCTTTACTGCTTATAGTTCACCCTATATGCTTATCCTTGTTTTACATTCCTAAAATAATAGGATTTCCAAAAAAAGGTTGTAACTCTATCAACTTTAAAGATGTGATGTACCCTGTGTTTCTTAGTGCTGCTTGACCTGAGGAAGATAGAAGTATATCTCTCGAAAGCTTGTCTGTAAAACTGAACTGTTAGTCCATAATAAAAAGGTATCACCTTATCCTACAGTACTCAACTCTTAGGATATGCTACTGGACTAATACGGCTACAACCATTTTACGAGCAACGGATCCTATTACATTTCATCAGTTACAGGATCAGTCATTTCGAACTGATAATTTCCTACAGTCAATGTTATTGGTCCCAGTGAAGTTCCTGTGAACAGAAAGCACTAAAACAGCCAGCACTATCACCTTTTGACAGTTGTCAGATCTGGAGATATAATATTCCACTTTTAACGTAATGGTTCCTGAAGATGTGTCTGGAAACGTATTGTGTAAAGGGTCAATCAAAGTCACCGCATTCAAATTAATAAGGGATTTATCCTAATCCTTAATATTTGATCATTATCAACAACAAATTGTCTAGGCATGGCAAGATTTATCTGTGGATTGCTCTCAGTCTATTGTACTTTTATTATTGCCGAATATGTGTACAAGCTGGGCTGCAATGGAATCAATTGAGTAAACCATATCAATTTTAATTCACTAGACAATAACAGATTTGCAGAATCAATTTCTGTAACCCAATAAGGCAGTCTAGATATAGTGAATATTTGTGGACGGTGGCCCATTTGATACATCTAATTAATATGGTTGAGGCACTAAAGTATGTATGTATGTATTTATAAAAATGAATGACATGAAGGAGCTATAATCACTGCCCACATCAAAAAGCCATAAAGAAAGAGCTTACTGTGCACACACACAAAAAAAAACCTTATTAGAACTGGCAATCCTCATAAACAGCATTAAAAACATTAATTGCAGCTCTCACAACCTAAGCCACAAGCCTTACTCATGTAATTACACAGCAGGGTTGAATCACAAATTAAATACTCCCTCCTTAACACAGTTACTAATACATGCCAAAGTGTATGGTACATACAGATCCAGTTTATATCGTAACCTAGACACCAATCTAGAGTATGAACAGATTACAGAGATAGATGTAGATGTGGGAGAGGTGTAAAGACAAGAGAGTTGGGAGAGGTAGGAGAAGTGTAGAGGTGGGAGAGGTGTAAAGGTGAAAGAGGTGGCAGAGGTAAAAGAGATGTGAAGGTGAGAGGTGGGAGAGTTAGGAGAGATATAAAGTGAGAGGTTGGAGAGGTGTAAAGGTGAAAGAGGTGGTAGAGGTAAAAGAGGTGTGAAGGTGAGAGGTGGGAGACTTAGAAGAGGTGTAAAGGTGTGAGTGGTAGGAGAGGTGTAAAAGTGAGAGGTAGGAGAGGTGTAAAGGTGGGAGAGGGGTAAAGGTGAGAAAGGTGGAAGAGGTAGGAGAGGCGTAAAGGTAGGAGAGGTGTAAAGGTGAGAGAGGTAGGAGAGGTGTAAAGGTGGGAGAGGTAGGGGAGGTGTAAAGGTGGGAGAGGTAGGGGAGGTGTAAAGGTGAGAGAGGTAGGATAGGTATAAAGGTGGGAGAGCTGTAAAGGTGAGAGATGAAGGAGAGGTGTAAAGGTGGAAGAGGTAGGAGAGGTGTAAAGGTGAGAGAGGAGTAGAGGTGTAAAGGTCAGAGAGGTGTAGAGGTGGAAGAGGGGTAAAAGTGGGAGAGGGATAAAAGATGAGAGAGGAGTAGAGGTGGGAGAGATGTAAAGGTGAGAGGGGTGTAGAGGTGAGAGAGGTGTATAGTTGGGAGAGGTGTATAGGTGAGAGAGGAGTAGAGGTATATATTCAGATAGTGTAATTTTTCATTCAAACACCAAAACCACTTACCAAGTTGAAAGATGTACCTAGCAAGATCTTCAGGCTGATGTTCAGTGCTGATTCCTGTTAAAGCTATATGAGTTGTATACAAGCTTGCACATGCTCAATGTGGGTAAATTGGGGAACAGAAGCTACTGCTGACAACATGGACATGACTGACATCTGCTACAGAGATGGACCGGGAAGAAGAGAAAATGGACAGTTAACTTTGTACAGAAGATTATCCTTAAGGCACATCTTTCAACTCAAGTTAGTATCAATATGCGGTATTGGGGCTAAGGGGGTTGATCTGTAAAGTCTAGGTCTGTACAGGAAGCAAGAAGGTGTAAATTAATTGTTAAGTAATAAAAAAAAGTATTAAGTAAATTAATTGTTGGTGTATATTATAAGCTTCCAAATGCCAGTGAGGAATTTAATCTCCATATGTAGTTGGTGAAGGCTGCTGGTATGGAGCTACATCTTTGTGGGCTAAAGTTCTAAGCGGAGTGCCTCAGGGTTCTGTACTGGGGCTGCTTCTTTTTAATCTGTTCTTGGACTGCTTGGTAGAAGTTAAGGAGAATGGTAAACTGGAAGTAGAGGTTTACAGAAAACGAACACACACAGATCAGTATTTGATGTTTGACTCCCACCACCCTTAATATCACAAGCTGGGTGTCATCAGAACCCTGCAACACAGAGCAGAGAACATCCCCACTAGCACATAGGCGAAGGCTAAAGAAACATCTCAGAGGAGCCCTTAAAACTTGTGGATATCCAGACTGGCCCTTTGTCAAAAGAAGTAGAAAGAAAGAAAAGAACAGGTATACCAACAGCAATTAGTACATCCGAAAGACCCAATACCGAAACACAAGAAAAGTGACATCTTATACGCAGTGCAGTGAAGAATGCTCTGATTTGTATGTGGCGGAGACCAAACAGCCACTGTATCAATGTATGGCCCAGCACAGAAGAGCCAATTCCTCGAGTCAGGACTTAGCTGTGTACCTGCATCTTAAGAATAAAGGACATACCTTTGAAGATTGTAATGTTAACATATTGGCAAAGGAACGTGACTGGTTCAAGAGAGGTGTCAAGGAGGCCATTTATGTGAAAATAAAGAAACTAAATTTAAATAGAGGTGGGGGGGTTCGGCTCCAACTGTCTGCCATGTACAATGCTGTTTTGACACCTTACCCTGGACGTTCCTATAACACCTCTATAACAATCACGCTCTTAACACCTGGCAGTGATATGCTAATTGGGATTTTCCAGGGTACATAATTGCCACAGATTCTTGTACAAGTCATTCTGAATTGAGAAAGCCAGTCGGATGACTAGCGAAACGTCTTCAAGAACTTCAAGTCCAGTTGATCTAATTGAATACAACAGATATATTATACTCCCTCTTTACAAGGCACTGGTAAGGCCTCATACATATACTGTAGTTCTGGTTGGTACAGGGATTCTATATAATATTGAGAATTAATGGTATTAATGCATATACTGTAGTTCTGGTTGGTACAGGGATTCTATATATATTTGAGAATTAATGGTATTAATGCATACCTGTATTCTGGTTGGTACAGGGATATTATATATATTGAGAATTACTGGTTATTAATTATATATAATTTATGTTCTGGTATGGTACGGGGATACTATATAATAATGAAGATTACTGGTATTAATACATATACTGTAGTTCTGGTTGGTCTGACTAAAATATTAGAGAATTACTGGTATTAATACATATACTGTAGTTTCTGGTTGGTACAGGGATACTATAATAATATTAGATTACTGGTATTAATACATATACCGTAATTCTGGTTGGTACAGGGATACTATATAATATTGAGAATTACTGGTATTATAATACATATACCGTAGTTCTGGTTGGTACACAGGAGATCTATATATATTGAAATATTACTGGTATAATACAATACTGTAGTTCTGTTGGTACAGGGATACTAATATAATATTGAGAATTACTGGTATTATACATATACTGTAGTTCTGGTTGGTACAGGGATACTATATAATATTGAGAATTACTGGTATTAATACATATACTGTAGTTCTGGTTGATCCAGTGATACTTTCCAATTGCCATTTAGAGTCAGGAAGGACTTTCACTCCTTTTTTTTGCCTTCCTCTGGATTAAGTGTTAGGTAGGGTTAAAAAGGGGGGTGAAAAGGTTGTACAGGGATACTATATAATATTGAAAATTACTGGTATTAATACATATACTGTAGTTCTGGTTGGTACAGGGATACTATATAATATTGAGAATTACTGGTATTAATACATATACTGTAGTTCTGGTTGGTACAGGGATACTATATAATATTGAGAATTACTGGTATTAATACATATACTGTAGTTCTGGTTGATCCAGTGATACTTTCCGATTGCCATTTAGAGTCAGGAAGGACTTTCACTCCTTTTTTTTGCCTTCCTCTGGATTAAGTGTTAGGTTGGGTTAAAAAGGGGGGTGAAAAGGTTGGAGTTGATGGACGTATGTGTTTAGTCAACCTAAATTACTATGTTACTATGATACTAGGTGGGGAGTAAACATGTCCTTTAAGTCTATGCTGTCGAACAGATAGCTCCTTAGACTCATGAAAGGAACTTTATTTGAATTAATAGCAATTTAATCTCAAATTATAGATATGTTTTTAATTTAGTACCATATATGTTGGTATACTATATGGCAGGTGCGGCTGGTGACATGTATATGATCTGAAAGATGGTGTTTTGGTTTGTATCTGATATTCTTAGTGACTTACACACAGTTTTCTAATTAGCTTTGATTTCAAGTTTATTAGATTAGAGTAACAAGTAACAGTATTTTACTTTATCTGTGCTTTTATGGATTATAGTATTGGTATTTACCATTGTTCAATAATTCTAAAAATTTGTTTTTTAACATGTGTAGGAATAGTTGAGGTAAATTTAATTTAAAGAATCAAATTATTTATCAAGAACATTTACAGTTGCCATTACTACTTTCTTTCTAAATGTGTCACCTCACTACAAATGGAACATCACACAATCTTCTACTGCCCATCAACATATACCAAACCTCAATTAACCTACAGAAGATCAATGCAGTTTACTCACTATTGATATATTGTACAGTATTTGCTATTATTTTAGTAGAAGTGTCCTTTATTTTCATATTCTATTTTTATGAGATTTAGTGAATAAGAAATATACAAGCCTTTTTTCTAACAAGTTCTTTGGACTGGTAAGGTTAGTTGAAATGACTTTATACTGATGAGAACAGCTATGACAAATTTCTCTTCTCTACATTGCTGACTGAATTATTTGTCTAGCCATGTGTTCCCAGGTAAACTAATCAAGTCAGGGTCACAAGAAACGTTAGACAGAGAAGGAGCCAGAAGGAACGGATTGTGCAAGGATACAACAAAATTCGAAAATACGTAGTTTACCACTTAAGGCATAAAATCATTGCTAAAAGATTGCAGTAATCAAACATTGCATTGTAGGGGTTATGACCTTCTTAAAATTAGGGATGCACTGAAGTTTAAAACCCCAACCTGGTTTTAACTTGAAACCGTATAAATTTCATTGAAACTACTGTTGAAATGATGATGAGGAACTGCTGAATTTTTATTGTTTACCAAAGAAGAAAAGATTTTTTATAATCAAAGGACAAAGTCCATCATCTTAATTAACCATCAACAATCCCTAATCAAAGTGCCATAGTCACTTTTAACCCAGTACATTTAAACGTAATGAGTAAAAGTGATACTTCATATTAATCAATTCAAAAGAGATTTCATAGATTTCAAAATTAAAACATACACTGAATTGGTTTATTTTTTAAAATGATGGAATTTTCTAAAACAAAATAAAGAGATGTATGCAAATATTTTAATGGGCCACTAATAGGTCATATCAGAGATGTTTCATCTTCAGGTTGGGAAAGGTTTCTTTGAAATAAGAACAGTGAAACTGTGGAACTGTCTTCCAGTAGATGTGGTAATGGCAAGTTCATTGAATAGCTTTAAAAGTGGGCTAGAGTTTCTAAAACTAAACAATATTGAGAATTACTGGTATTAATACATATACTGCAGTTCTGGTAGATACAGGGATACTATATAATATTGAGAATTACTGGTATTAATACATATACTGTAGTGCTGGTTGGTACAGGGATACTATATAATATTGAGAATTACTGATATTAAATACATACCTGCATTTCTGGTTGGTACAGGATACTATATAATATTGAGATACTGTATATATAATACATATACTGTAGTTCTGGTTGGTAAAGGGATACTATATAATATGGGGAATTTTACTGGTATTAATACATATACTGTGTTCTGGTTGATCCAGGGATACTATATAATATTGAGAATTACTATGGTATTAATACATATACTGTTTTCTGGTTGGTATATGGATACTATATAATATTGAAATTACTGGTATTAATACATATACCGTAATTCTGGTTGGTACAGGGATACTAATATATTGAGAATTACTGGTATTATTAATACATATACCGTAGTTCTGGTTGGTACAGGGATACTATATAATATTGAAAATTACTGGTATAAATACATATATGTAGTTCTGTGGTACAGGGATACTATATAATATTGAAATTACTGGTATAAATACATATATTGTAGTTCTGGTTGGTACAAGGATACTATATAATATTGAGAATTACTGGTATTAATCATATACTGTAGTTCTGGTTGGTACAGGATACTATATATATTGAGAATTACTGGTATTAATACATATATAATGTAGTTCTGGTTGGTACAGGGATACTATATAATTGAGAATTACTGGTATTAATACATATACTGTAGTTCTGGTTGGTACAGGATACTATATAATATTGAGAATTACTGGTATTAATACATATACTGTAGTTCTGGTTGGTACAAGGGATACTTATAATATTGGGATTACTGCTATAATTTCATATACTGTAGTTTCTGCCTGATCCAGGCAACTTTCTGATCATTTGGATTCAGAAAAAGGATTTTTTTCCCCTTTTCAGCTGTTTTCCCCCCCCTCTGGATCAACTCTTTAGGATTAAAGGTTGGGCTAGATGGGCATATGTCTTTATTCAGCCTCAAAAAATTACAAACAATAAAAGTGCAAACAGTACATTAGAATGTATTTCTTAGCAAGGTAACAGCAAAAAAACAACAACAACATAATAAAGATTCAAGGTCAATTAACCATTTTTGCATGCTGTCTTAAGTGTACAATGGAAAACAGAAAGGATATTAACTCATTACCATACATACATGCAGATACTGTGTATCTCTGTTATTTATTTAAAAATATTGTATATCCATTAGCCTTCTGGCTATAGATACAAGTAATATGTAGTTACCGGTACTTGTTGTTATACATCCTTTTATATAGGATGTACAGTTGCACAATAAATAAGAGCAGAAACCACAATAATCAATAAAACAGTGGGAGTCAAATTCACTACACATAGGAATTAGAAATTACCAAAAGGGGGTAAAGTTTATTCCACTTCTCCAAATCACAATCCTTTCAGAAAAATCCACTCACTTTAAAGGGCAACTGTGGTCCCTGAACAGTTAAATGAAAGCCCTTCCACTTACCTTTAAAATTATCCCTGCCTCTTATCTCTAGAAACCTGTGAGAAGGGGTATTGCTATAAAGGTTTAGCAATATCAGTTCCTGAACACTTTTTTCTTTCACCAGCTTGTAGCAATGTGAGAAATATCTGCTTGCATTTATAGGCCCCCCTCTTAATTGTCAATTTGTTTTATGTTTGCACAGTTATTTCCTGATTTTTTTCCCCACATTCATTTTTAAGTGAGCATGCTCAGACCCCAGCCGCAAGGGGAGGAGCAAAGAATAGTTGATGTTACTCAGGTTACTGGAAGCAGTATGTTTGAACATTATCTACATAATATTTCTCACAGGCTGCAACCATGGGTGGGATTCATTTTAAAGGAAACACTAACTGTAACTTTTGGGGGACTACAGTTGCCCTTTAAAGAACCTCCCTTCCCATTAAGACTTTAATAACCTTTTGTAGCATGGGCATTTACAAAACCTGGCAACTTTTCTTTGAACAGAAATTTGACTCTACACAGTATGTTCTTTGTTATAAGGTGGTGCTATGACTGAGGTGTGGGGCTCACAAAATATATAAGACAGAGGGCCCTTTAGGGGAAATTATAGAGTCCAATTAACATTTAATCTCTCCTTTGCTCACTCATTTACATAACTCTTGCTCCTCCTGACTCTATAGGTTAGGTAAACGTGGTACACCAAACATCTAGTGTGATGTTTTGGTAATTCAGACCAAGATATTGCTCAGAATATGTTGTCACAATTGGCTGAAAATTACCAGCACGTGCAATCCTTTTTTCAATTTTGCTCCCAAAATAGTCCAAAAATATTGTCAGTGTCGATAATTCTGGGTGTATTTTAATATGCGGTGAAGCAGAAAAATTCTTTGCGTCTTTGTTTTAGCCTTTGTCTAGACTACCGTGCAATATATGCCGTCCTTAGTTGCCTTGTGGGCACCTGAACTTATGTTTATGAATGCCTTATTTTTGTGGGCCAGTCCAAACCGGAAAATGTAAGTTTTTAAAAAAAAAAAATTGTATGTTCGAATATTTTTTTTCCGTATATGAGAGAAAGAGGTGATAAAAGAGCAATGTAACCAATGGCAGCTCTGATCCTCTCCAATCCAGCACTCCTGAGTTGCTCGTCCTGTGTGCAGATGCAGCTCAGGGAATGCTCATTCTTCCCAAACATATATGAAAGACAAAAAGGAAGAGAGCTGCAGCACCACATAAGAGTTTATAATAAAACATTCTTTATTAGGTACCTGTAAAATTTCAGAGTCCGGTGGATCACAGCAACTCACCAGGGCACAGAGGCATCAGCCTGACGCATTTCGGCGAACAAGTCATCCTTAATCATTATTAAGTATGATTTACATTTGAGGGTTATTGAATTTTCGATAATGTTTGAAAACCTGAAAGTTCGTAGTTCAGAGAATTTAAATGGTTACAGTTCAGATGAACTCAAAATGTTTGTCTCTAACCCGGCAATTATAAGTGCCTTTGCGGCCCTGACAAGGGCCCGTTGGGGCTTTAGGGGTCCCGCAGCTCGAACTGGGCCCCCCTCCTCCCCGGCACTTATAAGTGCCTTTGTGGCCCTTGGAAGCTTAAGGGGTCCGGCAGCTCGAACTGTTGGTGTGGAGTTGTCACTGTGGCCACTAGTGACACCACCGGCGCTGGTGACATCAACGTCGACAGTGTTGCCAACCTCTTGATCCAACGTCTTCTTTCTTCTGCCATCAGCTGCCATGAGCTCCGCGGAGGTTTGCAGCTCTTTATATAGTTTTGCAGAAGGGCCAAATTGAATTGTGATTGGTTAAGATTTCAATGCTTGAAATCATATGATCACACATTAACCAATCATATTGGAATAAAAGATTCAATATCATTGGTTAATTGGTGATCATATGATTTCAAGCATTGAAATCTTAACCAATCACAACTGGATTTGGTCCTTCTGCAAACCTATATAAAGAGCTGCAAACCTCCGCGGAGCTCAGAAGTCATTGCAGTAGATGGCAGAAGACAGAAGAAGAAGAACTAGCAGTGTCGGCTCCGTTGAAGCCGGTGGTGCCAGCGGCCTCACTGGCGGCCTCACTGAGCCCGCCTGCCATCGGCGACTTCAGCTGTGAAGAAAGAAGATGTCGGGTCAAGACTCCAGTAACAGGAGGCCATCGGCACCGGAGGTACCCCTGGCAGCCGCAGGGGTATTTCTTGGGGTTGGTGGCCTCAGTGGAGTTGGTGTCACCGGATGGAAGAAAGAAGGTGCCGCCCAAGGGCTCTTTTAAGAGCCGACGGGGTCCGGTTCAGCTGCGGAACCCCCAACAAAAGCACTTCTCAGGGACGCAATGGCCCTTCCAAGGGCCGCAAAGTCACTTATAAGTGCTGAAGGGGGCGTCCCGGTTCAAGCTTCGGGACCCCTTAAGCCCCAAAGGGCCCTTGTCAGAGCCGAAGGGCCCTTATAAGGACCCAGGAGGGGGTCATGGTTTCGAGCTGAGGCCCCCGAACTTCTAGCCGGATTGTCGGCCATTTGGCAACACAGCCAAATTCAGGAATCTCCGGTCATTCTGGATTATCGGAAGCGCCGTTCGAGTTTTACTGAACCGTTTTCCTGCTGGTCACCACACACAGACGTGTTCCCCAGACCATCTCCCTGGTCCCAGAGGCCAGTAAGGTAAGTTTAAACTGCATATTTTTGGAAAGTTCATTTGAACTTTCTGAACTTTTACTCCCGTTTTCGGACTTTGGAACTTTTTTAGAAGTTTGAAAGTTTGAAAATGGACCAAACTTTATGAGTTCGACCATCTCTACACATAAGTGATAATAAAACACACAAACAACTACCAAATGATTGCCCGTAAAACCATATGAAGGAGAGACACAAGGAAACTTAACCATAGAGACCATATGAGTTTATCCACATTTGCAACACTGAGCGAAAAAAACAGATTGATTTTAAAATTGTCTAAGGTGTAAGTTCCCATAGCTGTTTATGTACAAAGTTAACCACGAGTGAGTCAGGACTGTAGGCAGAAATACATGGTGTGAAGGTCAGTGGAGAATTCATCAACAACCTTTTTGTTCTGGTAATGCTAGTACAATACTGACAAAAGTGTCCATTTACTTAGAAAAACATATAAAACAATAATACATCTGAATGAACTAAAGGAAATGTACAGTATAAATGCAATAGTTATCACTGTCACAGAAAGATTTGTCTTCTAAAATTATAGCATTTTGATCGTTCCCCACCCCCCCAATCACTACAAAAAGGTCCCTGAAGAGAGATATTCTTCCCGATCTCTGCTCTTTCCTCCCCACAACAATGTCCCATCCTCTTCTTCAAGCACGTTACGAGCTCTTTCAGCCACAGCTAGGGAACAACTGAAATTCATTGGGTGTGACATCATAATGACGGCTATGACTAACAGCAGCTTCCCGGAAGGACAGGTAATAAGATAAGAAGAACTAAATAAATCCGTACCTATAGGTTTGGAGGGTCCTGCAAATGGAATAGAGGAAACATAAAAACTACAGACCTTGCAAAGAACATATAAAAATTATCTAAATTTCCCATAAAAGTTGCAAAAAGTGACAATACAACAAAAACGAAGACAGAGAATAAGATTCATTAATACTAAATGAACAAATGCTCCCCTTTTATTGCCAAAAATCCATACTCACATTGTGGCGTAACTATCTCGCCCAGTTGTTTTACTGGTCTAGGCTGTACATAAGGTTCCCAAGAGCTAACAATCAGTACTCTATTACTACTGGGGATAATTACATTAAGGGCATGTCCACCCCTACAACTTAAATTTGCCCCCACTTCTGGCCCCACTGTGTAGTGTTCAAAGTTTCAGTAAGTGAGAGTAGCAGCTGTCTGTGAGTCATCTGGTCTCTGCTACTTCATTGTCCTTGTTGAGGGCATGCACCATGGAAGCTCTCCCTCCCTCCAGATCCCTCCATGCTGCATGGTTCTGTTAGCAATAATAACTTTTCTGTAGTTTGGGGACCCCCCACACAAACCCTAAATCCTAGGGTTTTAAACACACCATAAATGCTAGGATTTTAACATTAAAAAGGCCCAGAATAGACTTACCCACCTTTGTTCCCTCGGTTCTCTCGATAGCCGGCAGCCGAGTATGTGATATAGCTGACTCCCAGGCAATCACAGACACGGCTGCCTGTCCGGCCCCTATTGCTGCTTCCAGGAATGGAAGAGCATTAGAGGCAGAAGCCAAGGGAACGAAGGTTGGTAAGTCGATTTCTGGACGCTTTTTTTCATTTTAAAACCCTAGCGTTTAGGGTTGGGGGGTCCCTACACTACTAAATAAATATTTGGAGGGTGAGGTACCCTTTAACCTGAATATTCTAGATCTGCTCAGTATACTTACTTTTTTTGTTTTCCCTGCCACTTTCCAGGGCTAAATTGAGAATTCAGGTTTTCAAATCTTTGCAAAAGTGAATTCAAGAGCTTTTTAAGGGGAGTTTTGTGTAGGGAAAGGGTACCAGGGGATAGTTTCTTAGGGCACCAAATGACTAGAGATTGCCCTCAGGTAGTTATCCCAGCTGTTAACCAATATTAATGCTGTATGATGTCATCATAGTTCTAACAGTATATATGATGTGGTCATAGTTCTAACAGTTATATGACTGGTCATAGTTCTAACAGTATAACACAGTATTTCTCACTCACTGTTCTACTCCCAGACTGTGCATCTCTTCTCCCTGTACATCTTCATGTGTTTTTCAAAGTAATCATGTATCATGATAAAGATATATGTTACTGACTAACAGTAAAATTTAAATCTTGGAGGGAAGGAAGCCGAAAACCCACTAATATCTTATTGTCTTCTACTATATTACGGATGCATGCTTAGGAAAATTCCTTATTAAAAATGCATTCTTTTTCATGTTTTTGCTAAACCATTAAAGCCTCTGATTAATATTCATATAGTGGTATTCATATAGTGGTATTTGCCCTTTTACAAATCTGCCCTTAAGTGTTTTACATCAGGATCCGATCGTGACTCAGACATCTAAATACATTGGTTTGGGAGGTCTGGTTCCAATTCTGTCCCTTTATAGAATTTTGTTGTTATCATCATTTAAGTTGAGAAGCCGATCGTGTTGCTGGGATTAATATGGACAATACAAATAAATGAAGTACAAACTATCATCGAGAACGTATTATAAGTGATTTCCGCCTAGAACGAGTCAGCCAATGTTTTCTGAGCTACTGGAACGAATTAGATTTCTGCACATAGAATTTCATGTAATTATTTTCATCATTATTAACAGGCCATTCCTGCAGAATTATTCAAAATGTGTGTTTCTGGTGAGACAGCTATGTCACACAGCATTAGGATACTCACACCTACTGTAGCAGATCGGTTTTTTTTCTATAGGCTTGCAGTAATGAATATTTAAATCGCTTAATAACTCAGGTCTCATAAAGCAATTAGACATGTATCAATGGAAAAAGATAAGTGTCTTTCTACAGCAAATCAGAATATTCAGAAACCAGTGTTGGTCATTCCAAACACTTAAAAAAGAAGAGCACAATGTGCAGCTACCAGTACCATACCAGATATTGTTCTATAAATACCCACTTAATAATATTAGTTGATGGATTTTGGACTTAAAATCATACTTGTGCTGCTTATTCTATAACAAAAATTTGGTTTTGAGGGTAGACATGCCCTTTAAGAATGCTCATCATAGATTATCATAAATTAATACAAGTATAAGCCTTTGTCACTTTGTGCTTGTGAAGCTTCTCATACATCCAGGTCATGGACGGTATATCTGTTGTATTCAATTAGATCAACTGGACTTAAAGTTTAGTTTTTGAAGAGTACAGCATGTACAGCATGTACAATGCTGTTTTAACACCTTACTCTGGGCGTTCCTATAAACCTCTTAGCAACTATCTAATCACAACCCTTAACACCTGGCTGTGATATGCTAATTGGGATTTTCCAGGGTACATAATTGCCACAGATTCTTGTACAAGTCATTCTGAATTGAGAAAGCCAGTCGGATGACTAGCGAAACGTCTTCAAGAACTAAACTTCAAGTCCAGTTGATCTAATTGAATACAACAGATATACCATGACCTGGATGAATGAGAACCTCCACAAGCAGTTTTTGAAGAGGTTTCGCTTGTCATCCAACTGGTTTTCTCAATTCAGAATGACTTGTACAAGAATCTGTTATATATAAGAAATGGGATATTATACATCCACAGAGTGCAACTAGTGACAAAATGTATTCAATACATAAAAAAATAAGGCCTAGTGCACATCAAATTATTTTTGCTTACATTTTACTTTACCATTATTGTATTTCACCTTCAAAAGCCTGCCCTTCTCTCTGGATTAATTAAAGCAATTAGTTCAATAACTTGGTATAATTAATTAATAATTGGTAATAATTTTAAGCCCAGCAACCACTTCAGTGTTTGCTTTATTCTGTTAACTTTTTAACCTTTTTCACCTTAGTAACTTTTTACCTTCTTAGGAGACATAATTCTCAAACTTGCAGGGTTATTCAATAAAAAATTCTTATCGTTTAAAATTGTGCTAATTTTGCCCCACCAATCAGAACGTATGTAACATTTGAAAGCTAACATCTGATTGGTTGGGAAAATTAGCACCATTTTAAACGATAAGAGCTTTTATTGAATAACCCCCCTTGTCTTTATATCAGACAAGAATCTATTGGCAAAGTCAACTGAAAAGTCCCAATTAGCATATGACAGCCAGGTGTTAGGTACCTTCTGATGCAAGTTGTGATTGTTATAGGAACGACAGGGTAATGTTGTTAAAAGGCATTGTACATGGCAGACAGTTGGAGTGGAACCCCCACCTCTATTCGGGCTTGGTTTCTTATTTTCACATAAATGACCTCCTTGAACCTCTTGAAGCAGCCACTTTGCACTGCAAACTTATAATACCAGTTCAGGGTTGATCCCAGAGATACCTACATATCATTGATGGTTAAATAAAGAAAGGAATAGAACACAAGTGATAATAGTATAAAAATGGTCAGAACGCTGCAAATCTTTTTGCACAAGTGAAAATAGCTTGAGGTAAACAAAAAGACAAAATAATATTCAATATACAGAATATCCCAGTCGCAATGCACAGTGAATGTTCCGTATTGGGGTTTTCTAAATTCACTTTGAATCAGTTGATCGCTATTTTTCAGAGTTTTGAGCCACTTGAGCTGAAAGAACTATAAGGAAGAAAAAAATTATATAATATATATATATAAAAGTTTCCATTTAGAAGGCACTCTCACTTTAGATTTTAGGCCCAGTGCTAGCAGAAAGTATATATGTATATCCATAAAGTGAAAAAAAACAGGTGCACGGACTTCTTTAGAGACCTTCATTGGGTAAAAAATACAGAAGCCACGTTTCACACTATGGCCCCATTAAAATTTGTTATCGCTTAAGTAAAACTGCGGTCATACATTTACTGCAATGGTTTTCTATGGAGATCGTTTTCAAATTTAACGATAGTGATCGTAAATTAACGATCGTTAAACCAATTGGAAATTAACTATCATTAAACTGATCGTTAAAGGTGCGGTATCGCAAAAAACAATACAGCGCCTTTATGATAGGCCCTATGACCTTTATCAAGCTTAAGCTGGACACCCCCAACTCCTTTCAGCTGGTGCCAAGGTTGGATTTGACCTTGTGGTCCTAAGCCACTGAGAAGTCTTGGACAAAGTAATTTTTGGAATCCCACTGTATTATGAAAAGAAAGTTTGTCATAATTAATACAAAATGTTGTTAATTTAATAATAAGCCAAACCGCAGCCTTCGCCAACTGCATATGGAGATTCATTTCCACCGTATCCCCCATATACCACTGGATAAAACTGGATAACATTGATATACATTAATAATACACTGGATATAACTGGATATACACTGGAAATACATTGACTATACGCTGGATATACATTGAATAACACTGGAAATACCTGATAAAAACTGGATATACATTGAAATACACGGATACATTGAATATACACTGGGTATACATTGGATATGCATTGGATATACATACTACAATACATTGAATATACACTGGATAACATTGCATACTCATTGCATATACACTGGTATATGCTGGAAATACATTGAATTTACACTGGATATACACAGAAAATACATTGAATACACTGGTATACATTGGATATACACAGAAAATACATGGATATCCACTGGAATACATGAATATACACTGGGTATACATTGGATATACACTGGATATACATTGGTATAACTGGGAATATAGATATCACACTGGATATATTGGATATCCATCTTCGGGTTCGAGTTCTATGCCATCCCTATTTATTGTAACATGTTAAAAACATATTGTCCTGACTAATAACTCTGATTAGAATAATGTATTACTTGGCTCTAGAGATAGGATTTCGGAACCCCTTGGTTCGGAATCCGAACGTTCCATCCAAAACTGGGTGGATCGTTTGGATTTTGGGACTCCGGACGTGTTTTGGAGGGTTACCAAACTCTGAATGTTCAATAACCCTAGAAAATACGATCGAAGACCAGAAAGTAGTTTCTGATTGTAATCAAGGGTTGGATCTTCCATCTCTACTTGGCTCTATAATGTTTTCCTAAACAAACATAATCTGTGCGACCTCATAAAATCTTACCCAGTTTGTTTATAACTCCTTTTCAGAACCTAAATAGATTCACCAATATTTTTGTATTTAGTCAGTCTTGTTACCTTTACACAGCAGCAAAATGTTCTTATTGAGTTCTTATGATTATAATAATCAGATAAAATTGTATTGTTTCTCTCCATCTTTTATTTTCATCCATTTAGTGTCCTGAGGTAAGGCACCACTGTCCTAAGCACCCCCATAATACTCGTTGGAACCAAGCTGGATTTGCGTGATGACAAGAGACCATTGAGAAACTTAAGGAGAAGAAACTGTCTCCTATCTCCTATCCACAGGGGTTGGCTCTAGCAAAAGAGATTGGTGCGTTATTAGACGTGTAAACAATTACTTTTTGATCATAAATACATACAGAGATGAGTAATGGTCTAACGATTTCAACTTTATTTTAATGACTAGATTTTGACCTGATTCCTTGATGAATTAACTTGAAATGTTTCTCCTTTGCTATAAAGGATAACTAAAGGGCAAAAGTAAAGTTTCCCAGTTTATAAGTACATACCTTTATAGAGTAACATGCTGGCTACCTCCTCTCTCTGTGCCCTGGATCTTCTCAGTGTCAACTGGGCCACGGGTACACGGGGACCTCCCGAACAGCACACAGCCCATTTACCCCAAAAAAACAGAGAAAACTGCTAAAACTTAGTAGGAGTAAGATATATATGTAAATGAGTGAGAGAGAGATATGAAAATCCTGGTGGTCCCCGGTCTCAATTTCCTGGTGGGCCCCAACATTCCAGTCAAACTTAGATCTTTGTCAACCCACGCAACCTTCTAATGTTAATGTGATGCCATTCAGCTTATCCCCAGTGCAGTCACTGATAGACACGGACCAACTGGGAGAAGATTTCTGAAAGAAGAATATCCAGGAACTTGATATAGGTGGCAGTCGACATGGGACCCTTTTTTCTAAACTTGGAAAGGTAACATTTGATAATCCAAATAAAGAAGCAAGTGAGGAGCACACTACTAGTGTGAATTCAACATTTATTAGTGAAAACACAAACAATGTTTCTGGAAAGATATGTCCCTTCCTCAGGTATCGTATCGTCGTTTGTTGTTTCACTGATGAATTGTTGAATTCACACTAGTGGCGTCTCCTCTAAACCTGTTGAGGATTGCACCTGCCTATTGTACTGTAGATAAACAGCCAACAGCAGTGTGCTGGAGTGTTCCTGAACTGTGTTGAAACGTAACATTTGCCCTTCAGTTCTCCCTTAACAGTACTGTGTTTTATATAATTAGTACAATGTTTGGTGTGTTTCTCACCCACACTATTTTTTAGTATCATCATGTCTTGTTCAGTTTCTCACCCTGATTATTTCCCTACAGAATCGGTTAAATATTTGGAGTGCTCGGCCTTAACGCAGCGTGGGCTGAAGACAGTCTTCGATGAGGCTATCCGTGCTGTGCTATGCCCCCCCGCCAACAACCTAATAAAACCAAATGTGTTGTTTTTAAAGGTGAGACGAGCAGATGGTAAAACATATTTGCTCTTTTTCCTGTTGTTCGCTTTTTCGATTTTTTACTTTTTTTCAGTATTTTTGTAATTCTATTTTATGAAAACCCGTCTTTATCTCACGTGGCACACAATCTTAGAATTTCCTATCTTTCCCTTTTGAACTTCTTTGTGTTTTCTGCTGCCTTGCTGCGTACCTTATTGTGGCTCACGCAGAGGATCTCAGCCTCTTTCTCAGAATGACTGCCGAAAGGTTCTTGTTAAGTTCTTTCACTATATGGATGATGTTGAGTTGTGGGCTTTTAATCTGATTGTGTGTCTGGTTTGAATGACATTTTACAGGTTTGTGATGGGTTTTCTATAAGCCTTTTATTCACAAAGTATGTTTTCCTGTTCTTCATTCTGAGGAATTTATATCTTTAAGTTTTTCTGTTACAAGGTAATAACTGAGATGTATATAGAAAGCCATGGCTATCTGATTTAATAGAAAAGCAAGCTCTCAGAACTATGTATTCTAAATTTTGGTGGACGGGGTAAGAGCAATGCTTTCCTACTACTGATGTCAGTGTCAGTGAGGAAAACAACAGAAGCTGTTAGTCCTGACGAACAATGATGGAATCTTTAGAACATTTCCTGGGGAACATTAATGATTTCCTGGGAGCTCCACCTGCTCATTTTGGCCATTTGACATATGGTGGATCTAATGGATTCCGCAAATGTTACCCAAATTCTGTCTGGAATTTGCTTCTGGAACAACTGATCATATCTAAGAGTACTGTATAAGGTGATACCTTTTTATTATGGACTAACAGTTCATTTTTACAGACAAGCTTTCGAAAGATACACTTCTCTCTTCCTCAGGTCAAGCACACTAAAACACAGGGCACATCACATCTTTAGAGTTGATAGAGTTACAACCTTTTTTTGAAAAGGCAGCTAGAAAGCTTAGGGAGAGGGGGCCAAAAGGAGCAAAAAGCCCTCCACTGAGCATAAAAATGGAGAAACACCTTCTTATAAAACAGAAGGCATCTTGCATTCTCATGCTTTATGAATAGCATTGCCCACAAAATCTAAGAAACAGGAAGTAATTTCTTACTCCCAGGTTCCCCAGAGTAATAAGAAATCACTTCCATGTCATGGACCTCTCAATACTGATACTTAAAGGATGATTTAAAACACCCAGGAAAGCATGATCCTGTTATTTAACACTAAACAACCTGGTTTAATATGGAAATGGGATTCCTCACCCACTATCAGGAATATGTTTGATCCATTCCACTTGCCCCCTCCCTGTCTGCTTGTACCTTGTCTGTATCCCACTAATTACTTTCACTATTTATGTCCTATTTACAGTTCCCTAATGTTTACTTTGTTGTTGTTTTTACTGCTTTACTGCTTATAGTTCACCCTATATGCTTATCCTTGTTTTACTTCCTAAAATAATAGGATTTCCAAAAAAAGGTTGTAACTCTATCAACTTTAAAGATGTGATGTACCCTGTGTTTCTTAGTGCTGCTTGACCTGAGGAAGATAGAAGTATATCTCTCGAAAGCTTGTCTGTAAAACTGAACTGTTAGTCCATAATAAAAGGTATCACCTTATCCTACAGTACTCAACTCTTAGGATATGCTACTGGACTAATACGCTACAACCATTTTACGAGCAACGGATCCTATTACATTTCATCAGTTACAGGATCAGTCATTTCGAACTGATAATTTCCTACAGTCAATGTTTTGGTCCCAGTGAAGTTCCTGTGAACAGAAAGCACTAAAACAGCCACACTATCACCTTTTGACAGTTGTCAGATCTGGAGATATAATATTCCACTTTTAACGTAATGGTTCCTAAGATGTGTCTGAAACGTATTGTGTAAAGGGTCAATCAAAGTCACCGCATTCAAATTAATAAGGGTTTTTATCCTAATCCTTATATTTGATCATTATCAACAACAAATTGTCTAGGCATGGCAAGATTTATCTGTGGATTGCTCTCAGTCTATTGTACTTTTATTATTGCCGAATATGTGTACAAGCTGGGCTGCAATGGAATCAATTGAGTAAACCATATCAATTTTAATTCACTAGACAATAACAGATTTGCAGAATCAATTTCTGTAACCCATAGGCAGTCTAGATATAGTGAATATTTGTGGACGGTGGCCCATTTGATCATCTAATTAATATGGTTGAGGCACTAAAGTATTGTATGTATGTATTTAAAAAATGAATGACATAGGAGCTATAATCACTGCCCACATCAAAAAGCCATAAGAAAGAGCTTACTGTGCACACACACAAAAAAAAACCTTATTAGAACTGGCAATCCTCATACAACAATTAAAAACATAATTGCAGCTCTCACAACCTAAGCCACAAGCCTTACTCATGTAATTACACAGCAGGGTTGAATCACAAATTAAATACCTCCCTCCTTAACACAGTTACTAATACATGCCAAGTGTATGGTACATACGATCCAGTTTATATCGTAACCTAGACCCCAATCTAGAGTATGAACAGATTACAGAGATAGATGTAGATGTGGGAGAGGTGTAAAGACAAGAGAGTTGGAGAGGTAGGAGAAGTGTAGAGGTGGGAGAGGTGTAAAGGTGAAAGAGGTGGCAGAGGTAAAAGAGATGTGAGGTGAGAGGTGGGAGAGTTGAGAGATAAAAGTGAAGAGTTTGAGAGGTGTAAAGTGAAAGGTGGTAGAGGGGTGTGAAGGTGAGAGGTGGGAGACTTAGAAAGGTGTAAGGTGTGAGTGGTAGGAGTGTAAAGTGAAGGTAGGAGAGGTGTAAGGTGGGAGAGGGGTAGGTGGGGTGTGGGGCGTGGTGGAGGGGTGGTGGTAGGGGTGGGTGTGTGTAGGTGGGGGGTGGGGGGTGGTGGGCGGGTGGGGGTGTAAGGTGGGGTTTGGTTGGTGGGCTGTAGGTGGTGTGTGGGGGTGTGTGGTGGGTGGGGGTGTGGTGGGGGTGGGTGTGGTCAGGGAGGTGTGGGTGGAGGGGTAAGTGGGGGGGGGTGGGGGTGCGTGGGGTGTCGGTGAGCGGGTGTGGGTGGGCGGGTGTTGTTGGGGGGTGTTGGTGGGGGGTGGTTTTATCGTGTGTTTTTTCCTTCCCCCCACCCTGTTGGAGTCCGCGTCTTCGGCTGCTGTTCATGCTGTTCCTGTTGCTTTGGTTGTTCGCTTGCCTGCTCTGTGGGTTTGGGGGAGCTTGCTGGGTGCTGCTTCTACGGTGGACGGGGTGGCAGTTCTTTGTGGATATCTCTTGGCCTCTTTCACTCGTTGTATCTGGGTTTGGGGCTGGGGGTTCTGTCGGTCGTCAGCGAGTCAGGGTTGTAATTTTGTAGTTAGTTTGTATTATTGTTGGTGTTATTAAACTTCCAAATGCCAGTGAGGAATTTAATCTCCATATGTAGTTGGTGAAGGCTGCTGGTATGGAGCTACATCTTTGTGGGCTAAAGTTCTAAGCGGAGTGCCTCAGGGTTCTGTACTGGGGCTGCTTCTTTTTATCTGTTCTTGGACTGCTTGGTAGAAGTTAAGGAGATGGTAAACTGGAAGTAGAGGTTTACAGAAAACGAACACACACAGATCAGTATTTGATGTTTGACTCCCACCACCCTTATATCACAAGCTGGGTGTCATCAGAACCCTGCAACACAAGAGCAGAGACATCCCCACTAGCACATAGGCGAGGTAAAGAAACATCTCAGAGGAGCCCTTAAAACTTGTGGATATCCAGACTGGCCCTTTGTCAAAAGAAGTAGAAAGAAAGAAAAGAACAGGTATACCAACAGCAATTAGTACATCCAAAGACCCAATACCGAAACACAAGAAAAGTGACATCTTATACGCAGTGCAGTGAAGAATGCTCTGATTTGTATGTGGCGGAGACCAACACCCACTGTATCAATGTATGGCCCAGCACAGAAGAGCCAATTCCTCGAGTCAGGACTTAGCTGTGTACCTGCATCTTAAGAATAAAGGACATACCTTTGAAGATTGTAATGTTAACATATTGGCAAAGGAACGTGACTGGTTCAAGAGAGTGGTCAAGAGGCCATTTATGTGAAAATAAAAACTAAATTTAAATGAGGTGGGGGGTTCGGCTCCAACTGTCTGCCATGTACAATGCTGTTTTGACACCTTACCCTGGACGTTCCTATAACACCTCTATAACAATCACGCTCTTAACACCTGGCAGTGATATGCTAATTGGGATTTTCCAGGGTACATAATTGCCACAGATTCTTGTACAAGTCATTCTGAATTGAGAAAGCCAGTCGGATGACTAGCGAAACGTCTTCAAGAACTTCAAGTCCAGTTGATCTAATTGAATACAACAGATATATTATACTCCCCTCTTTACAAGGCACTGGTAAGGCCTCATACATATACTGTAGTTCTGGTTGGTACAGGGATTCTATATAATATTGAGAATTAATGGTATTAATGCATATACTGTAGTTCTGGTTGGTACAGGGATTCTATATAATATTGAGAATTAATGGTATTAATGCATATACTGTAGTTCTGGTTGGTACAGGGATATTATATAATATTGAGAATTACTGGTATTAATATATATAATGTAGTTCTGGTAGGTACGGGGATACTATATAATAATGAGAATTACTGGTATTAATACATATACTGTAGTTCTGGTTGGTACAGGATCTATATATAATGAGAATTACTGGTATTATACATATACTAGTTCTGGTTGGTAAAGGGATACTATATAATATTGAGAATTACTGGTATTAATACATATACCGTAATTCTGGTTGGTACAGGGATACTATATAATATTGAGAATTACTGGTATTATTAATACATATACCGTAGTTCTGGTTGGTACAGGGATACTATATAATATTGAAAATTACTGGTAAATACATATACTGTAGTTCTGGTTGGTACAGGGACTATATAATATTGAGAATTACTGGTATTAATACATATACTGTAGTTCTGGTTGGTACAGGGATCTATATAATATTGAGAATTACTGGTATTAATACATATACTGTAGTTCGGTGGATCCAGTGATACTTTCCAATTGCCATTTAGAGTCAAGACTTTCACTCCTTTTTTTTGCCTTCCTCTGGATTAAGTGTTAGGTAGGTTAAAAAGGGGGGTGAAAAGGTTGTACAGGGATACTATATAATTTGAAAATTACTGGTATATACATATACTGTAGTTCTGGTTGGTACAGGGATACTATATAATATTGAGAATTACTGGTATTAATACATATACTGTAGTTCTGGTTGGTACAGGGATACTATAATATTGAGAATTACTGGTATTAATACATATACTGTAGTTCTGGTTGATCCAGTGATACTTTCCGATTGCCATTTAGAGTCAGGAAGGACTTATCACTCCTTTTTTTTTGCCTTCCTCTGGATTAAGTGTTAGGTTGGGTTAAAAAGGGGGGTGAAAAGGTTGAGTTGATGGACGTATGTGTTTAGTCAACCTAAATTACTATGTTACTATATACTAGGTGGGGAGTAAACATGTCCTTTAAGTCTATGCTGTCGAACAGATAGCTCCTTAGACTCATGAAAGGAACTTTATTTGAATTAATAGCAATTTAATCTCAAATTATAGATATGTTTTTAATTTAGTACCATATATGTTGGTATACTATATGGCAGTGCGGCTGGTGACATGTATATGATCTGAAAGTGGTGTTTTGGTTTGTATCTGATATTCTTAGTGACTTACACACAGTTTTCTAATTAGCTTTGATTTCAAGTTTATTAGATTAGAGTAACAAGTACCAGTATTTTACTTTATCTGTGCTTTTATGGATTATAGTATTGGTATTTACACATTGTTCAATATTCTAAAAATTTGTTTTTTAACATGTGTAGGAATAGTTGAGGTAAATTTAATTTAAAGAATCAAATTATTTATCAAGAACATTTACTTGCCATTACTACTTTCTTTCTAAATGTGTCACCTCACTACAAATGGAACATCACACAATCTTCTACTTGCCCATCAACATATACCAAACCTCAATTAACCTACAGAAGATCAATGCAGTTTACTCACTATTGATATATTGTACAGTATTTGCTATATTTTAGTAGAAGTGTCCTTTATTTTCATATTCTATTTTTATGAGATTTAGTGAATAAATATACAAGCCTTTTTTCTAACAAGTTCTTTGGACTGGTAAGGTTAGTTGAAATGACTTTATACTGATGAGAACGCTATGACAAATTTCTCTTCTCTACATTGCTGACTGAATTATTTGTCTAGCCATTGTGTTCCCAGGTAAACAATCAAGTCAGGGTCACAAGAAACGTTAGACAGAGAAGGAGCCAGAAGGAACGGATTGTGCAAGGATACAACAAAATTCGAAAATACGTAGTTTACCACTTAAGGCATAAAATCATTGCTAAAAGATTGCAGTAATCAAACATTGCATTGTAGGGGTTATGACCTTCTTAAAATTAGGGATGCACTGAAGTTTAAAACCCCACCTGGTTTTAACTTGAAACCGTATAAATTTCATTGAAACTACTGTTGAAATGATGATGAGGAACTGCTGAATTTTTATTGTTTACCAAAGAAGAAAAGATTTTTTATAATCAAAGGACAAAGTCCATCATCTAATTAACCATCAACAATCCCTAATCAAAGTGCCATAGTCACTTTTAACCCAGTACATTTAAACGTAATGAGTAAAAGTGATACTTCATATTAACAATTCAAAAGAGATTTCATAGATTTCAAAATTAAAACATACACTGAATTGGTTTATTTTTAAAATGATGGAATTTTCTAAAACAAAAAAGAGATGTATGCAATATTTTAATGGCCACTAATAGTCATATCGAGATGTTTCATCTTCAGGTTGGGAAAGGTTTCTTTGAAATAAGAACAGTGAAACTGGGAACTGTCTTCCAGTAGATGTGGTAATGGCAAGTTCATTGAATAGCTTTAAAAGTGGGCTAGAGTTTCTAAAACTAAACAATATTGAGAATTACTGGTATTAATACATATACTGCATTCTGGTAGATCCATACAGGGATACTATATAATATTGAGAATTACTGATATTAATACATATCCTGTAGTTCTGGTTGGTACAGGGATACTATATAATATTGAGAATTACTGATATTAATACATATACTGTAGTTCTGGTTGGTAAAGGGATACTATATAATATTGGGAATTTTACTGGTATTAATACATATACTGTAGTTCTGGTTGATCCAGGGATACTATATAATATTGAGAATTACTGGTATTAATACATATACTGTAGTTCTGGTTGGTATATGGATACTATATAATATTGAGAATTACTGGTATTATTATACATATACGTGTTTGGTGTACAGGGATACTATATAATATTGAAATTACTGGTTAAATACATATACTGTAGTTCTGGTTGGTACAGGGATACTATATAATATTGAAAATTACTGTATAAATACATATATTGTAGTCTGGTTGGACAAGGATACTATATAATATTGAGAATTACTGGTATTAATACATATACCGTAATTCTGGTTGGTACAGGGATACTATATAATATTGAGAATTACTGGTATTATTAATACATATACCGTAGTTCTGGTTGGTACAGGGATACTATATAATATTGAAAATTACTGGTATAAATACATATACTGTAGTTCTGGTTGGTACAGGGATACTATATAATATTGAGAATTACTGGTATTAATACATATACTGTAGTTCTGGTTGGTACAAGGGATACTATATAATATTGGGATTTACTGCTATAATTTCATATACTGTAGTTCTGCCTGATCCAGGCATACTTTCTGATCATTTGGATTCAGAAAAAGGATTTTTTCCCCTTTTCAGCTGTTTTCCCCCCCCTCTGGATCAACTCTTTAGGATTAAAGGTTGGGCTAGATGGGCATATGTCTTTATTCAGCCTCAAAAAATTACAAACAATAAAAGTGCAAACAGTACATTAGAATGTATTTCTTAGCAAGGTAACAGCAAAAAAAACAACAACAACATAATAAAGATTCAAGGTCAATTTAACCATTTTTGCATGCTGTCTTAAGTGTACAATGGAAAACAGAAAGGATATTAAACTCATTACCATACATTAGCAGATACTGTGTATCTCTGTTATTTATTTAAAAATATGTATATCCATTAGCCTTCTGGCTATAGATACAAGTAATATGTAGTTACCGGTACTTGTTGTTATACATCCTTTTATATAGGATGTACAGTTGCACAATAAATAAGAGCAGAAACCACAATAATCAATAAAACAGTGGGAGTCAAATTCACTACACATAGGAATTAGAAATTACCAAAAGGGGGTAAAGTTTATTCCACTTCTCCAAATCACAATCCTTTCAGAAAAATCCACTCACTTTAAAGGGCAACTGTGGTCCCTGAACAAGTTAAATGAAAGCCCTTCCACTTACCTTTAAAATTATCCCTGCCTCTTATCTCTAGAAACCTGTGAGAAGGGGTATTGCTATAAAGGTTTAGCAATATCAGTTCCTGAACACTTTTTTCTTTCACCAGCTTGTAGCAATGTGAGAAATATCTGCTTGCATTTATAGGCCCCCCTCTTAATTGTCAATTTGTTTTATGTTTGCACAGTTATTTCCTGATTTTTTCCCCCAGCATTCATTTTTAAGTGAGCATGCTCAGACCCCAGCCGCAAGGGGAGGAGCAAAGGAATAGTTGATGTTACTCAGGTTACTGGAAGCAGTATGTTTGAACATTATCTACATAATAATTTCTCACAGGCTGCAACCATGGGTGGGATTCATTTTAAAGGAAAAACATAACTGTAACTTTTTGGGGGACTACAGTTGCCCTTTAAAGAACCTCCCTTCCCATTAAGACTTTAATAACCTTTTGTAGCATGGGCAGTTACAAAAACTGGCAACTTTTCTTTGAACAGAATATTTGACTCTACACAGTATGTTCTTTGTTTATAAGGTGGTGCTATGACTGAGGTGTGGGGCTCACAAAATATATAAGAACAGGGCCCTTTAGGGGAAATTATAGAGTCCAATTAACATTTAATCTCTCCTTTGCTCACTCATTTACATAACTCTTGCTCCTCCTGACTCTATAGGTTAGGTACACGTGGTACACCAAACATCTAGTGTGATGTTTTGGTAATTCAGACCAAGATATTGCTCAGAATATGTTGTCACAATTGGCTGAAAATTACCAGCACGTGCAATCCATTTTTCAATTTTGCTCCCAAAATAGTCCAAAAATATTGTCAGTGTCGATAATTCTGGGTGTATTTTAATATGCGGTGAAGCAGAAAAAATTCTTTGCGTCTTTGTTTTAGCCTTTGTCTAGACTACCGTGCAATATATTGCCGTCCTTAGTTGCCTTGTGGGCACCTGAACTTATGTTTATGAATGCCTTATTTTTGTGGGCCAGTCCAAACCGGGAAAATGTAAGTTTTTAAAAAAAAAAAATTGTATGTTCGAATAGTTTTTTCCGTATATGAGAGTAGAAGAGGTGATAAAAGAGCAATGTAACCAAATGGCAGCTCTGATCCTCTCCAATCCAGCACTCCTGAGTTGCTCGTCCTGTGTGCAGATGCAGCTCAGGGAATGCTCATTCTTCCCAAACATATATGAAAGACAAAAAAGGAAGAGAGCTGCAGCACCACATAAGAGTTTATAATAAAAACATTCTTTATTAGGTACCTGTAAAATTTCAGAGTCCGGTGGATCACAGCAACATCACCAGGGCACAGAGGCAATCAGCCTGACGCATTTCGGACGAACAAGTCATCCTTAATCATTATTAAGTATGATTTACATTTGAGGGTTATTGAATTTTCGATAATGTTTGAAAACCTGAAAGTTCGTAGTTCAGAGAATTTTAAATGGTTACAGTTCAGATGAACTCAAAATGTTTGTCTCTAACCCGGCAATTATAAGTGCCTTTGCGGCCCTGACAAGGGCCCGTTGGGGCTTTAGGGGTCCCGCAGCTCGAACTGGGCCCCCCTCTCCCCGGCACTTATAAGTGCCTTTGTGGCCCTTGGAAGCTTAAGGGGTCCGGCAGCTCGAACTGTTGGTGTGGAGTTGTCACTGTGGCCACTAGTGACACCACCGGCGCTGGTGACATCAACGTCGACAGTGTTGCCAACCTCTTGATCCAACGTCTTCTTTCTTCTGCCATCAGCTGCCATGAGCTCCGCGGAGGTTTGCAGCTCTTTATATAGGTTTGCAGAAGGGCCAAATTGAATTGTGATTGGTTAAGATTTCAATGCTTGAAATCATATGATCACACATTAACCAATCATATTGGAATAAAAGATTCAAATATCATTGGTTAATTGGTGATCATATGATTTCAAGCATTGAAATCTTAACCAATCACAACTGGATTTGGTCCTTCTGCAAACCTATATAAAGAGCTGCAAACCTCCGCGGAGCTCAGAAGTCATTGCAGTAGATGGCAGAAGACAGAAGAAAGAAGAAGCTAGCAGTGTCGGCTCCGTTGAAGCCGGTGGTGCCAGCGGGCTCACTGGCGGCCTCACTGAGCCCGCCTGCCATCGGCGACTTCAGCTGTGAAGAAAGAAGATGTCGGGTCAAGACTCCAGTAACAGGAGGCCATCGGCACCGGAGGTACCCCTGGCAGCCGCAGGGGTATTTCTTGGGGTTGGTGGCCTCAGTGGAGTTGGTGTCACCGGATGGAAGAAAGAAGGTGCCGCCCAAGGGCTCTTTTAAGAGCCGACGGGGTCCCGGTTCGAGCTGCGGAACCCCCAACAAAAGCACTTCTCAGGGACGCAATGGCCCTTCCAAGGGCCGCAAAGTCACTTATAAGTGCTGAAGAGGGGCGTCCCGGTTCAAGCTTCGGGACCCCTTAAGCCCCAAAGGGCCCTTGTCAGAGCCGCAAGGGCCCTTATAAGGACCCAGGAGGGGGGTCATGGTTTCGAGCTGAGGGACCCCCGAACTTCTAGCCGGATTGTCGGCCATTTGGCAAACAGCCAAATTCAGGAATCTCCGGTCATTCTGGGATTATCGGAAGCGCCCGTTCGAGTTTTACTGAACCGTTTTCCTGCTGGTCACCACACACAGACGTGTTCCCCAGACCATCTCCCTGGTCCCAGAGGCCAGTAAGGTAAGTTTAAACTGCAATATTTTGGAAAGTTCATTTGAACTTTCTGAACTATTTACTCCCGTTTTCGGACTTTGGAACTTTTTTAGAAGTTTGAAAGTTTGAAAATGGACCAAACTTTATGAAGTTCGACCATCTCTACACATAAGTGATAATAAAACACACAAACAACTACCAAAATGATTGCCCGTAAAACCATATGGAAGGAGAGACACAAGGAAACTTAACCATAGAGACCATATGAGTTTATCCACATTTGCAACACTGAGCGAGAAAAAACAGATTGATTTAAAATTGTCTAAGGTGTAAGTTCCCATAGCTGTTTATGTACAAAGTTAACCACGAGTGAGTCAGGACTGTAGGCAGAAATACATGGTGTGAAGGTCAGTGGAGAATTCATCAACAACCTTTTTGTTCTGGTAATGCTAGTACAATACTGACAAAAGTGTCCATTTACTTAGAAAAACATATAAAACAATAATACATCTGAATGAACTAAAGGAAATGTACAGTATAAATGCAATAGTATATCACTGTACAGAAAGATTTGTCTTCTAAAATTATAGCATTTTGATCGTTCCCCACCCCCCCAATCACTACAAAAAGGTCCCTGAAGAGAGATATTCTTCCCGATCTCTGCTCTTTCCTCCACAACAATGTCCCATCTCTTCTTCAAGCACGTTACGAGCTCTTTCAGCCACAGCTAGGGAACAACTGAAATTCATTGGGTGTGACATCATAATGACGGCTATGACTAACAGCAGCTTCCCGGAAGGACAGGTAATAAGATAAGAAGAACTAAATAAATCCGTACCTATAGGTTTGGAGGGTCCTGCAAATGGAATAGAGGAAACATAAAAACTACAGACCTTGCAAAGAACATATAAATAATTATCTAAATTTCCCATAAAAGTTGCAAAAAGTGACAATACAACAAAAAGCGAAGACAGAGAATAAGATTCATTAATACTAAATGAACAAATGCTCCCCTTTTATTGCCAAAAATCCATACTCACATTGTGGCGTAACTATCTCGCCCAGTATGTTTACTGGTCTAGGCTGTACATAAGGTTCCCAAGAGCTAACAATCAGTACTCTATTACTACTGGGGATAATTACATTAAAGGGCATGTCCACCCCTACAACTTAAATTTGCCCCACTTCTGGCCCCACTGTGTAGTGTTCAAAGTTTCAGTAAGTGAAGAGTAGCAGCTGTCTGTGAGTCATCTGGTCTCTGCTACTTCATTGTCCTTGTTGAGGGCATGCACATGGAAGCTCTCCCTCCCTCCAGATCCCTCCATGCTGCATGGTTCTGTTAGCAATAAATAAACTTTTCTGTAGTTTAGGGGACCCCCCACACAAACCCTAAATCCTAGGGTTTTAAACACACCATAAATGCTAGGATTTTAACATTAAAAAGGCCCAGAAATAGACTTACCCACCTTTGTTCCCTCGGTTCTCTCGATAGCCGGCAGCCGAGTATGTGATTAGCTGACTCCCAGGCAATCACAGACACGGCTGCCTGTCCGGCCCCTATTGCTGCTTCCAGGAATGGAAGAGCATTAGAGGCAGAAGCCAAGGGAACGAAGGTTGGTAAGTCGATTTCTGGACGCTTTTTCATTTTAAAACCCTAGCGTTTAGGGTTGGGGGGTCCCCTACACTACATAAAATAAATATTTGGAGGGTGGAGGTACCCTTTAACCCTGAATATTCTAGATCTGCTCAGTATACTTACTTTTTTTGTTTTTCCCTGCCTACTTCCAGGGCTAAATTGAGAATTCAGGTTTTCAAATCTTTGCAAAAGTGAATTCAAGAGCTTTTTAAGGGGAGTTTGTGTAGGGAAAGGGGTACCAGGGGATAGTTTCTTAGGGCACCAAAATGACTAGAGATTGCCCTCAGGTAGTTATCCCAGCTGTTAACCAATATTAATGCTGTATGATGTCATCATAGTTCTAACAGTATATATGATGTGGTCATAGTTCTAACAGTATATATGATCTGGTCATAGTTCTAACAGTATAACACAGTATTTCTCACTCACTGTTCTACTCCCAGACTGTGCATCTCTTCCCTGTACATCTTCATGTGTTTTTCAAAGTAATCATGTATCATGATAAAGATAATATGTTACTGACTAACAGTAAAATTTAAATCTTGGAGGGAAGGAAGCCGAAAACCCACTAAATATCTTATTGTCTTCTACTATATTACGGATGCAGTGCTTAGGAAAATTCCTTATTAAAAATGCATTCTTTTTCATGTTTTTGCTAAACCATTAAAGCCTCTGATTAATATTCATATAGTGGTATTCATATAGTGGTATTTGCCCTTTTACAAATCTGCCCTTAAGTGTTTTACATCAGGATCCGATCGTGACTCAGACATCTAAATACATTGGTTTGGGAGGTCTGGTTCCAATTCTGTCCCTTTATAGAATTTTGTTGTTATCATCATTTAAGTTGAGAAGCCGATCGTGTTGCTGGGATTAATATGGACAATACAAATAAATGAAGTACAAACTATCATCGAGAACGTATTATAAGTGATTTCCGCCTAGAACGAGTCAGCCAATGTTTCTGAGCTACTGGAACGAAATTAGATTTCTGCACATAGAATTTCATGTAATTATTTTCATCATTATTAACAGGCCATTCCTGCAGAATTATTCAAAATGTGTGTTCTGTGTGAGACAGCTATGTCACACAGCATTAGGATAACTCACACCTACTGTAAGCAGATCGGTTTTTTTTCTATAGGCTTGCAGTAATGAATATTTAAATCGCTTAATAACTCAGGTCTCATAAAGCAATTAGACATGTATCAATGGAAAAAGATAAGTGTCTTTCTACAGCAAATCAGAATATTCAGAAACCAGTGTTGGTCATTCCAAACACTTAAAAAGAAGAGGCACAATGTGCAGCTACCAGTACCATACCAGATATTGTTCTATAAATACCCACTTAATAAATATTAGTTGATGGATTTTGGACTTAAAATCATACTTGTGCTGCTTATTCTATAAACAAAAATTTGGTTTTGAGGGTAGACATGCCCTTTAAGAATGCTCATCATAGATTATCATAAATTAATACAAGTATAAAGCCTTTGTCACTTTGTGCTTGTGAAGCTTCTCATACATCCAGGTCATGGACGGTATATCTGTTGTATTCAATTAGATCAACTGGACTTAAAGTTTAGTTTTTGAAGAGTACAGCATGTACAGCATGTACAATGCTGTTTTAACACCTTACTCTGGGCGTTCCTATAACACCTCTTAGCAACTATCTAATCACACCCTTAACACCTGGCTGTGATATGCTAATTGGGATTTTCCAGGGTACATAATTGCCACAGATTCTTGTACAAGTCATTCTGAATTGAGAAAGCCAGTCGGATGACTAGCGAAACGTCTTCAAGAACTAAACTTCAAGTCCAGTTGATCTAATTGAATACAACAGATATACCATGACCTGGATGAATGAGAACCTCCACAAGCAGTTTTTGAAGAGGTTTCGCTTGTCATCCAACTGGTTTTCTCAATTCAGAATGACTTGTACAAGAATCTGTTATATATATAGAAATGGGATATTATACATCCACACAGAGTGCAACTAGTGACAAAATGTATTCAATACATAAAAAAAAATAGAAGCCTAGTGCACATCAAATTAATTTTGCTTACATTTTACTTTACCATTATTGTATTTCAACTTCAAAAGCCTGCCCTTCTCTCTGGATTAATTAAAGCAATTAGTTCAATAACTTGGTAATAATTAATTAATAATTGGTAATAATTTTAAGCCCAGCAACCACTTCAAGGTTTGCTTTATTCTGTTAACTTTTTAACCTTTTTCACCTTAGTAACTTTTTACCTTCTTAGGAGACATAATTCTCAAACTTGCAGGGTTATTCAATAAAAAATTCTTATCGTTTAAAATTGTGCTAATTTTGCCCCAACCAATCAGAACGTATGTAACATTTGAAAGCTAACATCTGATTGGTTGGGGAAAAATTAGCACCATTTTAAACGATAAGAGCTTTTATTGAATAACCCCCCTTGTCTTTATATCAGAACAAGAATCTATTGGCAAAGTCAACTGAAAAGTCCCAATTAGCATATGACAGCCAGGTGTTAGGTACCTTCTGATGCAAGTTGTGATTGTTATAGGAACGACAGGGTAAGTTGTTAAAAAGGCATTGTACATGGCAGACAGTTGGAGTGGAACCCCCCACCTCTATTCGGGCTTGGTTTCTTTATTTTCACATAAATGACCTCCTTGAAACCTCTTGAAGCAGCCACTTTGCACTGCTAAACTTATAATACCAGTTCAGGGTTGATCCCAGAGATACCTACATATCATTGATGGTTTAAAGATAAAGAAAGGCAATAGAACACAAGTGATAATAGTAATAAAAATGGTCAGAACGCTGCAAATCTTTTTTGCACAAGTGAAAATAGCTTGAGGTAAACAAAAAGAGCAAAATAATATTCAATATACAGAATATCCCAGTCGCAATGCACAGTGAATGTTCCGTATTGGGGTTTTCTAAATTCACTTTGAATCAGTTGATCGCTATTTTTCAGAGTTTGAGCCACTTGAGCTGAAAGAACTATAAGGAGAAAAAAATATATATAATATATATATATAAAAGTTTCCATTTAGGAAGGCACTCTCACTTTAGGATTTTAGGCCCAGTGCTAGCAGAAAGTATATATGTATATCCATAAAGTGAAAAAACAGGTGCACGGACTTCTTTAGAGACCTTCATTGGGTAAAAAATACAGAAGCCACGTTTCACACTATGGGCCCCATTAAAAATTTGTTATCGCTTAAGTAAAACTGCGGTCATACATTTACTGCAATGGTTTTCTATGGAGATCGTTTTCAAAATTTAACGATAGTGATCGTAAATTAACGATCGTTAAACCAATTGGAAATTAACTATCATTAAACTGATCGTTAAAGGTGCGGTATCGCAAAAAAACAATACAGCGCCTTTATGAATATGGCCCTATGACCTTTATCAAGCTTTAAGCTGGACACCCCAACTCCTTTCAGCTGGTGCCAAGGTTGGATTTGACCTTGTGGTCCTAAGCCACTGAGAAGTCTTGGACAAAGTAATTTTTGGAATCCCACTGTATTATGAAAAGAAAGTTTGTCATAAATAATACAAAATGTTGTTAATTTATAGGTCAAATGGCCCCATATTGGGCCACAATCCCCCCCTTTATCAAGCTTTGTAACAGCCCATCATCACGTTGAAGCTTTGTATATTGAGTTATGCGGAGAATGTGAAGGGTATTTGTACTCAGATTTCATTTCATTGATTTATTTCATGGCTTTATAGCACAAATAAATAATGGCTAATGTACAGTATACATGACAGGCCATATTTATAAAGAGGTGGATTTTTTTTGTCTTTACAGACAGAAACGAGCATTGAGGTGCATTTTTCAATGGATCGGATTGACCTGGTCCGTTAATAAAACTCAATGCTGCACACATTTCCATCTGGAAACAAGATAAGGAAAACTGCTAAAAATGGACAGTGTGTAGTGTGAACGAGACCTTAGCCTCGCCTGGCAATCATACTCAATATGATTGAATCTCAATACATTTTCCTAACTAAAGCCCCTCCATACATTGCATCAATATTCCGATTGATTTCAGGGATTCTGTCATATCAGTCGCAATACTGATGACAGTGGTTTTCTAATAGGCCTGTTGGCAATATTCAGTTTATTAAGAAAACAAAGATCAGGCATCAGAACCCATCAATGGTGCAAATTGTTTCGGACAATCAGAAAACCATTTGACCATGTATGGCTAGCTTAGGTCCTTGATGTACATCCATATTTATATAAATCACAACAAAATGTACAGAACACTTCATTCAAACTATTTGTCTTTTGTATTGTGAGTCTGGGTGATTTCATTAGATCAGTCTCTCTCGTTACCTTGGCTTTATGTTCATTTCATGTTTCCTGATCTTTCTAATGTGTGCTTTTCTCTAACAGGACCTCAGGAGAGGATTTCCCCTCCAGAAGACACTCACACACCATGGACCTTAATATTTACTACCCCCATCATCCTTCATAAGCCCATTCATCTACCTACACTCAGAATGGAAACATATATGCTTTGTCACCCCTCCAGTTATCATTATTCTTTGTTATTGACAGTGTTGTGTATCTGAATATAAATAGTTTGTCTTTTGCCGTCAGTAGAGATAAATAAACAGAAAATTACTGTGTTTGAGTTAATTGCAGAAATGCTTTACGAACTGCCTTTGGTTACGTGCCTAATTTCAGTGCAATGGAATGCAGTCTACATATATGTGAGGGTACAACAAGTCTGCAGATGTGAAAGTGTTTGTGAGCGTATGCAAGAGAATGAATGGGTTAGGATGTGGGAAAATGAATGAGGCAGAGGGGGAGAATGTGAGTGAGGAATGACGCAGCAAGTGGGGAGACATCACTGCCATTAACTCTTTCTTTTCTCCTAGTTCGCATCCCATTTGACAGTGCGGAGTCCTAGAAACAAAGGCAATCTTAGGAGAAATATGGTACATTTAGCCGTCTCACACTTTTTAATCTACTTACCATATAGACGGTTGAAGTATTGATGTCTTTTTTGTCAGGTGTTAATAGAGAGTTTTAAGATTTGGAATAATTGTATTCCCAGGGTGTCTTATTGCACATTATACTTGTTAATAAAGAGTTAAATACGTTTTCCCATTTCCTGCAGCCTTTTTTTGCTCCCTCCTTTTTTTCATTCTCACTTTTTATCTCTGTCCATTCCTCTCTACCCCTATGTATTTATAGATCTCTCTCCCTCACTCCCACTCACTCCCCCTCTCTCCACCTTTCCCAGTCCCTGATTGGTTTGCAACCTGTGTGCCACTGACAGGCAAATCTGTGATACGGAGATATAGAGAAAGACAGAAGAGAGTGAGGATAGGGTAAAGGAAGCATAGGCAGGCATAGGAGTTTTAGAGAATGAACAATACAGCAGCAGATGCAGTAGCTGAGGGAGAATCATACCTTTAGCTGTAAGACAGACTTAGAACATTATGGACAGCAAGAGAACACCTGTCACTTCTTACCTGTGAGACCTGCAACTCAGTACAGGGTCAATATGCATGTGAGGCTCACCTGTAAATAACTGGGTGCTGCTGAAACAGGTATGTATCGTACATAGACTTTTACTCTTTCTATGAAATGTCTATCCCTCCTATAGAAATGCACTTGTACTTGGTTTAGAAACCTGCACAGGGAGGCAGAGAGAGACAAAGAGAGAGACAATTAGAGACAGTCTCTTTAACCCTTTATGTCAGTAGATTTTACCATAGTATGACGGCACTTCCCACACCTGCCACTGATTGATATTAGTGTGTTGTTCTCTTGTCTCAGGTGGGTTCCCCATGTTAAGTAGTTTGGGTTCCTAGTACTTATCGCTATAAGGATAGGTAGGGGTGTGTGAGACATTTTTATCAGTATAAATCGATATATCAAGAAGTCTACATTTTCGTTAAAATGATTTTGCTTCAGATCCTTCTTCCTAGTGGGATGCCTGTAACTTTTTTTTTTTAATTTGTGCAGTTGTTGATCATCTCTAATTTGTAGTAGATGCAAGTCTAAGTCTAAAGGGCTGACACAAATGGGACAGTTACTGTATACTACTGTATGTACCCATGTGTGTGATTGATCAAATGCACATATAATCATCACATGTGAGCTGTGTAGACAAGGCACTGATGGGCAATGCTCTAAGAAGCGTGGTGCTCTTAAAGACCAATGAAGGTTAATGTGGTTTTAAGACCAGTTCTATGATTCATGTGTGAGGTTTTTATTCATGTAGCAACTGCAAGTGATGTAATAATGCACTTAAAGATAGGTGAGGGGGTAAGGCTTGGGTACACACCAGAAGATATTTTCGATTGACCGTTTCACGAAAATATCTCCTGGTGTGGGGTGGCCAGCCGTGACCGACCTCAATCGGTCGAACCGACGATCGGACGTGCAGAAAATCTCGATCGATCGTGCAGTTCCCTATGGGACCGCGCGGTCGATCGTTCGCTAATTCGCCCGTGGCTGACGGACATTTGTCCTGGCCGAGTGCTCGGTCAGGACAACTAGTCCCTCCATGTGTACCCTGCCTAACAGACAAGGCTGAGGCAGAATGACTACAAATACCTGTTTATTATTTTATTAAGTAACTTCAACACAGTTCTGGATATGGAGTCGCACACCTTGAAGAATTCAAGTGTTTTATTCAAAACCACTCATCAAATACAACGTTTCGGGGTCCCCCTTCCTCAGGTTTCCCCCCGAAACGTTGTATTTGATGAGTGGTTTTGAATAAAACACTTGAATTCTTCAGGTGTGCGACTCCATATTCAGAACTGGTTGAATACTTACCTTCCTTGGAAGTGGGAAGATTATAGGAGGCCAGCACCCACCTAAGTTTGTGTGCATAAGTAACTCTTGTTTCAGTAACTTCAACACAACATGTTTCAAGTCACATGGAGCCTTTCTTACAGTACTTGAGAAAGGGTCCATGTGACTCGAAACATGTTGTGTTGAAGTTACACAGAATAAACAGCTATTTGCAGTCATTCTGCCTTGGCCTGTCTTTTACCCCCTCATTTACCTTTATTCTAAATGCATATTGGCTGGATGCATAGAGATGGGTGACTCAACTGGCTGAACACTCAGCAGTAGATACTTTATGTAATAATGCAATAGCATCAAGTTTTGCAGGACTTTTTAACTCCAGTCCATGGATTACAATTGGGATTGCAATGCACAAGAGTCTCTATTGCATTATTACATTGCTCCTGCAAAAGCACCAGTGTTAGCGGGTTTTAGTGTATGGCTCTGTAAGAATGTAGGGCCTGTACTTGATGATGGGGAAATAGTGGTCCCAATGTTATCTATCAGTGGCAAACTTAATGCTAGAAGTTCTTTCTCAGTCTGTGTGCTGCAGGCAGGGGCACTTCTAGGGGTTTTGCTGCCTTTTGAATGCTATATATATACGACCCATGATAGGCACCTATCACACTGAATGTACATTTGTGTTTAACAGATTGCTACCATTCAATTTTTTAAAGGTCACAACTGCAAGTTGTTTCATAAGGCAGGAAACTGGAGGAATGGACCTGTAAATGTTCTTCCCAGGTATCCTTATTCCCAACTGTGAATTTGTGGTGAAGGTGTCCAATGTGATAATATGCACAGCCACGCAATAAACATGTTACTGGGTCATAATGATGTAATTTGGGTGTTGCCATGCAGGTAACAGAGGCAGTAAAAACTGTGGTGCACAAACAGTACTATTCATATGGACCTGTCATTTTAATACAGAACTGTGTTTTGTTGAGCATGTTTGATTAAAGGGTATGTCCACCTAAGAAAACGACTTTTGGGGTTTCAGTTGTATTGAAGAACGGGAGGTAAATGAGCAATGTCTTACATCCCATTCTTCAATAAAACCTGCTGGAGTCAGGAGCGAAGGTAAGAATCTTACCCAGTCTCGCACTCCTCCGCTGATCCTCTGACAGGTCCTGACAGACTTTGTACTCTATACACATGCACATAAAGTACAAAGACCTTCGGGACCTGTCAGAGGAAGCGTCGGAGGAGTGCGAGACTGGGTAAGTTTCTTATCTTCGCTCCTGGCTCCTGTTTCTTAATGGACCCCATTACCCATTGTTGTATTGGGCATAGATAAATATATAACTTACATCCAGGTTAAACACCAAGTTTAGACTAACAAAACTTATACAATGTTAATGATCAGCTACTATGTCCAAATTGACACTTTATTTTAAGTACTGTGATTACTGATGACAACTATAAAGATAGTTAAAGGGTATGTGTTCTCCATACATGTGTCCTTTGTTGAAAATAGTTTTCATAACTTTCAACAAGCCTAAGATGATGTCTCTAGCTTCTCTGGATCTAATGTTATAGGCTTGTAAATTTACACTCAGACAGACAGGAAAGACAAGGAAGTCTGGGACAGGCACATGATGAGCTTTGTAAGAAGCCCCACCCCCAAATAACTGATCTTCTCTAAAGCTAGTTAAGCTAATCATACACAGGTAGATATTCTTCCGATCGGATTTCCGATCAAGTGCAACATTTGAAAATCTGATTAAAAGATCCACTCAGAGCCTCGCACCTATATCCTCTGATCTTTCCATAGATTTCCACTTTGTTTTTTAGATAAACAGCTCTGTTTTATAGGATTGCTCAAAATGTCGATCCTGTGTATTGGGGGTTTTACAGATCTGCAAACTTTCTTTATCTTTTCCTCTACCTATGGACACCTTAAGGAAAGAGAGAAAAAATATTTTCATGCTTGTGGCTAGCTTTAAAAATAAATTAGAAGTTCAGGGGTGGGGGTTATGATGCAGCTGATGATGTTTGACCCAGCAGTGTGCATGCTCCAACCTTAAACACCAGACCAGAGAGGCTTATGATGTCACAACTCACATTACTAGAAGGAAAAAAACACTCTGTACTGCCGTAACTTTGGATATACTGCAGCTAAAAGCATGATCCTTTAATTTTAAAGGTAGGAGTGCACCCTTGTATGAAGACCATAGATCCCCTTTAATTGTAGTCAACTTCTAATGAGGGCTTTATTTCTGACTGAACTCTCACTTATTTACACTTTGCAGGCCAATATCTTCTTTAAGTCAAGTCCAAAATACAAGCAGCGTTCAGCTTAGTATAGATTGCCATTCTGTAAATTAACTATTTACCCTGCAGCAAAAGACACAACTGGTCTCTTAGTAATGTATGACATTGCCAGATCCACCATCCAAGGACTGATTTGATATAATTATAAAACAAAGTCGCACACAGGCCATTTCTTAAACATAATTATTTATTGTTGAAATAGTCAAGGCCTCAGTCCAACAAATGCATCACTATAGTAACAACAATGCCCAAGAGGACCAGCCATCTTTGCAGTATTAAATCCTAGCCCAATGAACTGTCAAATGTCATTTGTTTTGACTCCATTGCTGTTATAAAAAAAAAACGATGATAGAAAACGAGGGCTGCAGATGATACCGTAATTTTTGAAATGTCAGAATGCATTTCAGACATAAAAGTGTCAGATCATTATCTATATATTATAACAATTTTAATGTATCCGTTATAATCAGCTAATAATAGTGAACATTTATGTACATTATTTACATTATGTAAGATGATAATTAGACCTGTTTATATAAATATATATATATATATATATATAAAAACAGGCTTGATAAAAGACATTAAACAAAGGTGAAACGTTGCTATATGCGTTATTTTTGCACCATGTTTGGTTTATAAAGCACTTTAATAAAAAGCACCTTAATTAAAGACCTGTAGAGCACTAATATTCTTCTACTGATACTATACATTTGGATACTGTCAGCAGCACCAGGCACCTGGAATCACCATTGGACTGTGTGTACACACAACTAACCTGTATTTATATATGTCATGGGCTACTTTCTCTTGGCATGCTTGTTGTAACCTTTGTCTTGCTATTCGGGGCAAAAATGTGTCCACGTCCTAGGATTTGCCTATGGCAAATGCAAAGAAGAGAGTTTGGTTAAAATACATGAAAGACAACGTAGTGAATATATGAATTAATTATTTCACCATATTATTAAAACTTGTACAACATAAAAAAATCAAATGGGCATGTACACCCTCAATGCGGCCATATATGGAACCTAAACCTAAATAGGATTTAATTACAGAGCCAGAAATGAAGGTGAATGAAGTCTTCAGCCCAATCAAAACCGGAATCTTCTGACTTTACAGAGCACAGTGAAGCTCAAAGAGCTTTCACACAGGCTCATCTGAGCTTTTAATGTGCTCAATAGGCACACCTCCAGGTAGATTTGCTTTTCAATGGCCATGACATCTGTCACAGCCCTATATGACGGGTCTACCCAGAAGAAACGTGAGACCCTGAAAATGTACAACTTAAATCAGGCTGAATAGCTCACTTCACAAGCACTTCTGGGCCCTGTAAGTTGTATTTATGGGGGTGGACATGCATTAGAGTCTTAAAGCTTTGAGAATTGTAATTCCTAGTTAATTTCTCACTTCACTGATATAAATTCCATGTACCTGGGACCAACGAGTAGTGGATCTCAGTACTTCACAAGGACCATCATCCTTTGTGGCTTGACTGGAATTCAAATGAATCCAGCCTGATAGTATGTAGGAATGAAGGGGGGGGGCACAATCCTATCATTTCAATAATAAATGTTACATTATTAAAGATTTTACATTAGCAATAAAGGGGATTCACCTTTTAAATGTCATTAGACTTTAACTCTCCTTTTAATTAAATAGAAAATAAGAGTACTTGGAATTATAGTTTCCTGTTAACTGATTAAATTGTTTGCATTGCTGTTATAATCTGCTCATTATACGTGTATGAATGGAGACCAGAATTGCAACAATTATCTCATTTTCGTGAATTATTATCTTGTACACACAAATTGAATAAACATTTACACTCAAGTCTGAAAATGTGGCAACTGTGTATTTGCTAAGAAGGATTATTTAAAATGAGAAAGGACAATGTTCCTATTCCAGTCCATTCCACCCAGCCCCCTCAATGCATTCTTCATTCTTAAAATATAAGCTTAAATCTCTGATGCTTATTTAAAGCCTTTGTTTATTAATGTGCAGTAACCAGTCAGATTGTAGCAAATGATAGACCAGCGTCATCTAATTGGTCGCTGAAAATTTACAGAATGGGCAAATTTTAATCCCCTTTTATTACTCTCCCATTTGAGTCCAGGTGGCCCCTTCACCTTCCGAGGAACTGGTGCTATCGTAATAGGGATGTTTCACTGAAACACTGTGCAGACTTCTGTTAAATCAATAAAAAGACTCAATAGTCATGTGCATATGTTTATGGATTGCATGTCTCCTGTGGATATTGGCAAACAGAGAGGGAGTAGCACCAGGTGAAGTGTAAATAATGTTTGTGGAAAAGTACATAATAGAGAGAACACAATAACTGGAAACCATGTAGTCGGGATGCTGACAGAAACTTTTGCAGGTAGAGTAACAACCCCCAAAACCCCCATTTTCACCATATTTACTTTTGTCTCCGGCACTCCTGCAGGGAGATAAAATATCCCGCGCTAACGAGAAATTAAGCGCTAAAATCACGCTAACCTATGTACTAACGTGTTAGCGAAGGTTTTGCACTGCCTGCACCATGTCGAAATTTTTATAAATTTCGCGCTGGTTTTTGCGCCAGTTTTTTGCACAACAATTAATGCCTCAACGGTGTCTTTAAAATATGCGCAAAAGGTCGCAACTTACCGCTAGTGTTTTCGCAATGTATTAACAGTCGCAAAGTGATTAATACATTGCGGAAACGAGTGCACGTAGGTTGCGATAGCGAAATATATTGCATCTCCCCCCTGAAATCTCACCTTGAATTCCTCTGGTCCCTTACTACACTTTGCCACCTCCTTTATGGCTTTGTGAGCAAATAAGTATAATTTAATAGCAATGCAAAAACACTGTTTACTTTGCTTGGGTTTAGCTTACGTGTATATTAACCATTTAATAAATGGTTTGAAAAGTATTTACAGGAGCGATTATGATTTTGGCTTCTATTGAATTTTCCTCTTAGTACTTTCTTAATTGATAGCTCAGATAACCTTCCTAGTCTCCCGGGAGCCCTGTGCACTGGAAATATGTTATGGTTGGCCAAGTATTGTAAAAACACAATTCATAATGTTAAAGGCACGCTACAAATGAATTAAAGCCAAACAAATATAAAGGTATCACCTAACTAGTGTGGCTAGAAAAGATGGCCTCATTGGTCATACTGACTGCAGCTTTCTGTCTAGAAGGACAATTCTTAGAATCTCTGCATGGGCTGATGTTGAGGCAAATTGCTGTGATAAATATTATGACCGTTTGCAGTCACAGATATAAATGATATAAATGCAATTATATAATGAAAGAATGTGCCGTGCTCCCAGCAAGCTTTGCATTGTAACTCCCATTGAAAGGAAAATAAATGACATTTCAGTCAGACAATGAACTGGATTTCATAAAAAGGCAAGTTTCAAACATTCGCTCAGATTGTTTACCATGTCAATGAATAGGAAGTTGCAGTCAGTGAACAGTAAGGCAATTAAAATAGAAAAAAGCAGAGATTTTAAATAAAGACTGGGTTCAGATTTACAACACTCACAATAACATTCACAATAAAGCAATAAATAGTTTGTTTATGGGGTTTTTTTAATCTGGGCAGACATTCCCTTTAATTGTTTCTTGCAACTGAAGGAATTGATAACATAGCCTTGCTTGATATGTGCAGTTGGGTTGGCCATGATTGGTTGAATTAGAACATATGTAGATGATGCAGACAGGCGTTAGCAGCACAGAACCAGAGTACAATAAAAACACCTTTGCCCTGCAGTGACTATAATGGGATTCACCTTAATGTTAAGATATTCCAAATCTCCCACACTCCAGCATGACAGTGTCTATTAAAATAAAATATTTATTGATGGTCATGAAGGGTGAAAAAAACTGTTGAAAACACGGTGTAGGGAAGACAAGTGTGTTTTGGGACTATGAATAATGATCAAAAGGTCTAAAACATATTAGCCTGCTACTGAACATTGATAAGCCTGGAATTTGTTTTTAATGGACTGCTAGTGTTACTTGTGACTCAGGAGTACAGGCTCCCACCCCCTTGGAGACTACGTTCACACTACACAACCCAAAATACACAAAAAGAAACAAAATAAATTGCATAGAAATTTAAAGCATTTTTGCAATGTGTATTTATGCATTTGTGTTGTGTTTTTAAGTGCATTTTAGTGTGTTTGGGGGTTAAAAGGCAAAAAACACATACAAATGCAAGTTTTTGTTTGTTTGTATGTGTTTGTTTCCTCTTCCCCACAGACTTCCATTCAGTGAGTCATCACACTAAATTGCTACAAGCATTGCGTTACAAAAACACAACCCACAAAAACTCAGCAGTGTGAACAGTATTGTGACATCCCTATGTGATATTAATTTCCTTGCTTTTTTTCTTAACGCATGCAATAAAACTCGCCTGGTGTGAACTAGCCCTTAAAGAATTATGAACTGAACATTGTCCATATAACACCCCAAAATGAGGGGTTTGTGGTTCTACTGTGATAGTTATATTGTCATTAAATCATTTATCCTATGAAAGTCAATGGCACTTACAGATATTTGTTGATAGTCATATCAAGGAAAGGTAAATTTATCTAAGATCAACTATTCCAAGTAACTTAGCAACAGTACGGACAGGCATGACAATGATAAATAATCGTACAAAATTTTTTTTGTAATTGTACAAATTTTTTACCATTTGCTTGCTTGGTGGGTTTATCAATACAGGCCAACCATATAGCAGTTTTAAAGAGGACGACGGTGCTTCTATAACTTGTGTTTATTTGTAGCCCAGAAAAGGTGAACAAACCCTGTAAAACCAAGTCTACATAGAGGCATAAACAGAGGAAATTGTGAAATTAATTTGGAGGTGGAATGCCATGTGTGAGGTCTTGTGGACTTTAAATCACCAGCATGTTTACTGCACATTGCTGATACAGGTCTATCCTTCTGCTTCATGCGCACATATTGGACAATAATATTTTGTTACACTTGTAAAGCAATAACAATCCATCACTGACTGGATGCATATACTGAAAACATAAAAATCATGTAGGGCTATGTACGGAGAGCTGTTATCGGAGTTTTCAGTCTTAAAGTCACGTTTACCCATGTACCAAGGGTTAACATGGCTTTAAGACATAATTTACAGCAGTTGCAGTGGTACGCAAAAACTGTCACGCAACCGCCGCAAGCTATGTACCGAGCCGATAACGGCTCTTTAAGACAGAAGCTTTAACACCAGCAGATGGAAAGGGTTTAGAGAAGGGCAACTTAATAATATAGAGGATTGGGGATTGGGTGAGCTTGAATATGAAGAGAGACTGGATAAGTTACAATTATGTACGCAGGAGAAAAGGTGCTTGCGTGGGGATATGATTACTGTGTATAAATACATTAACGGGCCATACAATAAACTATCTGGGGCATTGTTCACCAATAGAACATGTCAGAGGACACAAGGACATCCCTTAAGACTTGAAGAAAAAAGGTTTAGGATTCAAGTTCGGAAAGGGTTTTTCACTGTGAGAACGATAAAGCTATGGAACTGTCTTCAAGTGGACGTTGTTATGGCAGGTTCATTGGTCAGTTTAAAAAAAAAGCTGGATGAGTTTCTGCAAACAAGGAATATTTGAAGTTACTGGTATTGATACATAAAGTAGAGTTGATCCAGGGAAATTTCCGATTGCCAGGAAGGCAAGGAAGGAATTTTTCCCCCTTCATAAATTTGGTGGTTTTTTTTGCCTTCCTCTGGATCAACAGTTAGGCAGGAAATGAGGATATTGCTAGATGGGTTGGACTGGATGGACGTATGTCTTTATTCAACCTCAAATACTATACTAAACTATACTAATAATTAGAGATAGAATCCAGGTCTGAATTCAGAATGAGAACCCCAGGATCCAAATTTGGATCCATTCCAAACTAATCTGAACTTACCTATTTTCGATAACTTTTGAAAGTATACTTTCAAAGCTACTTTCGAGAATTACCAAATATATGAAGCTACTTGGCTACTTTTGATGGTTACCGTATAATAAAGGCTAATTTCAAGGGTTACCGTATAATCGAGGCTACTTTCAAGAGTTACTGTAAAATCAAGGCTACTTTGGAGGGTTACTGTATAATCGAGGATACTTTCGAGGGTTACTGTATAATCGAGGATACTTTCGAGGGTTACTGTATAATTGAGGATACTTTCAAGGGTTACTGTATAATCGAGGATACTTTCGAGGGTTACTGTATAATCGAGGATACTTTCGAGGGTTACTGTATAATTGAGGATACTTTCAAGGGTTACTGTATAATCGAGGATACTTTCGAGGGTTACTGTATAATCGAGGATACTCTGGAGGGTTACTGTATAATCGAGGATATTGAGGGTTACTGTATAATCGAGGATATTTTCGAGGGTTACTGTATAATCGAGGATACTTTCGAGGGTTACTGTATAATCGAGGATACTTTCGAGGGTTACTGTATAATCGAGGATACTCTGGAGGGTTACTGTATAATCGAGGATACTTTCGAGAGTTACCGGAAGTAGCCTCAAATATACATTCCGGTCCTTAAAACTAGCTTGCATATAGGAAATTCAGTATTATTTAAGTTTTGGTGATTTGTACATGTTCCCCTGACCATTTCCCAGGAGCCATCTAGATAAGTTACCATGCTTTATTTATCCTTAATTCACTTGTATTTTTTCCCCGCCATTGACTTCTATAGGTCTGTATTCAAATATTTTTAGATTTTCACATTTTTTGGGAATTCCGAAAATTCAAAAGAGGAAAAAAACTTGCTAGTTTTGAACATATAAATAGATAGCCGACCACGGGCCCCGCTCATAAGAGCTCCTAGAAATCCCCAACTAGGTAGGTAAAAGTACTAAAATCCACGAACACTGAACCCAGCGTTCCTGGAAAACAGTACAAACAGCAAAAACATGCAACTTATGTAGGTACAACCAGTGAAAGAAACATAAATAGTACTAAAATATTAATTTATTACTAGACTGTATAAAACACCATAGCTGGCCAGCTATAAATAAATACACAGATCAATAGATACTCCACAATATACACATCGTATAGACAGGGGTCATGGATAAAATATGTAAAACCCAGGAGTCGCAAGCCCTGGGTTCAATTCCACATAGGATACGATAACACACTGTACACACCTACTATGGATCCCATGAGTTTTGACTGTGGACATGGATGCAATATAGTGCCTGGGGGACCAAGTGCCTGCGAGAAAGATAAGTCCATTTGCAACCCATAGAGGCAGTGACGTATGCTTATACCACTGTTTTACCCTGCTGTATCTGTATTTCTCTTGTGTGCACACAAACATTTACTTTTTGCCTAGTTCTGGATTTTTGGATGTTAGCCAAGGAACTCTGACCGGCTACATTATCATATCCTATGTGGAATTGAACTTATAGTAGATTTTACCTTGCCACATATAGGGCTTGCGACCCCTGGTTTTTACATATTTTATCCATAACCCCCGTCTATAGGATGTGTATATTAATCTGTGTATTTATTTATAGCTGGCCAGCTATGGTGTTTTATACTGTCTAGTAATAAATTAATATTTTAGTACTATTTATGTTTCTTTCACTGGTTGTACCTACATAAATTGCATGTTTTTCCTAGTTTTGAACATCTCTATGAATAATCCATAAAATCAATATCATATGTATATCAATAATGAGTGTTTATTAGCACTGGTAATCCTGGGAGATTATACAGAGACACAATGGGAATTATTTTGTTTGGCCACTAGATTACAGCTCAACTTCCTCCTTTACAGTATGTTTCGCACAAATTGCAAATAGAAATCCATCCAATCCAGAACTGTGACCTAATGGAAAGGAACTGACACATATTTGGGATATGAGGGGTTTAGCAATGGCAAACTGTGTCCTTAACACCATTCAACTAGCAAATAGGAAACGTTACATATTATGATCATTATGCTTGTCTAAACAAAGGAAATCTGATCGACAAAAAATGACAGATAGGCAGTCAATTATAAAATAATAGTCATTTACCATTACCCCAAGGCCAAAGCTTTCATTCTGGACACTGATATTTCATGATCCTCTAAAAATCTTCACATTCATTAAGCTGAAAGAAAATGACATGTTCTATAGATACAGATTGTACCTAGTAAGATCTTCAGGGGAAGGAGCTCATTCCTCTAGTTTCATAACACGATTTAGTTTATTATTTATGTATTTATTCATTTGGGGGATCTCTTTGGAACTTTGCCTGTATTAATAATGTAAGAAGATAGATAGATAGATAGATGGTAGATAGATTGATAGATGGTAGATAGATAGATGATAAATAAATAGATAGATAGATGGTAGATAGATAGATAGATAGATAGATAAATGGTAGATAGATAGATAGATAGATAGATAAATGGTAGAAAGATAGATAGATAGATAGATAGATAGATAGATAGATAGATAGATAAATGGTAGAAAGATAGATAGATAACAACAAATAACAAATAAAATAAAAGGTAACAAAGCTTACACTCCAATGTGTTATAGCTTAGCAGTCCTCTTAGATGTTAAATGCTGCTAGATGGAGGCTGTATGGAGTTTCTATCTCTAGATGCCTTTTTGGGGCACTAACCTAAACTCCACCTCTACTTAAGGATAATCCCACCCTGAAGAAAGTCTCAGCCACTCAAATCAATGTTATATTATAGGCCATATATGCTTGTGAAGGTTCTCATTCATCCAGGTCATGGTATATCTGTTGTATTCAATTAGATCAACTGGACTTGAAGTTTAGTTCTTGAAGACGTTTCGCTAGTCATCCGACTGGCTTTCTCAATTCAGAATGACTTCTCGAATTCTCGAATGTTCGAGGATTTTCCAACGTTCACCAGGCCTCGAATGGCCGCTTCCGAAAATTCCAGAACGGCTGGAGATTCCCAAAAACGGCCGCTCGCAGAATGCCGAACGGCTGACAATCCCGCTGCCAGACGTTCAGGGGTCCCGGGTCCTTACAAGGACCATTGCGGCCCTGATAAGGGCCCTTTGGGGCTTAAGGGGTCCTGCAGCTCGAACCGGGACCCCCCTCCCTGGTCCTATCAGGGCCCTTGTGGCACTAAGAAGTACCTTTGCGGCCCTTGGAAGGGCCCTTTGGGGCTTAAGGGGTCCCTCAGCTCGAAATGCAGCTGCCAGGGGTACCTCCGGCGCCGATGGCCTCAACGAGGCCGATGTTACGATGTTTTGATCCGACGTGACGTCTTCAGGCTAGCGACACCAACATCACTGAGGTCGCCGATGCCAGGCAGACCCACTGCGGCCAACAGTGAGCCCGCTGGCATCACCGACCTCAGCGGAGCCGATGTTGCTATCCGCTTCTTTCTTCTGCCATCTACTGCGATGACTTCTGAGCTCCATGGAGGTGTGCACCTCTTTATATAGGTTTGCAGAAAACACTAATCCGTTTCTGATTGATCAATTTTTCAATGCTTGGTTTACAGAAAATCTGAAAATCTGATTGGTTAATGTAAACCATGATTGGATAATGTAAACCATGACTTTCGGAAGCAGCCGTTCAAGGCCTGCCGAACATTTGAAAATCCTAAAACATTCGATCGAACATTCGAGGATTACCAAAAGCAGCACGCAGAAACCGGAAGTAGTGCGGCTACATCCAGTTTTTATGCTGTTCCCCAAGCACGAACGTGTTCCCCAGAACCATCTCCCAGGTCCCAGGGGCCTGTAAGGTAATTTAACACTGCAATATTTCGGAAAGTTAGTTGGAAATTTCCAAACTATTTAACCCCCATTGACTTAAATGGGTCCGTTTTCAGATTTTCGAACTTTTTTAGACGTTCGAAAGTTTGAAAATGGACCGAACTTTCGAAAGTTCGGCCATCTCTAATAGATAGATAGAGAGAGAGAGAGATATATATGGATAGATAGATAGATAGATAGACAGACAGGCAGACAGACAGACAGACAGATATATTAGATAGATAGATAGATATGGATAGATAGACAGACAGACAGATAGATATGGATAGCTAGATAGACAGACAGACAGACAGACAGATAAGATAGATAGATAGATAGCAGAGATAGATAGCAGAGATAGATAGCAGAGATAGATAGATAGATAGATAGATAGATAGATAGATAGATAGATAGATAGATAGATAGATAGATAGATAGACTGTAGATATAAATGTTCCTGCTCTGTGAAACATAAGGGCAACAAAAGTCACATTCATGGTAAGATAATTTTCCTTAAGGTTTGATTCTATTCTGGGTGGCGCTTTGTGCCGCCAATGGCAAGGTCTTTAGATTGCTTTGTATATAAATGTTCCTGCCACTATCATTCTATAAAACAGCTACAATAACTATTCTTCTGTATAATTTGTGCCTCAGCTCTGTGTTTATTTCACACACGTTTTGTTATTTTGGTTGTTTTTGCAAAAGGCCTTTGCCAAAAATGTGCGGCTATACCAGTTAAAAAAGTGTATTCACATTGACAGTGCTTGGAATTTACCTTTTTTCAGACATTTAACAATTGACCGAAGAGTGATTTAAATGGTCAGTGTGTTTATACATTTGCAATTTTGATATTCATTTTCACAAATCAAAACCTTTATTTTAAAAACTAGACAGTTAAGAATGTTATATAAACAGGCGCTAGACATTAAGAAAGTCTATCTCTCTCTCCTCTGGGTCGGGGAACTGCAATCCTCCTCCTCCTCCTCCTGGATCGAGGAACTGCAAACTTGCAATTTCTGATACCGTTCCCCACGCGCATTTGTCCAGGCAATTCAAGAGACACTCCCCCTCTCAGACATCGCATGCGCAGAAGAAAAGCCACACATGGATTCACGGACGCAGGTTTAGCCTTTTATTATATAGGATAACTAAGAGGTCAATAAAAGCTTAAAGGTTCATTTATCAACGAGCCCTGAATGCTCTGCCATTTTAAATAAAGTATTTGTAATAAAACATTCAACAATTTCCACTTTATCTGGGTTTGAATCTTATTTTGGAACTTAAGGTTCGTACACACGTGCGATCGCTGGTCCCTACCCGCGACGTATGTTGTATACAAACGTTCGTTTCGGCCTATAATCGGCCCATGTATGGGCCCTTTATCGGCCAAAACGGACATTCGGTCGGGGATCGGCGAACGACCGACTTGGCGGATCTCCGCATGAATGTCCGTTTTGGCCGATAAAGGGCCCATACACGGGCCAATTATTTGCCGAAATGAATGTTCATACACTTCGTGCGTTGCGATCGCATGTGTGTACGAACCTTTAGGTTCTACAAAACTCACCAATTTCATTCATTTCTACTCATGGGAAGTACAGTAACACAATACACAACCAGGAAAGGGGGAGGTCCACATGCACCCTTAATAACCGTAAAATACTGGTCCTTGTTATGTGTAAAATCAATTACACTTTCAGGGTTATTCAATACAAGTTCTTATTGTTTAAAATGGTGTTAATTTTGCCCCATCTAATCAGATGTTAGCTTTTAAATGTTACATAAGTTCTGATTGGTTGGGGCAAAATTAGCACCATTTTAAACGATAAGAACTTTTATTGAATCTCCCTGTTAATGTATTAGTATATTTTAATAAAAAATGTTACATTTATAAATTCAGGGTTAATAAAAAAAATATACTAGTGTATACTAGCATCAGATAATAAAATATCATTAGTGATTATTAGTTTTATACAAATAGCGATCAAGCGAATAACACCATTAAAAAAATACATCAAACACGTGATTCTTATAGAAATATAACATACTAACGTGATCGCATCCCAATTCCATTTACATTGATATTGGCATCAACATCAATACAGAGAAAAGGTTCTTACCAAAATTGCGGCAGTAAAGGATACACCAACATGGAAATCCTTATTGAAAGAGAACATATTAGCATTCACCCTGCACCCTCCATGGATGGGTGATTATGTATACAAACACAATGCTGTAAGGAGACTCTGCCTTCAGAATCATATTGATTAAAAGGGGAAATTAGATCATCTCTTATCTGGACATAGGAGCTTTCTTCATCTCCTACTACTTAGCAGGGTAATTGTAGTGCATTTCGTGTGTGTTCCAGTTGATTAAAAACAAAAAGGGATAAGGGAGGTTAACCTTGAATGACTCTTGCTTTTTATATTTAATAAAGTAGGGAGGAAAGGGAATGTGATATGAATTGCAGATGTTCAGCTATTGAATGATGATTGAATGAACAACTCTTCAGTGTTATCTAGACATTCAGTTTTCTCACTGTGTAGCAGTTTGCTTCTTGTGATGGATCGGAAATCATGTACTGTGTATGTGGTATTGCAGTAAACATGTCATGTTCTGGTGTAAAGCAAGCGCATACCATATGGCATAATCCTGTGCACAGTTACTGCCTCTGCTGTCTATTCCATTGATGACTAGTTCGGATTCCAGCCTGTTATGTTTAAATTAATGTTGGCTATTTTTTGCTAATTGATTCAATTGTGTCTGGATTCTGATGACGTGCGCAATGGATTTAGTCTATTATGGCCACTTCAATCCATAACACAAATTGATCTTGACTTCATCTAATGCTTTCCACACACTGGTATTACTCACTTAAATATAAACCATTCAGACCTGTGATCAGTTAAGTGACCATTCACGTAGCTATCCAATCATAGTTTACAAAGAGTGAATACAAGGGGACAGATCGCTCCGTAACTCAGGAAACAGCCGCCACTGGTAAGTATCACTTCATAATTTATTAGACAATGTGCATATGAACAGAAGTCAGTGCAACAAAAAACATACAGTGGAGGTGCAACAATCGAAAGTCTTAACCGTTTCACGGCCTCATGGCCGCTTCATCAGAGACTCGATAAGGGAGTCTCTGATGAAGCGGCCATGAGGCTGTGAAACGCGTAAGCAGGGCCACATCTACCATTAGACAGAGTGAGGCATTTGTCTCAGGCAGCATCCCGGCACTGAAGAAGAAAGGCAGCACACAGGCAGTTGTAGAAAAAAATGTTCCTTGACCAGTCAAGGAAAAAAAAAAGTAACAGATATGATGTTGTTAAAATCCTTTAATGTGGTTAGGTTAGCTCTGATAAGTTTGTTAGACTGGTTAGGATAGGTAGGCCCTGCTTAAAGAGTCTACCTTGACATGGTGGAAGGCTTCCAAATCTTTTGGCTAAAATATTTTATAGTACAGAAATTATGGCATTTCTAATGTATTGTAACAGTTGAACCAACATGTATAGCACAGGCTATAAAATAAGTTAATCTGATTTGAGCAACAAAAACCTGAAAGGAGCAATATGGTAGTGGCAACACAAGCTGTTTAAGAATGGGATGTAATATCTGTTTCTAGTCATTTACATTATTGCTAATTGACTGTCTGAGGAACTGTTTAAATACCTATGTGATCGAAAGTTAAAAATCATAAAACTTTATCCATGCAGATCCACAAAGCCACACCCATTCTAATATGACGGCGGCAATAAATTTTGGCTCAGGCAGCAAAAACCCAAGAAGTGCCCCTGCGCGTAAGACTTTCGATTGTTGCACCTCCGCTGTATCTTTTTTTGTTGCACTGGCTTCTTTGTCTTCAATAAATTATGAATCGGATTTTGGAACTTAAGGTTCGTACACACGTGCGATCATGGGTCGTGCGTTTGTGTACAAACATTCGTTTCGGCCGATAATCGGCCAGTGTATGGGCCCTTTATCAGCCTAAGGGCTCGTTCACACTAGAAACTGACCATCCATTTTTAACAATGTGTATTCCATAGATTTCTATAGAAAATGCATGAAAAAACGGACAGAAATGCTGCATGCAGTGCATTTTTAAACGGACTGGAACAGAACGGATTATAACGCAGCAGGTGTGAACGATATTATGAAATCCTGTGGGGTTTTACTGTCTGTCCATTTTTTTAAGTGCACCTGCGTTTTGAAAAACGGATACAAACTGATGAGTGAACGCCCGAAACGGACGTTCCATCACAACCAATGATTGACTGCTGATTCCCCTGCTGCCTCCTTGGAACATGTTCAAGTTTACAAAAAGCTCTGTAAACCAAGGGTGGAGGCAAATAACCAGTTTTTGGTTTTAAGGACATTCCCTTTAAGATTTATAGGCATTTAACCAATACAATACTCCCTCTCATTATTAGAACTGCACTAAAGCAGTAAAAAGCAAACTGTTCATTGGTTGCTATTGGATACAGTGCAACAGCAAACACTGCTAGCTTTTGCGTAAACTTGTTAATGTACTCAGAAGGGATGTTGTGTTCCAATTTGGCTTGAATAAGCTTGGCTGAATTCTCTGCAGTGTAGAATGTTTTCATTAATATTACAGAAAAGTGCTTTGTTCAACAAAACATTTCTGCTTATTAATTTTGTTTTGAAAAAGATCCCAAGGCACATTAAACCCCTACAGATTTATCTTTCATTATGTATATACGAACAGTACTTTAATAGATTTGTACTGTTGCTATAGACTAGAATGATGTTGAGTGTGTTGTGTATACGACATGTTATGTATCAGCAATATTTTAGATTATGTGAAAGGAATTAATTCTATACATAATGTAGTTAGTGTATCACTGGGTTTTTTAGAGAAGGTTTATCTTTGTTATTTTCTTACAATTTTTGGTGTAAACCAAACTTTAGAATAATCAATTGGACTCATAACACAGCAAGATATATCATTTAGTAGTTATGTACAATTTGGGAATACAGAAAGTAGAAATATAGTTTAAACACCAGTGTCTTATTTATAAACCAGCAGTATCAGTTATTACCAGTACTATGGGATCTGGAAAACCTCATTACTTTACCGCTGTGTAGCCTTTGTCGGAAAATACCAGTCGGGTCAATAAAGACTACAACGGCGGGCCTATTGCAAAATACAGCACGGTAATTTACAATACTGCGGCTTTCTATATATATGGCCCGTAGCCCAGAAACGGCTTATTATAAAGACATAATTTACCGTCCTTTGCAATTTCTAATCATAAATTTAGGGGGTTATTCAATAAAAGTTCTTATCGTTTAAAATGGTGCTAATTTTGCCCCAACCAATCAGATGTTTGCTTTCAAATGTTACATAAGTTCTGATTGGTTGGGGCAAAATTAGCACCATTTTAAATTATAAGAATTTTTATTGAATCTCCCTGTAAGTGTGTAATAACTTAAAACATTCTCATCCCCAACCGGTGAGATACAAAGAAGCTGATTGGCCAGCATTTTTTTCTGTTAAAGATAAAATCTACAGTTTGCTATAGCTATTTATAGTGAGTAAAGGTGTGGAGGAATATCTATATTCAGGGAAATTGGGGAAAGGGAAAGTTTGAGGGCCCTTTACCATAAATAGTAATTATACTTGGGGTAGGGTGGACATTCTCTTGAAGGATGATAACAAGACTTCCAAAACAAAGTAATCACATCCAGACTTTCTTTAATCTATATTAAAGGACAATGTTTATCAGTATTATGGATGTGAAATCAAGCGTGGGTTATCATAAATAGTTCATCAATTAGGTAAATGTTGATGTGTCTACCTTGGTCTATAGCTATTTTTTTACCATGTTGTTCTCCAATATATTCCTTATATATATATATTCTGTCTAAAAACCAATCAGATGTTAGCTTTCAAATGTTAAATAAGATCTGATTGGTTGGGGCAAAATTAGCACAATTTTTAATGATTAACTTTTATTGAATCTCCCTGTAAATGTATGCAACACTAAGCAGGATATTTCCCAGAATGATTGGTTTCATATTTGCACATTTTTAATTCACTATTTGATTCTTTGGTGTCATAGGTTTTAAAACTATTTTTTTGTATGTGGTCAGCTTACATTAATATGGACAATAAAACAAGTGAACCATTAGAAGAACATAACAATCTGCAAAACGACGAGGAAGGAACTTTTATCAAATACAGTTTTTACTCATTACTCATTGGCACCGCTCATTTTAACGCATCGGATTACATCCAATTGACTCTAACTACAGCAGAGCTCCATTTCAATTGGTTATATAGGAGGGTATATAGGAGGGTTTTGTCTTTTTATGTGTATAGGATTATTGGTTATTACATTTTCAGGGAGAGTCAATAAAAATTCTTATAGTTAAAAATGGTGCTAATTTTGCCCCAACCAATCAGATGTTAGCTTTTAAATGTTAAATAATATCTGAATGGTTGGGGCAAAATTAGCACCATTTTTAACGATAAGAACTTTTATTGAATAACCCTGTATGTTTGTATGCACCCACTTGGGATACTACTGGATACTACTGTATTATGCTTATATCTGTATACATCATTAAGTATTAATTATAGCGTGGGACCATCTTCCCCTTGTTTTATTGTATTTTATTAAAAAGGTTTTTCCTATCTCTATTAGGTCCGGGCAGCTATGATTGTCAGTTATTTAGAATATATTTTACCTCAAGAAGCGCTGTTGTTTGTTTTTTTATCTCAAATTTAATATGGACAATGCTAGATATCATATGTAACCAATCAAAGCCTTTGAATGTTAATAACAGGAATGTCCAAGCTGTGGCCCTACTGAACTACAACTTCCAGCATTCCCCATCAGAAAAAGACATTTAGGGAATTCCAAACATCATTAGGGCTGCATATTGGATATCCCTTGCTTAAAAACGTGAGGTTAAAATAATGTGTAAAAGTACAACTCATGTTTGTGTTTGGAAGGTTCTCTTGCTGCAAAAGGACCACATCCAGGTGCTTGGTGATGCTCAAAACACACGAAAATCACCTAAAAAGTCTTAAGTTATCTGGAACCAACCTACCAACTGCAATAGAATAAAAAAACAACTCGTTTGCATATATTATGACATTAAATGAACCAATTTTTTCAAAGCCATACACCTTGTGTTTTCTTTTCTTTACAGCCAATACAGTACCCAGGTGTGCCTGTGTTACCCAACAGAGGCTATCGGAAGAATAAGCAACAAAGAATCACATCATCCAACAAGAAGAACCTTTCCATCTGGTTAGTGCAAAAATGGCAGAAGATTTTATTCCTGTTACCAATTGCCAGTTTTAAACCCAAAACTTTCAAGAACAAATAAATAAAATTAACATAACAAATAGATTGATAGTATACAGACAGAAACAAGCAACCATAGATAGTGGATGTTTGACAATATCTATTTTATGAAGCATAAAAAAAAGAAAACCTGTAGCTAAAGTGAGATGATTTACCATTGAAAGCCAAAACATCAATGAGAATTTATTCCAAAACAACTAGAAGCAGACGTACGAATTATTCAGACATCTACATAGTTACCCCAAAAATGACACCAACTTCTCCAACAACCTTCAATGAGAGTTTCTCTATTGACTTTAACACAACTCTTAATGCCAATAGTTCTAACCAGAATACTGCTTCACCTGGACTCCTTATTCCTCTTGTGTATTTAGTAGTATGCGCAGTAGGGCTATGGGGAAATTCCTTGGTTATATACCTGGCATGGCGCAGTCCTGCTGGCCAGAATTCTGTTACTGCCCTTTATATCCTGAATCTAGCACTGGCTGATGATCTTTTTATGCTGGGCCTTCCCTTTCTTGCAGCCCAGAATGCATTATCTTACTGGCCATTCGGTTCTCCAGCATGTCGACTGGTAATGACTTTGGATGCAGTAAATCAGTTCACCAGTATCTTTTGCTTGACTGTGCTCAGTTTTGACAGATATTTGGCTGTGGTTCGTCCAATACAGTCAGCCAAGTGGAGGAAGCCCAAGGTTGCAAAATGTGTCAATGTAACTGTGTGGATCTTGTCCTTTCTGGTTGTGCTCCCCGTGGTCCTCTTTTCTGGTGTACCAGGGAATACAGGGACTTGCCACATTGCATGGCCTGAACCAGAACAAGTTTGGAGAACCGGTTTTATTCTGTATACTGCTGCCCTTGGCTTTTTCTGTCCCCTGCTTGTAATTCTCATCTGCCACCTACTCATAGTTGCTCATTTGAGATCCTCTGGCAAACGTGTTAGGGTTGCCCCAAATCGTAGGCAGGGTCCTGAACGCAAGGTAACCAAAATGGTGGCTTTAACAGTCACTGCTTTTGTTTTGTGCTGGTTTCCTTTCTATGCACTGAACATCATTATTCTGCTGCCTCTACCAGAGAGTCCCAAGTTATATGGATTATATTCATTTGTGGTAGCTCTTTCCTATGCAAACAGCTGCCTAAATCCTATTATCTATGCCCTTCTTGCTCGTCCTTTTCAGCGAGGCTTGAGAAGAGTTCTCTGCAGAGCCTCTGTCAGGGTGGCTGATGGAATTCTCAAAGGGGGAGATACTGTGGTTCAAGAAGAGCTTAGCAGGGAAAATGGCATATCACAAGAAGGCAGTAGTAGTAGATCAAATGGCGGGGAAGGCAATCGCATAAAAACAGGAAGTGAAGATCCGGTGCAACAAGAAGCTGGTACTTCGGCATTAAAACCTCTTCCAGAAGAACTAGGGGCATCTGAGAAACAAAGCATGCTGAGAATTAGCTATTTGTGACCATAGGGGAGGTTGAGGCAATAGACTTCTGCACAACTGCCATTTTGTTTGCTGACACCAGTAATCAGAAGTAAATGTTTTTACATTTTCCCCAGCAGTGACACCAGTTTCTTCATCAGCCTTCCTTCAGAGTTCCTATGCTAAGAAATGTAACTTCTCTATGCCACTCGTACTGTTTATAAAGTGCATATTCCTTATTGCATTTGTTGAGCTGATGTTGAAACCTTGGTACATCTGAGCTGTGCATCTCGATGATGTCTCCAATAGTATCGATGTACACACAGCATGGCCGTGTATAGATGAACTAGCAGGGAAATTTAACAACTGACGTACGGTAATCCCCTGGTAATAAGAGTCAAATGTTATTTTGCAAGCTCTGCAGGTCAGAGACTTACTGAGCCAAAGATCTGCTACCTGAAGCACTGCACTTGACTATGTGGATTTACAAAATGTGAATAATCCTTGTTATTACAACACTACAGTGCATTTCTTTACTGAAAACGAAGTGTATGCACCATATGAAACTTGCTACACAAAGTCCATGTTCCACTGAGTATTGTGTGTGTATAATTTGTTTTAAATTTCTTATTCTCAAATAAAATATTGTGGATAAGTAAATAAATAAAAAGATATAGAAAGCTGCAATCGTCATTGGTCACAGCTAATCACATGATATAGGTTCCCTCTATTTCATTTTGTGTCCTTACTTGGATTGCCACTTAAGGTGGCGATTCCCACAGCATGTGAGCCAACAGATCACATTGGTATATGTCGGCACACATGTCGTGGGAACCACACACAAAGACCCAACCAATCTCCATAAGCGGTATGGGAATTGGTCGGCCGTGCAGCCATAGACAGAACGATCGGATTGGCCCCCTTTGCTAAAGAAGGGAGACCGAATGATTGATATTTTCCATCTTTCCTGACCGATTGTAATTCCCACTATGATCGTTCGACACACTGCCCCTGTGCACTGACGATAATGGGTAAATCCCGTTGTTCCTCGACAGAATTTACCCATTATGGTTAGTGTGTATGGGCACCTTAAGAGGAACTGTTAGTAGAAAACCATGACAGGAGAACAGTCCCAGGGATAGAGTCATGAAGGTGGGTGGCTACCATTGCTATTTACCTGTAACCTTCAAGGGATCTTTATATTTCCCTGAATTTCAATACTATGTAGTTTTGACATTGGAGGACTGGACAAAGAATGCATTGTGTGTATATGAATCAGATCTCAGATTACATTTAAGAAACATTCCTCAATGTGACTTTTGCAAAACAAACCATTAAAAATAAAATTGATAGTGTCATGAATGTGCAAAGAACGATTTTTTTTAATGGTTTCCATAGTTTCTTTTCCGGTTTTCTTTTTCTAAAACAAAGTGTCAGTCTTTGATCACTAATAAGCAAAAAAAAAAAAGGTATTCAAACACCAAAAAAATCTACTGCTCCAATTAAAAGATTACTACTCCCCCCCCCCAAAAAAAAAAAAAACAACTTTAAAGGAGCACATTATGTGAAGTGGAATCAATAAGTAACTTTTAGAAAGCATTTGTACTTAATGGTACTAAGCTATGATTGTTCTTATACCTTAATGCCCCAATTGGACAATAAATTGGATACAGGAAGCTACAGTAGTTGAGTACCAGAGTAGAGAAGAACTGGCTATGTCAGGTTTATTCACATTGGATAACTGACATTTGAATTTTCTTAAAGGGTAAATGTGGTGGTCTCCATACAAGTGATCTTTAATAAAAAGAGCCCATTTCTACCATTGCTCTGACCCCCTAACCCCTTGCCACAGGCACTGAGCATGCCCAGTTGTATCCTACTGTTGTAACGGGGGGGTCTTCTTATGCAGCACATAATGTGACTGTAAAACACTTCCTTTTTCATCATGACTGCGATTTTTAAAAAAAAAATGAACTTGTATGGAGACCACAGTTACCCTTTAACCCTTTCCCTGCCACAGATCGTATATTCACGATCTGTGCAGTGAATACTCAAACTGCCACAGATCGTGAATATACGATCTGTGGCTTCCCCCCTCCCAAAAAATGTTTCCCCCCTGCTAGGGGCGATCGGGGGGCAGCATTCAACTGCCCCCCTAGCCCCCTCGATCCCCCCTCGGTTTGGTCCAAATTCGAGGGGGGGATCAGGAGATATCCCTACCTTTCCCTGCATCAGCCAGTCCCACGAGGAGGAAGTGAGGAGGGGCTCTTCAAAGACAGAAAGGGAGACCCCGGTGACTCACAGAACTTCCTCCTTCACCGGGGTCTTCCCATAGAGTGGTGTAAGACTGACACCTAGTGGTCTAGTGGAGGTAATGCAGGTGATCTCCATTCAGATCACTCTGCAGTACCTAGTATAGCACAAGCTGTCATGCAGACAGCCTTACTATACATTTTGTGAATGGAACTCAAAGTTCCATTCACAAATAGGATTTTTTCTAAGTTTTTGCTACTTAGCGAAGACTTAGAAAAAAAATGGGGACAGAGATCAAAATTTAGTGATCACTTCTGATCACCAAATTATTGATCTTTGCCAATGAATGAAAAATCACTTCCTGGAAAATGATTTCCGGGAAGTGATTTTTCCGATTGGATTTCGAATTGGAAAACGGGCATTTATGCCCGTATTCCAAGTTCGGTATCATTCCCTAAGATGATTTGATGATCATCTTTGGGAATGATCCCCCCCAAAAAAGGGGAAATGCACACAAAAAAAATCTTAAAGTGATACACACACCTTTTTTTTTTTTTACCCTAAAACTATAAATTAGCAAAAAACTTTGTCTTCTCCAAGCTTCCCAATGTCCCCAGTGATATCGGTAAAGTAAACGCGGATCATTTATTTGTTGGATTTCAAGGGAAACTAAGCCTATTTTAGTAGGAAATTTTGCAGAGGTACCAAAAAAAGACCGTATTGATTTTTTAGGATCAGTAAAGTGTGCAAAAACTTGTATGACTCTCCGTACTAACTGGTTTTCCACTAAAAGGGGGAGTGGGGATAGGGGTGGGGGGTGGGTTGTGACGTTTTTTAATTTTTTCTTGTAATTGCAATTGCGCATGGATCACATTTGAGCTAGTTGGTGGCCCCGTCTCTGTTTGCACCCACCCTTATGGCATACCGTTTGATTCAGGACATGTGGGAGATTGCAGTATAGTGGGTTTTTTACTTGCCGAGTGGGTTTAGGTAGGATTTCAACCATTGAGTCCTCTTATTTTATTTTTTCACAAAATCTCCTAAAAGCACGGAGTTCTATGGATAACAGCGCCTGGAATTCTTCATGTATATACGAAAGCATGATACCATCACGTAGCTGAAGGTGTGTAGCTTCCAAAAATATATAGTTTGTTGGGGGTATTTCCAAGTTGATTAGGCTGTTCAAAATACAGAACACTTTGATTTTTTTCTTGTAATTGGACTTGTGCATGTGTCCAATTTGAGCTAGTTGGTGGCCACGTCTCTGTGTGCACCCACCCTTATGGCATACCGTTTGATTCAGGACATGTGGGAGATTGCGTTTAGTGGGTTTTTTACTTGCCGAGTGGGTTTAGGTAGGATTTCAACCATTGAGTCCTCTTATTTTATTTTTTCACAAAATCTCCTAAAAGCACGGAGTTCTATGGATAACAGCGCCTGGAATTCTTCATGTATATACGAAAGCATGATACCATCACGTAGCTGAAGGTGTGTAGCTTCCAAAAATATATAGTTTGTGGGGGGTATTTCCAAGTTGATTAGGCTGTTCAAATTACAGAACACTTTGATTTTTTTTCTTGTAATTGGACTTGTGCATGCGTCCAATTTGAGCTAGTTGGTGGCCACGTCTCTGTGTGCACCCACACATATGGCATACCGTTTGATGCAGGATATGTGGGAGATTGACATTTAGTGGGTTTTTTTGCTTGTCAAAAGGGTTTAGGTAGGATTTCAACCCTTGAATCATCTTATTTAATTTTTCACAAAACCTCGTAAAAACACGGACTTCTTTGGATCAGTGGGTCTGGAATTCTTCATGTATGTATGAAAGCATGGCATCGTAACATAGCGGAAGGTGTGTAGATTCCAAAAATATATAGCTTGTGGGGGGAATTTCGATGTTTCTGGACTGTTTCCTTAGAAAAAGTGTAGGCTGTTCAAATTACAGAGCACTTTGATTCTTTCTTGTAATTGCATTTGTGCATGCGTCCCATTTGAGCTAGTTGGTGACCACGTCTCTGTGTGCATCCACGCATATGGCATAACGTTTGATTCAGAACATGTGGGAGATTGATATTTAGTGGGGGGTTTTATTTGTGGGGGACATTTCCAAGTTTTGGGGCTGTTTGAAATTACAGAGCACTTTGATTTTTTTCTTGTAATTACACTTGTGCATGTGTCCCATTTGAGCTAGTTGGTGGCCACGTCTCTGTGTGCACCCACACATATGGCATACCGTTTGATGTAGGATATGTGGGAGATTGACATTTAGTGGGTTTTTTTGCTTGTCAAGTTGGTTTAGGTAGGATTTCAATCCTTGAATCATCTTATTTTATTTTTCACAAAACCTCCTAAAAACACAAGAGTTCTTTGGATCACTGGGTCTGGAATTCTTCATGTATGTATGAAAGCATGGCATCGTAACGTAGCTGAAGGTGTATAGATTCCAAAAATATATAGCTTGTGGGGGGAATTTCGATGTTTCTGGACTGTTTCCTTAGAAAAGGGGTAGGCTGTTCAAATTACAGAGCCCTTTGATTTTTTCTTGTAATGGCATTTGTGCATGCATCCCATTTGAGCTAGTTGGTGGCCACGTCTCTGTGTGCATCCACACATAGGGCATACCATTTGATTCAGAACATGTGGGAGATTAATATTTAGTTGGGGGTTTTATTTGTGGGGGGCATTTCCAAGTTTTGGGGCTGTTGAAATTTACAGAGCACTTTGATTTTTTTTCTTGTAATACACTTGTGGCATGTGTCCCATTTGAGCTAGTTGGTGGCCATGTCCCTGTGTACATCCACGCATATGGCATACCGTTTGATTCAGGGCATTTGGAAGATTGATAATTGACAAGTTTTTTTTACATGACATGGAAATTTGCCATGTTTTTCAACTTTGAATTGTTTTTTTCCAAATTTTTTAGAAAATCTGCTAAAACTGTGAACTTCTACGAAGAACTGCGCCCACACCATTGATGGTACGAATGAACAAACTACAGAATTTCGTAGATAAAGGTGTGTGGATTTGAGAAATATATGGTTTGTGGGGGTTGTTTTGTGGGGAAAAATTGCAGACTGTTCAAATTCAGATTTGGCTGAATATTTTTGCTGTTTCTGAGCCATTGTGCATTGTTTCACTTTGTGGCTTTTGGCTTCCACGTCCACGTGTGTAACCACACATATGGCATACTGTTTGATTCAGGACAATTGGGAGATTGATATTTAGTAACTTTTTTTTACATTCCATGAGGTTTTGGCATGATTTCTACCTTTTGAAGTTGTTTTTTGTTCATTTTTTCAGACAAATGCGAACTTCTACGAAGAATTGCGCCCACACCATTGATGGTATGAATGAACAAGCTACTGTGTTACATAGCTGAAGGTGTGTAAATTTCAGGAATATATAGTTTGTGGGGGTTATTTCTAAGTTACGGGGGTGTTTTGTGGAAAAAACTGTAGACTGTCCAAATTCGGAGTTGGCTAAATATTTTCGCTGTTTCTGAGCCATCGTGCATTGTCTCACTTTGTGGCTTTTCGCTTCCACGTCCGTGTGTAACCACACATATGGCATACCGTTTGATTCAGGACATTTGGGAGATTGATATTTAGTAACTTTTTTTTACATTCCATGAGGTTTTGGCATGATTTCTACCTTTTGAAGTTGTTTTTTGGTCATTTTTTCAGACAAATGCGAACTTCTATGAAGAACTGCGCCCACACTATTGATGGTATGAATGAACAAACTACAGTGTTACATAGCTGAAGGTGTGTAGATTTCAGGAATATATAGTTTGTGGGGGGTATTTCTGAGTTGGGGGGGGTGTTTTGTGGAAAAACTGCAGACTGTTCAAATACAAAACTGGCTAATTTTTTTTTGCTGCTACTGACATTTGGCACTGGTCACGCTCTGGGTTAGTTGGTAGCTATGTCTCTGGGTACACCCATGAATGTGGCATACCGTTTTATTCGGGAGGGGTTAGGCTTTCATATTTGAGATGCGTTTGAACTTTCCTCCACAGTTTTTAGCTGAAATTCGCATTTGATTTTGTCTCTGATTTTACAGTTGAGGAAAAAAAGGAAAATGTGAGAAAATAACTTACAATTGGACGAAGAGCTGCGTCCGGGTATCTGCATTTTGATCGAAACTAACCTCACTCATAAAATCCTGCGGGTGTGTAGTTTCTAAAAATATCTCACTTGTGGGGATATTTTAGTTAATTTGGAAGATATTCTATGTTAACCGTCAGTAGTGGTTATATATTTTAATTTGGTGTAATATTCTTGAAGGTGCAGTTTTAGTTTGGGGGGGGTCTCCTGTACAGGAAAAGTTGGGTACCTACATATATCTGGTATCGTTGTACTCGGGAGTATCTGAGCTTTTAGAAACAGTGAGATTTTTGTGTGTAACCTAAAGATAACTATAAGTAAAAATGGGAAAAATCCATGAAAATTTGCAAATTTTTCATTTTTTTTACATATTTTACCCATAATTCCAGTAAAATTTCCAGAAAAGTTACAAAATTCTGTTACCATGTTAAAGTAGACTTTGTGCTGAAAAAAAACAATGTATAATATTCCTGATTTACTGCAAGGTTTCCTACTGTAAAATTAGTCTAAAGCGATTGAGGGCAAAATCCTGGAAATTCTTCTGGCAGTTAACGCAAAAAAAAATGAAAATCTCCTGGCAGTGAAAGGGTTAAGGAGCCCATGGCCTTTTATTTACCAACAATCTGTCAAAATATAAGCGTTAAAATGGTTGTTTCAACTCAACACAGGAGAAACAAGCAAATTAGTATTTAAATGGTCTCCATACAAGTGGCATTTATTAAAAAGGGCACACTCATACTGTTAAAATGATTCCAGTATCATGCTTCTAACTGCAGTCTATCAAAAGTTATAGCAGTATAAAGGGTGTATTTTTACAGCTAGTACTGTGATCTGTGACATCACCAGCACCACTGATCTTATAGTTACAGGTATATAACTAGCTTCAGAAAAGATCATTTTTTGGAGGTGTGGCTTATGACACAGCTTATAACACATGCCTGTCACAGAGGCACAAAGACAGGGCAGTCAGGGAAGCCTACAACTTAAGATCATTAAAAGCTAAGTTTAGGGTTTATATCATGCTCACTGCTGAGACAGAGCATCATCTTTTTTTTTTTTAATTGAAAGCCTAGGGTGCTATTGTGCCCAACACCACAGTGAACACCAGGTAGTGTTAAGGAATGGCTCGATTATGAAAGCTGTAGGTACTAAAAAGAACCCATGTTGTTCCGCCACATACGTGAACAAACAAAAACAAATAATAAATTTAGTGGCGAATAAGTGCTATAATGTGAATAAATAAAGGTGCCAATTAATCACTGCAATTTCATGTAGGTGGTGCCAAATCGCAGAGCATCATCTGTCCCGGCAGAGACATGATACAAGACTTTAAAGGTGTAATATCTTTGTAATAGAGGGAACTTGTATGGGGACCACAGTTACAGGAGAAAAAATAACCAGAACTGCAAAGTACTGAACATATTAGACTTGCCTGAAAATGTATACAATGTTAAGTTCTAAATCTCTTCTTTTTTCCAAGCTTCTCTGCTGCTTCTCTGCTACCACCTTCTGTCCAGCCAAATCTGCTCTGCATATAACAACAGCTTTATGCGACACTTGCCCAAATGCACATCACTTTGATGGTCAGTCTGAACCGAGCATCGAATCAACACAGAAAACAATGAAATGGCACAAATATAAGCCCAGATTACAGTATCTCCTTTTATCAAATCCATTCGACATCAGGAGTCCTGCCCCCAAGTGTTATTAACAGTAAGGGGGGATTTGAAATGCAAGAAGGTATTATTTTATACTCACATCAAACTTTCCATTATCATATGGCAAGTGATAGCCAATGTGTATTCACATCTTGGCAAACTTACGACACAAAAGGCTTAAACAGGCCTGATGATCTCATATAATCTCTTAATGGGTCAGATGCAGTTAGGCTGGGTACACACTAGAAGATATTTTCAGCCGACTGATCGAAAATATCTCCTGATGCAGGGCGGCCAGCCGTGTCGGAAAATCCAGACAGATTGTGTGGTTCCCTATGGGTTGATACCCACGCAGTCAGCACAATGAAGAAGTTAAAGACATGTTAACCAATACTGGTAAGTATGGCTCCAGAAAATGTGCACCGCCTCCCCACAAACCTGCCCCCAATGTCTCCAATGGTTTTATTGAATAAAACAAGTAATTACCCCTATAGGGTGAGAGTTGGTACTGCAGCAAAATTAAACACTTAACTTCATAATAAACAGAAGTAATAGATTTTAATCAGCAGGAAACAATCTTTATTTTTGTTTAAATGGGGAAAATAATAATTACATTTGCTAGGACTACCATATGATTTCCATGTATAGCAGCGTTTTAATCAGTAACCAAATGGCTTACAGTCCATGTTTTTAGCCTTCAATTTTAGCCTTCAAGAACAATATGGTCACAGAAAGGAGAGCAAAGCTACACAAACAAGACAATGCAAACTATTAGCTCCATTTTCACACCATTTGTGCATACAACTAAGGTTAATGGACTGTGACAAGCTGTAATCTCCTGTTCTAACAGCACAGAGCTTGGTCTCCAGGTTGCTCCATAGTCCACGTTCGGCCCTGTACACACACATTATGTTTGCTCTCCTAGCTGTGTCAATAACACCTGAAAAGAGCTTTTAGCAGTTACACCTGAACATTTATTTCCACTCCATCATTTCATGTACCGCAATTAAAGTGACAGCCCGCGAGCTAACTAGCTGTTCCCGTGTGATCTTAAAGGAATAGTTCACTCGAAAAGTATTAATTGTTCTTCAATCAATTGGGCAGGATCCAGGGATGAAGGTAAGTATAATTTATCTTTCCCTCGATCCACCGCTGGAGGGATGAAATCTCTGAACGCTTCCTAGTTCTGATCCTCTATAGCATGCATTATCACGCATGTGCACTATAGAGTATTAGAACCAGGAAGCGTTCAGAGATTCCATCCCTCCAGCGGTGGATTGTGCAAAAGGTTAGTTATACTTACCTTGGTCCCTGGTGCCTGCTCAATTGATTGAAGAACGGGAGATAAGGCATAGCTCCTTAACCTTGCGGGCTTCAATCAATACATTTAATGAATAGCTCACTTGAAAAGTAAACTATTCCTTTAAAAAAATATGTTTTTACGCCATACCTGGAGAGGTACAGAATATAGTCTTTCACTATAATTATTAAAAATACAATTGAGCTTCTTACATTGGTGTTGGTCTTTGGCATTGATGTAATTGTTGAAAAATCTGGGTAAAATTGATTCAAAGGGGTGTAATGGGACTGATGAGGTGAATTATGGTGTAAGATTTGGGTTTGCAAAGTATCCAAAGGTACAGTATAATTTAGGTACGTGCCTAGGGGGGCCAGTGGTAGGAGGGGCGGGGTGGCTGTCAATCTCCCCCCACCACTCCACCCCTATATAATAATAGTCTATTTTCTTCCCACAAAATAAGAGGAAATGGGTGTGGTTTAGGGGTGTGTGGTGTGTATTTAGGCTTTTTGTGCCTACAGACTCCTGAGGTGTAAATCCGTCCCTGGGTAAACATGACTATATTTGACTCTTTGTACACAATTGTTATACACAACTAGAGAAAAATATGGGGACTTCACAATCAGAGGGAAAAACGATATGGTCATCCACAAACATCCAGAATCATTGTCCAGGATACGATATTAACCAATTGCTTGTTCTCTTTCAATAGTGACTGCAGGGCTAGAACACATATAATGGAGCAGATACAGTAGGTGAGTTATAAAGTCGGGTCAAACATTGTGCATCTGATTTAAGGATTTTAAGGTGATATAAATAGAAACTGATTTGACTCATAGAAGACGGTTTCTTGGTATTCAGGAATCTTGGCAGTTTTATTCCAAGAATCTGAGGAAACCGAATGCAAATCTAAATCTGTGGTGAAATTTACTGAAAATGTGTTCATAGATTAATAGGATATTATTAAGGTTCAGAGGAAGATACAATGAACTCCACAAGGCAGCGCTGAATGGACATATATATACAGTATAATATTAATAAATTCGTAATACAATAATAAATAGACAAAAACACATTGGCAGGGATTGTTGGATTTCTGTACCAATGATTATGAGTTACACTGTTAATTCATAATTGGAATCTTTTCTGCACTCACCAACAGAAATAATCCAGTCAACATCATAAATAGCAGAGAGAAACATTCACAAATGTTCCAACTAACTCCATACTACATAGGAAAAGAATGTATATGTCAAATTCAATTTAAAAATTCCAATCCCGATACACACTAGTGCGCACACACTCACACATCTATAACTCAACAGCTTATTTCATATCACTGTCAGCAAAATCATTCCATCAACCCATCAATAAAAAAATGTTGTGTAATGTGAACTTACTGCTAATTCATTTATTTACGTTTCTTCACTTCAGTAAGCCCCAGACTCCACTTTCCAGCGTACGGAGGCATGCATGAATCGAGCAGCACAAGTGCACCTGGGCTGTGCTTCCTTTGATGCTGCCCTATCGCAGCGCACGCAATGTGCACCAAAAATGGCGATTGCATGCTCTGCGAAAATGGGCCTGAAGCACATCGTAAGAATGAGGGCAAAGTGGGGCCTCTCACCTTGATTTAGATTGGCGAATGCTAGCACAACGCACCCAAAAATTGACTAGTGGGGCCTTTTTAAATGTAATTTGTGTCATTAAATAGAAACTTCACCATTTCAATATTTAGAGTTTAACTATTCAGGGTGTATCAAGTTTAGGTATAAAAGGGCATGTCCACCCTTATCTGCCTGAAACCAAAACAACTATTTCCCTCAGTTTAATTCATGCATTTGTAACCAGGTGTTGAATGCTATAAATTCTAGTAAAAGTATCTGCCTCCTCCATCTGCAGGAGATTTTTATAGGCTTGAGCATTGTTCAGAGGAGGCGGCAGGCGAAACATCAGTCAATCACTGGTTGTAATGTCAGCAGTCACAGTCTTGATTGACTGCATGGAGGGAGGGGCCTGTTTACTCTGCCAGAATGGGGAAAATAATAATCATTTAAATATCTGATTAATAATGCCGGTAATAAAGTGCAAAATATATTCTTTAGGGTTGGGGGCAGGTAATTGTCAATAGACCAATTTTTTGTTGCAAGCGTGAACATGCCCTTTAAGGGCTCCCTGTAGTTGACATTAACTTTTCATGATCTGCATTCTGAAATGTTACCCCCCCCCCCTTCTATACATTTAGCTGCTAGCATATAGCAGACACAGTAAACATCAGATAGCACAAATCTGTTTGTGTTGGTTAATAAGGAGAGGAAAATAAACCATATAAAATGGTGGAATCAGAGTGTATGTCTCTGGACAGTACTAAAAGGTTAAAGGGTATCTCCACTAGGAAAACCACGTTTTGCTGTTCAGTTTTATTAAAGAACAGGAGGTAAAGGAGCTGTATCTTAAATCCCGTTCTTCAATAAAATGATCAGGAGCCAGGAATGAAGGTAAGCAACTTACCTGGTCTCTGCCACATCCTCTGCCAGGTCCCAACGTACTTAGTACTCTATGCGCATGCACATAGAATACAGAGGGGCAGTATTTTTGTTATAGTGAATCCTTGTTGCATGCAATGATTGATAGAAAACAGGAGTTTAGGCAAATTATTCAGACTGTTAAAATACAAATATAGTATCTGTAGCAGGCTAGCAAGGCTCTCACCATTTTTCATGATTCTTTAAAGGGCAAGTTCACCCCTAAAATCACTACCTTGTTTTAGAATCCAACAACCTCATTAACTTGCATAGAACTAAATCCGACGGGACCTGAAAGAGGATGCGGCAGAGGATGAAGAGACTGGGTAAGTTGCCTCCATTACCTCCATTCCTGGCTTCTGAACGTTTTACTGAAGAATGGGAGGTAAGACACAGCTCATTTACCTCTTCTTCTTCAATAAAACTGAATAGCAAAAAGTGGTTTTCCCAGTGGAGATACCCTTTAATAAGTGCAAATTTTTAAATGGTCTCCAGATGGCAGTAGAAGGATATGGACAGCCCAAAAGTCTTGTTTTAGTTGTTTTTTTATATTTATTTTACAGTTTTAAGTTTTGGTCATTGGGCCTTTAGATTTGTTTCTATGAACATTTATTTATGTAAGTTTCATGTAGTTTAGAAGTAGGTTTGTCCCTTCTCCTATTGTCCTACAGAGGGGCAGTGTTTTTTAAAGTCAATCCGTGTTGCATGCATTGATAGAAAACAGGAGTAAATTATTCAGACTGTTAAAATACAAATATAGTATCTGTAGCAGGCTACCAAGTCTCCATGGTCCATGATTCTTTAAAGGGCAAGTTGACCCCTAAAATCGGTACCATGGTTAAGAATCCAACAAACTCAATACTTGTCATGTCCAAAGGGGAGCTGTACAGCCATCTCCATTATGCAGGCTTGTAAAAGAGCTTTATGGCTTTACCAGAATGGGGCGGCAAATATTGTGAGGAATAGCTGCCTTGAAGAACATCTTTTTCACATTGTATGATGTTTGGGGGGTTAACCTAAGTGTAGATTTTAAATTGGGGATAAACTTGCCCTTTAAAGCTAAGATATAATTATTATTATTATTTCTAGCATCATTATTGGATATTATTATTATTATTTCTAGCATCATTATTGGATTCTTTAAAGCTCCATCCCCACAATGTCTGGGATCTGTCCAATTGGAAAATGCCCTTCTCGCAGAGGGTGTCTTCCTATTGGATAAACTGTGGGCCAAAAGATAGTTTTAATTTAACAAATCTGAGTCTAAATATCAACATTAATGTCAAGAGTTTATTTCCTGACCAACTATTGGTGGTACAGTTACTGAATCTACTAAATATATTACACAAGATCAAAGCACTAAAAAAAAGACTTCAATGGTGAAACTATGATTAAGCCGTCTGGCCATTTAATCAATAGTAGCTGGAGTAAGTGTCTGTGATGAGAAATTATCTATTGCTGTCATATGATTGGCTGTACACACACAGATATCTGCTGTGAATACAAACAAATGCCATTCATTAAACAATCATATCTGGAAACAATCTTCTTCCACATACATGGAAATCAAATCAAATATTGGACAGGAAGATCGAGCAGACAATTTGAGGTTAATTGTTGGCTAAAGGGTATGAAATGATGATAATTTAATGATGGCAGGCAAATAATATTAATACCACAAGAGACATTTTACCATGGATTCGAATGCAGATGGGAGCAGATGTAGCTCTGGGTAATAAAGAATTAGGGATGCAGCAGACAGAAAGATAAAAACATCACTCATAAAAAAGAAATTAATATTTTGCAAGACTAAAATGTCTTTTGATCTGGTTGTCTCTAGGCGAGATACATTCCAATCTGACTACATTATACAAATGTTATTCAGCAAACTCAACTCTACAAAATGACCAAACAGCTGGAATGTAAAGCCTCGTACACACGTGCAATTTTGGGTCCCGACCCATGACGCACAATGTGTCCGAACATTCATTTTGTCCAATAAATCGGCCGATAACTGGTCATTCGGAGATCCGCCCGGTCGGTCGGGCAACGAAGAGGAGCAGTTACCTCCATAATTAGAGGAATAGAAAATATACGAACAGGTGAAACAAAATATCCGAAAAACAGTCAAACCCATAAACATCCCCAACACTAATTTGACCGAAACAAAGTGACTTTCCACTGTGTAGGTTATAACAGTCACTTTGGAGTCCCACTCTAACGTAATGAGGTAAAGTCTGAGGGGTCTGTGCTTGGGACTTGTCTCTGGTTGCACATGGACAGTATAGCAAGCCCTGTGGACAGTTCATGTGCATTGAAGCCCATTTATGCTGGGGCCCACCTGGTTACATATTGTTAGTTATTTTGCTGTATTTTCACCAGGATTACCGCAGTGACGTGCGGTGCTAATATCGGCGATGTGTGCCAGATACATGGCTGTATCCATTGCATTTATCTCCCGTTCTTGAATTAATGCTATTAATTAAAGGCCTCTTCCATTTATGTAATGAGATTGGTGAATAGATGGAAATCTGAGACTGGAGAAATAGATGACTGGAGAATAGATTAGTGAAACATCTTATAATCATTATAATATACAGCAATCACATGTTAACTTTCTTAATGTCAGTGGCGTAACTAGGAATCACTTGGCCCCCCTGTAAAACTATGATGGGGCCCCTATCAGTGCTTAATCCACAGTGGTTTTCTGGGAGGAGGCTATATCTGTCATAGGAAAAATAAGAAGATGGGGCCCCCTTGGCTCCCGGGCCCCCCTGCGTTTGCTCCCACTGCTTCCCTGTAGTTATGCCCCTGCTTAATGTATAAGCTAAGGGCTCTCACTCTGTGAGGGCACGGCCACACTGCAACGCAATCGCATGCGATTTCATGTGCGATTTCGTTGCGCTTTCGCATGCGTTTTTTCATTAACTATTGAAAAATGCATGAGATTGCGATTTAAAATGCGGAACGCAAATCGCAAAGCACCCGAAAACATGCGTTTTCGGGTGCGTTGCTGCGTTTTCAATGATATGAAAAAGCGCAAATGCAAAAAAGCGCAGCAGTGTGGCCTAGCCCTTAGTCCTCACTTGGCATACTCAACATACAGTGACAGACCAAGAGTCAGACCAAGAGTCAGCAAGAGTCAGGTAAAACAGAGGCATAACTAGGAATCACTGGGCCCCCCAGCAAAACTATGTTTGGGCCCTCTTCTTGCTTCATCCACAGTGGTTTTCTGGGAGAAGGCTATATCTCTCATAGGAAAAATAAGATGGGGCCCCCTTGGCTCCTGGGCCCCCTGCGGTTGCTCCCCTGTAGTTACGCCCCTGATTAATGTATAAGCTAAGGGTTCTCACTCTGTTACTCCTCACTTGGCTTACTCAACATACAGTGAAAGACCAGGAGTCAGCACTTCAGGTAAAACAGAGGCGTAACTAGGAATCACTGGGGCCCCCAGCAAAACTATGTTTGGCCCCTCTTCTTGCTTGATCCGCAGTGGTTTTCTGGGGATAGGCTATATCTGTCATAGGAAATATATGAAGATGGGGCCCCCTGGCTCCCCTGTGGTTGTTCCCCCTGCTCCTCTGGTGGTTACACTCCTGAAGCAGAAAGCATCTTCTTACTGACCTTTACTTTCTTGTATAGCCCAATAGTCATTGCACAAGCAGGAATATAAAGACTGACAGGGAGATTCAAGTTTTGCCCTAACCAGTCAAATCTTATTTAACATTTGAAAGCTAACATCTGATTGGCTGGGGCAAAATTAGCACCGTTTAAAACGATAAGAACTTTTATTGAATAACCCTGAGAGTGTGGACAAACTTGCATTAACAGATTTTGGACTTTCTGCTTCTTTTGCCTGACCACAGATTTGTATCTCAAAAAGAAGACAGATGTGGAATTGTGAAGAACTAGTACACATTGTGGGCAGGATCGCACAAAGTGGCCCATTATCTTACAAATGTGCTGCCAGAGCAGTCATAATATTGTACTGGTTTAGGTATATAGTATAATGGTAGTAATTGCTATATAACATATATTACTATACTGTTGTATTCAATTAGATCAACTGGACTTGAAGTTTAGTTCTTGAAGACGTTTCGCTGGTCATTCGACTGGCTTTCTCAATTCAGAATGACTTGTACAAGAATCTGTGGCAATTATGTACCCTGGAAAATCCCAATTAGCATATCACAGCCAGGTGTTAAGGGAGTGATTGGATAGTGGCTAAGAGGTGTTATAGGAACGCCCAGAGTAAGGTGTCAAAACAGCATTGTACATGGCAGACAGTTGGTGGACTCCCAAAGATACATAAGGAAGGGGCACCACTAAGACCTATAGTCAGCAGCATCAACTCTGTAACATACAAGGTAGCAAAATACCTAGCCAACATCTTAGGACCATTGGTGGGAACCCATTTTGCCCATTTTTAATGATAAGAAATTTGATTTAATCTCACTGTTAATTCTTTGATTCTCAGGTGATTCTGATGATACTGTAGCTCAAAAGTCTCTAGTTCAGCTGTACCGACTGAACTCTTATCCAGAGTGCAGGGCTGAATTAACACCAGAATTAAACCAGAAGTAACCTGAAGTGCCTGACACTGAACTCTGCTCATTTGGATCAGACCATTGTACCCTTCCCATTGTATTATTACCCCATCATCATGTTCCATATAACCTTGCTCTTTTTCTGCCTGGTTATCTACCTACTTAGCTCCTTCACCTCACTGCAACACCCCACTGTTGGTAAGTCTATTTACATTGCACCCTCCATTGTATCCTCTCCCCTCCTTTCCCACCATGAACTCCTTTCCATTGTCAAACACCCCCCAGCTTCCTCCACTAATAGACAAACGCATGGTCCATTTAAATCCCACGTCACCTCCTCTCGTTCTCTCTTCTGCTTCTGCTTCTAGGTGATATCTCCCCTAATCCCGGCCCCACTCCCATACCGCACCTGTATACTGTAGACTACTGCAACAGACTCCTGTGTGCTTTACCAAACAACCGCCTGGCACCACTTCAATCCATCCTCAACTCAGCTGTCCGGCTCATTCATTTCTCTTCTCGCTTCTCTAATGCCTCTCCTCTCTGTCAGTCCCTCCACTGGTTGCCCATCATGCAAAGGATGCAGTTCAAGCTGCTTACCCCATCCTATAAAGCATTATCCAACACAGCCCCTTCATATATCTCAGAGCTGATCTACCGCTATCGTTCGAGGAGGAACCTCCTCTCATCCACCCTTGTCACCTCTTCCCATGTTCAGGACTTTGCTCGTGCTGCCCCTCTGCTCTGGAACTCCCTTCCTCAGTCTGTCCGTCACTCACCGTCCCTTAATACCTTCAAACATAACCTTAAAACCCACCTTTTAAAGCAAGCATATAACCTGGCCTAGACATTACCCCTCTTACTACCCAATATGATCCAACCCACCTTTCACACTCCACTGCCAATCTATTTACAGCCTACCGATTCCCGCAACCTTATGTCTCACCCCCATTTTCTCTGGACTGTAAGCTCTTTGGGCAGGGTCCTCTCTCCTATTGTATTACGGCATTGCTGTAAGAAACACATCACTCTGTTTACTTATATTATGTATTACCTGTGTATGTAATATGTATGACTTTGTATAACATGTATTACCCTGTATGTAATGTATGACTATGTAACTGTAAAGTGCTACGGAAGATGTTGGCGCTATATAAATCCATAATAATAATAATAATAATAATAATCTATTGGGATGCTAACACAAACAGGTAGGATCTGCACACCTTTATAGGATATAGGTACTGAGTGCATAGAGGCAATATAAACAGCTATATAATTTTAGGTTCCACCGCACACCAGATTTAAACCACAAACTGCTTTATTACATCAATGTTTTGAAGTCCGTACGACCCCTTTATCAAGACAAAACTGACATTAAAAACAAACAAGGCCAAGATATGACCTCACACACAAGGACAGCCTTTGTTGTACACACCCATTCCAAGTGAACATGCGCAAACCATATATAGACAATAATCGATATACATTACCGTATAAAGTGCAAATAACCACCATGCCCACATCCTGCATAATAAAGTGCTACTGAATAAAGTGCCTAGTGTTCATTTACAATTGACGCATGAATCCCAAAAGTATTTATGTAATGTATCTAATTCCGTAATACAAGAAGAAAACTTTTGCCACTTATATAATTGCAAAAGACATAAGATTAGTGGTCTCTATGCATGCCTCACTGACTACTGCTTATATATTCTTAAGTGCCCCTGTTCATATGATAAATATAAAGCAGTTTGTGATTTAAACCTGGTGTGCAGTGGAACCTACAATTATACAACTATTGGAATGCTGTCTGATCTAATCAGTTTCACTTGATGAAGTTGGAATTTGTATTATTATGTATATAGAAAACACTAAGAGAGAAGCAGGGGGAGGATAATACGATGAGCCTAAAGGTAGCTCAATTGTATGACATGTATACATGGATCATCATAAAAATCTATTATACTGTACTGTATATATCTATATTTATATAGCTACATCTAATTCTCTATATATGGATCTCTCTCTATAACCCTAAACCACATCATAAGGTCACCAACCTTAAAGAACTTCTGCCTCTTCTTTGTCTTCTGTTGTTTTTTTTTTATAGAACTAGGTCCTCTGTGATATCAGTAGCTGGCATGTAACAGCCCATTCTGATGGACAATATTGTATGATTGTCAGCCTGTGTGGCCAATCAAGTGATTGGCCATTTATTTTCACGTATTAGACCTGCCAGAAAAAAATCATTGGACTATTTTAATTTTTTTCAATCCAAAAACAAAAATACTTAGATATACTTTAAAGGGACACAAAACGACTTTTTCAATTAGATCTTGGAGGAAGGAGGCACTGCTCTTACCCCACATGTGCAGTAAAATAACTATCGTTGTTTCAGTACATTCAGGATTTCAGGATCAATGCCTATTAAGCAAACATAGCTTTAATGTTCCAATTTTAAAGGGTATCTCCACTGAAAAAATAAAGTTTGGCCATTAATTTTTATTGAAGAATGGGAGGTAAAGGAGCTGTGTCTTACTTCCCGTTCTTCAATAAAACCTGCAGGAGCCAGGAGAGAATGTAAGCTACTTACCCGATCAATCGCTCCCCCACCGCGTATTCTGACAGGTCCTGACGGACTCTGCCTTCTATGCGCAAGTGCGATGTGCATGCACATAGAGGACAGAGTCCGTTAGGAGCTTAGTAAGTACCTTACTTTTCTCTCCTGGCTCCTGCAGGTTTTATTGAAGAACAGGAGGTAAGACACAGCTCCTTTACCTCCCGTTCTTCAACAAAACTGAATGGCCAAACTTTGTTATATCCTTTAATGTGACATCTTTTAAACATTGCAGGTATAGGGTTTGTTATGTATCATCGTGTTGTGAAACATTTTTTACCAAGTATGTTTGAAAATATACTCTACATTTCCAGTTTTATTGTACTTGAACAGTGTCATTCCCTCACATGCTTATAAAGGGTTAATTCTACAAAATGTGCAAACAGCAAAGCTTAATAGTGAAGAAGCAATACATTTCCCTATAACAACCTACCTGTAGTCGTTCCCACGATGTATTAACCACTGTGCAACCATTAATACATTGTGGTAATATGAGCGGTAAGTTGTGACCTTTCGTGGGACTTTAAAGCCTCACTTCAAAAGGAATTTATTTCCACTTTAAAAACAAGTGCAAACCCCTAGTTTTCCTGATAGTATGTTGCATAGCGTGGGTTTGGCACTCATGTTCCTATTAGCACGGGATACAGCATCTCCCTTGATGTGTACAGCAGTTGATTTAGCTTTGTATAAGAGTACACCCTACAGCAAATATACAGGGAAATATAATATTTTGCGTGCCGCTCCTCTTCCTTTCCGAGTTCCCATAATGCATTATACTTAACGTGATTTACTGCATCCCTGAAGAGCTAAGGTAACACCGTCTAAAAGGCATTCGTTTTTGTGCTACAAAGTAGCGTAATAAATAACGCTAGGGGTTTTGCATTGGGTACCTGTCCCCACAAAGTAAAACCCACAATAATGTTAAATTGCTTTTGGAAGCTTGAGCTTAACTCCTTTTTAACTGATATCATGGCAATCATGTACCAAGGGGTACAAAGCAAAAAAAAACATAGGGGGAGATCCAATATGGCCCAGATCCGTCTAAAACTCACGTTAACCCGAAGAAATTTCGGGTTAACGTGGGTTTTAGATGAATATTAGAGCACAACGACATTTTCAAATGTTTTTGGAAATAGCGCTGTGCTAATGATCCAAAACCTCTACCTCTAAGTTTTTAAGGTAGATGCAATACCTGACAATCTTGTTTACGTCAGTTATTGTATCGTGGGATCGGGCTAAGGTAAGTAACGCGTCTTCCCATATTGAATCTCCCCTATAGTGTTCAATTCAATAAAAGTTCTTATCGTTAAACATGGTGGTAATTTTGCCCCAACCAATCAGACATTTGAAAGCTAACATCTGATTGGTTGAGGCAAAATTAGCACCATTTTAACTATAAAAACTTTTATTGAACCTCCCTATAATGCTCACCAATGTAATAAAGGTTAGCAGGAATTTTGGGGCTGACGCAATAAGTGGCACAATAGTTTGAACATGCTATTAATTTGTAGCAACCAATCAGATGTTATATTTTTACTGGGTTACTGCTGTTAGGTAACATATGATTGGTTGCTGCTAACTAAAAGCATAGGCAACCTTTTGTACCTTTTATTGTATCAGCCCCTTTAAGACCTGTTTTGCAGTGCCTGTGTATTGCTCACGATACTGTCTAACTACCCACTCCCAACACCTTCCCACCCCCATTGGCAAAAGCAACTGCTTTCACTGGACCCTAACACCTTGTCAGGATGGCATTGCACAGTGAGTCACTAATGCTTTGTGAGATACGATAAACTTCCTTTCAGCAACTTACATCCGAATGTACATAAATACACCAGTATAACACCTACAACTGGACTGTTTATATAAGGACATGCAGCGATAATATCACAGAATTCTGTTTAAAATTTATGAAAAGACATTTATATAAAGTACTGTCTACATCTTGTATAGATGTTTTGCCTATGTACAGTCAGGGCCACTGCATATACTGTATGACATCCTGCTCAGGACTCCAGCACCCCTGCCAATGTATGTCAAAGACAGCATGTTCCTGTGCTTGGGATTGCAAGGGCAGAGGGAGAAATTGCAAGGAAGGTGGCACCAGTTTGGTAACCATCAGCAGCAGCTTCACTTCCAGACCTTGTATCAACCTATAAACTTGAATATAGATGTAACATTTCTTCCACCATGATTCGAATGTACACGTGTCCACGTTGATCATGGAAATATGTTTTCTGTGCATTCCTGTGTTTCAATGCTGAGGGGGAGTCCCTGCTGAGATCTTGAGGAGGTGGGAATCTCATATGGCAGTTGGCTGCAAATCATTTGCCTCCCACACTGGCCTTGAGACACTTTCCAGAGACAGTAATAGCAGCTGCTCAGTAACCACATAATCACCTTAATAAGTGGGGCAGTGTAAGGAGGGGAAGGCAATAAAGGCGAAGAAAAGACAAGAGGTTGAATCCGTGGAAAGAGGGGAAATAGAATCCAAACAACAGAAAAGTAGCAAGGAGAGTGGAGATTAGGGAAATAATAGTGATCGAGAATTGGAAAATGGGGGGAAAAGGTCTAGCTGAAAATCAATGAGTTAACCTCTTAAAGGATAACTGTATTGCCTCAATGCATTTTTTTTTTAAACTGCTTTAAAAAGAGTTAAGGTATGCAGCCCTCCCTATACATTTTTTCCCTGATTTTGAGCCTCTCTCTGCCTTCAATTAGCCATGCTGTGAAGGGGGTGTAACAATTCTTTCTGCCTCTAACTGTCATTCAAAGCTAGCATGCGAGAAAACATTCTTCCACCCACCATTGATCAGCTTGATTATGTAGGATGTATTCTAACAACAGGACATTTCAAGTTTGTTTGACTGGCAGAGAAGGAGGAGAAAGGTTGTAACAGACATTCCCACCAGCCAATGACAAGTGATATGTTAACGATGGCCCCGGGCCATCTAGGAGGCAGGCTGTTAGCACTCATCTTTGCTGTGTGATATCTAAGGGAGTGCAGCACGGTTGTAAATGAGAGTAAGTGATTTCAGCTGCTGGAAGTGTGGACATGTAATGGGGGGAGATGTTTTTTTGGGTATTGTTGTCCTTTAATTAACTCCCAACACACACACACAAACAGACACACACACACACACTCTGCATGAATTGAGATTCTATTTTGCAATGAAGAAAGGGAGTGTTGAAATGTACATTCAGGTTAAATGTCAGGCTGAGTGTGAAACTGTGGTTACTTAGATTGTGTTGTAGATAGATACAAATAGAGAGATAGAAATATAGATAGATAGAGAGATAAAATAAATACAATTAGGAAGACAAAAATTCAAAATTGTGTAGGTGTGTGTTTCCTTTTTAAGCATACGTGTATTGTGCCTGTTGGCTATACTTCCTATGATGTCTGTTGTTCCTCCTAGGGAAACATCATGCAACTGTCTAGAAACATCACATAAACTGCTAGGCAGGATACATCAGCCATTTCTGATTAAAGGCAACCTGCCTTGGGGTGAACACATGTTTAGTTTTATTTGTGTTGATGCTGATCAAGAATTTCTACCAAAGAATGTTCTTAGCAAGTCAGTTGGATTTTCTATCCACTATTTCCTACATTAACCCAAAAGTGCCAGTACCCCCAATATTGTATTATTATGGATTTAAATCTTCCATAATGCTATACAATTACTTGTATACATTCACATCAGGCTCTGCCCCAAAGAGCTTACCATCTAAGCACAATCAGGGAGATTTAATAAAAGTACTTATCGTTAAAAATGGTGCTAATTTTGCCCCAACCAATCAGATCTTATTTAACATTTGAAAGCTAACATCTGATTGGGGCAAAATTAAAACCATTTTTAACGATAAGAACTTTTTTTGAATAACCCTGATAATTTCTGGCCATGTTCCTTCACGTTCCTTCGCCAGTATATTAACATTACAATCTTCAAAGGTATGTCCTTTATCCTTAAGATGCAGATACACGGCTGGTAACATACTGTCGAAGGAACGTGACTGGTTCAAGAGAGGTGTTAAGGAGGCCATTTATGTGAAAATAAAGAAACCAAGCCTAAATAGAGGTGGGGGGGTTCGACACCAACTGTCTGCCATGTACAATGCTGTTTTAACACCTTACTCTGGGCGTTCCTATAACACCTCTTAGCCACTATCCAATCACGCCCTTAACACCTGGCTGTGATATGCTAATTGGGATTTTCCAGGGTACATAATTGCCACAGATTCTTGTACAAGTCATTCTGAATTGAGAAAGCCAGTCGGATGTCTAGCGAAACGTCTTCAAGAACTACATTTCAAAGCCAGTTGATCTAATTGAATACAACAGATATACCATGACCTGGATGAATGAGAACCTTTACAAGCATATTTCTAATCATTTCGGGGAGAAAACCCTCAAACTTGTACGGCAATATGAAAAGACAGCAAGGAAATTGGCAGACTACAGAAACCACCTGCGATTTAACCTCCGATGCAGACAACAAAGGCTAGTACCATGCAGTATACGTCTGGATTCCACGGTTAAAGGCATCAGAGCCAAACAGATACTGCAAAAGGCTCAAACACAGCTCCTAAGTGAACGGATACGACAGACACATTTTACAGTCGATGCTTTAATGCACAACATTAGCCAACTAGAACAGAACCTGGCCTCACAGCTACCTGTGTCCATCTGGGAAAGAGTGATGGAGTTCACCAAACAAGCACAGCTTTCTCAGCACTGTAAGGGCAAACAAAGGCAACAGAACAAGTTCTCTATTCTGTCATCCCAGAACAGCCCCAAAGGAGAACAACTACCTTGGATACAAAAGGAGGGAAGTGTCACTTCATCAAACAAGGAGGAATGGGTGAGAAACTTGTCTAACAGGACCCTGACCCAGCCAGAAATGGAAGTCCTTGGTAAGGGCTTGAATTTTGCCATCACCCCTAAAGCCAACCCTGTGGTGGATATTATAGCAGCCACAGAAGCCTCTATCCACAGTAATAAGGTTTCACAGAGTGAGGCAGAACAACTTCGCCTTAAGGTATCTGCAGCCTTAGCCAGTGCTAAAACTCCTTCATCTAACCTGACTACACAGGAAAGAAGAGCCTTAACATCCCTCAAGAAAGATTCCAGTATCACCATTCTACCGGCAGATAAAGGAAGATGCACAGTGGTACTCAACACCTCAGACTACCATGATAAGGTGACCATGCTCCTGGCCGATAACAACACATATGAGGCTTTAACAAGGGATCCCACCAGCCGTTACAAGAAAAGAGTCATAGACTTACTACAACAGCTTCAAAAGGATAAAGCCATTGACCGAGCAATGTATCATCGCCTCTACCCTGGTGAGGCACATCCATGCATATCCCAAAGATACATAAGGAAGGGGCCCCACTAAGACCTATAGTCAGCAGCATCAACTCTGTAACATACAAGGTGGCAAAATATCTAGCTAACATCTTAGGACCTTTGGTGGGAAGTTCTAAGCATCACATCCAGAACTCTCAGGATTTCACCAACAAGATTGAAGATATAGTACTCGGTGTAGAAGAAACTATGGTGTCCTATGATGTGACATCTCTCTTCACTTGTATACCCACCAAGGAGGCTGTTGACATGGTGAGAAAACGGCTGGGCCAAGACAGCACTCTTAACCAGCAGAACTGATCTCAACCCAGAACAGGTGTGTTCCTTGTTGGACTTGTGCCTGAATACCACCTATTTCAAATACAGGGATAAGTTCTATAAGCAAAAACATGGATGTGCTATGGGATCTCCAGTTTCACCTATTGTGGCCAACCTTTACATGGAGGAGGAAGAAACACAGGCGCTTAATACCTTTAAGGGCATAGCACCCAGCCACTGGTTCAGATATGTTGATGACACCTGGGTTAAAATCCACCAGAAGGAAGTACAAGCTTTCACAGAACACATTAATGCGGTAGACCAAAACATTAAATTCACAAGGGAAGAGGTACAAAACAAGAAACTGGCTTTCTTGGACTGCTTGTTAGAAGTTAAGGAAAATGGTAAACTGGAAGTAGAGGTTTACAGAAAACCAACACACACAGATCAGTATTTGATGTTTGACTCCCACCACCCTTTAGATCACAAGCTGGGTGTCATCAGAACCCTGCAACACAGAGCCGAGAACATCCCCCCTAGCACAGAGGCGAAGGCTAAAGAAATGAAACATCTCAGAGGAGCCCTTAAAACTTGTAGATATCCAGACTGGGCCTTTGTCAAAAGAAGTAGAAGGAAAGAAAAGAACACAAATACCAACAGTGAAGGGGAAAAGCAAGACAGGAGGAAGAACATGGTCATCCCATATGTAGCAGTGGTCTCCGAGAAATTAAGAAGAATTTTCAAAAAACATCGTATCCCTGTCTGCTTTAAACCGAACAACACACTAAGGCAGCAATTGGTACATCCGAAAGACCCAGTACCTAAACACAAGAAAAGCGACATCATATATGCAGTGCAGTGCAGTATGCTCTGATTTGTATGTGGGGGAGACATGCAGCAACTGCATCAACGTATGGCCCAGCACAGAAGAGCCAATTCCTCGGGTCAGGACTCAGCCGTGTATCTGCATCTTAAGGATAAAGGATATACCTTTGAAGATTGTAATGTTAACATACTGGCGAAGGAACGTGACTGGTTCAAGAGAGGTGTTAAGGAGGCCATTTATGTGAAAATAAAGAAACCAAGCCTAAATAGAGGTGGGGGGGTTCGACGCCAACTGTCTGCCATGTACAATGCTGTTTTAACACCTTACTCTGGGCGTTCCTATAACACCTCTTAGCCACTATCCAATCACAACCTTAACACCTGGCTGTGATATGCTAATTGGGATTTTCCAGGGTACATAATTGCCACAGATTCTTGTACAAGTCATTCTGAATTGAGAAAGCCAGTCGGATGACTAGCGAAACGTCTTCAAGAACTACATTTCAAGTCCAGTTGATCTAATTGAATACAACAGATATAGTTAAAGTAAATTCTATTGTTTAATTACAGCCGCCACAAGACCAGTCTTCAATAATAACAATCATCTAAATCAAAGATGTCAATCTTCAGCCCTCCTGTTGTTTGTTAACTACAACTCCCCGCATTTTGCAGCTAAGGAATTCTGGGAGCTGCAGTTTTCAAACATCTGGAGGGCCGTCGGTTTGATATCCCTTATCTAAATAATAAACAATAATATAGCTTGTGACTATACTGTGTTCTTCTTTCCCCAGTCTCCAACATTCAGAATGTGTTACAGTTTAAGTCTCTAAATATTCACACCACACACTGTATAACTATTTGTAGCTGTCACACCACAACACCAAAGTCCATACTAAAAATACAAGATACCTTTATATATAGGGAACTTGAAAACACCCTTCAGTTCATGTCCATCAAGTTCAGCCTCTGCATACAAACCTCATAAAAAAACCCAGCTCAGCAGCATTTTTTTGCAATAACACGTGTTAATTTTCACCTGCACCATGAATGTACATTAATAATTGTTAATATTACAATTGTTTTAGGTGCACTTAAAGGTCAAAATAACTAGAAAGAACAGAGAGGATATGGACAATATAAAAATGACACTTTATTTCAACAACTTAAAATGAGTATCAAAAAGTAGTAAAAGTTATGTAGAAGCATACAAAAACAACCTAAATAGATCCCCCACCCCAGATCATCAAACCAAACACTATAGTATACAATGGCAGTTTACCACAAGTCCATGCATGGATATATAATTTTGTATCAAGGCTGATTTTTCATGAGACCAGAGATCAAAGTGCAGGTGAGGGGGGAGCGAGCACCCCAAACGCGTTTCGCTCTGCAGGCTTTATCAATGGCGTTTAGGCCGCTAGTGCTGTTCCGGCTATTTAAGCGTCATGCTACCCAATCAACAGCCAGATGTTCCAGCTCCCCTGTTACCGCATCATCATGATCTCGCGCAGGGAGGGGGGGGGCGTCTCTCGACACTTCACCATATTTCGTCAGTCACATGAGTACGTAAAACAGTTCCGATCAGTAAGAAGATGTTGTCTCCACAGCAAAGCTATCCCAACAATCATAGTGCCAATGGCTTTGCACTAGTTGTGTGTCAAAGAAAATCCTATTGAACAGCCGACTCAATTTTCTTATCTATAAAACAATGTATTAAATATAAGAAACAAAGTCCAACTCTTCATTGAGACCATTTGGATTAAGTGTATTTAACTAAAAAATAAATCTTGTCTCTGTGCGAAGGAGAGCATTGTCAATGTACAGATTCTAGTCGATCCAATGCATCTCAGTCTATCCACACGTCCTTGATGGTATCTAAGAAAATGTTGTGCCACCCTTGTAATCACAGTATCCTCTGTCCTTGGTCTAAGGGCTATTCTTATATTGGATAAATGGCTCGCCAGCCTTTGTTTAAGTTGCTGTCAAGTTGGGTAACTATATTGTTTGCTTTGGTTCCCAGAGAAATTTATGTCCAGTGAGCTATGAAATGGAGAATTGAGTAATGGAGCGAATTCTTGGAAGTTTGACTTAATTTTCGGAAGAAAACGATAAAAATATGATATCTATATATACATTTCATTCTTTGGGTCAACTGTACATTATGGGATTTTTAACTCTATTTCCATATCGGACTACAAACTTAAAGTGATTATCTCTGCACCTTTTTGGGAATATATATCCCTTGTCAACTTGGATGTTTATGATTATTGCCTATAGCAATCAGGGATATATCTTTAGCTTTAAAAGTGGGCTATATACATTTCTAAAACTAAAAAATATGGAGAATTACTGGCATTAATACATATACTGTAGTTCTGGTTGGTACGGGGATACTATAATATATTGAGAATTACTGGTATTAATACATATACTGTAGTTCTGGTTGGTACAGGGATACTATATAATATTGAGAATTGCTGGTATTAATACATTTAGTGTAGTTCTGGTTTGTACAAGGATACTAAATAATATTGAGAATTACTGGTATTAATACACATACTGTAGCTCTGGTTGGTACAGGGATACTAAATAATATTGAGAATTGCTGGTATTAATACATATACTGTAGTTCTGGTTGGCACAGGGATACTATATAATATTGAGAATTACTGGTATTAATACATATACTGTAGTTCTGGCCGGTACAGGGATACTATATAATATTGAGAATTACTGGTATTAATACATATACTGTAGTTCTGGTTGGTACAGGGATAGTATATAATATTGAGAATTACTGGTATTAATACATATACTGTAGTTCTGGTTGGTACAGGGATAGTATATCATATTGAGAATTACTGGTATTAATACATATACTGTAGTTCTGGTTTGTACAGGAATACTAAATAATATTGAAAATTGCTGGTATTAATACATATACTGCAGTTCTGGTTGGCACAGGGATACTATATAATATTGAGAATTACTGGTATTTATACATATACGGTAGTTCTGGTTGGTACAGGGATACTATATAATAATGAGAATTACTGGTATTAATACATATACTGCAGTTCTGGTTGGTACAGGGATACTATATAATATTGAGAATTACTGGTATTATTACATATACTGTAGTTTTGGTTGGTACAGGGATACTATATAATATTGAGAATTACTGGTATTAATACATGTACTGCAGTTCTGGTTGGTACAAGGATACTATATAATATTGAGAATTACTGGTATTAATACATATACTGTAGTTCTGATATTTTCCGATTGCCATTTGGAGTCAGGAAGGATTGTCTTTCACAATGTTGTGTTTAGTCATGTTGTTGCTTATATTTGTTTTTTGTTATTTTACTTTTGTCTGTTTTTTTTACCTGTTTTCCTTTTTCTTCTGTGTGATGATTTATTGTTGGTATTGCTGTATGAATAATTGGTCTGTGAAATGATTAATAATATTAATAAAATTATGTGGTAGAATTTTTTTTATTGTTTCCTTTTTTTATGTTGTTATTTTACATTATTTGCCTTACCTGTTTTGTTTTATTTTCTTCTGTTATTAGTATTGTGGGTATGTCTGGTTAGTTATTCTGTTATATTTCTTTTATCCTTCTGTAAAGAAAATACTTTGTTTTATTAATAAAAAGCGTAAATTAAAATTTGTTTTGTGCTGTTTCTTCATTTTGTATCCAGATGCTTTGTTTCTTTGTGGTAATCTTGCTTTGCTGTGAGAGGTCTGGTTTGGTTCATTAATATAGGGGTGCTTTTTATTTTTGTTTATTGGTTAATTTTGTTCTGTAAGTTGTTTTGGGTTTTTTGTTATTACTTGTCTTTTATTTATATATTTAGCTTTCCTAATCATTAAGTGTGCAGTATTGTTATAATAATAAGTATAATAATTAATTGTAGTAACTCAATGTATATGTGAGAAATAATACCCTAAAAAATTATAAATACAATAAATATGTGTGGGTGCAATGGGTTTACTAACAAATAGGACAATCAGAAAACAGCTCAAAAAACTAAACCCAAGAAACCCATTTTACTCCTTAATTAGGAGGCACTCACTCAGTATAGGTCAGGGAAATAAGTTTCCTAATAGGAGTGAATGTAGTATGTGGTAGATATCCATCTATATGTTATAAATATTGCTTTTATCTAAATAACATTACTAGTAAATACCACCACCTAAAATAGCCCAAATATACATATACATAACATCAATGATAAGAACAATCTGGGCGTCCCAAGAATCAATAAGACATTGATGTCCAGCAGTTGTGCGTAGTGCAGCTGCGACTCTAATAATAATAATAGGTATAATAATTAAGTGTGCAGTATTGTTATAAAAGTATAATAATACAGTGTGCAGTATTATTATAATAATAAATATAATAATTATGTGTGCAGTGTAGTTATAGTAATATGTATTATTAAGTGTGCAGTATTGTTATAAAAAGTACAATAATAAAGTGTGCAGTATTGTTATAAGTATAATAATTAAGTGTGCAGTATCATTATAATAATGACATATACATTGTAAAATAACACTAATGCTTGGTAAAGTGTGCAGTATTATTATTTTGCAATCATTTATGAGGGTTATCGAACATTCAAGTTTATGTACGAGTATTAACGAAAATAACCAAGTTCTTTCATTAATCATTGAAAATGGGATCCGAAGTCCCGAAAGTACAGTACGTTCCATTTTCGGATCTTCGGGTTTTTCCAGAGATCCATAAATCCAAAAACGGAATGAAACTTACCAGTTTCGGCCATCTCTAATAATAACATGTAATATGAAATGTTAGTCATCTCTAATCACAGTTTATAACATTGAAGAATTTCAGTTCTGCATACAGATGCAGGCAGTCCCCAGGTTACAAACATCTTACTTACAGTACATACAACTCCTACTAAGGGCAAATATTGTACATAGTAACATAGTAACATAGTAATTAAGGTTGAATAAAGACATACGTCCATCAAGTCCAACCAAAAAAACAGCTAAAAAGGGGGAAAATATTCCTTCCTGACTCCAAACGGCAATCGGAAAGTATCCCTGGATCAACCAGATCTATATGCATTAATACCAGTAATTCTCAATATTTTTTAGTTTTAGAAACTTATCCAGGCCTTTTTTAAAGCTATTCAATGAACTTGCCATTACCACATCTGCTGGAAGACAGTTCCACAGTTTCACCGTTCTCACTGTAAAGAAACCTTTCCTAACTCAAAGATGAAACTTCTTTTCTTCCAACCTTAAAGGATGTCCATGAGTCCTCTGATATGACCCATTAGTAAACAATCCACCAGAGAGTTCATTGTATGGCCCATTAATATATTTGTATAAGGTTATCATGTCCCCACTCAAAGGTTGCTTCTCCTATGTAAACAGCCCTAACTTGTCTAATCTGCCTGCATAGTCAAGCCCCTCCATTCCCCTTATTAATTTAGTTGCCCTTCTCTGAACTGCTTCCATTTACAAGATGTCCCTTTTTTATATGGGATTCCAAAACTGCACCGCATATTCCAAATCAGGCCTTACCAGTGCCTTGTAATGAGGGAGAATAATATTTTTCTCTCTTGAATCTATTCCCCTCTTTATACAAGACAATATCTTGCTAGCTCTAGCCGTTGCTACCTGGCATTGTTTGTTATAGCTAAGTCTGTTATCTACCAGAACCCCCAAATCTTTTTCCATTACAGATGCACTTAACACAGAGTTATTTATGGTGTAGGTGGCACAGGGATTATTAAATCCTAAATGCATCACCTTACATTTATCAACATTGAATCTCATCTGCCATTCTGCTGCCCATTTTGATAATCTATCTAGGTCTGCTTGCAGCACTTGCACATCATTTGAAGTTTCCAAAGCTCTGCATAGTTTAGTGTCATCAGCAAACACTAGACCTTGCTCTCAATGCCCCCTTCTAAGTCATTTATAAACAGATTAAACAGAAGTGGCCCCAGTACAGAACCCTGAGGCACTCCGCTTAGAACTTTAGCCCACATAGATGTAGCTCCATTAACCACCACTCTCTGTTTGCAATCCAATAACCAATTCTCTATCCATGAACAAATGTTTTCTTTAAGGCCTACAACAGTTTATACATTAGTCGCCTATGTGGCACAGTATCAAAAGCTTTCTCAAAATCCAAGTATACCACATCCACTGCTGTTCCTAAATCTAACTTCTTACTTGCTTCTTCATAAATAAACAATAAAATTTGTCTGCCATGATCTATTTCTCATAAATCCATGCTGACTAGTACTAATAAGATGAGCTCTGGAGACAAAGTCAAGGATTTCGTAAGAAAGTTTCCAGCACCTTCCCTAACACTGATGTTAGGTTTACACGTCTGTAGTTACCAGGCTGTGAACGACTACCATTTTTGAATATTGGTATTACATTGGCTTTTTTCCAATCCAGCAGCACATCCCCAGACCAAAGCGAATCTGAAAAGATGAGAAACAGGGGTCTAGATAGAACTGATCTAAGCTCTTTTAAAATCCGAGGATGCAATCCATCTGGTCCTGGGGCTTTATTGATATTAACTTTGTCTAATTGTTTCCATACCACATCCTCTGTAAGTCAATGTGAATACTCTTCATTTCTTCCCTGCATATTATTACAATCCCTGCTGTAAGGACAAGGATTCTCAACAGTAAAAACCGATGTAAAAAAACGGTTTAGCAGATTAGCCTTTTCGGCATCCTCTACAACCACCTCAGCCCCATTATTTAATGGTCCCATATTCTCATATTTATATACTTAAAAAACATTTTGGGGTTGGACTTGCTTTGTTCGCCAATCTGTATTTCATTTTCTATTTTAGCTAGTGTAATTCTTTTCTTGCACTCTTTATTACAGATTTTGTACTCCCTGTAAGCCTGTTCTGTTCCCTCTGTTTTCAAAATTTTAAAAGCCTTTTTCTTTTTTTCAATTTCCCTTTTTACCTGAGCATTAAGCCATGCAGGAGTGGACCTAATTTTTTTACACTTGTTCCCTAAGGGGACAGATTAAGAAATGTAATAGTTTAATATCCCTTTAAAAGTGTTCCACATCTGCTCTGTATCTTTATCTAGAAACAATTCCCCCCAGTCTATGAGCAGGAGTGATTCATTTAACAGAATAAAATTAGCTTTCCTAAAGTTAAAAGTTTTTGTTAACCCGGTGCACTTTAGTTTTTTGCAACCTATATTAAATGACACTATATCATGGTCACTATTCCCTAAGCTTCCCATTACTTTCATCTCCAAAATGAGCTCAGGGTCATTAGATATCACCAGATCCAACAACGCATTCTGTCTAGTAGGAACTACTACCATCTGTGAAAGAAAATGCTCATAAAGGAAATTTAAGAACTTTATACCTTTTGAGGTGCTGGCAGTTCCCTTACTCCAATCCATGTCAGGGTAGTTAAAATCCTCCATAACCAAAACATGCCCCATACCAGCAGCCTTCGCCAACTGCATATGGAGATTCATTTCCACCCCCTCCCCGGCATTTGGCGGCTTATAACATACTCCAACAATTAATTTACCTACCTTCTTGCTTCCTGTACACAGTTCCACTCATATTGTTTCTGCCGTATCGTTTACGCCCCCATCTTTTAAATTTGGCTTCAATTCCTGTTTAACATACATACATATTCCTTGAAACAAAATCTGCATTAGAATTATTGCTAAGCAGCACTTTGTACACAAATGACAAGACTTTTGTCAAACTGTACATACATACTCCCACATGTCTAAATAAGGAGTATCCTTCAATATTTACTGTCCAGTCATGTGAATCATTTAGCCATGATTCTGCTATACCAATCACATCATACCTTTCCTTTAAAGGTATTATTTCAAGTTCCCCGGTTATTCCAGCCAGACTTCTTGCGTTAATAGCCCCCTGATCCCTAACTTCTCTATCTACCCCTGTGTACTTCAACGTACCCCCCGATACCTAGTTTAAAATCCCCAACCCCTAGCCATCTTCTCCACCAAAACAGCTGCACCATCACCATTGAGGTGCAATCCGTCTCTACTAAAGAGCCTGTAGCCAACAGAAAAGTCAGCCCAGTTCTCTAAAAACCCAAACCCCATCTACTTACACCACCCTCTTAGTCACGCATTTATACTCCTGAGCTCCAGTTGCCTCCCTAGTGTAGCATGTGGCTGCGGTAGTATGGTATGGTAGATGGCCGTCCCCTGGGTGCTCAAGGGAAAGGCCCGCTCCATACATGCTGCTTCAGAGCCATCATCCTCCACATCTAAAATGGCAAATCTGTTGGGATCGACCAACTGGGAAGAAGCGCCCCTATCCTTCCATCCCCTACTTCCCCTGGTGACCCTTACAAATCTATCTTCCTTTACCACCTTATCTTCCCCATCTCCACCCTCCAGTTTACTGGCCCCTGCTAGTACCTGCATTTCCCCCAGGTTTGCCAAGCCCTGCAATGCTGCAAGTTTCCCCTTTAGATTCTGGACCTCAGATTCCAAATGGGCAACCCACTCACATCTGACATATACATAGGACCCTTGGGACGGCTGCTCCAAAATCCCATACATGCGGCAGGATGCACATTGCGTGGCCTCAACAAAACTGTCCATACTAAACAGCAATACACACAAGAGAATCAGCTATACACAGCAGAGAAACAGCAATGTGGTTCTTAAACCCTTTCTTGTTCTAAACGCTTTTGTTTCTTAACGTACACCCCTTAAATACAGACAAACCCCTTTAAAACAGAAAATCCCTTGAGCTAAATCGCTCAAATGAACTGACTTATATGAGGTTCAAAACCAAAGAGCCAACAGCCCTTAGCCAATTTAAACCAATTAGCTACACCCCCATCCAATCAGAGAGAAAAAGGGAAAAAAATGCCTTTCTTTTGTCTCTTACCAGCTCCCACCCTACAGGTAACAGTGCTGTTTAAACACCAGTATTTATTTTAGTAACCCAGTGCTTTGAGTTTACTTAAAGAGCATGTCCACCCTAATATTAATTTTTTTATATGCCATTCCCCATGGGCTCCCAGCCCCAACCGCATTATTTATTTTTTTATAAAGCCCCCCAAACTCTACTTACCTCCCCTCTTTCCTCCGACGTGCTCCCGGCCCTCTGCTTGCGAGGAAATGCAAGCGGAGGGGCGGGACCAGCAGCCGCGTCTGTGATTGGCTGAGCGGCAGCCAATCACGGACGCGGCTGCCGGCAGCTCACTTCCGCGTAGGAAAGCGGAGAGGTAAGTAAAAGATTGGGGAGCTTTCTAAAAATAAAATTTATGCGGTTGGGGCTGGTGGACATGGGGGAAGGCTGCCATAAAGGGGTTTGAAGCTAGGGGGAGGGATAGCAGAACGGGAGGGAGAGGGAAGGAGAGGGAGGGGGAGGGAGGAGGGAGAAGAGCTGCAGTACGCATGGCCAAAATCTCCGGGAGGCCAGGAAGCAGGCAGTGTGCTATATGGACCTGCTAGCCTCCTGGTGGGCAGTTTTTGGGACTTTGGGGGGGCACTACAGGAGAACCCTATGGAGCTGGGATGTGAGGTAAGGATTAAACTACACTACATGATGGGGCCAGTAGTTGGGGGGATTATAGTTTTGGGGGTGGACATGCCCTTTAAACAATTCCTACTACCTTATTCAAGTAGTAAGTAGTAAAAAAAAAAAAGCACACCAGTGATTAATTACACAGGCACACTCCTAGAAATAAATAGTGCTAGGTTAGTACATTTACTAGGCTGCAAACCACAGTTAATAAACGCAGACAGCATGGGGGTCTGCAGGAGCGTACAAATTCAGGGAGATTCAATAAAAGTTCTTATCGTTAAAAATGGTGCTAATTTTGCCCCAACCAATCAGATATTATGTAACATTTGAAAGCTGTTTGGTCGAGGCAAAAGTAGCACCATTATTAACAAAAGGAGCTTTTATTGAATAACCCTGATAGTGTAGTTGAATACATAGAAAAAGTAGTTCTTAACGTTTAATCTATTATCATTATTTAGCATCCATGATTTTTATCTTAACCCACCCTCCAACTCGCCAGGTTATAATTAAAAAGGAATTATTATCATGTACTTTGATTACCAACGGTGGAAAATAGAGTCTCTGGACTTTAGGCTAAATTATTTGAATAGCTATTAATCTTTGATTGGTTAACTCTCCATATCATCCACCGTCTGTGAATTTTTTGACACCGTTATTACAAAGTTTGGATATAAAATATTGTGTTTTTCTACACACTGTAATAAGGTTACCAACCTTATTGATTAGGGTGGGCAGTATAATTTGGAGGCCTAAAGTTTTGTGGGGAGGTTGGGGGTTTGTCTGGTTTTGGTAGGGGTATCTTTTATAAATATTTTGTAATATAAGTTATACTAACCAGCTGGTCCAGGTGCTTTATAAGGGTGTATTTTTTTAATTGCTTCTTGGATTTTAATCTTTTTATTCAATTTAGTTAATTCATCTGTAGAGACCTGAAACTCAAACTATTCAAACTAGTTCAGGTTCGAACTAGTTCGTTTTTTAGACTCGTGACTTTTTTTTCGATAATTATCGAAAAATTGATAATTATCGAATTTACAAGCCGTGCACTAACCCTAGAATGTATTGTTCGCTAACCCTCTAAAGTATCATTAGATTTCAGTAACCCGCGAATTTATGGTTCTATTTTCGCTAACCCTTAAAAGTATTGTTCGGTAACCCTCAAATTGGCCATATCCCTCGAATGTAGCATGCGCAAAACCCAACAATTGCACGCTCGTGTTTAAGAAGTGTTTTAACAAGTTTTGGTGATAGTGACATGTTACCCAGACAATTTCCCAGGTGCCACAGCCATTTACAGTAAGTTACCATTGTTAGATTAGCTGTAAATCACCCGGACTTTTCAAACTATCACTCTCTATTGACTCTAATGGGTCCGAATTCGAACTTTTACTGAAGTTCGAAAATGGACCGAACTTTATGAAGTTCGCCCATCTCTAGTAGAGACCTTTGGTAGGGTTAGACTGTGCAGGAAGGGCTCAATATTGGCTGCACGGGAATGTGTTCTCTCCTCTTGGTTTTTTATGTTCTACAATTTATGATAATATTTTTGAAAGCATTTGGCAATTTCTTGGGGGTTTATATGTTGAATCTTTTCTTATAGATAGGTGTGAAATAATTTTTTTGTTTCTCTTGCCCTAAGTTTATGTGCCAATAGTTTGCTAGCTTTGTTTCCATTGGTATAAAAATTAGCTCCCCATCTCCAGATTCTCTTAAGCTATGTACACACAGGCAGTGTGTGTGGCGGCCGAGCGGTTGTTTGGGTCAGCCAATCAGTTGATCGGGAAAGAACGGGTAGTCTCCCTATAGGGGAGTTGGCCGTGGTTGAGGGAAATACATAGTCCCAAGAGTTCTCCCTATGCTGTGTATAGGGGAATGCTCGGGACTGTGTATTCTAGTCTTCAAAAACCATGCAGATCCTGTCTGTCATTTTTCAAAAATCTTTCCTGTGTGTACCCAGCTTTATTGCTGTCATTGCTTCCTTTTGTTTTTTATTTGTCGATGAAAAGAAGATATGTGGGAAGCATCTAGGGGGTTTAATTTCTGGAGTTGAGTCTCTTGGGTAAATAGAATATCAGCTTGTCCTTGCATATTCTAATTTTGGCTGAGGCCACACTACAGCGCACTAAATTGCGTTTTCCCTTTGCACTTGTGTTTTGCGTATCGGAAATCGTGGGGATTTTTGCGTTCCCGAGATTTCATTATAACCAAATCACATGCGCAAAACGCGTGCGCAAACGCAAAAAAAACATGCAAGTGTGGCCTAGCCCTTTCTTTTAAATGGACAGTTTACCTTTAACATTTAATGACATTAATTTAACTCCCATTTTCTATTTTGTAACATGTGCTATTAAAGTTTAGTTCCCCATTTCTGTTAACTGTCAACTGTTAACTGTGTGGGAAACATAGGGCCATACTTATAAGTTACAATCGTTTTAACGATCATAAATATGATCATAAATCTACCATAATAATCGTAAACCTATGAACGCGATCCTCGCTTTATGATCCCCATAGAATACCATTGCAGTTTTTTACTACCGCATGGTATTTGACACACGAACGTTCGTTAATTAACGATTCATTAATTGATGTTCAGTGTAAATGTACGATCGCAGCCATACATTTACCGCCCACATCATAATTTAGCACTAATGTGCAATATTGCACGTTTATAAAAATGGCCCTAAATATCTGGCTCGGATATCTCCGGCCTAGTCATATTAAGTTTCTTTTACAAAAAGAATAAACATTTTAATCCGCTGGTAATAGAAAAATAGGCTTGATAAGGGATCCATGTAATATCTGAAACATGTTGCTGAGAAGACTGAAATAAAATTTGTTTGCAGTGGATAACTGCGTGGAGTTTCCTTCCAATCTTGTTTAATATAAAAATAGGTCCTGACCTTAACATTTTTAAAAATATTATCAAACATCCCAAACTATTTACAAACATTGCAAAATCTAGGGTTGGGGCCCTAAGCAAGTCTCCCCTGGTGCCTCCTTTCCAACTGAAACTTTTCCCAACCACCTCTTGTATTTAGTCTTTGCATAGATTGGAAACTCAGCCAAGATGATTGTATTGTATGCAAAGAGAAATTACAAAAACAGGAAACTAGACTGGTAACAGATTGATGCTCTATGGCTGATAAGGATCTCTTTCTATTAAAAAGAAAAATATTTGCATAGCACCCTCCACATTTGAATGGTGCCCTAGAATTTTTTTTTCCATTGAATAAAATGGTACCACTAGCTTGTTTCTTGAGCAACTGATTGGTCTCAAACAACTAACTGAATTTTAAACAAAGCGCCAGTTTCCCTTCAAAGAGATTTATATATATATCAGAAAAAAAGTATGTTTAAATTTATACTACAAATAGAGATTATGAATCTAGCTGCATCACATGGTTGTGACATCACACATCACATGATTGTGACATCACGCATCACATGATTATGACATCACACATACTAAGAGTATAAATATCCTGCCTGCACTTCACTGTTTGCTTGTTTGAGCAACTGACTGGTCTCACACAGCGAACTGCATTTGAACCAAAGCGCCACAGCTTCAGTTCAAAGAGATTTTATTTAAATACAGAAAAAGAGGTAAGTTTAAATTTCTACTATACATATTGTGGGCAACAAATGTAAAAGATCAAAGATTTAAAAAAAAAAAAGCAGTCGTAATGATAATAGTGCTATAGTTTATATCTACATTTTCCAGCATGTCTAACATACCAAAAGGATTATTTTTCCTTGGTCCTTTAGCTCTCCATCATATCAACAATTGTGAATACTGTTAAATTGCTACATGTGTATACATCTTAAGTTTCTACCTGTGACAGTTAAGCGGCAGTTAAACTGGTTCACTGACTCAGAGACCAAAATATATGGAACAAGTAAATAGTAAACCCAGGTGTAGAATTTTACATTAGGTTTCTGTATTGGCATATTGATCCATATATTAGCCTGGCCTAAAATAATAAATAGTCTAACAAATGTAAACATGCATAATATATATAAAAATTCATAGTAGCCATGAGGATATATAAGGGATGATTCACAGTGTGTAATGTAACAATATAAGAGGTCAGCAAGGAGATTTATAAATTAAACATGAGTCTTTGTTTTATACTCAATCACAAGTTAATATTTATCATGCTGTATATGTATTCCTTATGTATCCGACTTTATTAGGGTATGAAAACCTTGTCATGTTTATTAAAGGGATATCATTCTGTTTATCTTTCTAGGACCATGAGGATCATGTATCTAATCATGATCGGACTGTTCCTTTTTTTTATTCATTTAATATCAGGTAAGCAGAAAAACTACTGTACTAAACCCTGCCCTCTTCGGATTTATAGAACTGATATTTAATTGCAAATAAAGAACAGAAATAAGTAATTAAACTGTAATAATCTAAAGAGTGTTAAGTTAGTAAAACAGTATACTTATGTGTATAATGGTCTTATCATGTTTTGCAGCAGACACCCTGGAAACTGGCAGTCCAGAGGAAAGCCTAACAACTCCAGACGATGTAGAACCGGATATCAGCCCTAACTCATTATTTATTATTATTGGAGTTGTATTGTCTGTAATTATACTTTCTGGAATCATTGGATGGTAAGTTTATTCTCTTTCTTAAAGGTTTATTAAGGGGGTAGCCTCTTAAAGAAAAAAATAACTTTCCTAGAGTTATAAAATATTGTATAGTATGGATGCTAATTAAGGGAAATTCATTTCTTCCAGCATCCCCACTCATCCCCAAACATTTTTTTACTGTACCTAAAATATTAGGTCCTTACTTCTGGGAATATGGTAGGAGAAAACCTACCAAGAAATGGGGCTCTAGTAATTTCTCCTCCTCAGAGGATCTCCCACCTAAAGGAATGTGTGCAAAGTGCAGCATCTTTTCATAGGTTACCATTCTGCCCAATAAAAGGGGCAGACTGACTGGAGATCTGTTTTCTTCGTATGCTTCGTATGCTTTTACCTGATCCTGTGTACAGTAGATTAGGCTACGGGTGATATACAACCATATATATCATAATACATGGTAGACAGGGATTAAAAGACAATTTAGTCACCTATATTGCATTTCTGCCCTTTATTGTGACTTTTCTCTTTTTAACAAAAGCATCAATATGAACATGAACCATTAAGAGGCTTCAATTTATTTATATTATTTTGGTTTCTACAGGGTCGTCTATTATATATGGAAAAAGAAAAAACGTCCAGAAAGCCTACCAGATATAGAGTCGGGGCTGCAGAAACAAACCACAGATGCTAATCCTGAAAGGTTTGTAAACAAACTAAACTATATTTATTATCTTCTAAATAAGGAATAACTGATTGAAATAAAACCTGTACTAATGGTAGAAATATTCTACCATATACACTATCAGGGAGATTCAATAAAAGTTCTTAACGTTTAGAATGGTGCTAATTTTGCCCCAACCAATCAGATCTTATTTAACATTTGAAAGCTAATATCTGATTGGTTGGAGCAAATTAGCCCCACTTTAAAGGATAAGAACTTTTATTGAATAACCCTGTTAGTCTCTATACTTTGTTTTTAGAGGGGTGAAAATGAACAATATAACTAGAAGGGGTTAGTCTGTTACTGAGGCATATATAAGGGATTCCTCTTTTATGTATGTGTTAGGGTGCGTAACTATACTAAAGATATTAAAAGATGATAGATTCTGTCCAACATTTTTTTAAAGATCCCCCTATATACAGTTCTGAGCATTCTCCCTATGTAAAGCATAGGGAGAAAGTTCTGGACTGTAGATTTCCTTCAGCCTCGGTCGACTCCCTATACTTTAATAAAGGGAGCAGACTGCAGTCAAGGGAAATTTGTGGGCAGTTCCGATTGATCCCAAGGTCGAATGATCAACGGAACTGTCTCTTTATTGTTAAAGTGTGTACCCAGCTTTAGACTAGAAATGATCCTAAGAAATCATAACTATTGGCAGATAATTAACAAAAATCTAAATATAGATTTTTGGGATCTGTTCAATGAGCTACCAGACTATGTAAAATAATAGGTAATATTAAATAATAGCAAATCTTAATAACTTTAGAGCATAATAATATTTTTCCTACCTTATTTTTACAGAGGACAACAAAAAGAAAATGACATCTTTGTCCTAACTTTACCAGAACAACAGATGTTAGCATCCAAATCTGATCAGGATACGTAAGTTTGCTTAAGTAATAGCTTAATTTATAATGATGTCATTGTTTTCATTGACATCATAGCAACAAATACATCATTTAAGTTCGCATTATCGGGTGATCGGAATGTGGATGCTTGAAAATTACTATTGTGTTGACTTCTGTTTTACAGGACAATGGATGCCGTAGCCTTAACAGAAGTGATACAGTCAGACGAACAGAAGAAAAAGTGAGTTTACATGAATGTAACGATAAAGGTTATTACTAAGATACATCATTGTGTTTATTGAGATATTTGCGATCAACACATAATAACTTGGTATATTATAGGCACATAATACCAGGTTCCATTATGAAGAAGGAACACTGTACGGTGTTAGCCAAGAGAACACATTATAGATTATTAGGACTGTCCGAGTCAATTATAAATGATATTGTGCTGTATCTTTATGCTTTTTTTTACTTTATAGGTCAGTGCGTTATATACAAATCGAGGAAGAAATGGCTCCAGGATTTGTGCAAACATTGCCACTATCAGATGGTTTGCTGCCATACTTAGCAGCCATTCATGCACAACAACAGATAAAAATCCTCGGTGCACAACAAAAGAGGTACATTTGTCTCATCTTCCTTGCCAAGTCATTATTGTTTCAGAGGTGTAGAGGGGTGACAGTGCTCAAGGCAATCGCGTTTAGCATGCATTAGGCATATTTTTATTTATATTTAGTATAAATAATATATATTTAGCACCTCACACATTAGGGAAAGTTACTGTGCAGAGAACTTGATGGATTTGTATTAATAGGAAGAGAAAATATTTCAGTATATAGTAAGGAAAAATAAACTGTATTTAAACAGCATAGGGTATGGGTTGATTCTGGAATTACAATAGCTTTTTGTATAGTGAAAATTTACAAATTTACAAGCATGTGGCAGGACAACATACAGGGAGACATGTTGGATTTATATAACAAATATCATGAAAACAACACAAAGTAGCTGATGTTCAAAATAGACAGTCACTGAAACACAGTTAGATTGTAGTGTGAATGTCACAAAACTGCACTAATGCAGCACAAAGTCTCACTTGCTATTGTTGGGGCTCAGGTGCTTTAGCCCTGAGCCATTTGCTTCATTATAAACAACATCATTCCTTTCACAGTGAACATTCACTAAAATAGGCTCACCGCTCCCAAAGTTTGGTCCGGGTGCCTCCAGCCCCAACCCCTTGCTTGGTTCTAACATAGGTAAGTATAAATAAGGGTCTTGGTGCACTCCAAAGATGCTTGATACACACGACCTCCGTTGAATTAAAAAGTTAATTTTATTTAGGGAAAATACTCCATACGGTACACTGACAATCGGCTAAGCACAAGCGTTCAGTGTTTAGCCGATTGTCAGTGTACCATATGGAGTATTTTCCTTAATAAAAGTTACTTTTTTAATTCAACGGAGGTCGTGTGTATTGAGCATCTTTGGAGTGCACCAAGACTCTTATTTATACTTACCTATGTTGGATTTAAATACACTTGTGCATATGTAAGTTTATAGCGTTAAATAACACTATGTTATATAAAATCTTACCATTGTTTTTAATGTTCTTCAAAGCAGAGATTATTTTGAAGTGGAAATGCCAGTGGAAATGCCATTTAGCTGGGGTTTACAATTTTTAAATATATTGCATTATATCAACTCAGTAACAGTTAATTTAACACAGTGAATTTAACACTATGTAATCTGTTATCTTACTTTTGTTTTTTAATCAGGGATTATGTTGCAATTGAAATGCCTGAAGAAGAAGAAGAAGAAGAAGAAAAGACACCTTCTGTATCAGCAAGTGATGAAGAACCTGAATTAGAAACAGGTCTTATACCCATGACACCCAAAGTTAAAGAAAAGGATAAAGTAGCACAGAAACCTAAGAGGTAAAATCTATATGCCAATTAGGAAACATACATTTATATATTTATTTTAATTGTATAGAAAAGTACCACAGGAAGTTGTAGAGGAGAGTTTAAGCCCCACTGATGAAGTTAACATTGTTGATTAAGAAAATGAAAATCATAGTTAAAATAAATGATAAAATATTTCTCAAAGTCTTTATTTGCTTGTTTTTTACAGAAAGGTAACACAGGAAGTCGAATCTGAGAGTTCAGATATTTCAGCCAATGAGGATTCAGAAAAAAGGGATGAGGAAACCTGAGTGAGAAAAGTTGCAAAACCACCTGCAATCAAAATTAAGACAAAGTCTGTAAAACCTCCAAAAACTAGGTAAGTTGCTAAAAGTTAACTCGGTTTAACAATGGTACAAACCTTTAAAGAGACATTTTCTAATCTAAATCCATGCTGAGTATATAGCAGATATTCATATGCTTTATTTATACAGGAAAAAACAAGAAAAAGTAAAATATAAAAACTTGGGAAACTCAGATGAAGAGACGGAGGATTCGGAGAGTGAGCAGGAAGATGACTCTTATAGCTCTGAACAAGTAGTAAAACCCACTAAGAAAATTAAGAAGTCATCAGAGGATCCAAAAAAACAGTATGTTCATTTTGTTAAATTTACTTAATTTAACAAAACACCTTAACAAATCTGCTTATTGTCACCTATGTCTTCTGCTATTATTGTAGTTATTCAGAAAGTCCTCTGTCATTTTTATCCCCTGAATATAAAATTAATAAGAGGAGTAATTCTTTGTTTGTACAGGAAAAAGCAAGAGAAAATAATTAACGAGAGCCCAACCTCAGAGGAAGAGACGGAGGATTCAGAGAGTGAGCAGGAAGACAACTCTGATAGCTCAGATGAAGAAGTCAAACCCACTGAGAAAATTAAGAAAAAGACTCCAGAGGCTCCAAAAAAACAGTATGTCCATTTTGTTAAATTAGCTTTTGTCATGGATTTAATTGTTTGGCTTAAATGCATTAATATTGAATACTGTTTCATCTTTAACACCTTACCAAATCCACCGTGGCAATTTAAATGTTGAAGCGGGATAGTTTGGAACTTTAAGCAGGTTGGTGATTTCACCTATTTTTGTTCTATTGGGGATGTTAAGAAAGTTAACTGCTTGGACAATATAGACTGGAACCCCAGCAGTTCAAACATGGATGGTCTGCATTTTATTGGAGCTACAGTTTGATTATTGGATCCTTTAGATTGGACAGTGTCCAAGGGGATGTTTAATGTGTTTTTAGAATTTAGGAAGGGGAGGGCAGTGGGGTTTGGTTTAGGAATTGTATTATAATGTGTGAGTTTTTGCCACTGTAATCACAGTGGGTTGTTTTGTATTGGGTGCTATGTGGCTGGCCTGAGGGTTAAGCATATATATATACACACACGTGTAAAAGATCGGCACTCCATTCCGGTAACATCATCACGCCTGGGTGTCCTCCAATAGGTATGCAGAGACTCGAATCACGGAGTCACTCTCGGGTCTATATAAAACATGAAATTTTATTAAAGCAGTTTAAAAACGCTCAGAACATCAACGCGTTTCGGCTCAACAGTAAGCCGAGCGTTTTTAAACTGCTTTAATAAAATTTCGTGTTTTATATAGACCCGAGAGTGACTCCGTGATTCGAGTCTCTATATATATATGTATATGTATATATATATATATATATTGCATTATATCAACTTAGTAACAGTTAGTGAAAAGTGAATTTAACATTATGTAATCTGTTATGTTACTTTTGTTTTTAATCAGAGATCATGTTGCAATTGAAATGCCAGAAGAAGAAGAAGATGAAGAAGAAGAAGAAGAAGAAAAGACACCTTCTGTATCAGCAAGTGATGAAGAACCTGAATTAGAAACAGGTCTTATACCCTTGACACCCAAAATTAAAAAAAAGGATAAAATAGCACAGAAACCTAAGAGGTAAAATCTATTACTCATACTTATAACAATAACAAAAAGTTTATTTAGATAGAATATATGCCAATTAGGAAACATACATTTATATATTTATTTTAATTGTATAGAAAAGTACCACAGGAAGTTGTAGAGGAGAGTTTAAGCCCCACTGATGAAGTTAACATTGTTCATTAAGAAAATGAAAAACATAGTTAAAGTAAATGATAAAATATTTCTCAAAGTCTTATTTGCTTGTTTGTACAGAAAGGTAACACAGGAAGTCGAATCTGAGAGTTCAGATATTTCCCCAAATCAAAGAAGACTGGGAAGAGTGATAAAGACTTGGTAAGATCAGGAAGGTCGAGAACTAAATCTCCCAAACCAAAGAAAACTGAGAAGAGGGCAAAAATAAATCCTTCCTGACTTCAAATGTCAAGAACTAAATCTCAAAGAAGACTGGGAAGAGTGATAAAGACTTGGTAAGATTGGGAAGCCCAAATCAAAGAAGACTGGGAAGAGTGATAAAGACTTGGTAAGATCAGGAAGGTCGAGAACTAAATCTCCCAAACCAAAGAAAACTGAGAAGAGAAGAAATTTCTGAAGAAGTAGAATCTGAAAAAGAGGCAGATGAGGATGTAAATGAAGAAGAAACTTCTGAAGATGATGTAAAACCTGAAAAGGAGGCAGATGAGGATTTAGATGAAAAAGAGATTTCCGAAGAAGAAGTAGAACCTGAAAAAGAGGCAGATGAGGATGTAGATGAAGAAGACGTTTCTGAAGAAGAAAAATCCTCGAAATCTAAAATCACATCTTCTCTAGTAAAAAAATTCAAAAAGTATGTTTATTAATGTTAAACTCTCTCTCTCTCTCTCTCTCTCTCTCTCTCTCTCTCTCTCTCTCTCTCTCTCTCTCTGCCTTAATGTATACTGTCCCCTCTTTCATATTGTCATTTTTACTTAGTGTTTTCTTTGGGTTTTTTTTCAGGATTTTACCCAGTGGTGACCTTAACAAGATCAGTTTATTGTCTAGGAGGTAAGTCTGAAATCTGTTTTACTAGGACAGAACTTTAAGGTCTACAGAGTGGGGAAGCTCTGAAGTATTTAGGACATAATGTTGATCTTTGTTCCTTCTGTGTTCCTTCAGAAAAGAAACTGATGAAGAAGATGATGAGGGTGATAGAGAAACTGTCCCTAAAATGGAGGAAATAAAATCTGATGAAAAGGTCAAAGAGGATGTTGAGAAAGAGGAAGACGTTTCAGATGAGAAAGAAGTAGAAGATGATCATGAAAAGCCTTCAAAAACAAAGAGAAACACTGTGTAAGTCTATTTTATAAATATTTATACACAATAATATACAATAATGTCTCACATAAAACCATAATGTCATATCAAAAATAAACCGTGTCTATGGGACACTGCCTCTTCCAAGGAAACTATAGCACATTACAATATCAAAGGACACTTTGTTCAGTTGTGGTTATATTAGAGGACACTACATTTTTACTATTTTTCTGTTTTAAAATTGTCGTACTCTTTGCTTTACTGCCTATTAGTTGGTAGAAATGTATTTTATAAAACAGACATATACCATCCAATAGCACTTACAGTACTAGTAACTCAGGAATTGTGGCTTTTTTGTTAATGCAGCCAGCAGGATGAATCAGGAAAGGAAGAGGGTTCAGATAAAGAAGAGCCACAATATAAAATAAGAGGAACCATAAAAAGAAAGTCTCTAAAGAACAAAACGTGAGTTTAATGAGTTATAACCAAGGTTTTGACTTAGTTTTTAGTAAAGTGATATCTGTAGAACCCCAGTATTGTACTTCAGAGTAAACCAAGGATTTTGTATATAAAAAACATACAGGGAGATTCAATAAAAGTTCTTATCGTTTAAAATGGTGCTAATTTTGCCCCAACCAATCAGATATTATTTAGCATATGAAAGCTAACATCTGATTGGTTGGGGCAAAATTAGCACCATATTTAACGATAAGAACTTTTATTGAATAACCCAGATAGTCCAACGATTCTAAATTGTGATTTCAGAAATCCAATTTATAGTATCATTTATTTAGATGTTTTCCTCCTTTCTCAGTCTCTCTCATTGCAGAGTTAAAATCTAAATTGATAAAGTCATCTATTACTACATATAGAGGTTTCTGGGTTAAAATAAAAATTCCCTTCCCAATAATACAATATGCAGTGATAGTTTTAATTCATGTTTGTTGGGACCATTCCAGAAATATCCCACATCTTCCTTTATTTAGAAGTTATTTGTGTGTACTTACCATTTCCCTTTTAATGAGCAGCCATGACAAAGATAAAGAAGAACCAGAAAAGAGTCAAGATTATTCTGAATCCCTCTCAAAGGAGAAACCTTCAGAGGCAGTGGAACATACAGAGTGAGTTTGCTTGACCTAGTGTTAAATGTATAATTATAAAATTAGTAAAATACATAATCATAGCCCAGGGACATTATATAGATAAAATAAAGAGATATTGTATTGTAATAACCATGTCAATATAATAGAATGTTAATAGTTATCTAGGAATGAGGAATTTCCTGGGGCACATGAAAGTTTTCATGATTTATTCACATTTTTATGCAGAGATAAGGAGGAACCAGAAAAGGAAGAGGATCCAGAAAAGAAAGAGGAATCAGAGAAAGAACAAGTTTTCAAGAAAAAGTCTCTAAAGGATAAAAAGTGAGTTTGCTACTATACCAAGGTTTAATGTTGATTTACATACACACTATACAAATTATGACTACACAGGCATGTTTGGTGGGAAAAAAGGGGCTCAACCTGCATCTGGCCCTGTGATTTGCTAAGGTATCGCACAGGAGTGGATGCTGAGCCCCTCCTGCTTGACTTCCATGCAATGAAAAGGCACAGGAGTTAAGCAGAAGGCAGCCTTAGGAATGAAGGCTGATAACATTTGGGGACTGCAGGGAGTGCTATAAACTTTGCGAGATTGAGGTTTATAGCAATTCCCTGCAGGATAGTTAAATTTAGTTTAGAGGGTGGCGTTATCCTTAAATCATAATGTTTCCACAGATATACAATCGAACAGGTTAATATCTAAATAAAGGAATAATAAGTTTCCTATAACATATCTACATAATACCAGAGGCTAACAGGTTAAAAAATGCTGTGTATATGTATTTGTTTCTATAGGGATAAACCTGATAAATCTCTAAAGACCAAGAGTGAGGAACCACAGGAAGAGAAACATTCCAAGGATACGGAGGAAGAGTGAGTTCTTTAGGATTTTTTTTACTTAATATAAAACACAAATATTTAGAAAAAAGATACATGATACACATGATAAGCGTATACTAACAATTGTTGTGTACAATTCTTGTTTTCTATAGGGTTACACCTGGTGGAAAAACCTCAAAGGAGAAAACATTAAAATCTAAGAGAAAATCTTCCACCACGGAGAAGTAAGTTTGTTTGGATATACATCTAAAAATATTTCTTTACACATCCATTTAAACTCTATGCCTTGTACGGTAAAGTGTAGAATTCTGCATGTCCATAGGTCTACACAGCATTCTAATAGGGAAAATGTAGCATTGATGTTAATTATCTCTACATATCTTTCATTTATATAGAGCCGAACACGATAAAGCAGAGAAATCCGAAGTGGAAAAAGAGAAGCCACATGAAGATATGGAAAAGACTGACAAGCCTAAAAAGTGAGTCATCATAAACCAACCTATGTTAATCTTTATTTGCCAACAAAATACCTTAAAGGGCATTTCCACCCCAAAACAAACATTTTTCCTGCTGCTGGCCCCCAACTGCAGTTTGCTAAAAAAAATCATCAGGAATGTACTTACATCACTTTGTTCCCCTGGCATTCTGCACTGCCGGCAGCCCTGTCTGTGATTGGCTGCCTCTCAGCCAATCACAGATGCGGCTGCTGGTCTGGCCTCCTGCTTGCAATTTCCTGCAAGAGGAGGGCCAGATCAGAACACCAGGGGAATGGATCTCTGTAAGTACATTCCTGATGATTTTTTTTTAGCAAACAAACATAGAGCCCCCTAATTGTGTACATGTAAGTTTGCTCAATTGATAGTTGCACGTGAAGCCATTTGACATAACTTTTGCCACTTTAGCAGCCATTTATATTGATCATTTTAATAATTATATTAAAATCTAATTTATATTGATTAATGTTATAAGGAAGTATTAAGTGGCTGTATGTGTCATTTTTTTTTAGAAAAAAGAAAGATGATGACAAAACTAAGAGGGAATCGGCAGAAGAAAAGAAAAACATTTCTGAATCATCTACACCCAAGTCTGGAAAAGAGAAAATAAAGGATCTGGCAAAAAAGGTGAAACCAAAAGCAGCTAAAGAATCCAAAGCTAAGCCAGAAAAGAAGGCAACGAAAGAGGATGATAAAGATTCAGTAAATCCAAAAAGACAGAAAAGTAAAACCACCACACCAAAAAAGACTGAGAAGGGGGATAAAGACTCTGTAAGATCAGGAAGGTCGAGAACTAAATCTCCCAAAACAAAGAAGACAGAGAAGGGGGATAAGGACTTGGTAAGATCAGGAAGGTCAAGAACTAAATCTCCCAAAACAAAGAAGACAGAGAAGGGGGATAAGGACTTGGTAAGATCAGGAAGGTCAAGAACTAAATCTCCCAAACTAAAGAAGATTGGGAAGAGAGATAAAGACTTGGTAAGATCAGGAAGGTCAAGAACTAAATCTCCCAAGCCAAAAAAGACAGAGAAGGGTGATAAAGACTTGGTAAGATCAGGAAGGTCAAGAACTAAATCTCCCAAATCAAAGAAGACTGGGAAGAGTGATAAAGACTTGGTTAAGATCGGGAAGGTCGAGAACTAAATCTCCCAAACCAAAGAAGACTGAGAAGAGTGATAAAGACTTGGTAAGATTTAGGAAGGTCGAGAACTAAATCTCCCAAACCAAAGAAGACTGAGAAGAGTGATAAAGACTTGGTAAAATTAGGAAGGCCTAGAACAAATCTCCCAAATACTCTGTAAGAATAGGAAGATCAAAAGCAAATATCCCAAACCAAAGAAGTCTAAGAAGTCAGAAAAATCAATAAGTAAATCCCCCACAGTGAAGCAGAAGAACCAGAGGAGCGTAGAAAGGCCAAGAAGTAAATCATCTAAGCCAAAAACTAAGAAGGCAAGTAAATCCCCAATAAAACTGAAAAATCAAAGAAGTAAATCACCTAAATCCAAACCAGAAAAGCAGAAAAAGAAGAAAGATAAAAGTAAATCTCCCAAACCAGAAAAGGTGAAACAAAGGAAAGATAAAAGCAAATCACCCAAACCCAATAAATCCAAGTCACCTGAAACAAAGAAACCAAAGAAATCCAAGTCCCCTAAACCAAAGAAATCCAAGTCTCCTAAACCAAAGAAACCCAAGTCACCTAAACCAAATAAACCAAAGAAATCCAAGTCCCCTAAGCCAAAGAAATCCAAGTCCCCTAATCCAAAGAAATCAAAGTCCCCTAAACCAAAGAAATCCAAGTCACCCAAACCAAAGAAATCCAAGTCACCCAAACCAAAGAAACCCAAGTCACCTAAACCAAATAAACCAAAGAAATCCAAGTCACCTAAACCAAAGAAAATAAAGAAATACAAGTCCCCTAAGCCAAAGAAACCAAAGAAATACAAGTCCCCTAAACGAAAGCATAAAAAAAGATAATGAAAGTCACTAAAAAAACACAAAAGCCAAAAATGAAGGTGACAAAGATCTAAATCAGCTGTAACTATTGTATTTGTATTTTATTATTGTATGTATATATCTGTATGTTTAAAAAATAATGTAAATAAAAACATGAAAAGTTGAAATAATGTTTACCTCTGTTTATTTATAAAGATATATGTCTATGTAGAATGTAATTTCCCCTTTACATATTTACCTCTTCTTTACTATAATAACTACTGTATGTCCCCACTATCAGGGAGATTCAGTAAAAGTTCTTATCATTAAAAATGGTGCTAATTTTGCCTCAACCAATCAGATGTTAGCTTTCAAGTGTTAAATAAGATCTGATTGGTTGGGCAAACTTAGAACCATTTTTAATGATAAGAACTTTAATTGAATCTCCCTGTATATGTCTAATGTTCCCTGATTGGGTTGTAGACATCAAAATTAGTATGACAGTTGATCTAAAGCCAAAAGTTTTTCCTAAGCAGTGAAACATTATGCTGGGAAACACTGGTGCCTCGGACAGCCAGAGGTATACTCGATGTTGGTAGAAATATTTCCAGCAGTATAACTTACATTTTATTATATTGTACCTTAAAAATCCATGTTATAGTAACATTTTAATGCAGTCAATGTAGTGTAACCTAATTTTACCCAAATTTGATTATGATGTACACTGCATAAAATATTGGTAATTACGCTACTAAAAAAGAGGTGTGCCACAAGAAAAAATTGCATTGCAGTGTGCCATGGTCTGTAAAAGTTTGTGAGCCACTGGTGTGAGCTTTTCTGTCAAAGATGGTGTTAACTGTAGGAGTTTGCCTTTAGATTATATTTGCATGTGTGCCTTATAGCCCCCCCATAAATGCCGTTGTATAATAAATGACGCCTATAAAATAATTTAAATCTTATCTGTTGATCAGTTTGATCAACTGTACTTGTAGTTTAGGTCAAGTCCAAGATTTGAGTGACCCCTATGCCCCTGAGCGCTTTACATGTCAATCCCTGATCAGGTCATGGGCCCTGTTCAATGAATCTGCAGCCCTAACGGCACTTGTAAGATAACACATACATGCAGCAGGGGAGATCGTCTAGAACATCTCTTTACCATAGTTAGGGTATCAGAGTTTGAATAAAGATATACATCTGTGTAGTCCAACCCTTTTAGCCTAACCGTGATCCCTACCTTACAATGATCCAAAGGATGGCAAAAAAAATCCTTCCTGACTTCAAATGTCAAGAAAACTAAATCTCCCAAATCAAAGAAGACTGGGAAGAGTGATAAAGACTTGGTAAGATTGGGAAGGTCGAGAACTAAATCTCCCAAACCAAAGAAAAACTGAGAGAAGAGTGATAAAGACTTGGTAAATTGGGAACGGTCGAAGAAACATAAAGCTAAATACCCAAAAGTGAAGCAGAAGAACCCAGAGGAGTTAGAAAAGGCCAAGAAGTAAATCATCTAAGCCAAAAACTAAGAAGGCAAGTAAATCCCCAATAAAACTGAAAAATCAAAGAAGTAAATCACCTAAATCCAAACCAGAAATAGAGAAAAAAGAAGAAAGATAAAAGTAAATCTCCCCAAACCAAAAAGGTGAAACAAGGAAAGATAAAAGCAATCACCCAAACCCAATAAATCCAAAGATCCTAGAACATCTCTTTACCATAGTTAGGGTATCAGAGTTTGAATAAAGATTTACATCTGTGTAGTCCAACCCTTTTAGCCTAACCGTGATCCCTACCTTACAATTGATCCAAAGGATGGCTGACTTCAAATGGCAATCGGAAAGGATCCCTGGATAAACCACAACTGTATTAATGGCAGTAAGTTTTAATATATTTAATGTTAGAAAGGTATCCAACCCACTCTTGAAAGAGGTAAATATTGGGGTCTGAACGTTCAACAGTGAACGTTCGTCGGCCTCGTGATCATTCGGAAATGCACTACACACAGTAACAAGAAAGAGACAATACCATTGGAATCCAACGGTACCGTCCATTTCTCTTTACTGTGTGTACCCCCACCTTAGGCTTAGAACCTGTTGGTGGTTAAATTAAATCTTATTATAATATCTATGTTAAGAAGACTGAGATAGATTGTCTTTTATAACATCCTCAATAAAAAAAAACCTGCATGCTTCTATCATGTAAATATGGACCCAAATTTCTGAGGAATGTTTATAACATATTGCCCTGCACAGCTGCCACATTTTCAGGCTAACAGCTGTAAATAGGGTAGCATGACCTGAAGACCGGAATTTTAGGGTTAAGGTTCTGGATAAATTGACCTTTTAGTCTCGGGGAAACTAGCCTCAAAGCTCCTAAAAGGACATTTGCTGAACTTATTGTTTTTAATTATCCATAGAGAAGGGCAGGGTTTAAAAGCAGCATTACAAGGAGAATAAAATTGGATGTGCACCAGACCTCTATTTTGCTTGTGAAGGTTATCATTCATCCAGGTCATATCTGTTGTATTCAATTAGATCACACATGTCAAACTCAAGGCCCGCGGGCCGAATCTTGCCCTTCTGGCTGTTGTTTGTGGCCCCCAGTGACTGTACAGAATCCAAGATGGCCGCTATCCATTTGTGCAGTCCCAAGTAGTGGCGTAAATATAGATCTGCCTTCTAGATACCGCAATCAGCCATAGGCAGAGGTCCCAGTCGAAAAGAGTGTGCTTCACACCCATTCTCTGCCAAGAACCAGCACTAGGCACAAGCATGACAGAGTCCCAATCCTGTATCTAAAAAAAAAAATTCGTCCCACCACTTTGTCTGTCTTTTTGATTTTGGACCCTTATGTTATTGAGTTTGACACCCCTGAATTAGATCAACTGGACTTGAAATGTAGTTCTTGAAGACGTTTCGCTAGTCATCCGACTGGCTTTCTCAATTCAGAATGACTTGTACAAGAATCTGTGGCAATTATGTACCCTGGAAAATCCCAATTAGCATATCCCAGCCAGGTGTTAAGGGAGTGATTGGATAGTGGCTAAGAGGTGTTATAGGAACGCCCAGAGTAAGGTGTCAAAACAGCATTGTACATGGCAGACAGTTGGTGTTGAACCCCCCCACCTCTATTTAGGCTTGATTTCTTTATTTTCACATAAATGGCCTCCTTAACACCTCTCTTGAAACAGTCACGTTCCTTTGCCAATATGTTAACATTACAATCTTCAAAGGTATGTCCTTTATTCTTAAAGGAACACTAAACACATTAAAATGACTAAGTGCCATTCGTTTCTATTATTCACAGGAATTGGCACGCATGCGCCTAAGATAGGGCGCGTGGTCGGGACAGAGCGGCTGTCAGAGACTGAGCGGCTGCGAGTGGAGCGGCGGGTAAGGTAAGTTCCTGGTCCCCCGATCGTCCTATTATTCACAGGGAGGTGAGAATAAGCGTTCTCACCTCCCTGTGAATAATAGAAACGAATGGCACTTAGTCATTTTTAAAAAATATTGGAGTTTACAGGTCCTTTAAGATGCAGGTACAAGGCTAAGTACTTACCCAAGGAATTAGCTCTTCTGTGCTGGGCCATATGTTGATGCAGTTGCTGTTTGGTCTCCCCCACATACAAATCAGAGCATTCTTCACTGCACTGCACTTCGTATATGATATTGCTGTTTTGACACCTTACCCTGGGCGTTCCTATAACACCTCTTAGCCACTATCCAATCATGCCCTTAACACCTGGCTGTAATATGCTAATTGGGATTTTCCAGGGTACATAATTGCCACAGATTCTTGTACAAGTCATTCTGAATTGAGAAAGCCAGTCGGATGAAAAGCGAAATGTCTTCAAGAACTAAACTTCAAGTCCAGTTGATCTAATTGAATACAACAGATAGACCTCTATTTTGTGTTTTTTATTATAGTAAATTTATCTCTAGATGCACTCCATAATGTGTCGATGTATATTATTATTATTATTGTGGGTTTAACATCTTAACGTCTTCTGTTACGCTTTAAAATTACATGTATACATTCACATCAGGCCCTGCCCCGAAGAGCTTACAATCTAAGCACATTTATATGACACATACAGCCAAGCAGGGAAGAACATACAAACTCCCTGCAGATTAGTCCAAATTCAAACTCAGGACTTTAGCACTGCAATACATCAGTGCTAACCACTGAGCCACCATGTTGCCCATATATGAGTCTTTTTGAAAAGATAGCACTCACAGGACTTTGTCGGAAAAAAAATATCTTTATTGCACAAGATGGCCCCAACCCCCATAGTGCATACCACCATATAAAAACATGTATATTAAAATAATATCCTTACTATACGATATTAAAGCTTATCCATACTCGAATCGGCCCTATAGTAACCCAGCTTCCCGGGTCTAAACACATGGTTTGCATCATCACTGAGGCACCACACGGCGCTTGTCTAGTCTGTCATCCCAGGACGTACCACCCTCAGTGTGTGAACATACGACACACTTGGCAGTTGGCGTCTACTCATGACTAGTCAGTACATCATGTGAATATGTACAAATATCGAGGAGGATGCAGAACGTGATGGGATCTAATGTGGCCCTATCCTTTGCTAATTTATATATGGAAACCTTTGAGAAAGAACACATTCAGGGCTATGTACCGATAGCCGTTATTGCTCTCTATTGCCTCCACTAGGCTCTCAGTGCAAAGCGAATGAGGTTTTCTCATTGCGAGACTAACAACGCATATCTGCTGGCATTAAAGTTTCTATCTTAAAGAGCCGTTATCAGCTCGGTACACACTTGAGGCGGTTGCGTGACACATTTTTTCCGTACCACCGCAAAAACTTTTAGTTATGTCTTAAAGTCACGTTAACCCTTGGTACATGGCTTAACGTGACATTAAGATGGAAAAAGGTGTTAGTGGCTTTCGGTACATAGCCCTGATTGTATTCAAGCAGGAGTCAAACATTTTATTATATGGTACATCAATGATATGTTCTTTATTTGGAAAGGGGGATGGAATGCAGCTCACCAATTTGTAGCAGAGATTAATACACTTGATACCACAAAAAATTACAAGAAACCAATATAGAGTTCCTAGATCTTAGAATCTTTAAGTAAGGGAATAAATAAAGTTCTCACAGTGAAAACCCCTTTACGAACTTGAAGCCTCTTCAAGTCTTAAGGGATGCCCATGTGTCCTCTGACATGCCCTATTGGTGAACAATGCCCCAGATATTTTATTGTATGGCCCGTTAATGTATTTATACACAGTAATCATATCCCCACGCAAGCACCTTTTCTGTAGCGTACATAATTGTAACTTATCCAGTCTCTCTTCATATTCAAGCTCCCCCAATCCCCATATTAATTTAGTTGCCCTTCTCTGAACCCTTTCCATATCAAAGATGTCTTTTTTGTACACAGGATTCAAAAATTGTACTGCATATTCCAAATGAGGCCTTACCAATGCTTTGTAAAGAGGAAGAATAACATTTTCTCCCTTGAATCCATACCTCTGTTTATACAAGACAATACCATGCTGGCTCTAGCTGTTGCTGCATGGCACTGCATGCTACCTTTATGTTTGTTATCCACCAAAACTCCAAAATCCCTTTCCAACAAGAATTCACTTAACACAGAGCCATTTATAGTATAAGCAGCACAAGGATTTTTAAATCCAAAATGCATCAACTTACATTTATCAACATTAAATCTCATCTGCCACTTAGCAGCCCAATTTGACATTCTATTTAGATTCCCCTGCAACGATTGCACATCCTCTGAAGTTTTTAATGGTTGACAAAGTTTTGTGTCATCAGCAAACGCAAAAACCTTGCTGACAATACCCACTTCCAAATCATTAACAAACAGATTAAATAGAAGCGGCCTCAACACAGAACCCTGTGCCACCCCACTTAGCACTTAGTCCATATTGATGAAGTCCCATTAACAAATACTCTCTGCGTCCTATTCATTAACCAATTTTCTATCCATGTACAAATTTGCATCCCCAGCCCAACAGACCTTAGCTTATACATTAGTGACCTATGGGGGGCTGTATCAAAAGGCTTTGTCACAGTCTAAATTTCTACTAACTTCCTCATAAAAGCCAAGCAAGTTAGTTTGACAAGATTTATTCCTCCTTAATCCATGCTAGTTACTTCTTATAATGTAAGTCCTTGAAACATACTCTAAAATGTGTTCCCTTATTAAATTTTTCAATATCTTCCCCACCACTGAAGTTGAACTTACAGGCCTGTAATTACCCGGCTGTGAACGACTACACTTTTTGAATATTGGAATAACATCAGCTTTTTTACAATCCAAAGGCAAACATCCAGAAATGTGGGAATCTGCAAAAATAAGAAACAATGGCCTAGATAAAACTGAACTTAGCTCCCTAAAGAAGCGAGGAGATTTATTAATATTTACCTTATTTAGTTGTTTCTGTACCATATCCTCAGTTAACCAAAGTGCACTTGCATCTTTAATACCATTATTGGTACATATATGATATCTATACTTCTATAGTGTATACAGAGGGAAAAAACATATTTAAGACATTTGCTTTATCGCCATCCTCCATAACTAATTTATTAGTATTGTATGTATGTATGTTAAACAGGAATTAAAGCCAAATTTAAAAGATGGAATAGATGGGGGAGTAAACGATACGGCAGAAACAATATGGGTGGAACTGTGTACAGAAAGCAAGAAGGTAGGGAAATTAATTGTTGGAGTATGTTATAAGCCGCCAAATGCCGGGGAGGAGGTGGAAATGAATCTACATATGCAGTTGGCGAAGGCTGCTGGTATGGGGCATGTTCTGGTTATGGGGGATTTTAACTACCCTGACATAGATTGGAGTAAGGGAACTGCCAGCACCTCAAAAGGTATAAAGTTCTTAAATTTCCTAAATGAGCATTTTCTTTCACAGATGGTAGAAGCTCCTACTAGACAGAATGCGTTGTTGGATCTGGTGATATCTAATAACCCTGAGCTCATTTTGGAGATGAAGGTAATTGGAAGCTTAGGGAATAGTGACCATGATATAGTGTCATTTAATATAGGTTGCAAAAAACTAAAGTGCACTGGGTTAACAAAAACTTTTAACTTTAGGAAAGCTAATTTTATGCTGTTAAAGGAATCACTCCTGCTCATAGACCGAGGGGAATTGTTTCTAGATAAAGATACAGAGCAGATGTGGACCACTTTTAAAGGGATATTAAACTATTACATTTCTAAATCTGTACCTTTAGGGAACAAGTGTAAAAAAATTAGGTCCTCTCCTGCATGGCTTAATGCTCAGGTAAAAAGGGAAATGGAAAAAAAGAAAAAGGCTTTTAAAATTTTTAAAACAGAGGGAACAGAACAAGCTTACAGGGAGTACAAAAGCTGTAATAAAGAGTGTAAGAAAGCAATTAAACCAGCTAAAATAGAAAATGAAATACGGATTGCCGAACAAAGCAAGTCCAACCCCAAAATGTTTTTTAAGTATATAAATGGTAAAAAGATGAGGACTGAGAATGTGGGACCATTAAATAATGGGGCTGAGGTGGTTGTAGAGGATGCCGAAAAGGCTAATCTGCTAAACAGTTTTTTTACATCGGTTTTTACTGTTGAAAATCCTTGTCCTTACAGTAGGGATTGTAATAAAATGCAGGGAAGAAATGAAGAGTATTCACATTGGCTAACAGAGGATATGGTACGGAAACAATTAGACAAAGTTAATATCAATAATGCCCCAGGACCAGATGAATTGCATCCTCGGATTTTAAAAGAGCTTAGTTCAGTTCTATCTAGACCACTGTTTCTCATCTTTTTAGATTCGCTTTGGTCTGGGGATGTGCCGCTGGATTGGAAAAAAGCCAATGTAATACCAATACTCAAAAAAGGTAGTCGTTCACAGCCTGGTAACTATAGACCGGTAAGCCTAACATCAGTGGTAGGGAAGGTGCTGGAAACTTTCTTACGGGATCATATCCTTGACTTTGTCTCCAGAGCTCATCTTATTAGTAGTAGTCAGCATGGATTTATGAGAAATAGATCATGCCAGACAAATTTAATTGGTTTTTATGAAGAAGCGAGTAAGAAGTTAGATTCAGGCACAGCAGTGGATGTGGTATATTTGGATTTTGCGAAAGCTTTTGATACTGTGCCACATAGGCGACTAATGTATAAACTGAGGACTGTTGGCCTTGAAGAAAACATTTGTTCATGGATAGAGAACTGGTTATTGGATCGCAAACAGAGAGTGGTGGTAAATGGAGCTACATCTATGTGGGCTAAAGTTCTAAGCGGAGTGCCTCAGGGTTCTGTACTGGGGCCGCTTCTGTTTAATCTGTTTATAAATGACTTAGAAGGGGGCACTGAGAGCAAGGTCTCAGTGTTTGCTGATGACACTAAACTATGCAGAGCTTTGGAAACTTCAAGTGATGTGCAAGTGCTGCAAGCAGACCTAGATAGATTATCAAAATGGGCAGCAGAATGGCAGATGAGATTCAATGTTGATAAATGTAAGGTGATGCATTTGGGGTTTAATAATCCCTGTGCCACCTACACCATAAATAACTCTGTGTTGAGTGCATCTGTAATGGAAAAAGATTTGGGGGTTTTGGTTGATAACAGACTTAGCTATAGCAAACAAATGCCAGGTAGCAACGGCTAGAGCTAGCAAGATATTGTCTTGTATAAAGAGGGGAATAGATTCAAGAGAGAAAAATATTATTCTCCCTCTTTACAAGGCACTGGTAAAGCCTCATTTAGAATATGCGGTGCAGTTTTGGAATTTCATATACAAAAGGGACATCTTGGAAATTGAGGCAGTTCAGAGAAGGGCAACTAAATTAATAAGGGGAATGGAGGGGCTTGAATATGCAGGCAGATTAGACAAGTTAGGGCTGTTTACATTGGAGAAGCGACGTTTTCGTGGGGACATGATAACCTTATACAAATATATTAATGGGCCATACAATGAACTCTTTGGTGCACTGTTTACTAATAGGTCATATCAGAGGACTCGTGGACATCCTTTAAGGTTGGAAGAAAAGAAATTTCACCTTCAGGTTAGGAAAGGTTTCTTTACATACATAATACCTTATCCCAGTTGACATTCTGAAGAGCTGCGTTTACCCTGGGAAAATTTGCTTTCCTGAAATGAAAAGTCTTTGTTAACCCATCATACTTTTCCTTTCGATAACATACACCAAACAACACTATTTCACATGGTCACTATTCCCTAAGCCTCCAGCTGCCTTTATATCTTTAATACTCTCCATAATGTTAGCTATTACCAGATCAAACAGAGCTCCTTTTCTAATAGGAACTTCAACCCCCTGTGAGAGAAAATTATCCTGCAGCAAATTCAGGAACTCATCGCCATTTTCTTTGTTGGCAGTTCCACTCCCCCATCAATGTCAGGGTAATTAAACTTGCAGCCCTTACCGACTGCATATGAAGCTGTCTCACCTCTTCTCTGCTAGCATTTGGCAGCTTATAGCAGACACCAACATTGATATTACCCCCTTTCCTGTTGCCTAATTCCACCCATATTGCTTCCACTTTAACATCCATATAGCCAGTTATCTCTTCTTTTAAATTTGGCTTCAATTCTTTTTTAACATAAACACATACTCCTCCCCCTTTGCTTTTTTGTCTGTCCTGCCTAAACAAGGAGTATCCTTCTAAATTTACAGAAATGGTTCACGTGTACCAGTACATAACGTTATATATTTCATCACATGCCCATGTAGCTTGGCATTGGGATGACCACCACCACTTTCTGTGAGAGAATGGCCAACCATAGGGCATCAATTAGAAATGTAATGGAAGGAGAAAAAGGAGAAATAAGTAGTAAATTTGGGGGCATGGCTGTTGCGAGGCCATCTCCCCTAAGGGCCTCAATGAACAGTGGGCTCTGCAGTGTTTTTTTAATGAAAATATGAGGACAGTTTATGGGTTGGATTAGCATTTTCTTATGGGACACAATAGGTCCAAAAGGGTAGGTGCCTATATATTTGGTATACTTGTGTAATGCATCATGTTCTGCGTCCTCCTCCATATTTGTTCATATTCTATACTCTGTCTGACAGTGTCTCGCGATGTACTGAGAAGTTGCTTAGAAACGAGTAGACGCCACCTGTGAAGTGTGTCATGAACATGTATGCACACTAAGGGTGGCCTGTCCTGGGATGACGGGCTAGACAAGCACCATGTGGCGCCTTGTGGATGATGTAAACCATGTGTTTAGACATGGGAAGCCAGGTTACTATAGGCCCAATTGGAATATGGATAAGCTTTGATAAAGGTATCATAAGGATATCATTTTAATGTGAATATTTTTATATGGTGGTATGCACTATGGGGGTTGGGGTGTAGGAGGTTTTAAATAAGAGTATGTGGGTGTTACTTTTCCGAGGATGGCTCCTGTGAGAGCAGAAACGTGTCAAAGTATCTTGTGCAATAAACATTAATCTTTTTCTTCAAAGTCCCGTGAGTGCTATCTTTTCAAACTTCCAAAGAATTTGTAAATATATATATATATACATATATGAGAGAGAGAGAGGCTGCTTCTAAATTATATTTGTAATGCTTTTTAAGCTGTTATTATCTGTTAGTACTTTTGCCTACCTACCATCCCTGCTAAATTGGCCACTCACACAACCAGGTTTTCATTTCTTCTCGTCAATAACCCACAGCTAAAAAATAAAGGAAATTGGGCTGTAAATTAAGAATATATTAAGATTCCCTTAGCAAGCGCTGTATTAGTATTTATTTTGACCACCTACATATTTAGTTAAAAATTCTTTGCTAATGTCTTTTCATTTTTTCATTCCACAAGACTTTATTACCACAAAGGGTGGCTTTTAAAGCAAAATTACAGTCAATTCTGAAACACGCAAGTTTCAGGGGGTAATTAGGGGATAACAACACTTCCTCGTGGGCAAAGTCTTAAAAAGTTGCATGGCTGCTCCCATAAAACATGGCTACTAACTAGAAAACTGAAACAATTGCAATAAACAATAAGCATTAATCAAATTGGTAAAAAATCAAAAATGAGAATGAGCAATAAGCCCACAATACTAATAAGCAGAAATCAGAACAGAAGGAAGTCTCTACACAAACCAATTTCCTATATGCACAGACAATTTTAACATCGTTTATAGGTAACACTGGCTACCACTGCTGTAAAGCTAGTACCATTATCTCTAGTGCTGCCAGGGACAATTAGCTTACCGTAAATATTCTAATCAGCAGCTAGAAAACCAAAAACAAAAAGTAAAATATGCAGGTACCGATTTAACCTCTACATTTTTCTTTTGAAAGAAAAACCAAATACCTCTTGAAGTCCAATGGAATAGGTTCCATGGTTCACAGTTTTCTCAAAAGATTGAAATTCTTGTAAAGCTGTTTGGCTAAATGCCTATAGCCTTCACCAAAGATGATAACTTGAAAAAGATAATTCTATTATCACACCTTTTATTCCTGATTATAATCCAAAAGGAGATTGATCACATCCACATGCTTTCCAAAATACAAAAAAGTACCTTGTTAACCTGCCCTTATAGACACATATAAGAAAGCCCTCCAGATATAACCCACCAAGTATTCTCACAATACCTGCACCTTGTAAGTAGAGATGGACAAACTTTCGAAAGTTACTATATGGAAAGTTTTAAAGTTCGAAAACTGACCCATTAAAGTCAATGGGAGTCAAATAGTTCGAAAAGTTCGAATGTAATACAATTAAAATAAAGTAACTTAATGTAAATGGCTGTGGGACCTGGGAAATGGTCTGGGGAACACATTCGAATATCCAGGACTTTCGAAAACTCAATTTTACTCTCACGCGCGCTACTTTTGAGCTCCCGCGTTCAAACATTCGATATTTATCCCATAAACTACTCGCGGATTCGAGAATTCGATATTTAGTCGCGTATTGGTATAATAGACATTTTACTTGTGGATTCGAGAATTTGGTATTTACTCGCGTATAGGTATAATAGACATTTTACTTGTGGATTCGAGAATTCGATATTTAGTCGCGTATTGGTATAATAGACATTTTACTTGTGGATTCGAGAATTTGGTATTTACTCGCGTATTGGTATAATAGACATTTTACTTGTGGATTTGAGAATTTGGTATTTACTCGTGGATAGGTATAATAGACATTTTACTCGCAGATTCGATATTTACTCGTGTATTGGTATAATAGACATTTTACTCGCAGATTCGATAATTCGATATTTACTTGCGTATTGGTATAATAGACATTTTACTCGCATATTCGCATGCATCGAACGTTCGAACTTTCGATAATTATCGAAAGTCTGGAAAATATCGAAAATAGGGGTCACGGGATAGTTTGAGAAGTCCGAGTCCATTCAAACTCGAATAGTTCGGCTCGGGTTTGAGTTGGAGTTCTAGTCCATCTCTACTTGTAAGCAGCTATCCAGGAACTTTCCAGAAAAAGCTGCATTAGTTCCCCATAAAATGCAATACATGTTGCTGTGTTTAGAGTACTAGGCAGTGACGGCATGTGTAGTTTTATGGGTCTATAACAAGGGTTATCCCTCTTACAGTCAGACTTCCTTTAGCCTTATAGGCCATATATAATGGAATGTTATATCATTATGACTGGGCTGATCTTTTTGTCATCATTCTTTACCCTAATGTTAGCAGTTTGTACTGCTGCTGTGCTCAGTATTATCAGTATAACTGATCATATGTAGGGCCAGCATTAATCTTTTTATAGCACGTTAAAGGACAACTTAACTCTGATTTAGATTTTTTTTAGCAAGCCTTTATATGAATTGTCTAATGTAGTGGGAGTCATGATTATTTTTACCTCCCGATGTTGAGCCAAATGAAAATATTCTGTTGTATAAGCTGCACTTGTGCAATTCCATCTCCCAGCTCTTCTGCTATGTCCCTGATGGTCTTGATCACTTATAAGACACACATAAAGTAGAAGAAGCAGAGAAAGCTAGCAGCCAGTGTGTATAAATACAACATTAAAGGGCATCTCCACCCCCCACAAGTATCAAGTATTGTACACGCAATGTGGTGGGAGGGAGGAGCATAACGCCACTGCGCATGCTAGAAACCAATAGGAGAAACATGTACAAGGTGGTAACGGATTGCACCAGGGAAAGGCTCCAACTCTTTAGTTCCCTAGACTGAAAAGTTGCAAAACCACCTGCAATCAAAATTAAGACAAAGTCTGTAAAACCTCCAAAAACTAGGTAAGTTGCTAAAAGTTAACTCGGTTTAACAATGGTACAAACCTTTAAAGAGACATTTCTAATCTAAATCCATGCTGAGTATATAGCAGATATTCATATGCTTTATTTATACAGGAAAAAACAAGAAAAAGTAAAATATAAAAACTTGGGAAACTCAGATGAAGAGACGGAGGATTCGGAGAGTGAGCAGGAAGATGACTCTTATAGCTCTGAACAAGTAGTAAAACCCACTAAGAAAATTAAGAAGTCATCAGAGGATCCAAAAAAACAGTATGTTCATTTTGTTAAATTTACTTAATTTAACAAAACACCTTAACAAATCTGCTTATTGTCACCTATGTCTTCTGCCATTATTATAGTTATTCAGAAAGTCCTCTGTCATTTTTATCCCCTGAATATAAAATTAATAAGAGGAGTAATTCTTTGTTTGTACAGGAAAAAGCAAGAGAAAATAATTAACGTGAGCCCAACCTCAGAGGAAGAGACGGAGGATTCAGAGAGTGAGCAGGAAGACAACTCTGATAGCTCAGATGAAGAAGTCAAACCCACTGAGAAAATTAAGAAAAAGACTCCAGAGGCTCCAAAAAAACAGTATGTCCATTTTGTTAAATTAGCTTTTGTCATGGATTTAATTGTTTGGCTTAAATGCATTAATATTGAATACTGTTTCATCTTTAACACCTTACCAAATCCACCGTGGCAATTTAAATGTTGAAGCGGGATAGTTTGGAACTTTAAGCAGGTTGGTGATTTCACCTATTTTTGTTCTATTGGGGATGTTAAGAAAGTTAACTGCTTGGACAATATAGACTGGAACCCCAGCAGTTCAAACATGGATGGTCTGCATTTTATTGGAGCTACAGTTTGATTATTGGATCCTTTAGATTGGACAGTGTCCAAGGGGATGTTTAATGTGTTTTTAGAATTTAGGAAGGGGAGGGCAGTGGGGTTTGGTTTAGGAATTGTATTATAATGTGTGAGTTTTTGCCACTGTAATCACAGTGGGTTGTTTTGTATTGGGTGCTATGTGGCTGGCCTGAGGGTTAAGCATATATATATACACACACGTGTAAAAGATCGGCACTCCATTCCGGTAACATCATCACGCCTGGGTGTCCTCCAATAGGTATGCAGAGACTCGAATCACGGAGTCACTCTCGGGTCTATATAAAACATGAAATTTTATTAAAGCAGTTTAAAAACGCTCAGAACATCAACGCGTTTCGGCTCAACAGTAAGCCGAGCGTTTTTAAACTGCTTTAATAAAATTTCGTGTTTTATATAGACCCGAGAGTGACTCCGTGATTCGAGTCTCTATATATATATATATATGTATATATATATATATATATTGCATTATATCAACTTAGTAACAGTTAGTGAAAAGTGAATTTAACATTATGTAATCTGTTATGTTACTTTTGTTTTTAATCAGAGATCATGTTGCAATTGAAATGCCAGAAGAAGAAGAAGAAGAAGAAGAAGAAGAAAAGACACCTTCTGTATCAGCAAGTGATGAAGAACCTGAATTAGAAACAGGTCTTATACCCTTGACACCCAAAATTAAAGAAAAGGAAAAAATAGCACAGAAACCTAAGAGGTAAAATCTATTACTCATACTTATAACAATAACAAAAAGTTTATTTAGATAGAATATATGCCAATTAGGAAACATACATTTATATATTTATTTTAATTGTATAGAAAAGTACCACAGGAAGTTGTAGAGGAGAGTTTAAGCCCCACTGATGAAGTTAACATTGTTCATTAAGAAAATGAAAAACATAGTTAAAGTAAATGATAAAATATTTCTCAAAGTCTTATTTGCTTGTTTGTACAGAAAGGTAACACAGGAAGTCGAATCTGAGAGTTCAGATATTTCAGCCAATGAGGATTCAGAAACTGATGAGGAACTTCCTGAAGTGAGAAAGTTGCAAAACCACCTGCAATCAAAATTAAGACAAAGTCTGTAGAACCTCCAAAAACTAGGTAAGTTGATAATGTATTATAATGTGTGAGTTTTTGCACTTTGCCACAGTGAGTTGTTTTGTATTGGGTGCTATGTGGATGGCCTGAGGGTTAAGTTGCAATTAAAATGGCATATTCCATATTGATCTTCTTTTGCTTGGATAAAGAGTGCTATTACGTGGATCCTTTTATTTTTCTTGTACCTTACCAAATCTGCTTATTGCCAACTATATTTTCTTATATAATGAGATAATATTTGCTCAGAAAGTTCACTTTTAATTTTAATCTTCTGTACATAAAATGAATGCCAGTAGTCGGCATCACCAGATTATAAAGATGGAGGATCTATATTGGACAGAAAAGCTCAGGGTGCTTCTTTTGTTTGTACAGGAAAAAGCAAAAGAAAAGTCCAATAACCTCAGAGGAAGAGAAGGAAGTTTCAGACAGTGAGCAGGAGAACTACTCTGAAAGCAGTAAAGATATCTCTAAAGAAGAAGGAGAAGTCAAACCCACTAAGAAAAAAACATCAGCACCTCCAAAGAAACAGTATGTTCATTATAGTTACATTTTCTTTGGCCTTCAATATAATTGTTTGACACCTTATCAGAAGTGCTTATTGCCACCTATAGTTTGTCCCGTTATTATAGTTATTCAGAAAGTCCTCTTTATCGTTGTTATCCCCTGAATATAAAATTAATACAAACACCATTAGCTGCCATTATAAGATTACTTTATAGAGGGAGAATTATCTAGATTTTGGACAGAAAAAGCTCAGGGTGATTCTTTTGTTTCTACAGAAAAAAACAGGAGAAAATAAGGTATGAGAGCCCAACATCCTCAGAGGAAGAGACAGAGGCTTTGGAGAGTGACGAGGGAGACTACTCCGATAACTCAATAGAAAGTAACAAAGAGGAAAGTCCGAAGCCTACAAGTAAAATCAAGAAAAAGTCTTCAGCAGTTCCAGAAAAGCGGTTTGTTAAATTTGCTTTTTGACTTCTATATAATTATTATGCTATATAATTATTTGATTTAAGTCAAGATCAAGATTTAATCCTTTTGGGGGAAAGTCTAATTTATTATCTTATAGTTGTCCTTTAATAATTTACTTGGTTTGTGCACATTTACATTCAATGTCATTTTTAATCTTAACTAAAAAATGTTATGTATTTATATGCAATATACTTTTTATTGGTACAGAAGACAACCTGCTGAAGAGGAAAATAGGGATTTAGAGAGTGATGAGGAATGTGTGACGGATAAAGAATCAGAAGAGAAGGATTTAGAAAGCGATAAAGAAATTGTTTCAGAAGAAGAAGAACCTGAAAAGGAGGCAGATGAGGATGTAGATGAAGAAGAAATTTCTGAAGAAGTAGAACCTGAAAAAGAGGCAGATGAGGATGTAGATGAGAAAGAAATTTCTGAAGAAGTAGAATCTGAAAAAGAGGCAGATGAGGATTCGATAAAGAAATTTCTGAAGAAGTAGAATCTGAAAAAGAGGCAGATGAGGATGTAAATGAAGAAGAAACTTCTGAAGATGATGTAAAACCTGAAAAGGAGGCAGATGAGGATTTAGATGAAAAAGAGATTTCCGAAGAAGAAGTAGAACCTGAAAAAGAGGCAGATGAGGATGTAGATGAAGAAGACGTTTCTGAAGAAGAAAAATCCTCGAAATCTAAAATCACATCTTCTCTAGTAAAAAAATTCAAAAAGTATGTTCATTAATGTTAAACTCTCTCTCTCTCTCTCTCTCTCTCGCTCTCTCTCTCTCTCTCGCTCTCTCTCTCTCTGCCTTAATGTATACTGTCCCCTCTTTCATATTGTCATTTTTACTTAGTGTTTTCTTTGGGGTTTTTTTCAGGATTTTACCCAGTGGTGACCTTAACAAGATCAGTTTATTGTCTAGGAGGTAAGTCTGAAATCTGTTTTACTAGGACAGAACTTTAAGGTCTACAGAAGCTCTGAAGTATTTAGGACATAATGTTGATCTTTGTTCCTTCTGTGTTCCTTCAGAAAAGAAACTGATGAAGAAGATGATGAGGGTGATAGAGAAACTGTCCCTAAAATGGAGGAAATAAAATCTGATGAAAAGGTCAAAGAGGATGTTGAGAAAGAGGAAGACGTTTCAGATGAGAAAGAAGTAGAAGATGATCATGAAAAGCCTTCAAAAACAAAGAGAAACACTGTGTAAGTCTATTTTATAAATATTTATACACAATAATATACAATAATGTCTCACATAAAACCATACTGTCATATCAAAAATAAACCGTGTCTATGGGACACTGCCTCTTCCAAGGAAACTATAGCACATTACAATATCAAAGGACACTTTGTTCAGTTGTGGTTATATTAGAGGACACTACATTTTTACTATTTTTCTGTTTTAAAATTGTCGTACTCTTTGTTTTACTGCCTATTAGTTGGTAGAAATGTATTTTATAAAACAGACATATACCATCCAATAGCACTTACAGTACTAGTAACTCAGGAATTGTGGCTTTTTTGTTAATGCAGCCAGCAGGATGAATCAGGAAAGGAAGAGGGTTCAGATAAAGAAGAGCCACAATATAAAATAAGAGGAACCATAAAAAGAAAGTCTCTAAAGGACAAAACGTGAGTTTAATGGGTTATAACCAAGGTTTTGACTTGGTTTTTAGTAAAGTGATATCTGTAGAACCCCAGTATTGTACTTCAGAGTAAACCAAGGATTTTGTATATAAAAAAACATACAGGGAGATTCAATAAAAGTTCTTATCGTTTAAAATGGTGCTAATTTTGCCCCAACCAGTCAGATATTATTTAGCATATGAAAGCTAACATCTGATTGGTTGGGGCAAAATTAGCACCATATTTAACGATAAGAACTTTTATTGAATAACCCAGACAGTCCAACGATTCTAAATTGTGATTTCAGAAATCCAATTTATAGTATCATTTATTTAGACGTTTTCCTCCTTTCTCAGTCTCTCTCATTGCAGAGTTAAAATCTAAATTGATAAAGTCATCTATTACTACATATAGAGGTTTCTGGGTTAAAATAAAAATTCCCTTCCCAATAATACAATATGCAGTGATAGTTTTAATTCATGTTTGTTGGGACCATTCCAGAAATATCCCACATCTTCCTTTATTTAGAAGTTATTTGTGTGTACTTACCATTTCCCTTTTAATGAGCAGCCATGACAAAGATAAAGAAGAACCAGAAAAGAGTCAAGATTATTCTGAATCCCTCTCAAAGGAGAAACCTTCAGAGGCAGTGGAACATACAGAGTGAGTTTGCTTGACCTAGTGTTAAATGTATAATTATAAAATTAGTAAAATACATAATCATAGCCCAGGGACATTATATAGATAAAATAAAGAGATATTGTATTGTAATAACCATGTCAATATAATAGAATGTTAATAGTTAATTAGGATGAGGAATTTCCTGGGGCACATGAAAGTTTTCATGATTTATTCATATTTTTATGCAGAGATAAGGAGGAACCAGAAAAGGAAGAGGATCCAGAAAAGAAAGAGGAATCAGAGAAAGAACAAGTTTTCAAGAAAAAGTCTCTAAAGGATAAAAAGTGAGTTTGCTACTATACCAAGGTTTAATGTTGATTTACATACACACTATACAAATTATGACTACACAGGCATGTTTGGTGGGAAAAAAGGGGCTCAACCTGCATCTGGCCCTGTGATTTGCTAAGGCATCGCACAGGAGTGGATGCTGGTTGAGCCCCTCCTGCTTGACTTCCATGCAATGAAAAGGCACAGGAGTTAAGCAGAAGGCAGCCTTAGGAATGAAGGCTGATAACATTTGGGGACTGCAGGGAGTGCTATAAACTTTGCGAGATTGAGGTTTATAGCAATTCCCTGCAGGATAGTTAAATTTAGTTTAGAGGGTGGCGTTATCCTTAAATCATAATGTTTCCACAGATATACAATTGAACAGGTTAATATCTAAATAAAGGAATAATAACAGTTTCCTATAACATATCTACATAATACCAGAGGCTAACAGGTTAACAAATGCTGTGTATATGTATTTGTTTCTATAGGGATAAACCTGATAAATCTCTAAAGACCAAGAGTGAGGAACCACAGGAAGAGAAACATTCCAAGGATACGGAGGAAGAGTGAGTTCTTTAGGATTTTTTTTACTTAATATAAAACACAAATATTTAGAAAAAAGATACATGATACACATGATAAGCGTATGCTAACAATTGTTGTGTACAATTCTTGTTTTCTATAGGGTTACACCTGGTGGAAAAACCTCAAAGGAGAAAACATTAAAATCTAAGAGAAAATCTTCCACCACGGAGAAGTAAGTTTGTTTGGATATACATCTAAAAATATTTCTTTACACATCCATTTAAACTCTATGCCTTGTACGGTAAAGTGTAGAATTCTGCATGTCCATAGGTCTACACAGCATTCTAATAGGGAAAATGTAGCATTGATGTTAATTATCTCTACATATCTTTCACTTATATAGAGCCGAACACGATAAAGCAGAGAAATCCGAAGTGGAAAAAGAGAAGCCACATGAAGATATGGAAAAGACTGACAAGCCTAAAAAGTGAGTCATCATAAACCAACCTTCCTGTGTTAATCTTTATTTGCCAACAAAATACCTTAAAGGGCATTTCCACCCCAAAACAAACATTTTTCCTGCTGCTGGCCCCCAACTGCAGTTTGCTAAAAAAAATCATCAGGAATGTACTTACATCACTTTGTTCCCCTGGCATTCTGCACTGCCGGCAGCCCTGTCTGTGATTGGCTGCCTCTCAGCCAATCACAGATGCGGCTGCTGGTCTGGCCTCCTGCTTGCAATTTCCTGCAAGAGGAGGGCCAGATCAGAACACCAGGGGAATGGATCTCTGTAAGTACATTCCTGATGATTTTTTTTTAGCAAACAAACATAGAGCCCCCTAATTGTGTACATGTAAGTTTGCTCAATTGATAGTTGCACGTGAAGCCATTTGACATAACTTTTGCCACTTTAGCAGCCATTTATATTGATCATTTTAATAATTATATTAAAATCTAATTTATATTGATTAATGTTATAAGGAAGTATTAAGTGGCTGTATGTGTCATTTTTTTTTAGAAAAAAGAAAGATGATGACAAAACTAAGAGGGAATCGGCAGAAGAAAAGAAAAACATTTCTGAATCATCTACACCCAAGTCTGTAAAAGAGAAAATAAAGGATCTGGCAAAAAAGGTGAAACCAAAAGCAGCTAAAGAATCCAAAGCTAAGCCAGAAAAGAAGGCAACGAAAGAGGATGATAAAGATTCAGTAAATCCAAAAAGACAGAAAAGTAAAACCACCACACCAAAAAAGACTGAGAAGGGGGATAAAGACTCTGTAAGATCAGGAAGGTCGAGAACTAAATCTCCCAAAACAAAGAAGACAGAGAAGGGGGATAAGGACTTGGTAAGATCAGGAAGGTCAAGAACTAAATCTCCCAAAACAAAGAAGACAGAGAAGGGGGATAAGGACTTGGTAAGATCAGGAAGGTCAAGAACTAAATCTCCCAAACTAAAGAAGATTGGGAAGAGAGATAAAGACTTGGTAAGATCAGGAAGGTCAAGAACTAAATCTCCCAAGCCAAAAAAGACAGAGAAGGGTGATAAAGACTTGGTAAGATCAGGAAGGTCGAGAACTAAATCTCCCAAACTAAAGAAGACTGGGAAGAGAGATAAAGACTTGGTAAGATCAGGAAGGCCTAGAACTAAATCTCCCAAATACTCTGTAAGAATAGGAAGATCAAAAGCTAATATCCAAACCAAAGAAGTCTAAGAAGTGAAAAATCAATAAGTAAATCCCCCCAGTGAAGCAGAAGACCAGAGGAGCTTAGAAAGGCCAAGAAGTAAATCATCTAAGCCAAAAACTAAGAAGGCAAGTAAATCCCCAATAAAACTGAAAAATCAAAGAAGTAAATCACCTAAATCCAAACCAGAAAAGGAGAAACAGAAGAAAGATAAAAGTAAATCTCCCAAACCAGAAAAGGTGAAACAAAGGAAAGATAAAAGCAAATCACCCAAACCCAATAAATCCAAGTCACCTGAAACAAAGAAATCCAAGTTCCCTAAACCAAAGAAATCCAAGTCCCCTAAACCAAAGAAATCCAAGTCTCCTAAACCAAAGAAACCCAAGTCACCTAAACCAAATAAACCAAAGAAATCCAAGTCCCCTAAACCAAAGAAATCCAAGTCCCCTAAACCAAAGAAATCAAAGTCCCCTAAACCAAAGAAATCCAAGTCACCCAAACCAAAGAAATCCAAGTCACCCAAACCAAAGAAACCCAAGTCACCTAAACCAAATAAACCAAAGAAATCAAAGTCACCTAAACCAAAGAAAATAAAGAAATACAAGTCCCCTAAGCCAAAGAAACCAAAGAAATACAAGTCCCCTAAACGAAAGCATAAAAAAAGATAATGAAAGTCACTAAAAAAACACAAAAGCCAAAAATGAAGGTGACAAAGATCTAAATCAGCTGTAACTATTGTATTTGTATTTTATTATTGTATGTATATATCTGTATGTTTAAAAAATAATGTAAATAAAAACATGAAAAGTTGAAATAATGTTTACCTCTGTTTATTTATAAAGATATATGTCTATGTAGAATGTAATTTCCCCTTTACATATTTACCTCTTCTTTACTATAATAACTACTGTATGTCCCCACTATCAGGGAGATTCAATAAAAGTTCTTATCATTAAAAATGGTGCTAATTTTGCCTCAACCAATCAGATGTTAGCTTTCAAGTGTTAAATAAGATCTGATTGGTTGGGCAAACTTAGAACCATTTTTAATGATAAGAACTTTAATTGAATCTCCCTGTATATGTCTTATGTTCCCTGATTGGGTTGTAGACATCAAAATTAGTATGACAGTTGATCTAAAGCCAAAAGTTTTTCCTAAGCAGTGAAACATTATGCTGGGAAACACTGGTGCCTCGGACAGCCAGAGGTATACTCGATGTTGGTAGAAATATTTCCAGCAGTATAACTTACATTTTATTATATTGTACCTTAAAGATCCATGTTATAGTAACATTTTAATGCAGTCAATGTAGTGTAACCTAATTTTACCCAAATTTGATTATGATGTACACTGCATAAAATATTGGTAATTACGCTACTAAAAAAGAGGTGTGCCACAAGAAAAAATTGCATTGCAGTGTGCCATGGTCTGTAAAAGTTTGTGAGCCACTGGTGTGAGCTTTTCTGTCAAAGATGGTGTTAACTGTAGGAGTTTGCCTTTAGATTATATTTGCATGTGTGCCTTATAGCCCCCCCCCATAAATGCCGTTGTATAATAAATGACGCCTATAAAATAATTAAAATCTTATCTGTTGATCAGTTTGATCAACTGTACTTGTAGTTTAGGTCAAGTCCAAGATTTGAGTGACCCCTATGCCCCTGAGCGCTTTACATGTCAATCCCTGATCAGGTCATGGGCCCTGTTCAATGAATCTGCAGCCCTAACGGCACTTGTAAGATAACACATACATGCAGCAGGGGAGATCGTCTAGAACATCTCTTTACCATAGTTAGGGTATCAGAGTTTGAATAAAGATATACATCTGTGTAGTCCAACCCTTTTAGCCTAACGTGATCCCTACCTTACAATCGATCAAAGGATGGCAAAAATAAATCCTTCCTGACATTCAAATGTCAAGAACTAAATCTCAAAGAAGACTGGGAAGAGTGATAAAGACTTGGTAAGATTGGGAAGGTCGAGAACTAAATCTCCCAAACCAAAGAAAACTGAGAAGAGTGATAAAGACTTGGTAAGATTGGGAAGGTCGAGAACTAAATCTCCCAAACCAAAGAAGACTGAGAAGAGTGATAAAGACTTGGTAAGATCGGGAGGTCGAGAACTAAATTCCAAACCAAAGATACTGAGAAGAGTGATAAAGACTTGGTAAAATTAGGAAGGCCTAGAACTAAATCTCCAAATACTCTGTAAGAATAGGAAGATAAAAGCAATATCCCAACCAAAGAAGTCTAAGAAGTCAGAAAAATCAATAAGTAAATCCCCCACAGTGAAACAGAAGAACCAGAGGAGCGTAGAAAGGCCAAGAAGTAAATCATCTAAGCCAAAAACTAATAAGAGGCAAGTAAATCCCCATAAAACTGAAAAATCAAAGAAGTAAATCACCTAAATCCAAACCAGAAATAGAGAAACAGAAGAAAGATAAAAGTAAATCTCCCAAACCAGAAAAGGTGAAACAAAGGAAAGATAAAAGCAAATCACCCAAACCCAATAAATCCAAGATCATCTAGAACATCTCTTTACCATAGTTAGGGTATCAGAGTTTGAATAAAGATATACATCTGTGTAGTCCAACCCTTTTAGCCTAACCGTGATCCCTACCTTACAATTGATCCAAAGGATGGCTGACTTCAAATGGCAATCGGAAAGGATCCCTGGATAAACCACAACTGTATTAATGGCAGTAAGTTTTAATATATTTAATGTTAGAAAGGTATCCAACCCACTCTTGAAAGAGGTAAATATTGGGGTCTGAACGTTCAACAGTGAACGTTCGTCGGCCTCGTGATCATTCGGAAATGCACTACACACAGTAACAAGAAAGAGACAATACCAATGGAATCCAACGGTACCGTCCATTTCTCTTTACTGTGTGTACCCCCACCTTAGGCTTAGAACCTGTTGGTGGTTAAATTAAATCTTATTATAATATCTATGTTAAGAAGACTGAGATAGATTGTCTTTTATAACATCCTCAATAAAAAAAACCTGCATGCTTCTATCATGTAAATATGGACCCAAATTTCTGAGGAATGTTTATAACACATTGGTCTTTTGTGACACCTGCATAGCTGCCACATTTTCAGGCTAACTGATGTAAATAGGGTAGCATGACCTGAAGACCGGAATTTTAGGGTTAAGGTTCTGGATAAATTGACCTTTTAGTCTCGGGGAAACTAGCCTCAAAGCAGCTCCTAAAAGGACATTTGCTGAACTTACTGTTTTTAATTATCCGTAGAGAAGGGCAGGGTTTTAAAGCAGCATTACAAGGAGAATAAAATTGGATGTGCACCAGACCTCTATTTTGCTTGTGAAGGTTCTCATTCATCCAGGTCATATCTGTTGTATTCAATTAGATCACACATGTCAAACTCAAGGCCCGCGGGCCGAATCTTGCCCTTCTGGCTGTTGTTTGTGGCCCCCAGTGACTGTACAGAATCCAAGATGGCCGCTATCCATTTGTGCAGTCCCAAGTAGTGGCGTAAATATAGATCTGCCTTCTAGATACCGCAATCATCCATAGGCAGAGGTCCCAGTCGAAAAGAGTGTGCTTCACACCCATTCTCTGCCAAGAACCAGCACTAGGCACAAGCATGACAGAGTCCCAATCCTGTATCTAAAAAAAAAATTCGTCCCACCACTTTGTCTGTCCTTTTGATTTTGGCCCCTTATGTTATTGAGTTTGACACCCCTGAATTAGATCAACTGGACTTGAAGTTTAGTTCTTGAAGACGTTTCGCTAGTCATCCGACTGGCTTTCTCAATTCAGAATGACTTGTACAAGAATCTGTGGCAATTATGTACCCTGGAAAATCCCAATTAGCATATCACAGCCAGGTGTTAAGGGAGTGATTGGATAGTGGCTAAGAGGTGTTATAGGAACGCCCAGAGTAAGGTGTCAAAACAGCATTGTACATGGCAGACAGTTGGTGTTGAACCCCCCCACCTCTATTTAGGCTTGATTTCTTTATTTTCACATAAATGGCCTCCTTAACACCTCTCTTGAAACAGTCACGTTCCTTTGCCAATATGTTAACATTACAATCTTCAAAGGTATGTCCTTTATTCTTAAAGGAACACTAAACACATTAAAATGACTAAGTGCCATTCGTTTCTATTATTCACAGGAATTGGCACGCATGCGCCTAAGATAGGGCGCGTGGTCGGGACAGAGCGGCTGTCAGAGACTGAGCGGCTGCGAGTGGAGCGGCGGGTAAGGTAAGTTCCTGGTCCCCCGATCGTCCTATTATTCACAGGGAGGTGAGAATAAGCGTTCTCACCTCCCTGTGAATAATAGAAACGAATGGCACTTAGTCATTTTTAAAAAATATTGGAGTTTACAGGTCCTTTAAGATGCAGGTACAAGGCTAAGTACTTACCCAAGGAATTAGCTCTTCTGTGCTGGGCCATATGTTGATGCAGTTGCTGTTTGGTCTCCCCCACATACAAATCAGAGCATTCTTCACTGCACTGCACTTCGTATATGATATTGCTGTTTTGACACCTTACCCTGGGCGTTCCTATAACACCTCTTAGCCACTATCCAATCATGCCCTTAACACCTGGCTGTAATATGCTAATTGGGATTTTCCAGGGTACATAATTGCCACAGATTCTTGTACAAGTCATTCTGAATTGAGAAAGCCAGTCGGATGAAAAGCGAAATGTCTTCAAGAACTAAACTTCAAGTCCAGTTGATCTAATTGAATACAACAGATAGACCTCTATTTTGTGTTTTTTATTATAGTAAATTTATCTCTAGATGCACTCCATAATGTGTCGATGTATATTATTATTATTATTGTGGGTTTAACATCTTAACGTCTTCCGTTGCGCTTTAAAATTACATGTATACATTCACATCAGGCCCTGCCCCGAAGAGCTTACAATCTAAGCACATTTATATGACACATACAGCCAAGCAGGGAAGAACATACAAACTCCCTGCAGATTAGTCCAAATTCAAACTCAGGACTTTAGCACTGCAATACATCAGTGCTAACCACTGAGCCACCATGTTGCCCATATATGAGTCTTTTTGAAAAGATAGCACTCACAGGACTTTGCCGAAAAAAAATTATCTTTATTGCACAAGATGGCCCCAACCCCCATAGTGCATACCACCATATAAAAATATGTATATTAAAATAATATCCTTACTATACGATATTAAAGCTTATCCATACTCGAATCGGCCCTATAGTAACCCAGCTTCCCGGGTCTAAACACATCGTTTGCATCATCACTGAGGCACCACACAGCACTTGTCTAGTCTGTCATCCCAGAACGTACCACCCTCAGTGTGTGAACATACGACACACTTGCCAGTTGGCGTCTACTCATGACTAGTCAGTACATCATGTGAATATGTACAAATATCGAGGAGGATGCAGAACGTGATGGGATCTAATGTGGCCCTATCCTTTGCTAATTTATATATGGAAACCTTTGAGAAAGAACACATTCAGGGCTATGTACCGATAGCCGTTATTGCTCTCTATTGCCTCCACTAGGCTCTCAGTGCAAAGCAAATGAGGTTTTCTCATTGCGAGACTAACAACGCATATCTGCTGGCATTAAAGTTTCTATCTTAAAGAGCCGTTATCAGCTCGGTACACACTTGAGGCGGTTGCGTGACACATTTTTTCCGTACCACCGCAAAAACTTTTAGTTATGTCTTAAAGTCACGTTATCCCTTGGTACATGGCTTAACGTGACATTAAGATGGAAAAAGGTGTTAGTGGCTTTCGGTACATAGCCCTGATTGTATTCAAGCAGGAGTCAAACATTTTATTATATGGTACATCAATGATATGTTCTTTATTTGGAAAGGGGGATGGAATGCAGCTCACCAATTTGTAGCAGAGATTAATACACTTGATACCACAAAAAATTACAAGAAACCAATATAGAGTTCCTAGATCTTAAAATCTTTAAGTAAGGGAATAAATAAAGTTCTCACAGTGAAAACCCCTTTACGAACTTGAAGCCTCTTCAAGTCTTAAGGGATGCCCATGTGTCCTCTGACATGCTCTATTGGTGAACAATGCCCCAGATATTTTATTGTATGGCCCGTTAATGTATTTATACAGAGTAATCATATCCCCACGCAAGCACCTTTTCTGTAGCGTACATAATTGTAACTTATCCAGTCTCTCTTCATATTCAAGCTCCCCCAATCCCCATATTAATTTAGTTGCCCTTCTCTGAACCCTTTCCATATCAAAGATGTCTTTTTTGTACACAGGATTCCAAAATTGAACTGCATATTCCAAATGAGGCCTTACCAATGCTTTGTAAAGAGGAAGAATAACATTTTCTCCCTTGAATCCATACCTCTGTTTATACAAGACAATACCATGCTGGCTCTAGCTGTTGCTGCATGGCACTGCTTGCTACCTTTATGTTTGTTATCCACCAAAACTCCAAAATCCCTTTCCAACAGGATTTCACTTAACACAGAGCCATTTATAGTATAAGCAGCACAAGGATTTTTAAATCCAAAATGCATCAACTTACATTTATCAACATTGAATCTCATCTGCCACTTAGCAGCCCAATTTGACATTCTATTTAGATCCCCCTGCAACGATTGCACATATTCTGAAGTTTTTAATGGTTGACAAAATTTTGTGTCATCAGCAAACACAAAAACCTTGCTGACAATACCCACTTCCAAATCATTAACAAACAGATTAAATAGAAGCGGCCTCAACACAGAACCCTGTGCCACCCCACTTAGCACTTAGTCCATATTGATGAAGTCCCATTAACAAATACTCTCTGCGTCCTATTCATTAACCAATTTTCTATCCATGTACAAATTTGCATCCCCAGCCCAACAGACCTTAGCTTATACATTAGTCACCTATGGGGGGCTGTATCAAAAGGCTTTGTCACAGTCTAAATTTCTACTAACTTCCTCATAAAAGCCAAGCAAGTTAGTTTGACAAGATTTATTCCTCCTTAATCCATGCTAGTTACTTCTTATAATGTAAGTCCTTGAAACATACTCTAAAATGTGTTCCCTTATTAAATTTTTCAATATCTTCCCCACCACTGAAGTTGAACTTACAGGCCTGTAATTACCCGGCTGTGAACGACTACACTTTTTGAATATTGGAATAACATCAGCTTTTTTCCAATCCAAAGGCAAACATCCAGAAATGTGGGAATCTGCAAAAATAAGAAACAATGGCCTAGATAAAACTGAACTTAGCTCCCTAAAGAAGCGAGGAGATTTATTAATATTTACCTTATTTAGTTGTTTCTGTACCATATCCTCAGTTAACCAAAGTGCACTTGCATCTTTAATACCATTATTGGTACATATATGATATCTATACTTCTATAGTGTATACAGAGGGAAAAAAACATATTTAAGACATTTGCTTTATCGCCATCCTCCATAACTAATTTATTAGTATTGTATGTATGTATGTTAAACAGGAATTAAAGCCAAATTTAAAAGATGGAATAGATGGGGGAGTAAACGATACGGCAGAAACAATATGGGTGGAACTGTGTACAGAAAGCAAGAAGGTAGGGAAATTAATTGTTGGAGTATGTTATAAGCCGCCAAATGCCGGGGAGGAGGTGGAAATGAATCTACATATGCAGTTGGCGAAGGCTGCTGGTATGGGGCATGTTCTGGTTATGGGGGATTTTAACTACCCTGACATAGATTGGAGTAAGGGAACTGCCAGCACCTCAAAAGGTATAAAGTTCTTAAATTTCCTATATGAGCATTTTCTTTCACAGATGGTAGAAGTTCCTACTAGACAGAATGCGTTGTTGGATCTGGTGATATCTAATAACCCTGAGCTCATTTTGGAGATGAAGGTAATTGGAAGCTTACGGAATAGTGACCATGATATAGTGTCATTTAATATAGGTTGCAAAAAACTAAAGTGCACTGGGTTAACAAAAACTTTTAACTTTAGGAAAGCTTATTTTATGCTGTTAAAGGAATCGCTCCTGCTCATAGACTGGGGGGAATTGTTTCTAGGTAAAGATACAGAGCAGATGTGGACCACTTTTAAAGGGATATTAAACTATTACATTTCTAAATCTGTACCTTTAGGGAACAAGTGTAAAAAAATTAGCAGAACAAGCTTACAGGGAGTACAAAAGCTGTAATAAAGAGTGTAAGAAAGCAATTAAACCAGCTAAAATAGAAAATGAAATACGGATTGCCGAACAAAGCAAGTCCAACCCCAAAATGTTTTTTAAGTATATAAATGGTAAAAAGATGAGGACTGAGAATGTGGGACCATTAAATAATGGGGCTGAGGTGGTTGTAGAGGATGCCGAAAAGGCTAATCTGCTAAACAGTTTTTTTACATCGGTTTTTACTGTTGAAAATCCTTGTCCTTACAGTAGGGATTGTAATAAAATGCAGGGAAGAAATGAAGAGTATTCACATTGGCTAACAGAGGATATGGTACGGAAACAATTAGACAAAGTTAATATCAATAATGCCCCAGGACCAGATGAATTGCATCCTCGGATTTTAAAAGAGCTTAGTTCAGTTCTATCTAGACCACTGTTTCTCATCTTTTTAGATTCGCTTTGGTCTGGGGATGTGCCGCTGGATTGGAAAAAAGCCAATGTAATACCAATATTCAAAAAAGGTAGTCGTTCACAGCCTGGTAACTATAGACCGGTAAGCCTAACATCAGTGGTAGGGAAGGTGCTGGAAACTTTCTTACGGGATCATATCCTTGACTTTGTCTCCAGAGCTCATCTTATTAGTAGTAGTCAGCATGGATTTATGAGAAATAGATCATGCCAGACAAATTTAATTGGTTTTTATGAAGAAGCGAGTAAGAAGTTAGATTCAGGCACAGCAGTGGATGTGGTATATTTGGATTTTGCGAAAGCTTTTGATACTGTGCCACATAGGCGACTAATGTATAAACTGAGGACTGTTGGCCTTGAAGAAAACATTTGTTCATGGATAGAGAACTGGTTATTGGATCGCAAACAGAGAGTGGTGGTTAATGGAGCTACATCTATGTGGGCTAAAGTTCTAAGCGGAGTGCCTCAGGGTTCTGTACTGGGGCCGCTTCTGTTTAATCTGTTTATAAATGACTTAGAAAGGGGCACTGAGAGCAAGGTCTCAGTGTTTGCTGATGACACTAAACTATGCAGAGCTTTGGAAACTTCAAGTGATGTGCAAGTGCTGCAAGCAGACCTAGATAGATTATCAAAATGGGCAGCAGAATGGCAGATGAGATTCAATGTTGATAAATGTAAGGTGATGCATTTGGGGTTTAATAATCCCTGTGCCACCTACACCATAAATAACTCTGTGTTGAGTGCATCTGTAATGGAAAAAGATTTGGGGGTTCTGGTTGATAACAGACTTAGCTATAGCAAACAATGCCAGGTAGCAACGGCTAGAGCTAGCAAGATATTGTCTTGTATAAAGAGGGGAATAGATTCAAGAGAGAAAAATATTATTCTCCCTCTTTACAAGGCACTGGTAAAGCCTCATTTAGAATATGCGGTGCAGTTTTGGAATCCCATATACAAAAGGGACATCTTGGAAATTGAGGCAGTTCAGAGAAGGGCAACTAAATTAATAAGGGGAATTGAGGGGCTTGAATATGCAGGCAGATTAGACAAGTTAGGGCTGTTTACATTGGAGAAGCGACGTTTTCGTGGGGACATGATAATCTTATACAAATATATTAATGGGCCATACAATGAACTCTTTGGTGCACTGTTTACTAATAGGTCATATCAGAGGACTCGTGGACATCCTTTAAGGAAAGAAATTTCACCTTCAGGTTAGGAAAGGTTTCTTTACATACATAATACCTTATCCCAGTTGACATTCTGAAGAGCTACGTTTACCCTGGGAAAATTTGCTTTCCTGAAATGAAAAGTCTTTGTTAACCCATCATACTTTTCCTTTCGATAACATACACCAAACAACACTATTTCACATGGTCACTATTCCCTAAGCCTCCAGCTGCCTTTATATCTTTAATACTCTCCACAATGTTAGCTATTACCAGATCAAACAGAGCTCCTTTTCTAATAGGAACTTCAGCCCCCTGTGAGAGAAAATTATCCTGCAGCAAATTCAGGAACTCATCGCAATTTTCTTTGTTGGCAGTTCCACTCCCCCATCAATGTCAGGGTAATTAAACTTGCAGCCCTTACCAACTGCATATGAAGCTGTCTCACCTCTTCTCTGCTAGCATTTGGCAGCTTATAGCAGACACCAACATTGATATTACCCCCTTTCCTGTTGCCTAATTCCACCCATATTGCTTCCACTTTAACATCCATATAGCCAGTTATCTCTTCTTTTAAATTTGGCTTCAATTCTTTTTTTAACATAAACACATACTCCTCCCCCTTTGCTTTTTTGTCTGTCCTGCCTAAACAAGGAGTATCCTTCTAAATTTACAGAAATGGTTCACGTGTACCAGTACATAACGTTATATATTTCATCACATGCCCATGTAGCTTGGCATTGGGATGACCACCACCACTTTCTGTGAGAGAATGGCCAACCATAGGGCATCAATTAGAAATGTAATGGAAGGAGAAAAAGGAGAAATAAGTAGTAAATTTGGGGGCATGGCTGTTGCGAGGCCATCTCCCCTAAGGGCCTCAATGAACAGTGGGCTCTGCAGTGTTTTTTTAATGAAAATATGAGGACAGTTTATGGGTTGGATTAGCATTTTCTTATGGGACATAATAGGTCCAAAAGGGTAGGTGCCTATATATTTGGTATACTTGTGTAATGCATCATGTTCTGCGTCCTCCTCCATATTTGTTCATATTCTATACTCTGTCTGACAGTGTCTCGCGATGTACTGAGAGGTTGCTTAGAAACGAGTAGACGCCACCTGTGAAGTGTGTCATGAACGTGTATGCACACTAAGGGTGGCCTGTCCTGGGATGACGGGCTAGACAAGCACCATGTGGCGCCTTGTGGATGATGTAAACCATGTGTTTAGACATGGGAAGCCAGGTTATTATAGGCCCAATTGGAATATGGATAAGCTTTGATAAAGGTATCATAAGGATATCATTTTAATGTGAATATTTTTATATGGTGGTATGCACTATGGGGGTTGGGGTGTAGGAGGTTTTAAATAAGAGTATGTGGGTGTTACTTTTCCGAGGATGGCTCCTGTGAGAGCAGAAACGTGTCAAAGCATCTTGTGCAATAAACATTAATCTTTTTCTTCAAAGTCCCGTGAGTGCTATCTTTTCAAACTTCCAAAGAATTTGTAAATATATATATATATACATATATGAGAGAGAGAGAGGCTGCTTCTAAATTATATTTGTAATGCTTTTTAAGCTGTTATTATCTGTTAGTACTTTTGCCTACCTACCATCCCTGCTAAATTGGCCACTCACACAACCAGGTTTTCATTTCTTCTCGTCAATAACCCACAGCTAAAAAATAAAGGAAATTGGGCTGTAAATTAAGAATATATTAAGATTCCCTTAGCAAGCGCTGTATTAGTATTTATTTTGACCACCTACATATTTAGTTAAAAATTCTTTGCTAATTTCTTTTCATTTTTTCATTCCACAAGACTTTATTACCACAAAGGGTGGCTTTTAAAGCAAAATTACAGTCAATTCTAAAAAACACGCAAGTTTCAGGGGTAATTAGGGGATAACAACACTTCCTCGTGGGCAAAGTCTTAAAAAGTTGCATGGCTGCTCCCATAAAACATGGCTACTAACTAGAAAACTGAAACAATTGCAATAAACAATAAGCATTAATCAAATTGGTAAAAAATCAAAAATGAGAATGAGCAATAAGCCCACAATACTAATAAGCAGACACTGGAAATCAGAACAGAAGGAAGTCTCTACACAAACCAATTTCCTATATGCACAGACAATTTTAACATCGTTTATAGGTAACACTGACTACCACTGCTGTAAAGCTAGTACAATTATCTCTAGTGCTGCCAGGGACAATTAGCTTACAGTAAATATTCTAATCAGCAGCTAGAAAACAAAAAACAAAAAGTAAAATATGCAGGTACCGATTTAACCTCTACATTTTTCTTTTGAAAGAAAAACCAAATACCTCTTGAAGTCCAATGGAATAGGTTCCATGGTTCACAGTTTTCTCAAAAGATTGAAATTCTTGTAAAGCTGTTTGGCTAAATGCCTATAGCCTTCACCAAAGATGATAACTTGAAAAAGATAATTCTATTATCACACCTTTTATTCCTGATTATAATCCAAAAGGAGATTGATCACATCCACATGCTTTCCAAAATACAAAAAAGTACCTTGTTAACCTGCCCTTATAGACACATATAAGAAAGCCCTCCAGATATAACCCACCAAGTATTCTCACAATACCTGCACCTTGTAAGTAGAGATGGACAAACTTTCGAAAGTTACTATATGGAAAGTTTTAAAGTTCGAAAACTGACCCATTAAAGTCAATGGGAGTCAAATAGTTCGAAAAGTTCGAATGTAATACAATTAAAATAAAGTAACTTAATGTAAATGGCTGTGGGACCTGGGAAATGGTCTGGGGAACACATTCGAATATCCAGGACTTTCGAAAACTCAATTTTACTCTCACGCGCGCTACTTTTGAGCTCCCGCGTTCAAACATTCGATATTTATCCCATAAACTACTCGCGGATTCGAGAATTCGATATTTAGTCGCGTATTGGTATAATAGACATTTTACTTGTGGATTCGAGAATTTGGTATTTACTCGCGTATAGGTATAATAGACATTTTACTTGTGGATTCGAGAATTCGATATTTAGTCGCGTATTGGTATAATAGACATTTTACTTGTGGATTCGAGAATTTGGTATTTACTCGCGTATTGGTATAATAGACATTTTACTTGTGGATTTGAGAATTTGGTATTTACTCGTGGATAGGTATAATAGACATTTTACTCGCAGATTCGATATTTACTCGTGTATTGGTATAATAGACATTTTACTCGCAGATTCGATAATTCGATATTTACTTGCGTATTGGTATAATAGACATTTTACTCGCATATTCGCATGCATCGAACGTTCGAACTTTCGATAATTATCGAAAGTCTGGAAAATATCGAAAATAGGGGTCACGGGATAGTTTGAGAAGTCCGAGTCCATTCAAACTCGAATAGTTCGGCTCGGGTTTGAGTTGGAGTTCTAGTCCATCTCTACTTGTAAGCAGCTATCCAGGAACTTTCCAGAAAAAGCTGCATTAGTTCCCCATAAAATGCAATACATGTTGCTGTGTTTAGAGTACTAGGCAGTGACGGCATGTGTAGTTTTATGGGTCTATAACAAGGGTTATCCCTCTTACAGTCAGACTTCCTTTAGCCTTATAGGCCATATATAATGGAATGTTATATCATTATGACTGGGCTGATCTTTTTGTCATCATTCTTTACCCTAATGTTAGCAGTTTGTACTGCTGCTGTGCTCAGTATTATCAGTATAACTGATCATATGTAGGGCCAGCATTAATCTTTTTATAGCACGTTAAAGGACAACTTAACTCTGATTTAGATTTTTTTTAGCAAGCCTTTATATGAATTGTCTAATGTAGTGGGAGTCATGATTATTTTTACCTCCCGATGTTGAGCCAAATGAAAATATTCTGTTGTATAAGCTGCACTTGTGCAATTCCATCTCCCAGCTCTTCTGCTATGTCCCTGATGGTCTTGATCTCTTATAAGACACACATAAAGTAGAAGAAGCAGAGAAAGCTAGCAGCCAGTGTGTATAAATACATCATTAAAGGGCATCTCCACCCCCCACAAGTATCAAGTATTGTACACGCAATGTGGTGGGAGGGAGGAGCATAACGCCACTGCGCATGCTAGAAACCAATAGGAGAAACATGTACAAGGTGGGAACGGATTGCACCAGGGAAAGGCTCCAACTCTTTAGTTCCCTAGACTTTTTTAATTATCCATAGAGAAGGGCAGGGTTTTAAAGCAGCATTACAAGGAGAATAAAATGGATGTGCACCAGACCTCTATTTTGCTTGTGAGGTTATCATTCATCCAGGTCATATCGTTGTATTCAATTAGATCACACATGTCAAACTCAAGGCCCGGGGCCGAATCTTGCCCTTCTGGCTGTTGTTGTGGCCCCCAGTGACTGTACAGAATCCAAGATGGCCGCTATCCATTGTGGCAGTCCCAAGTAGTGGCGTAAATATAGATCTGCCTCTAGATACCGCAATCATCCATAGGCAGAGGTCCCAGCGAAAAGAGTGTGGCTTCACACCCATTCTCTGCCAAGAACCAGCACTAGGCACAAGCATGACCGAGTCCCAATCCTGTATCTAAAAAAAAAAATTCGTCCCACCACTTTGTCGTGTCTTTTGATTTTGGACCCTTATGTTATTGAGTTTGACACCCCTGAATTAGATCAAACTGGACTTGAAGTTTAGTTCTTGAAGACGTTTCGCTAGTCATCCGACTGGCTTTCTCAATTCAGAATGACTTGTACAAGAATCTGTGGCAATTATGTACCCTGGAAAATCCCAATTAGCATATCACAGCCAGGTGTTAAGGGAGTGATTGGATAGTGGTAAGAGGTGTTATGGAACGCCCAGAGTAAGGTGTCAAAACAGCATTGTACATGGCAGACAGTTGGTGTGAACCCCCCACCCTCTATTTAGGCTTGATTTCTTTATTTCACAATAATGGCCTCCTTAACACCTCTCTTGAAACAGTCACGTTCCTTTGCCAATATGTTAACATTACAATCTTCAAAGGTATGTCCTTTATTCTTAAAGGAACACTAAACACATTAAAATGACTAAGTGCCATTCATTTCTATTATTCACAGGAATTGGCGCGCATGCGCCTAAGCTAGGGCGCGTGGTCGGGACAGAGCGGCTGTCAGAGACTGAGCGGCTGCGAGTGGAGCGCGGGGTAAGGTAAGTTCCTGGTCCCCCGATCGTCATATATTCACAGGGAGGTGAGAATAAGCGTTCTCACCTCCCTGTGAATAATAGAAACGAATGGCACTTAGTCATTTTTAAAAAATATTGGAGTTTACAGGTCCTTTAAGATGCAGGTACAAGGCTAAGTACTTACCCAAGGAAGCTCTTCTGTGCTGGGCCATATGTTGATGCAGTTGCTGTTTGGTCTCCCCCACATACAAATCAGAGCATTCTTCACTGCACTGCACTTGTATATGATATTGCTGTTTTGACACTACACTGGGCGTTCCTATAACACCTCTTAGCCACTATCCAATCATGCCCTTAACACCTGGCTGATATGCTAATTGGGATTTTCCAGGGTACATAATTGCCACAGATTCTTGTACTAGTATTCTGAATTGAGAAAGCCAGTCGATGACTAGCGAAATGTCTTCAAGAACTAAACTTCAAGTCCAGTTGATCTAATTGAATACAACAGATAGAACTTATTTTGTGTTTTTATTTATAGTAAATTTATCTCTAGATGCACTCCATAATGTGTTGATGTATATATTATTATTATTGTGGGTTAACATCTTAACGTCTTCCGTTGCGCTTTAAAATTAAATGTATACATTCACATTAGGCCCTGCCCCGAAGAGCTTACAATCTAAGCACATTTATATGACACATACAGCCTATCAGCAAGCACGGGAGAACATACAAACTCCCTGCAGATTAGTCCAAATTCAAACCCAGGACTTTAGCGCTGCTATACATCAGTGCTAACCACTGAGCCACCATGTTGCCCATATATGAGTCTTTTTGAAAAGATAGCACTCACAGGACTTGCCGAAAAAAAATTATCTTTATCGCACAAGATGGCCCCAACCCCCATAGTGCATACCACCATATAAAAAATGTATATTAAAATAATATCCTTACTATACGATATTAAAGCTTATCCATACTTAATCGGCCCTATAGTAACCCAGTTCCGGGTCTAAACACATCGTTTGCATATCACTGAGGCACCACACGGCACTTGTCTAGTCTGTCATCCCAGGACGTACCACCCTCAGTGGGTGAACATACGACACACTTGCCAGTTGGCGTCATCATGACTAGTCAGTACATCATGTGAAATGTACAATATTGAGGAGGATGCAGAACATGATGGGATCTAATGTGGCCCTATCCTTTGCTAATTTATATATGGAAACCTTTGAGAAAGAACACATTCAGGGCTATGTACGATAGCCGTATTGCTCTCTGTGCCTCCACTAGGCTCTCAGTGCAAAGCGAATGAGGTTTTTCATGCGAGACTAACAACGCATATCTGCTGGCATTAAAGTTTCTATCTTAAAGAGCCGTTATCAGCTCGGTACACACTTGAGGCGGTTGCGTGACACATTTTTTCCGTACCACCGCCAAAAACTTTTAGTTAGTCTTAAATCACGTTAACCCTGGTACATGGCTTAACGTGACATTAAGATGGAAAAAGGTGTTAGTGGCTTTCGGTACAAGCCGATTGTATTCAAGCAGGAGTCAAACATTTTATATATGGTACATCAATGATATGTTCTTTATTTGGAAAGGGGGATGGAATGCAGCTCACCAATTTGTAGCAGAGATTATACACTTGATACCACAAAAATTACAAGAAACCAATATAGAGTTCCTAGATCTTAAAATCTTTAAGTAAGGGAATAAATAAAGTTCTCACAGTGAAAACCCCTTTACGAACTTGAAGCCTCTTCAAGTCTTAAGGGATGCCCATGTGTCCTCTGACAGCTCTATTGGTGAACAATGCCCCAGATATTTTATTGTATGGCCGTTAATGTATTATACAGAGTAAATCATATCCCCACGCAAGCACCTTTCTGTAGCGTACATAATGTTAACTTATCCAGTCTCTTTCATATTCAAGCTCCCCCATCCCCTTATTAATTTAGTTGCCCTTCTCTGAACCCTTTCCTATCAAAGATGTCTTTTTTGTAACAAGGATTCCAAAATTGAAATGCATATTCCAAATAGGCTACCAATGCTTTGTAAAGAGGAAGAATAACATTTTCTCCCTTGAATCCATACCTCTGTTTATACAAGACAATACCATGCTGGCTCTAGCTGTTGCTGATGGCACTGCATGCTACCTTTATGTTTGTTATCCACCAAAACTCCAAAATCCCTTTCCAACAAGAATTCACTTAACACAGAGCCATTTATAGTATAAGCAGCAAGGATTTTTAAATCCAAAATGCATCAACTTACATTATTCAACATTAAATCTCATCTGCCACTTAGCAGCCCAATTTGACATTCTATTTAGATTCCCCTGCAACGATTGCACATCCTCTGAAGTTTTTAATGGTTGACAAAGTTTTGTGTCATCAGCAAAACGCAAAAACCTTGCTGACAATACCCACTCCAAATCATTAACAAACAGATTAAATAGAAGCGGCCTCAACACACAACCCTGTGCCACCCCACTTAGCACTTAGTACTATTGATGAAGTCCCATTAACAAATACTCTCTGCGTCCTATTCATTAACCAATTTTCTATCCATGTACAAATGCATCCCCAGCCCAACGACCTTAGCTTAACATTAGTGACCTATGGGGGGCTGTATCAAAAGGCTTTGTCACAGTCTAAATTTCTACTAACTTCCTCATAAAAGCCAAGCAATTTAGTTTGACAAGATCTATTCCTCCTTAATCCATGCTAGTTACTTCTATAATGTAAGTCCTTGAAACATACTCTAAAATGTGTTCCCTTATTAAATTTTTCAATATCTTCCCACCACTGAAGTTGAACTTACAGGCCTGTAATTACCCGGCTGTGAACGACTAAACTTTTTGAATATGGAATAACATCAGCTTTTTTCCAATCCAAAGGCAAACATCCAGAAATGTGGGAATCTGCAAAAATAAGAAACAATGGCCTAGATAAAACTGAACTTAGCTCCCTAAAGAAGCGAGGAGATTTTTAATATTTACCTTATTTAGTTGTTTCTGTACCATATCCTCAGTTAACCAAAGTGCACTTGCATCTTTAATACCATTATTGGTACATATATGATATCTATACTTCTATAGTGTATACAGAGGGAAAAAAACATATTTAAGACATTTGCTTTATCGCCATCCTCCATAACTAATTTATTAGTATTGTATGTAGTATGTATGTATGTTAAACAGGAATTAAAGCCAAATTTAAAAGATGGAATAGATGGGGGAGTAAACGATACGGCAGAAACAATATGGGTGGAACTGTGTACAGAAAGCAAGAAGGTAGGGAAATTAATTGTTGGAGTATGTTATAAGCCACCAAATGCCGGGGAGGAGGTGGAAATGAATCTACATATGCAGTTGGCGAAGGCTGCTGGTATGGGGCATGTGGTTATGGGGGATTTTAACTACCCTGACAGATTGGAGTAAGGGAACTGCCAGCACCTCAAAAGGTATAAAGTTCTTAAATTTCCTATATGAGCATTTTCTTTCACAGATGGTAGAAGTTCCTACTAGACAGAATGCGTTGTGGATCTGGTGATATCTAATAACCCTGAGCTCATTTTGGAGATGAAGGTAATTGGAAGCTTACGGAATAGTGACCATGATATAGTGTCATTTAATATAGGTTGCAAAAAACTAAAGTGCACTGGGTTAACAAAAACTTTTAACTTTAGGAAAGCTAATTTTATGCTGTTAAAGGACGTCCTGCTCATAGACTGGGGGGAATTGTTTCTAGGTAAAGATACAGAGCAGATGTGGACCACTTTTAAAGGGATATTAAACTATTATATTTCTAAATCTGTACCTTTAGGGAACAAGTGTAAAAAAATTAGGTCCTCTCCTGCATGGCTTAATGCTCAGGTAAAAAGGGAAATGGAAAAAAAGAAAAAGGCTTTAAAATTTTTAAAACAGAGGGAACAGAACCAGTTAAAGGGAGTACAAAAGCTGTAATAAAGAGTGAAGAAAAGCAATTAAACCAGCTAAAATAGAAAACGAAATACGGATTGCCGAACAAAGCTAGTCCAACCCCAAATGTTTTTTAAGTATATAAATGGTAAAAAGATGAGGACTGAGAATGTGGGACCATTAAATAATGGGGCTGAGGTGGTTGTAGAGGATGCCGAAAAGGCTAATTGCTAAACAGTTTTTTTACATCGGTTTTTACTGTTGAAAATCCTTGTCCTTACAGTAGGGATTGTAATAAATGCAGGGAGAAAGAAATGAAGAGTATCACATTGGCTAAAAGAGGATATGGTACGGAACAATTAGACAAAGTTAATATCAATAAACCCCAGGACCAGATGAATTGCATCCTCGGATTTTAAAAGAGCTTAGTTCAGTTCTATCTAGACCACTGTTTCTCATCTTTTCAGATTCGCTTTGGTCTGGGGATGTGCCGCTGGATTGGAAAAAAGCCAATGTAATACCATATTCAAAAAAGGTAGTCGTTCACAGCCTGGTAACTATAGACCGGTAAGCCTAACATCAGTGGTAGGGAAGGTGCTGGAAACTTTCTTACGGGATCATATCCTTGACTTTGTCTCCAGAGCTCATCTTATTAGTAGTAGTCAGCATGGATTTATGAGAAATAGATCATGCCAGACAAATTTAATTGGTTTTTATGAAGAAGCGAGTAAGAAGTTAGATTCAGGCACAGCAGTGGATGTGGTATATTTGGATTTTGCGAAAGCTTTTGATACTGTGACATAGGCGACTAATGTATTAACTGAGGACTGTTGGCCTTGAAGAAAACATTTGTTCATGGATAGAGACTGGTTATTGGATCGCAAACAGAGAGTGGTGGTAAATGGAGCTACATCTATGTGGGCTAAAGTTCTAAGCGGAGTGCCTCAGGGTTCTGTACTGGGGGCCGCTTCTGTTTAGTCTGTTTATAAATGAATTAGAAGGGGGCACTGAGAGCAAGGTTTCAGTGTTTGCTGATGACACTAAACTATGCAGAGCTTTGGAAACTTCAAGTGATGTGCAAGTGCTGCAAGCAGACCTAGATAGATTATCAAAATGGGCAGCAGAATGGCAGATGGAGTTCAATGTTGATAAATGTAAGGTGATTCATTTGGGGTTTAATAATCCCTGTGCCACCTACACCATAAATAAACTCTGTGTTGAGTGCATTCGTAATGGAAAAAGATTTGGGGGTTCTGGTTGATAACAGATTAGCTATAACAACAATGCCAGGTAGCAACGGCTAGAGCTAGCAAGAATTGTTGTATAAAGAGGGGAATAGATTCAAGAGAGAAAAATATTATTCTCCTCTTTACAAGGCACTGGTAAGCCTCATTTAGAATATGCGGTGCAGTTTGGAATCCCATATACAAGGGACATTGGAAATTGAGGCAGTTCAGAGAAGGGCCACTAAATTAATAAGGGGAATGGAGGGGCTTGAATATGCAGGCAGATAGACAAGTTAGGTGCTTACATTGGAGAAGCGACGTTTTCGTGGGGACATGATAACCTTATACAAATATATTAATGGGCCATACAATGAACTCTTTGGTGCACTGTTTACTAATAGGTCCTATCAGAGGACTCGTGGACAATCCTTTAAGGTTGGAAGAAAAGAAATTTCACCTTCAGGTTAGGAAAGGTTTCTTTAACATACATAATACCTTATCCCAGTTGACATTCTGAAGAGCTACGTTTACCCTGGGAAAATTTGCTTTCCTGAAATAAAAAGTCTTTGTTAACCCATCATACTTTTCCTTCGATAACACACCCAAACAACACTATTTCACATGGTCACTATTCCCTAAGCCTCCAGCTGCCTTTATATCTTTAATACTCTCCCACAATGTTAGCTATTACCAGATCAAACAGAGCTCCTTTTCTAATAGGAACTTCAGCCCCTGTGAGAGAAAATTATCCTGCAGCAAATTCAGGAATCACTCGCAATTTTCTTTGTTGGCAGTTCCACTCCCCATCAATGTCAGGGTAATTAAACTTGCAGCTTACCAACGCATATGAAGCTGTCTCACTTCTCTGCAGCATTTGGCAGCTTATAGCAGACACCCACTTGATATTACCCCCTTTCTGTTGCCTAATTCCACCCATATTGCTTCCACTTAACATCATATAGCCAGTTATCTCTTCTTTAAATTTGGCTCAATTCTTTTTTAACATAAACACATACTCCTCCCCTTTGCTTTTTTGTCTGTCCTGCCTAAACAAGGAGTATCCTTCTAAATTTACAGAATGGTTCACGTGTACCAGTACATAACGTTATATATTCATCACATGCCATGTAGCTTGGCATTGGGTGACCACCACCACTTTCTGTGAGAGAATGGCCAACCATAGGGCATCAATTAGAAATGTAATGGAAGGAGAAAAAGGAGAAATAAGTAGTATAAATTTGGGGGCATGGCTGTGCGAGGCCATCTCCCCTAAGGGCCTCAATGAACAGTGGGTCTGCAGTGTTTTTTAATGAAAATTGAGGACAGTTTATGGGTTGGATTAGCATTTTCTTATGGGACACATAATAGGTCCAAAAGGGTAGGTGCCTATATATTTGGTATACTTGTGTAAGATCATGTTCTGCGTCCTCCTCCATATTTGTTCATATTCTATACTCTGTCTGACAGTGTCTCGCGATGTACTGAGAGGTTGCTTAGAAACGAGTAGACGCCACCTGTGAAGTGTGTCATGAACGGTATGCACACAAGGGTGGCCTGTCTGGATGACGGGCTAGACAAGCAACATGTGGGCGCCTTGTGGATGATGTAAACCATGTGTTTAGACATGGGAAGCCAGGTTACTATAGGCCCAATTGGAATATGGATAAGCTTTGATAAAGGTATCATAAGGATATCATTTTAATGTGAATATTTTAATATGGTGGTATGCACTATGGGGGTTGGGGTGTAGGAGGTTTTAAATAAGGTATGTGGGTGTTACTTTTCCGAGGATGGTCCTGTGAGAGCAGAAACGGGTCAAAGCATCTTGTGCAATAAACATTGATCTTTTTCTTCAAAGTCCCGTGAGTGCTATCTTTTCAAACTTCCAAAGAATTTGTAAATATATATATATATACATATATATATGTATATATATATATATGTATATATATGTATATATATATATATATATATATATATATGAGAGAGAGAGAGAGAGAGAGAGGCTGCTTCTAAATTAATTTGTAAGCTTTTTAAGTGTTTATTATCTGTTAGTACTTTTGCCTACACCATCCCTGCTAAATTGGCCACTCACACAACAGGTTTTCATTTCTTCTCGTCAATAACCCACAGCTAAAAAATAAAGGAATTGGGCTGTAAATTAAGAATTATTAAGATTCCCTTAGCAAGCGCTGTATTAGTATTTATTTGACCACCTACATATTTAGTTAAAAATTCTTTGCTAATTTCTTTTCATTTTTCATCCACAAGAACTTTATTACCACAAAGGGTGGCTTTTAAAGCAAAATTACAGTCAATTCTAAAAAACACGCAAGTTTCAGGGGTAATTAGGGGATAACAACACTTCCTCGTGGGCAAAGTCTTAAAAAGTTGCATGGCTGCTCCCATAAAACCTGGCTACTAACTAGAAAACTGAAACAATTGCAATAAACAATAAGCATTAACAAATTGGTAAAAAATCAAAATGAGAATGAGCAATAAGCCCCACAATACTAATAAGCAGACACTGGAAATCAGAACAGAAGGAAGTCTCTACACAAACCAATTTCCTATATGCACAGGCAATTTTAACATCGTTTATAGGTAACACTGACTACCAATGCTGTAAAGCTAGTACAATTATCTCTAGTGCTGCAGGGACAATTAGCTTACAGTAAATATTCTAATCAGCAGCTAGAAAACAAAAACAAAAAGTAAAATATGCAGGTACCGATTTAACCTCTACATTTTTCTTTTGAAAGAAAAAACCAAACCTCTTGAAGTCCAATGGAATAGGTTCCATGGTTCACAGTTTTCTCAAAAGATTGAAATTCTTGTAAAGCTGTTTGGCTAAATGCCTATAGCCTTCACCAAAGATGAGAAACTTGAAAAAGATAATTCTATTATCACACCTTTTATTCCTGATTATAATCCAAAAGGAGATTGATCAATCCACATGCTTTCCAAAATACAAAAAAGTACCTTGTTAACCTGCCCTTATAGACACATATAAGAAAGCCCTCCAGATATAACCCACCAAGTATTCTCACAATACCTGCACCTTGTAAGTAGAGATGGACAAACTTTCGAAAGTTACTATATGGAAAGTTTTAAAGTTCGAAAACTGACCCATTAAAGTCAATGGGAGTTGACAAATAGTTCGAAAAGTTCGAATGTAATACAATAAAATAAAGTAACTTAATGTAAATGGCTGTGGGACCTGGGAAATGGTCTGGGGAACACATCGTATCCAGGACTTTCGAAAACTCATTTACTCTCACGCGCGCTACTTTTGAGCTCCCGCGTTCAAACATTGATATTTATCCCATAAACTACCGCGGATTAGAGAATTCGATATTTACCGCGTATTGGTATAATAGACATTTTCTTGTGGATTCGAGAATTTGGTATTTACTCGGTATAGGTATAATAGGAAATCCTTTAGTGTCCCCTAGACTGTATTTCAGCCTTGCAGGAGAACCATAAGCAGCAGAAGAAGAGGAATAATTTAAAGGGCATGCCACCCCAAAACTATAATTTCCCCCTCTACTGGCCCCACTCTGTTGCTCATAAAAATCCTACCTTGCTTCTCCTATAATGTTTTCCCCAAAGTCCCAAAAACTGGCCACCAGGAGCCTAGCAGAATCCATATAGGACTCTGCCTCCTGTCTCTCCTCTGGGAGTTTTTGCCCTCCCCCCCTCAGTCTCCCTCCCTCTCCCACCGTTTTGGTCTCCCTCCACCTAGCATAAATTACTTTTAATATGTGTAGGGCTGCCTCCCCCAGCCCCAACCACATATTATAATTGCCAGAAACTCCCCCAATCTTTACTTACCTCCCTCGGCTGCCTCTCAGCCAATCACAGACATGGCTGCCGGTTGCGCCCCCTGCTTGCAGTTCCATGCAAGCAGAAGGCTGGGCATTGCGGGGAGGGTAGAGGGATGGAAGTAATGATTTCTGGCTAATATAAATGCGGTTGGGGCTAGGGAAGGAAGCCCTACAACATATAAAAAAATGTTTAGAAGGGTGACATACCCTTTAACACTACATTGTGGGCTCAGCATTGGGGCAAATTTCAGTTTGGGATGGACATGCCCTTTAAAAGATATTCACTATATGTGGCTCAACATCACAAGGTCAAAAATAACCCACTACATCCCATGAGTTAAAATACACAGGTTCCTTACTAGCATATTAAATCCCTTTAACCTTTCAGAGAAGCCAAGGAATCCCCTTTCTCATATTTTACAATTAGCAGTTTTAAAGGCATGCCCACCTTAAACCAAAGACTTGTTAGTTATCTGCCCACAACCCTGACTGCTATTTTACCAGTTTATACATGCATTTGTAACCAGATATTTAATGATAAGAATATTCCTTTCTGGCTTATTCACTCTGCTCAATTTGCTTTAATATGCTTTATCATGCACAGAGGAGGCAATAGGTGAAACAGCAGTCAATCATTGGTTATGATGTAATTTATCACAGCCTAGATTGACTGCAAGGAGGGAGGGGCCAGCTTTACTTGCCAGAATAAAGACAAGAAAAGGCGATGCACACAGAGGCGCTATCGTCTCTCCCTTGCAATCGCTCGAGTGTGAGTTACTTTCGATATCGCCTCCAAAATGGAGTTTCACTGTTTCAGGACTTTAAAACCAACCATTGGTGTGCAGTTTACTTCCACGTTTTCTGCCACGGGCTCTTGGTGCATCTGGCTGAAAGTATCCTAAATATCTGGTTAGTAATGCAGGTAATAAAGTGAAAAATATATCAGGTGGGGGCAGGTACTTGACAATTAACCATTTTGTGGACATGACCAGTAAAGGGCAAAGTGGGTTCCAAACAAGCAAGTATGGGTTAAATATAAACCTGAATCTTTCCAAAATGGATCACATCTCTGGCAGCAATATGTGAGAAATTATCTGTAATAAGAAGGCTTCCATCTTGTTGCAGTATAACCCACAGCACATGTAGTCTTCAAAGATCCTGTGAGCATGTGCAACTATTGACCATGCCATCTGACCACACTATCACCATCTCTATGCAGATGTTTTTGTACAGATTTCTCCACACCATAAGACTTAAAAGCTGCTTGATACTCTGTAGATTTTCCAACCAGCAAGCATTGGAGACACCTTACCAGGAACTGAAAGATAACTTGTTTCTTGTATAGAAGAATGTGTGGAGATTTTTTTTAAAAAAAACTATACACTAATAAATCTCTGTTCTGTGTCTGAGAGGCAGGATCTGCTTTAACAGATCTGTGGTTAACCAGATATTTGATCTGTAAATGATTGGCTGTCAGCTCTAGGGGGCAAGGCTGCAACTTTCTGTTTTGATCTGCTGTGCACCAGAGAGCATCTGAAGTGTAATGGACCATGTAGACTTCCAACAAAAGAAATAGTGGATTATGGGAGCTGACCTCTAGCACCCACAGGTTAATTTTGTGAATCAAAAAAAGCCACAGCAAATGGAGAGAAGTGAGGCAGAGATTGATTTATCCTTTGCTCTACTATTCGGACAATGCTGTCTGGTGACTTTAGTTCCCTTAAAATATTTGCAGAAGTTAGTACTCATAAATGAAAAGTGAACTAAAAAAATAAAGAATTAACGTATAGCTACAATTATTGTAAATTTACAAGTGAGATGAGAACAAGTTTTCCTAATTTCTGGTTTCTTTACTATCAAATCCTCCCAACAGATTCGCACTGGTATGCTGCCTGTAAGTATTTAGCAGTGTCTTCAGGCTCTTATATTATTATTATTTATTTTATAGGCCAACATCTTCTGTGGTGCTTTACAAACAATAGTCATACATTACATACAGGGTAATACGTGTTATACAAAGTAAGTCATACAATAGGAGAGAGGACCCTGCCCAAAGAGCTTACAGTCTAGAGGATATGGGGGTGAGACATAAGGTGACGGGAATCGGTAGGCTGTAAATGAATTGTCAGTGGAGCGTGAAAGGCGGGTTGGATCATATTGGGTAGTAAGAGGGGGAATGTTTTATATCTTCATGTACATGTATGGATTATAAAGTTAGAACACATACGCAAACTGACCAACCTCACGTATGGTGATTGGTCAGAAGGGTTCCCATAAAAGTAATGATTGTATTGGCTCTCTCTACTTAAAGGGAGCCCATAGCAACTCACAGAATGTTTCTGTCACTGCTAATGAATACAAGGCTAATGGCTGAGTTCATGGCATTGTGGTCTATTTGGCACATACACCTTGTGGTGTTAGACAAATCCTATCAGATGCCATCAGAACTGACTGGCAGCATTCCAGTGCAGAAAACTGATGGAGGACTAATACATGGGAAGTAAGTTTGCAATAATCTTTCTTGTACAGAGAGCCATCTTTGTGGATGCCTACATCATTAGGCACTTTGCCTTTAACAACTGCCATCTTCATGGAAGAGTATATAAGAGTAAACAGATAAAATAGTGCTAACATTTGTTTAACCTGTTTTCAAAAACTTCCAGTGCTTAACCACAGCGTAAGGCAAAGCCTCCCACCCCCAACGCAAAAAAAAAAGATAAAAAAAGCTAAAACAAAGAAAAATCTTTCTCTCAGCCAATCACAGCCCGGCTGCCGGTGGCCCCCTGCTTGATTACGACAGGAAGGGGAGCCAGACAAAGCAAATCAGAAGCATGTTGCTCACTTTCTGCGATAGCAGATATTGATACATAGTCCCATTTATTTGCTATTAACCACCCATTTTGCCACCAGATCTGTCTTCAGCTGACATGCAGAGTCAGCATCACTGTTATGAGTAGCTGTTCTCTATACGACTCCATAGGACACTGGAACCTGCATCAGATGATTCCAGAGGCTGCTCCTCAGCCTTGTTTTGAGCTAAAGTAGGGAGCAAGAAAAGGAATTGGAAAAATGTTCATGTCCAGTAGGCTCATAAAAGTTAAAAAGTCTAGTAAACATGGCTGGGGATACCTTACTTGTTTAGACTCTTTTCCCCAGACATGGGTGGGGGGTTTCTTTTGTCCATTAATCCCCACGATTAGTGTATCGTATCCTTCCTTCAAGTTTGTTATAGTGTTGCTCCATTTCATAGAAGTAGTTTTGTTGGAAAGCCCCATCTGTATATTTGTAATCAGTAGTAGATCTTTTCTCTGTAATACTCAGAGAGATCTGGGTATAATTGTTCTGGTATGGAGATGAGAAGTTTTGAATTTGTGCTCCCATGATTGTTGTTTTTGTTGTAAAATCTCATTTGACCAATACGTTCCTTGCGGCTGATTTTGAAGCAAATAGTTTTCTAATAGTGCCGTTGTGTCATTGATCTTTTCCATTGAGTCTTCCTTCTTCCTGTATTTGGGGGCAGCTGGGCCACATGGTCTGCTTTGTTTTTTAGTGTACGGGTGTAGTTGAGGAGCGTTCAATGTGAGTTGGCGCCATCCTGGATTTCGTCCGCGTCGACTTTCTTATGTTGTTTGTTGCTGTGGGCCATATGTCACGCTGACGTGTGATACTGCTTTGTTGTTATGTTTTGGGGCCCCAGACCAGCTTAAACCACGCTGTGTGAGCCTTTGTTGCATTGAGCTACTCTAATGTGCAGCCAATCCGTGTTGGTGCCTGGCTCCGCCTCCCCCACGCAACCCCTTTTTAAAAAGCTGCAAAACTCTGTTGCATTTACTGTAATAGGTATTAGTACCGCTCCAACTTACATACAAATCAAATAAACACAAACCTACAGAACCTGGTTCATAACCCAGGGACTGCCTGTATAGATATCCATGGATGCAAATGAGGGACGTTATTACAAGAAATGTTTTATTTCCTAGACAGGAACCACAGCAGCAAAGAAGAAAGTTATTAAATTAGTTACATGAACAATTCCTGGCGCGGCACCTGTGACTTCTACTAGAATAGTTGCCCTTTGCTGCTCCCTCTGATTAAGTGATCTCTAAAAATCTAGTATTATCCATGTATGGTAATGGAAAGCTAGGGAAATACACGTTTCATAGTTCTATTTCATGTAATAAAAAAAAACACAATGTACTCTGGGTGAACCATGGCACGGGATGGCCGAACTTTCGAAAATCGTCAGGTTCGAAACTTATTTAAAAGTTAAAAGTTGACGAAAAACCGACCCATTAAAGTCATGGGACGGCAAATAGTTTGAAAAGTTCGCAAATAAATAACTAAAATATCTATGCGGTAACATAAGGAAAATGGCTGTGGGACTGGGGAAATGGTCTCGGGAAAACATTGGAATATCCAGGACTTACGAAAAAATTGATTTGTACTCAGACGCATGGCACTTTCGAGTTCTCGCGTTTGAACATCATGCGAAACATACCATGGACGACTCGCGGATTCGATAATTCAATATTTACTCGCGTTATGGTTAAGAGACCTTTGCTCGCGGAATTCGATCCTCGCAGTTGTGTTTTAAAGACATTTTACTCGAGATTCTGTATTTACTCGCGTTAGGTATAATGGACATTTTGCGCAGATTCGATTATTCTCGTAGTTAATGGGACATTTACTCGCATATTAGTTTTATTCAGTATTTACGCGTGTATTGGTTAGTATATCTAGAATTTACTCGCATATATCGATTTTCTGCATTCGATTTTATCCCTTTCCCCATGTCTTCTAATTGCAATCCGGATCTAATTTGAGCCGGGAAAGTTGGTGTTGTAGCCATTCCACTATTTACTTTTCCTAACAGAGAAAACATGGCCACCATGCCAATGGACAGAGTCTAATGGTGGAATATTCGCCGGCGGGGGTTATATGGAATGCCAATCGGCACCCCAACAGGAGCGCAAAGCGCGCATAATACGCCACCTGCCAGAAAAAACTGCAGATGCAAGTTTCTGCAGTGATCTGACCACCTCTCAACTCCCAAAAGAGGTGGTCAGAATCTCAAGCAGGCCAGCGGGGAAATACGTCCAGGACATCAGCAGAATGGCAAGGCAAGTATCAATATTATATATTAATTTTGTCTTGTGATTGGGTTGGTCAAAACACCACCTTTTTGACACCACTATCAGGCGGTCTGCGGCAGATCTTTCTGACAAGCTCTGTCTAAGTATAACCACTATAGTGAAGTTACTGCCTTTTATGGAGAGGAGACAGTGAGAAGCAAGTATGGATTTTTGCATTGGGGCCAGTAGGATCAACCCAAACACTTCGAAAAATTAGCCCGAGTAGCTGTTGCGGCTTGCATGACATGGTCAGATAGGTGACACCAGAAAGGTGCCTCGTGGAGAGAGAGACGAGGCAAGTATGGATTTTTGCATGGGCCAAGTAGGATCAACCCAAACATAGAAAAATTAGCCACAGAGTAGCTGTTTTGCTGCATGACATGGTCAGAGTATTGTGACACCAAAAAGGTGCCTCGTGAGTCAGAAAGAGGAGAGCAACCATAGAAAAATTAGCCACAGGGTAGCGGTTGCTGTTTGGTAGAGCATTTCTAATTTTAAACTGAATGCTGTAGAGCAAGGTATACCTAAATGGCCTACCAATAGAAAAAAATTGCCATTTGCCACGAGCCTGGCTAAGCCCCGAGTGGGAAAATGAGGCAGAAAGGAGCAGTACAGGTGGCCAGGGGCAAGAGGCCTTCAGTCACGGGCATCAGAATAGGGGTGTGTAATGAGATGTGATCCACGCCATTCATCTTGAGAATGTAAGGCGGTCCACATTCTCAGTGGAGAGACGGGTCCTCCTCTCCGTTACAAACACCCCTGCCGACTGAAGGCCATCTCCGAAGGACACTGGATGCTGGGCATGAAAGGACCTCGATGGCAGGACTGTGCACACTCGGGCCATATATACAGCCTCGTACCCAGTAGTCCAGGGGATCCTCAGTCTCTGAGGTGACTACATCGGCCCTGGATCCAATGTAGTCGGATCTGGCGACTGAGGTATTGCCTGGTGTAGAGTTGCCAGTAGATGTGCCTGGCAACTGTGGTTGGAAGAACAGCCTGAAGTTAGCCGCAAGGCCGCCTCCAGAGCTGCTTCTCCTCTTCAGGCACAGGGGGACATGAGCCCTGCTCATTCCCACCTCCGGGCTGTGTAGGCCTGCCAGCACTGGGAAAGAAGAACAGAGGCAATTCCCTGAGATGCAGGAATGAACTCCGACGACTTTACTCTTATAGCGGGGATCTATAAGGTGGCCACCCAGTATGCTCCTTCTCTTTGATGGCTTAATCTGGGGCCCTTGTGTAGAAATGCGAGCATATGCATACCCATTATGCCGCAAAGTGCCGAACGCAGAGGACCCCGTGTCCTCATCGTCACTGAAGACAATAGTGTCGGCTCAACCACTCCCCAACCACAGGATGACATGTGGTACTTGGGGAGGGTGTGTCCCCCTGAGGAATGGTCCTCCTCTCGGTCCAGATCACCTAAATCCCCCTCACTCATCATGGACGGTGCTCTGCACCGTGATCCCGGGCTCAGAAAGCACACGGTGTCTGCGTCCTACTCTCAGTACCTGCTACTCGGCAGCTAGTGCCCTGTCAGAGATGCGCGCAGGGTGTGCTCAAGGAGGAACACCAGTGGGATGGTATCCGCTATGATGGCATCATGCGGCTTACCATTCGGTGGCCTCCTCAAATGGCGCGAGCACACAGCAGGCATCCGAATAAGCAGCCACTGCCTGGGTAAGAGAAATCCAGGTCCCCAGAGCCGATCTAGCCTCATACTTATACAAATAGTCCATGATGGCTCGCCTCTGCTGGAGCAGCCTCAGCAGCATCATAAGACAGTAAGCGGGGGTGGGGGTGTCACAAATCAAGTGGTTCTGCGGCAGACTGTGTGCTGCTGGGACTCGGCCAGATCGAGCTGTGGTGTGTATGACCGCCTGAAGTGACGGACACCCTCCTAGCCATCCTCAGTACTCCTGCAGACCAGGGTACTTGGTGAGGAACAGCGGGACAACCAGGTTGAAAACATGTGCCAGGCAAGGAACATGTGTGACTCTGCCCATGCGAAGGGCAGACAGGATGTTGAGTGGCATTGTCACACACTACCTTGCTATTGAGAGGTGGTGTGGGGTCAGCCACCTCTCAGCCTGCCCTTGCAGTGCTGCCAGCAACACTGCCCGGTGTGGCTCCTATCACCGAGACACAGAAGCTGCATGGCACCGTCTCACCTGGCATGAAGCATAGGCTTGGGGGGCACAGGCTGTCTGGAAGAGGACTCACAGATGAGGAGGGGGGGGGGAGACTGGTATATCACCAATACGTGGGTAACATACATTGGCCGTTGCCGGCTAGAGAATGGCAGGGCGGTAAGAGACATACCGCCGGCGTACTTGTGGACATGCGTCCATAGTAATGTGGACACTCTTGCCCACAACTGTGGTCCAGCGAAGCAGATATATTGCCTGCAGATGGTGGGCAGGGCTGGTACTGCCTTCTGGGCCAAGTACCTCGGCCAGATAGTAGAGGTACCATCTCTGTTTTAAAAATGTTCCTTTTGTCTGGTTTTACTGCATTTCTTTCTGGCCACTAGGGTGGCAATATTCTTAATGTTGTCAGGTTTAGTAGGAACTAAAATTGTTGAGAACAGTTTTGAGGGGACCAGTTTAAGGGGAGGAAGAGGTGGGGCTGATGCAGGGGGTAGCTGGAAAACTTCTGGAGCTGCAAAGGCCTAGTTGCTGAGTAGAACAGATATTAAAGGAGAAGGATACAGGATCTACAGTTCAGCAAGGGATAAGATACTATAAAGGGAGAGACCAAGTCCTGTGTGATCTGTGAGTAACAATGTCTGTGATTTGGAGTGCAATGTCATAGTTCTACCCCACAGCTAATTGTCCAAATTTTGGTTCTGTTGTTCCTCATCTGCAATAAGTTCATCTTCAGCCTGGTTCCCATTAAATAAAATTATTTCAAACAGTATAAGACTTGAGTTATTAAATAGTACCTGTGACACAGGCACCGCCACTGTGGTGTGCCAATGGCACAAAGTCCCTAAATGCTGCACTGTCTACCAGACTGAATGGTAGCAGCTGCACCCGCCAGGAGTTTGGCTAAGCCGGCCGTGAGACGCTGAGCTTGGGGGTGACAATTTCTGCCTCCGCTCCAACTGGGGAAGAGACCTGCCTTATACCTGACGACCCAGCAGCAGTATCAAGAGGCCTCTTAACACCCATGCTGGGGCCAAAGGCTGTCTCTCCTCCCTAACTTCTCACCAGGAAGCCAGCTTGGTGGAGGGGGAGGAGGAACGGTGGCTACCTGGGCACGAGGAAGGAACGCGTGGGTGCCTGCAGTTCCCTAACTGCTGCTCCCAACTTGGCAAAGTGGTGGAGCATCATATGCCTCCTATAGAAGAGGTGCCCAGAGTTGATGCATTCTTCCCACGGCTAACATGCTGCAGGACAGACTGCACACTGCAACCGTGTTGTCAACCGGGAGCCAATGCGAAACTCCCATACGCAGAGCCACCGGCACTGCACAGGAGCAGAGGTCACCTGCCGTTGTGGGGCACTGGCACCAGGTGGCATTGGTGCCGTACCTCCAGAGCAGCGCTAGGTGCACTAGACGCACCGCCTCTGCCCCTCCATGACCCCAGTCCTGCCTCTGGGTTCAGGCTTGTGCTCAACTCTGAGGGCTCCCCCTCAGAGACCACTATCCTCCTCTCTCACTTGTGGTACCCATGAATGATCGGTGACCTCATTGTCCACTTCCACCTCCTCAAATACTGGAGGCTGTGTCACAATAGCAGCAGCAGCATCTGGATCTCACCCTACAATAGTTACTGGCTGCTCTGGACTGCTGCGTGACATCATCAGCCTCCTGTCCCCTGTGCACTGAGCACATTCCTTCGCCTCGGGCGACAGGAAAGATTGTGCATCAGTGCACAGCTCCTCCTCAAGCACACTAGCCCCACACATAGTGTGCGAAAACATATCCTGAGACTCCTCCTCCGGATAGTGGTCATGTGGGCAATGAACTCCTGATAAAGAGGATGATCAGGGTCCATGCCCACTGTAGGAGCCTCAGGTGAGGAAGGAGCAGGCACAGTATCTACAGTAGCGGCTCAGCTGCTCTGTGCCTGTGAGGAGGTGGATGAGGAAGGCTGGGTAATCCACTCTACTACCTGCCTTCCTTGATCAGAAAGGATAGCCCTAGCGTGGCTACCCCTAAACATATCGGGTATAGACACCCGTCTACCCTGTGAAGGGCTAGGTAGCTCCTGGTCAGAGCCTTCAGTAGGCTCTCCTCTCCCTCCACGTTCCGAAGCACCCCTGCTCCTGGCTCTCCATCTTGCCCTGCCAGTCATTCCCTCTCCCAATTTTTGCAAAAAAAAAAAGTATATAAAAAGGGGGGGGGATTCCTTTTGACTCCAAACGGCAATCAGAAAGTATCCCTGGATCAACCAGATCTATATGTATTAATACCAGTAATTCTCAATATTTTTTAGTTTAGAAACTTATCCAGGCCTTTTTAAGCTTTTTAATAAACTGTCCATACCACATCTGCTGGAAGACAGTTCCACAGTTTCACCGTGAGCTCCATGTAAAGAAATTTCCTAACCTGAAGATGAAACTTCTTTTTTTTAACCTTAAAGGATGTCACAGAGTCCTCTGATATGACCAATTAGTAAACAATGCACCAGACAGTTCATGTATGGCCCATTAATAATTTGTATAAGGTATCATGTCCCCACGCAAACGTCGCTTCTCCATAGTAAACAGCCATAACTTGTCTAATCTGCCTGCATATTCAAGCCCTCATTCTCCTTATTAATTTAGTTGCCTTCTCTGAACTGCTTCCATTTCCAAGATGTCCATTGTATATGGGATTCCAAAACTGCACCGCATATTCAAATCAGGCCTTACCAGTGCCTTGTAAAGAGGGAGAATAATATTTTTCTCTCTGAAATTATTCCCCTCTTTATACAAGACAATATCTTGCTAACTCTAGCTGTTGCTACCTGGCATTGTTTGCTATAGCAAGTCTGTTATCTACCAGAACCCCCAAATCTTTTCCATTACAGATGCACTTAACACAGAGTTATTATGGGTGTAGGTGGCACAGGGATTATTAAATCCTAATGCAATCACCTTACATTGTCAACATTGAATCTCATCTGCCATTCTGCTGCCCATTGATAATCTATCTAGGTCTGCCTGCAACACTTGCACATCATTTGAAGTTTCCAAAGCTTGCATAGTTTAGTGTCATCAGCAAACACTAGACCTTGCTCTCAATGCCCCCTTCTAAGTCATTTTAAACAGATTAAACAGAAGTGGCCCCAGTACAGATCCCTGAGGCACTCACGCTTAGAACTTTAGCCCACATAGATGTAGCTCCATTAACCACCACTCTCTGTTTGCATCCAATAACAATTCTCTATCCATGAACAAATGTTTTCTTTAAGGCCTACAACAGTTTATACATTAGTCGCCTATGTGGCACAGTATCAAAAGCTTCACTTGCTTTTAACTTGGCCCCTAATTCTCAGAAATCATTTTTAAGGACCTCATCTCCACCTCTAACTTTGTCATTGGCACCAATGTGATCCTAGACCGCCGGGTCACTCCCAGCCCCACCCAATAATCGTCTATAATGACCACCACATGTCGAACCCTAGCACCAGCGAGACAACACACTGTTTGGCATGCAGGGTCTTGGCGACAGATTACCCTATCTACCCTTCTAATAATGGGAGTCCCTACAACAACCTGCCTATCCTTCTAGCCCCAGTTCTCCCTCCTTGTATGGAGATGGCGTCCCCTGGGTGCTCAAGGGAAAGTAAGCCCGCTCCATAACATGCTGCTTCAGAGCCATCATCCTCCACATCTAAAAATGGCAAATCGTTGGGATCAACCAATGGAAGAAGCGCCCTATCCTTCCGTCCCCTACTTCCCCTGGTGACCATTACAAAATCTATCTTCCTTTACCACCTATCTGCCCCATTCCACCCTCCAGTTTACTGGGCCCCTGCTAGTCCCTGCATTTCCCCCAGGTTTGCCAAGCCCTGCAATGCTGCAAGTTTCCCCTTTAGATTCTGGACCTCAGATTCCAAATGGGCAACCCACTCACATCTGACATATACATAGGACTCTGGGGCGGCTGCTCCAACAAATCCATACATGCGGCAGGATGCACATTGCGTGGCCCCAACAAAATCGTCCATACTAAAACAGCAATACACAGCAAAAGCAATACACACAAGAGAATTCATATACACAGCAGAGAGAAAACAGCAGTGTGGTTCTAAACCCTTCTTGTTATAAACGCTTTGTTTCTTAAGTACACCCCTTAAATAGAACAAACCTCTTTTAAAACAGAAAATCCACTCGAGCTAAATCGCTCAAAATGAACTGACTTATATGAGGTTCAAAACCAAAGAGCCAACAGCCCTTAGCCAATTTAAAACCAATTAGCTACACCCCATCAAGCAGAGAGAAAAAGGAAAAAAAAATGCCTTTCAGGACTATTACAGTCCCCACCCTACAGGTAACAGTGCTGTTTAAACACCAGTATTTATTTTAGTAACCCAGTGCTTTGAGTTTACTTAAAGAGCATGTCCACCCTAATATTAATTTTTTTATATGCCATTCCCCATGGCTCCCAGCCCCAACCGCATTATTTATTTTTTTATAAAGCCCCCAAAACTCTACCTTACCTCCCCATCTTTCCTCCGACGCGCTCCCGGCCTCTGCTTGCGAGGGAAATGCAAGCAGAGGGGGGACCGGCAGCCGAGTCTGTGATTGCTGGGAGCGGCAGCCATCACGGACGCGGCGTGCCGGCAGCTCACTTCCGCTGTAGGAAAGCGGAGAGGTGGTAGAGTAAAAAGATTGGGGACTTTCTAAAAAATAAATTTATGCGGTTGGGGCTGTGGACATGGGGGAAGGCTGCCATAAAGGGGTTTGAAGCATAGGGGGGGAGGGATAGAAGGACGGGAGGGGAGGAGAGGCGAAGGAGAGGGAGAGGGTGAGGGAGGGGGGAGAAAAGGCTGCAGTACGCATGGCCAAAATCTCTCCGGGCGGGAGGCCAGGAAAGCAGGCGTTGTAGACATTTTACTTGTGGATTCGAGAATTTGGTATTTACTCGCGTATAGGTATAATAGACATTTTACTTGTGGATTCGAGAATTTGGTATTTACTCGCGTATAGGTATAATAGACATTTTACTTGTGGATTCGAGAATTTGGTATTTACTCGCGTATAGGTATAATAGACATTTTACTTGTGGATTCGAGAATTCGATATTTAGTCGCGTATTGGTATAATAGACATTTTACTTGTGGATTCGAGAATTTGGTATTTACTCGCGTATTGGTATAATAGACATTTTACTTGTGGATTCGAGAATTTGGTATTTACTCGTGTATAGGTATAATAGACATTTTACTCGCATAATCGATAATTCAATATTTACTCGTGTATTGGTATAATAGACATTTTACTCGCAGATTCGATAATTCGATATTTACTCGCGTATTGGTATAATAGACATTTTACTCCTATATTCGCATGCATCGAACGTTCGAACATTCGATAATTATCGAAAGTCTGGAAAATATCGAAAATAGGGGTCACGGGATAGTTTGAGAAGTCCGAGTCCGTTCAAACTCGAATAGTTCGGCTCGGGTTTGAGTTGGAGTTCTAGTCCATCTCTACTTGTAAGCAGCTATCCAGGAACTTTCCAGAAAAAGCTGCATTAGTTCCCCATAAAATGCAATACATGTTGCTGTGTTTAGAGTACTAGGCAGTGACGGCATGTGTAGTTTTGTGGGTCTATAACAAGGGTTATCCCTCTTACAGTCAGACTTCCTTTAGCCTTATAGGCCATATATAATGGAATGTTATATCATTATGACTGGGCTGATCTTTTTGTCATCACTCTTTACCCTAATGTTAGCAGTTTGTACTGCTGCTGTGCTCAGTATTATCAGTATAACTGATCATATGTAGGGCCAGCATTAATCTTTTTATACCACATTAAAGGACAACTTAACTCTGATTTAGATTTTTTTAGCAAGCCTTTTTATGAATTGTCTAATGTAGTGGGAGTCATGATTATTTTTACCTCCCGATGTTGAGCCAAATGAAAATATTCTGTTGTATAAGCTGCACTCCCAGCATCTCCCAGCTCTTCTGCTATGTCCCTGATGGTCTTGATCACTTATAAGACACACATAAAGTAGAAGAAGCAGAGAAAGCTAGCAGCCAGTGTGTATAAATACAACATTAAAGGGCATCTCCACCCCCCACAAGTATCAAGTATTGTACACGCAATGTGGTGGGAGGGAGGAGCATAACGCCACTGCGCATGCTAGAAACCAATAGGAGAAACATGTACAAGGTGGTAATGGATTGCACCAGGGAAAGGCTCCAACTCTTTAGTTCCCTAGACTGTATTTCAGCCTTGCAGGAGAACCATAAGCAGCAGAAGAAGAGGAATAATTTAAAGGGCATGTCCACCCCCAAAACTATAATTTCCCCCTCTACTGGCCCCACTCTGTTGCTCATAAAAATCCTTACCTTGCTTCTCCTATAATGTTCCCCCAAAGTCCCAAAAACTGGCCACCAGGAGCCTAGCAGAATCCATATAGGACTCTGCCTCCTGTCTCTCCTCTGGGAGTATTTTGCCCTCCCCCCCTCAGTCTCCCTCCCTCTCCCACCCGTTTTGGTCTCCCTCCACCTAGCATAAATTACTTTTAATATGTTGTAGGGCTGCCTCCCCCAGCCCCAACCACTATATTATAATTGCCAGAAACTCCCCCAATCTTTACTTACCTTCCCTCTGGCTGCCTCTCAGCCAATCACAGACATGGCTGCCGGTTGCGCCCCCTGCTTGCAGTTCCATGCAAGCAGAAGGCTGGGCATTGCGGCGGAGGGTAGAGGGATGGCAAGTAATGATTGGGGGACTTTCTGGCAATTATAATAATGCGGTTGGGGCTAGGGAAGGAAGCCCTACAACATATAAAAAAATGTTTAGAAGGGTGGACATACCCTTTAACACTACATTGTGGGCTCAGCATTGGGGCAAATTTCAGTTGGGGGATGGACATGCCCTTTAAAAGATATTCACTATAATGTGGCTCAACATCACAAGGTCAAAAATAATCCCACCTACATCCCATGAGTTAAAATACACAGGTTCCTTACTAGCATATTAAATCCCTTTACCCTTTCAGAGAAAGCCAAGGAATCCCCTTTCTTCATATTTTTACAATTAGCAGTTTTAAAGGCATGCCCACCCTTAAACCAAAGACTTGTTAGTTATCTGCCCACAACCCTGACTGCTATTTTTACCAGTCTATTACATGCATTTGTAACCAGATATTTAATGATAAGTAATATTCCTTTCTGGCTTATTCACTCTGCTCAATTAGCTTTTAATATGCTTTATCATGCACAGAGGAGGCAATAGGTGAAACAGCAGTCAATCATTGGTTATGATGTAATTTATCACAGCCTAGATTGACTGCAAGGAGGGAGGGGCCAGCTTATTCTGCCAGAATAAAGACAAGAAAAGTGCGATGCACACAGAGGCGCTATCGTCTCTCCCTTGCAATCGCTCGAGTGATGTTACTTTCGCATATCGCCTCCAAAATGGAGTTTCACTGTTGCAGGACTTTAAAACCAACCATTGGCTGTGCAGTTTACTTCCACGTTTTCCTGCCACTGGGCCTCTTGGTGCATCTGGCTGAAAGTATCCTTAAATATCTGGTTAGTAATGCAGGTAATAAAGTGAAAAATATATCAGGTGGGGGCAGGTACTTGACAATTAACCATTTTTGTGGACATGACCAGTAAAGGGCAAATGTGGTTTCCAAACAAGCAAGTATGGGTTAAATATAAACCTGTAATCTTTCCAAAATGGATCACATCTCTGGCAGCAATATGTGAGAAATTATTCTGTAACTAAGAAGGCTTCCATCTTGTTGCCAGTATAACCCACAGCACATGTAGTCTTCAAAGATCCTTGTGAGCATGTGCAACTATTGACCATGCCATCTGACCACACTATTCACCATCTCTATGCAGATGTTTTTTGTACAGATTTCTCCACACCAATAAGACTTTAAAAGCTGCTTGATACTCTGTAGATTTTCCAACCAGCAAGCATTGTAGACACCTTACCAGGAACTGCAAAGATAACTTGTTTCTTGTATGAGAAGCAAATGAATGTGTGGAGATTTTTTTTTAAAAAAAACAGTTATACACTACTAAATCTCTGTTCTGTGTCTGAGAGGCAGGATCTGCTTTAACATGATCTGTGGTTAACCAGATATTTGATCTGTAAAATGATTGGCTGTCAGCTTCTAGGGGGCAAGGCTGCAACTTCCTTGTTTTGATCTGCTGTGCACCAGAGAGCATCTGAAGTGTACTGAGACCATGTAGACTTCCAACAAAAGAAATAGGTGGATTATGGGAGCTGACCTCTAGCACCCACAGGTTAATTTTGTGAATCAAACAAAAGCCACAGCAAATGGAGAGAAGTGAGGCAGAGATTGATTTATCCTTTTGCTCTTACTATTCGGACAATGCTGTCTGGTGACTTTAGTTCCCTTAAAATATTTGCAGAAGTTAGTACTCAATAAATGAAAAGTGAACTAAAAAAATAAAGAATTAACTGTAGCTACAATTATTGTAAATTTACAAGTGAGATGAGAACAAGTTTTCCTAATTTCTGGTTTCTTTACTATCAAATCCTCCCAACAGATTCTGCACTGGTATGCTGCCTGTAAGTATCTTAGCAGTGTCTTCAGGCTTATTATTATTATTATTGATTTATATAGCGCCAACATCTTCTGTGGTGCTTTACAATTACATAGTCATACATTACATACAGGGTAATACGTGTTATACAAAGTCATACAATAGGAGAGAGGACCCTGCCCAAAGAGCTTACAGTCTAGAGGATATGGGGGTGAGACATAAGGTGACGGGAATCGGTAGGCTGTAAATAGATTGTCAGTGAAGCGTGAAAGGCGGGTTGGATCATATTGGGTAGTAAGAGGGGTAATGTTTATAATCTTCATGTACATGTATGGATTCATAAAGTTAGAACCACATACGCAAACTGACCAACCTCACTGTATGGTGATTGGTCAGAAGGGTTCCCATAAAAGTAATGATTGTATTGGCTCTCTCTACTTAAAGGGAGCCGATAGCAACTCACAGAATGTTTCTGTCACTGCTAACTGAATACAAGGCTAATGGCTGTAGTTCATTGGCATTGTGGTCTATTTGGCACATACACCTTGCTGGTGTTAGACAAATCCTATCAGATGCCATCAGAACTGACTGGCAGCATTCCAGTGCAGAAACTGATGGGAGGATTCCTAAATACATGGGAAGTAAGTTTGCAATAATCTTTCTTGTACAGAGAGCCATCTTTGTGGATGCCTACATCATTAGTCACTTTGCCTTTAACACTGCCATCTTCATGGAAGAGTATATAAGAGTAAACAGATAAAATAGTGCTAACATTTGTTTAACCTGTTTTCAAAAACTTACCAGTGCTTAACCACAGCGTAAGGCAAAGCCTCCCACCCCCAACCGCAAAAAAAAAGATAAAAAAAGCTAAAACAAAGAAAAATCTTTCTCTCAGCCAATCACAGCCACGGCTGCCGGTCCGGCCCCCTGCTTGTATTACCGACAGGAAGGGGAGCCAGACAAACGCAAATCAGACGCATGTTGCTCACCCTTTCTGCGATAGCAGATATTGATACATAGTCCCATTTATATTTGCTATTAACCACCTCCATTTTTGCACACAGCAGATCTGTCCTTTCAAATAGGGACACCTGGCAACCCTGCATCCAGATGACATTCCAGAGGCTGCTCCTCAGCCTTGTTTTTTGTAGCTAAAGTAGGGAGCAAGAAAAAGGAATTGGAAAAATGTTCATGTCCAGTAGGCTCATAAAAGTTAAAAAGTCTAGTTAAACATGGCTGGGGATACCTTACTTGTTGTAGACTCTTTTCCCCAGACATGGGTGGGAGGTTTCTTTTGTCCATTAATCCCCACTGATTTAGTGTATCGTATCCTTCCTTCAAGTTTGTTATAGTGTTGCTCCATTTCATAGAAGTAGTTTTGTTGGAAAGCCCCATCTGTATATTTGTAATCAGTAGTAGATCTTTTCTCTGTAATACTCAGAGAGATCTGGGTATAATTGTTCTGGTATGGAGATGAGAAGTTTTTGAATTTGCTGCTCCCATGATTGTTGTTTTTGTTGTAAAATCCGTCATTTGACCAATACGTTCCTTGCGGCTGATTTTGAAGCAAATAGTTTTCTAATAGTGCCCGTTGTGTCATTGATCTTTTCCATTGAGTCTTCCTTCTTCCTATGTATTTGGGGGCAGCTGGGCCACATGGTCTGCTTTGTTTTTTAGTCGTACGGGTGTAGTTGAGGAGCGGTTCAATGTGAGGTTGGCGCCATCCTGGATTTCGTCCGCGCTTCGGACATTTCCTTATGTTTGTTTTTGTTGCCGTGGGCCATATGTCAGCCGTACGTGTGATACTGCTTTAGTTGTTATGTTTTGGGGCCCCAGACCAGCTTAAACCACGCTGTGTGAGCCTTTGTTGCATTGAGCTACTCTAATGTGCAGCCAATCCGTGTTGCGTGCCTGGCTCCGCCTCCCCCACCGCAACCCCTTTTTAAAAAGCTGCAAACATCTGTTGCATTTACTGTAATAGGTATATGTACCTGCTCCAACTTACATACAAACTCAACTTAAACACAAACCTACAGAACCTGGTTCATAACCCAGGGACTGCCTGTATAGATATCCATGGATGCAAATGAGGGACGTTATTACAAGAAATGTTTTATTTCCTAGACAGGAACCACAGCAGCAAAGAAGAAAGTTATTAAATTAGTTACATGAACAATTCCTGGCGCCGGCACCTGTGACTTCTACTAGAATAGTTGCCCTCTCCTGCCTGCTCCCTCTGATTAAGTGATCTCTAAAAATCTAGTATTATCCATGTTAAGGTAATGGAAAGCCTAGGGAAATACACCGTTTCATAGTTCTATTTCATGTAATAAAAAAACAACACAATGTACTCTGGGTGAACCATGGCACCAAGAAAGCAAAGTTACCTTTGCTAAGAACATCACAGACTGAGATGACAGTGCACATAGACAAATACTGAATGTCAATCAATGCTTTAAAGGAATATTAGAATATGTGATACAACACTTCTAAGAAAAAGAAAAGCTGTTAGGAAATAGGGATTCTTATAAATGATTAAAAGCAGCATTTACATCAGAAGGAAAATTAGGAATTCACTGCTAATCAAAATAATAGAAACCCCAAAGACTTATCCATATATAGAAAACACACCTGTCGATATGCACGGATGCTGGACCCATCTGCATGTGCCGTGAGTCATCATAACGTCGCCCACAACCACCTGGAGGGGGGATAGGGGTGCGTGCACTGGGCGGGAGGACTTATGGTTGAATATGATTATTTGATACAAATGTTAAAGGCTATCTCCACTGGATATAAAAAATGTTGCCCATTAGTTTTATGAAGAATTAGAGGTAAAGGCCTCCCGTTCTTCAATAAAACCTGCAAGGAGGAGGAGAAAGTATAAACCCGCTTGCTCCTCAGCCGCGTAGTCTGACAGGTCCCAACGGACTCTGTCTTCTATGGGCATGCATATCATACTTGCACATACGCATAAAAGACAGAGTCGGTCAGGACCTATCAGACTACACGTCTAAGGAGCGAGCGACCTTACCTTCTCTCCTTGCTCCTGCAGGTTTTATTGAAGAACGGGAGGCCTTTACCTCTAATTCTTCAATAAAACTAAATGGCAATTTTTTTTATTTCCAGTGGTGATACATGTAAGTGCCACAGGGGCCCTGATAGAGCCCGGGAGAAGGGTCCCGGTTCGAGCTGCAGGACCCCTTAAGCCCCAAAGAGCTCTTGTCAGAGATGCAAGGGCACTTTTAAGTGCTGCAAAGGCCCTGATAGGGGAGGGGGGTCCCGGTTCGAGCTGCAGGACCCTTTAAGCCCCAAAAGGCACTTGTCAGTGCCCCCGCTGGAGGGTCCTCTCCACACACCCCAGCGGCCCCTCCCTTCCCCAGGGGGCTGGGAAGGGCTGATGGGAAGGGGTCGTGCGGCAGGGTGGCCATATGACCTGCCCTTTAAGGCGAGGGTTGCGACCACCCGCGGCGGGGTGGCCGTCCACTCTGGTGGGGACATCGGCCATTTTGAAACGTCCAATGTTAATGCCAGAGAGCAGTTACCGCCGCTTTAGAATAACTTTTCGCCGCATTAACTTTTCGCCTTTTATAAAAGTTAACGGACCTTTATAAATATGTGTTACATGGTTTGTCAAAGAGGTTGCATTGATTCTGCACGAAGTTCATGCACAAAAAGCCCACTAGATGGCGTTCACTTATGATTTACTATAAAATATTGACAACAAAAAATATTTCTATTATGATTGGGGATATGTTTAAATGCATTTTGAAAAGGAACTGTACAAATGCATTTTTCATTTAAAGGCTTAAAGGACAATTATACTCACCTTCCCTCCGCTCCTCATCTTTGGTCAGTACCTTTTACCCAGGGTGAGGACCCGACCCGCTAGGTCCTCACCCCTGGATTCGCGTAAGTTGCAGCATAGCCTTACTGACATGCTGCTCTGGTAGGCCCGCCCCCTCCCCTCCTTGCGCGAGGAGGCCAATAGGAAGGCATGCTTGTTGCAGAGCGTGCCTTCCTATTGGCCTCGTTGGCGACGGGGAGGAGAGGGTGGAGCCTACCGGAGCAGCGTGTCAGTAAGGCTATGCTGCAAGTTACGCAAGCCCTAACGGGTCGGGTCCTCACCCTGGGTAAAAGAAGAGGAGCGGAGGGAAGGTGAGTATAATTGTCCTTTAACTCTTGTTAATGTGAATTTTGACCTCCATTCCTATTTCCCACCAAACTCTGCATTGTGGTCATTAAATATTTCTGCCGGAGGTTTGAAAAGTTGATTGCTCGCCCTTTTCATAACATGGAATAAACATTGAACCTCAAAAATAACCAAAAACCACAAAAATATTTTTTAAAAAAAGGATTCCAGACCTAAAACCACTAACATATTATAAATATATGAAGTGTAAGTATGTTACATAAATCGCACGTAGTTTTATATTTGGTTAAATTGTATTTGGTTCTCCCCAAATGTACAATAAAAAGAAAATTCCCCTGACAATATTAATAATGAAATGGATTCAGGTGATTCTTTGTGTAAAGGCAAACTTAAACCACTATATTATATGGAAACAATCTCATCATTGTTGCTGGTCAATGCCGTTGTCCAAGCATTCAAGGGAAGACAGGAATTAACTCACTGGGTTTGTTCCGCAGGTGGGAAGCTGATCAGGACTAGGGAACTTGGAACTTGACCATCTAAACTGTTCCACGCCAAAACTATGAGATTTGCACATCAAAACAAGGTTTTGACGGTCGACATTCTGGTAGTTTTGTATCAAAAGTGGAGACAGGTGTTCTAACCTGAAACTGGGCACATCCCTAGTTATGGGCAAGATAAAATGGTTGTAGCCGTATTAGTCCAGTAGTGTATCCGAGAGATAGACTTCTCTCTTCCTCAGGTCAAGCAGTACTAAGAAACACAGGGTACATCACATCTTTAAAGTTGATAGAGTTACAAACTTTTTTTTGGAAATCCTATTGTTTATTATTATTTATTTATTATATTATTATTTGTAGTGTATCTGGCTTTGTGGTGTGCCCCACCACAAAGCCAGATACATTACAAATAATTGCGGATATGGAGCATTTTTTAGAAGACTACGCCTGAAAGAATTTTTCCACCAGCCTGGAATACCACCTGCCGCAACGGTTTTAAAAAAAACGAAAAGTAATCAGACTTTTACACCACCACCAGGACCCAACAAGAAACTTGACACCTAAGTTTCAGACTAAGAGTCACTTCACTACTATCCACAGAACAGAAAAAAAACCATGTATAACCTGTCACATCTGGAAAGAGCAGCTATACGTGGATTACAATACAACAACAATATCAACATCAAACCAGCTGATAAAGGAGGAGCAGTAGTCATTATGGATACAAACAAATATATACAAGAAGGTAACAGACAACTTCTAGACAATACATACTACAAGAAATTAACAACAGATCCCACACAGGATTTTTCAAGGGAAATCTTATCAGAGGATTTCCAAGGAAAGCCAGGATGGACTTTGAACAATTAATTCCCAGTAATCCAGACACTGGTACCTTCTACATGCTACCCAAAATACATAAACAAGGCTGCCCAGGAAGACCCATCATTACAGGTATGAACACACTTACAGAACCACTATCAGGGCAAATAGAAAGTATTCTCAAAACTTTAGTACAAATAACTCCCAGTTTCCTACAAGATACCACAGATTTTCTCAATAAACTCAGTGAAATTAAGAATCTTCCACCTGGTTCACTTCTTGTCACTATGGATGTAGAATAACTTTATAGCAATATCCCCCACAAAGACAACATTAACGATTGCCGTAAATTTCTTTTATCCTCCAATAATACTAAATATAGCACTGCTGTAATCACCAAACTTATCAAATTCATTCTTACTCACAATTATTTTACTTTCAACAAAGAAACCTACCTCCAACTCATGGGGACTGCTATGGGAAGTAAAATGGCACCACAATATACAAACCTTTTTATGGCGGACTTGGAGGAGAGATTTCAAACATCCTCACACCACAAACCATACAGATATTATCGTTACATTGATGATATATTTATAATATGGAGAGAAGGTGAGAAAAAACCTCACTAAATTTCACAGCTCATTTACAAACTTCCATCCATCCATCGCACTTAAAATGGACTACTCAGCAGATTCCATTCATTTTCTGAACACTACAATCTGCTTTAAAGATGGTACACTGCACACCTCCATCTATAGAAAACCTACAGACAGATGCAGCTACCTCCATTTCTCCAGTTTCCATCCTGTACACAGCAAAATGGCCATAATACACAGCCAGGCCATCAGGTACAACAGAATATGCTCGAACCCAGAGGATCAAAACAAACATCTTGATAGTTAGCACTGTCACTAACACAGAAAGAGTATAAGCCTAACATCATCCACAAAAACATCAATAAGGCTCTGAAAACACCAAGGGAAAACCTACTACAATACAAAACGAAAAAAACAAACACACGCATTCCACTAGTGACTACATACAACCCTACACTAGAGGGAATACGCAAAATATTTAAAGAATTGCAGCCAATTATCTCGGAGGATGACACCCTTAAACATCTTTCCAGACCCTCCAATCTTAGCATTCTGCCAACCACCCAACCTCAGACAGAAACTGGTAAACAGGAAATTGCCTTTGGATCTTAATGGTCACTGTAGGGACCCAACCATGCAATAAAAAGAAATGTAAACTATGTCATCATATCAATGAATCAACCAATATAGCACATAATAAAGGCACCTTCATCACACTGCTGCATATCCAGGAATGTAGTTTACATGATCCAATGTAACAAGTGTCACAATGCACGTTATATTGCGGAAACAGGACAAGAATTATGCCAGAGAATGAATAACCACAGACACACTATAAAAATTCATGAAAATAAACCCAATTGCCAGGATAACAACACAACCTGCACACCAGTCGGACACCACTTCACACTTCCTAATCATTCTGACATGGACCTCTCAATATTGATACTTAAAGGACAATTTAAAAACACCCAGGAAAGGAAAACCTTTGAACTTAGAATGATGCTCTTATTTAACACTAAACAAACTGGTTTAAATAGGGACATGGGATTCCTCAGCCACTATCAGGAATATGTTTGATTCATTCCCACTTCTCCCCTCCCTGACCTTGGAGAGAAACAGGAGGGGAACCCAGCCAGCCATAAATAAAACCCCCCAGACTAATATAACTGGAAACCAACATATAACATTGCTGAATAATGACACTGACACAGAACTTTTGGGTAAAACGGTGGGCCACGGCTTTTATTAATAACTTTATTTCCATATGCATTATTTACTCCTTAGCATATTAATCCAACTGTACACGCTTGCACTCATAACCATCCATGTTGTTAACCATTTAGCCGTAGATCTCCTCTTTGAATGCCAACCTCTGTGTTACCAGAGGGCATGTAACGGCTCCATAAATATCTCCAGCAAGGGTGTACCCGTCATGTACTCCTACACTGAACTCCAACCGCCACCCTAAATAAACAAGGCCTGTTCGATACCGTCCTGTAAGCCTGATAAGAATATATCCAGGCCAATATCATTTAGGTGAATACCGTCAGGCTTCATTAGTGACCTATTGTCACCCTCCAGTTGAACATCTCTGACCACCACCCCACCCAAGGAGCGCACGAATCTGGAGATCTACGTGTTAACCACTCTCCTGGCCCTCTCTGTGGCTGCTGGGTCCCTAACGGCTTGCCACACTACCCGGGGAACGATCTCCGACCAGACCAGAACTACCTCGACAGGTCCGCTTTCATGACCATCCAAAGGTCAGATAAATGGGCCTTGCAGAGGTCGTTCCCCCCAGCGTGAATTACCAAAACCAAAGGGCCCCTAGATGTTCTGCTGATGTCTACTGCCTCCAGGAGCACCTGCCACCATGATAGCCCTCTGATTCCTCTCCATTCCAACGAAGCTGCTGTAAAACCCATATTCCTGCCGCCTGGTCGTATTTCGGCCCTCCTCGCTGCCCAGAAGAGATAAGAGTGGCGCACCAGCCATACCCCTGCCTGTCTGTCCCCTGTAAAGAAAACTTCAATTAATGGAAAGCTCTGGGCGAATACAACGTGTCACACAGTTGGACCTCCAGCGCCCTAACTGCTTCGCCTCCTGTTCAGAAAAACCCAGTAAGTACGCTTCCGTGGCTGCGCCAATTCTAAAGGAGTGGGTGCCAAATTCTTTTGGGTTGAGACCAATACAAGATAGCGATAATCGTAAAACTGATTCGAATTGATACCTGGTTAGCGAAGCCCCATTAGCATGGCACAGAAAGGACGCGGACAGAGCTGGGCGGATAAGGAAAAATTCTCATATGGCTGCCACTGGACAAAACTACTGCTTTTAGTGGGAGAATAGAGAACCAGGCGCCTGTCCCAAACACGTCCATCTTGGACCTACCAATATGGACCCTGACTCTAGCTACTGAAACAAACAAATCCTCTACCAACAGGCCCCCCGGTCTCTTAGCGCTAGGTGATAAAAGCTCCCCCACTCTCATGGCTCCAAAAAAGGCTAAGGTGAAAGCTGCCTTGAATAAGGACACCTCGAATGGGGATGAACACACGACCTGAAGGGATTCGATGATCCTACTGAGGATCTTAAGAGAGATAGGGCGCCTAGCTTCTTTTGGTCTAAGCTCCTTTTTCCAACCCCTCAGGATTGACTGGACCAAGAAATCCTTTGTTATGACCGGCCAACCCAACAGGCGAAAAAAAAAAGAAACTCCCTGTAACCTCTGTGCCACCTGTCCTGATAGTTGCGCCTTTCTGATGTTAAGCAGGTATTCTAACGTAACTTGTTAGGCAGGCTGTCCCCTCTGCCTCCGCCTCCGGGGCCAACCTGCAGAAGTCTTCCTACTGGAAACGAGAAAGAGCATCAGCAACAGTATTGACTACTCCTGGCACATGTCTGGCCCTAAAAGAAATATTAAACTGCAGGCATCTGAGAACTAGGTGTCTCAATAGAACTGGTAGGGAAGTGGCAGATTGTCTATTAATCGCAAATACTACACTGGCATTGTCTGTCCAGAACAGCTTCCCCATAACTCGACTGCTACTATTATAGGGAACAGTTCCAACTGTTAGGTTTTTACAGAGACCTGAGGAAAACCAACTAGCAGGCCACTCGCCTGCTGACCAAGCATTACCAAAGATCGCTCCGAAACCCCGTGATCCAGCTGCATCTGTATAAAGGTGAAGTTCCTCATTGGACTGCTTTATGCTCCGTAAAAGAGATTTGACATTATACAAGCCTAAGAAGGATCCCCAAACCTTCAGATCTTTTTTTAATTTCTTTAGATGATTTGGGGATTTTGCCCCGCATGTGGCTAATGATAGATGCCTACAGAAAACCCATGGGCAGGATCTTGCATGCGAAACTCAAGGAACCCAATAGAGACTGTAACTGTCTGAGTGTAACCTTGTTGGCTTGTAAGCATGCTTTGACCCCTTTAAGCAAATCTTGGAGCTTATCTCTGGGAAGCCTGCATTCCATCTGAATGGAATCGATCTCGATTCCTAGGAAAGACAACGTAGTCATTGGCCCAAATTTTTCTCGACTGAGAGAGGAACTCCAAACCTGTCCAATATAACCTGAATGACTGAAGCAAAAAGGAACAGTGTTCTGAATATTTTGGGCCTACGAATAGAAAGTCATCCAGGTAATGGAGCACAAATCTGGAGCCTGTCTCATAGCATACTACCCACTACAGGAAGGAGATAAATGTCTCAAAAAACAGCACAGGAAATGGAGCAGCCCATGGGCATATCAAAGTAAAAGAGACCATCTAGGCAACAGCCCAATAGATGGAAACGGCGAAGGACGTACTCAATGTCCGATTTGGCCATCAGCACCCCCGGCCGTCCTGTCGAAAGAATACATATGATACTGAAGCTGCCTCTGGGCTGATACCGTCATTGACCGACCCTCCCTTAGGGTGAGAAAGGTGGTGAATCAGCCTGAACTTGCCCGGTTCCTTCTTTTGGACTAGTCCCAAAGGAGATACTCGCATATTGGGGAATGGGGGGGCCAGTGAAAGGGCCAGCCATACGACCCAGGAGAACGTCATTTTTGAGCTTCAATCTGGCCATTTCTGGGCTTTCCTGCACCGACTTTAATTTTTTTTTAAAAACTGCGGAGGGGGATATAGAAACCGAATGTAAAACCATTCCTTATTAATTCTGCCGCTTCCTTTCTCTGATCTAGCCAGGGCCCCATCGTGGCTACGCTCACTGGGTTCCTCGGGCTTCTTAGTTGAGCTTTTACCCCTCCTGAAGCATTTGGCTACAGAATGCCCTGAACTTCCGCAAAATGAGCATTTGTGGCGAAATCGAGAAACCACAACGAATTTGCATTGTCCCTTGTTAAATAGCCAGCAGGGGCTGGCTTTTTTGGCTGGGGTTGGGGCCCCGGGATTTGCTGGAAAGAATGAATCTAGACTCCCCGCTACTATAGCTGTCGCCCTTTGGGATATCATGATCCGGAACCATGAATCTGTGGCCTTTGTATTCCACCCCACCTCTGGGTGAACCGCCAGTCTACGCCTGAATTCCTCATAAAAAAAAAAAACCAAGCGGATCCCCCATAGTTTTTGTAAGCCCCGAATATTAGATCCAGGTATACAAAGAGCTCAGAGCACTTTTGGGGGAATTTCTGCCCGATCACCCCGGCTAATACACAAAAGGCCTGTACCCAACTACCGAAAGTCTTGGCCACTTTCGGCTTCTTTTCCTTACCATTTTCTGGCCTCACAAACTCTTTGTCCACTTTCACCATCTCTGGGGTTCTCAGTAACCATATTCCCACATACTCGTTCTTCCAGATCCTTTACTTTACGTCCTCTGAGATGTGTACCCCCAGAGGACTTACCCCACAGAAATAGTTTTTTTCAGGGCCTCAACCCTGTTACCCACCGACTCAGGCTGGAGCCCTTTTGCTCCCCCTGTGTAAACGGCCACTGCAGGGCCTTGAGGCATCGCCTCTATTTTTCCAATTAACATTTTAATGACCTGCATCAGATCGCCTTGTTCCCCCATTGCCCCCCGCCACCCCCCATGCATCAGCACATGTCAACTCATTGATTTGTTGTCCAGGAGTCGACTCCGCTTACCTTTCCGCGTTCATTTGATTGGACAAGGATAGTCTGCTCCCTCTAATCGACGTGCCCATCCTGTGTCGAGAACTAGAATGGGATCTGGAGTTGGGTGATGAGCTCCGGGTGGTTGAGGATGCTCTCCCTGACTGCTTTGAGCCGTGTTTGCCCCTATGCTTAGATGTCCGTGACCTGGACTGGCTCCGTGACCTCTTGTGCGCTGATCTATTTCTGCATCTTTTGTGGCCCTGGCATTCTGACTGGCTGGTATCAGAGTCAGATGAGGACTGCCTATGTCTTCTATGCCCTCTCCTTGTCTCCTTGCTATGCCTACTATGTGCTTTTTTTAGCATGGTGGCGTCCCTTGCCCTTCCTGAGCTCCAGGCTTGTATGCCTTGAGGCGTGAACCATTATTAAGGAGCCTCTGTCTGAGCTGGCCCCCCCATCTGCATCTGCCTCGCTCTGGAATGAGTCCCTATGCGCGTCCCTGGCTGTGCTACGAGCCGAGCCCGCTGCCTCCGCTCGGTGCCTCCTGACCCTCTGCTTAGACTGGGCCTTGGGGTGATTCTCTGTGTCAGTCTAGGGGTGGCAGCCCCAACTCTAACCTTCATTTGTCCATTCAACTGTTTGAGGGGGGTCTTGGTTTGGCCCTCCCACTTGGTCTAGAGCAGATCCCTGCTCGAGTGAAGGTCCCTCCCCTCGGTCCCCTTCGGGTGTGGATGGTGTTGAAGACTCATCCTGGGCTCTGAATCGGAACATCCCCACCAATCCCTTCCTTTTGCCCTTCTTAGCTCCTGCTCCCCCATCATTTGCCTTTCCCCCTTTTTTATGTTTGCCAGGTCCAGGGGGACTTGGACTTAGCCGGTTGGGAGCATGGGAAGTGAGTGCAAGCCTAGTAGTGGGGCGCCCAGTGGGGGACCAACCCTTGCATTCCAGGGGTCTGATCCCCTGTTGCTAGCAGGGCCTGCAGCCACCCTGCTCCCTCCCTGCTAATCCTCTCCCTCACCTGATCAATAATTGGATCTGCCATCCTGTTCAGTTATTTACTGCTTGCTATCTGGTCTGTGGTGCTTAGGTGCTCTGATGAGCTGCTCCCTAGTCACCAGCGAACCTAAAATAGCGCTGGTGATCACATGGCGCTGATTTATATACTCGCACAGCGCCGCACGATGAGGTCATCATGCGGTCCCACGTCTCGCGAGACTTCTCCTGCAGCCGCGGCGGATGGCCGCACAGGAGAAGAGATGCGCTGCCTGAGGGATATGGAATATTACCTCCAAGGTCAGGCGCCCCATTGGCTAAATGCCACAGGGCTAACAGTCTGCTTGTACCTAGTCTGTATCCCACTAACTACTTTCACTGATTATGTCCTATTTACAGTTCCCTAATGTTTATTTTGTTGTTGTTTTTACTGCTTTACTGCTTATAGTTCACCCTATATGCTTATCCTATCCTTGTTTTACATTCCAAACATAATAGGATTTCCAAAAAAAAGTTTGTAACTCTATCAACTCTAAAGATGTGATGTACCCTGTGTTTCTTAGTCCTGCTTGACCTGAGGAAGAGAGGTGTATCTCTCGAAAGCTTGTCTGTAAAAATGAACTGTTAGTCCTTAATAAAAAGGTATCACCTTATCCTACAGTACTCAGCTCTTAGGATTATCAAATTTAGACATTCTGGGTGAACATCACTGCACACTATGTAGGAAGTCCTAATATGAAGTAAAGCAGTTTAAATGCAAGCAGTGCAGTCTTCATCAAGGTGAAATCACCAACAAACTGTTCATACATGAACTATTGAAAGGCCATACAGGCTTACAGCCAGTCCACATACCCATGGACACAGAAGGATGCACTGTGGATACTGTCAGGGTTCTCTTATGCAGATAAGTTAACAGGAGCATTTCTCACTAATGACATGATGACAGAAAAATGGAAAGTCAGAGAATCTTAACATCAAATATAAATGCAGCTTAGGTCAGTGTTTAGATATCGTTCTCTTTTAAAGGGCATGTCCTTGTCAGTTATCTGCCCACAACCCAACTGCTATTTTGACCAGTTTATTACATGCATTTATAACCAGATATTTAAGACACATTATATTTCTTGCTGGCAAAGGTATCTTCCCTTTCCCCTCAGCTCAGTGAGCTTTTTATAAGATTGAGCATGTACAAAAGATACAGCAAGTGAAACAGCAGTCAAATATTGGCAGTGATGTCTGTTGTCACAGCCTTGATTGACTGCATAGAGGGAGGGGCCAGCTTACTCTGCCAGAATGGGGACAATAATTATCTCTAAATCTCTTTATCAATGCAGATAATAATGTGCAAAATATGGCAGTTGGGTTTGGGTTGCAGGTTACTGGCAATTGACCAGTTTTTAGTTTTAAGGATGGAAGTTTCATTTAAACACTCAGGGATTCATCTAATTTAAAGGGCAAGTCCAGCCCCAAAATGAAAACTTACATACAGGTAAATCACCCCCCAAAACCCTAAATGGTAATAGTTTAAAATCTGAAATATATAAATCTAACCTGAAATCTTGCACAATGTCCTGTTTCCCCTGTGTCTGCTTCCTGGTTCTTCCAATTAGCAACTGTCAATTATGGATTTAACAGTTGACATCACAGCCAATGACTGAATGTTAATCCCCTGTCTGCCTCTTCTGAGCATGCCCAGGCTCAGTACAGGCTCAGCACAGGTTTCTGAGTTGCTCAGTTTCCATGAGGCATCCAGTAGCATAGCAGGCATACAGTAATGAATTCAAAGGACAAGCTATGATATATCAACATATTTCAAAGAGGCCATTCTTTCTAAAAGATGTTCTTATGAGGGTGGAGTTGCCCTTTAATTAATTGGTAATCAGTGCCAAGCATTCAGAACAAATTAATTTTACTGTATAAGATGTAAATTCTCAATTAATGAAATGACCCTTTATATCAGATCCATACTCTAATATTTCTAATAGCACATATATGTACAACTTCTTAAAATAGAAACATACTTCCTATTACACATTCTTCAGATAAATAAAATCAGTTCCTAATTCATAAAATAATCTACTATGTGGGTCCACTGCTCATGTTCCAGCTGATTGACTTTTTAGACATTGATTGGCCAATTAATTTGTTTTTCAATTATTAATTCATTTTTCTCTGGGCATTAATTAATCCAGGCACGCATTATGAGGAAAGGAGGAAGGAGGTTCAGTTTTAAATTAAGCCTAATAAGAATAGTATATAAAAAGTAACATTTATGTCTGTGTGTTTTCACTAGTAATGTACCAGTCCTGAGCTTTCAATTGCATATAAATTGCACTTTACAATGTGGGGCCTCTTGTTGGGAAATGCTGTGGTTTGGGTGTTGATGCTTTTGTTTTTCTTTTAAAGACCAGGTCAATTTTCTTACCACATCCTCTCATACATGTATCTGCATTGCTGCCAACCTAACTCCCTCTGCCAACCAATCCCTGCACTGGGTCAGGTGAAAGTAAACAAAGCCAAACAAAATGGAAAAACAACTCGATTTGCAGCACTCAAAACCCTGCAAAACATCTCACAGCCTGTAGCATGGAATACATTGAAAGGTTGAGTCCAACAAGTACATTTTGTACTTTTACTTTGTAGAATCTGTTTATAACGAAATACGGCTACTAACCATTTACTAGCGTCCTCCTATCCTACACACATCCAAACACAGACAAACACACATATCTTCTGTAAATGCTATAATAAATGTTTTACATGTAACAAAAAACTTATCAGATTATATTAGTATTGCAGCATTGTTTTGTTTTGTTTTTACCACTAAATCATGGCCAAATTATTAAAAATCCTTGTGCCGCTTATACTATAAATCTCTCTGTGTTAAGTGAATCCCTGTTGGAAAAGGATCTTGGAGTTTTGGTGGATAACAAACTTATGCAATCAGTGCCAGGCAACAAAAACTAGAGCCTACAAGATATTCTCTTGTATAAAGAGAGGTATGGATTCAAGGGGAAAAATGATTCTACCTCTTTACAAAGCATTGGTAAGGCCTCATTTGGAACATGCAGTGCAATTTTGGAATCCTGTGTACAAAAAGGACATCTTGGAAATGGAAAGGATTCAAATAAGGGTAACTAAATAAATAAGGGACTGAGGGAGATTGAATATGGAGACTGGATAATTTACAATTATGCACACTAGAGAAAAGGTGCTTGCGTGGGAATATGAACACTGTGTATAAATACTTGAATGGGCCATACAATAAACTATCTGGGGCATTGTACACCAATGGAACATGTCAGTAAACATGCAGACATCCCTTAAGAATGGAAGAAAAGTTTAGTCTTCAAGTTTGAAAGTGTTTTTTCCCGTTAAAGCTATGGAACTGTCTTCCATTAGACATAGTGATGGTGGGTTCATTGGATAGTTTTAAAAAAAAAAAAGCTAGATGAGTTTCTAAAAACAAACAGGGGGATTCAATAAAAGTTCTTATCATTGAAAATGGTGCTAATTTTGCCCCAACCAATCAGATCTTATTTAAATTTGAAAGCTAACATCTGATTGGTTGGGGCAAAATAAGCACCATTTTTAACAATAAGAACTTTTATTAAATAACCCTGCATGTAGTGTGTTACTGGTATTGATACAGAAAGTTGGAGTTGATCCAGGGATATTTCCAATTGCTACTTAGAGTCAGGAAGGAATTTTTCCCCCTTAATACTTTTTTTTTTGCCTTTTTGTTGTGGGTATTGCTGGGTAGGTTGGACTAGATGGACGTACAGTATATCTCTATTTAACCTCAAATGCTATACTATACAGTTGACCTTCATTTCCTTTCTCCACATTATAAACTGCTGTTTTGCAGGTGATAGGTAGTAAGCTGTAAGCTTTGTAATATTAAAAAGTAGACTAGTGAGCAAGACCCTTAATCTGCAACAACCAAACAAAAGTTTTCTAACCGCAGAACCCAGTAAATTTCTAACATCTGATTGCTTTTTGCCAATTGTTAAGACATACAAAGGTTTGCATCTCTTATTGTACTAGCCAGCGCATGAGAGACCGACATAAAACTAAAGGTCACAGCAGGAAGCATGCAAGTGAGAACCAGTCCAAACAGTAACACCAGAGCTCTAGCAATTGAGATCTAGACAGGGAAACGAAGTTTATAATAACATATAATAACATTTCACTTTAATAAAACAATTTGAAAATACTAGTTTAATAATTGTGGTGGAGACTTTGCTATGCAAAATAATAATTATTTTTAAAGCGTAAAATCTACATCCTAGGTATTGAAGTGTTGGGTGTCCCTATAAGATACTATACAATATATATAATTCTTAAGTGTTAATGCCGCCCACTAATATTCACTCGCAGTTCCCAAAGTTACACTTTTTGTCCCTCCCACTTCCTTATAGCTTCCTGTCTAATAGGTACAGAAGGTTGGGCTGTGACATTTATAGATATGGTCCCCGAAGCGGGAGACCAGACTGTGAGAGTGGGGAGCAGAAGGAATCGGATTAGGTGAGAACAGAGATAAAGAAAGGAATATTAACACTTCATGCAGATACAGAGACAGAGAGATTGTATGATGTGCACAAAGTACGTGATCAGTTCTGAAAGAATGTGGATTAGGGTGAGAGGGTAAAGGTAAGATGTGTATGAAAGGAATAGCCGATAAAGTCTGTTTTCATTCATTTTTTAATTTTAGGATCCTAAATTATACTTATTAACAGACTTTAAACAAATAATCAATTTGTCACTGAACCATTGTATAATGTGTGTTGGCTGATTCTAATAAAGAGTTTTATAATGTGATAAATCTGTGTCACCAAGGCAAAACAAATGACGTAAAGATCTCCAGAGTACTAAATGAAGATGGGAGAGGAATATGTAATAGGATGTGGGAGACTGCATTTATATTTGTCACGGGGATGGAACCGTGTGCAGAAATCTGACCGTGGTACAAGGGAATTGAGGGATATTGATAGAATGAATGATACATGAGAATGAGAGAGAGAGAGGTCTGTAGACAGACAGGAACAGAACTGCTGTAAGGAGAGGATTATTTTTTTAAAAAAAGGTTCTGTGGAAAGCACAATTTCTGTGTAAGCAACCAATACGTGTGAGGCAGATATGACTAAGCCAATGCTGAAAAAGAGTTTTGTAAAATGAACAAATCATGAGAGAAAATAGACTCAGATATGACACATCAGAGAGCGAAACAAAATAACAGAGACAGTATTTTTATAATAATATCAATTTGTGAATAATGGCCTGGATATCTATAGCCTCAATGTGATTCTTAGCTATACTCTTTTCTTTTTTACCACCCCACCATGTTCTTGATTTGTTTTATATTGTAAATATTCTACTGTACATTTACTTCTCCTTATTCTCTAAATAGGAATCTGGTCCCTATTCAAGATGCGAAGTGACTGTCACTTACAGGACATTCTCCTTCTGTTGTTACAGTTTGTTACCCTAGGTAAATATCTGATACCCTCTACGTCTTTATGGTATATTTCACTAAATGACTTGACAGTTATTAAAGCTTACACAGTTGGCTGGCTGTATTTTTTATAATCAGCAAGTTTCCAATGGTTGTATGTACTTGCCCACCCCTACTATAGAGGAGTAATGAAGGGGAACTGAAGAGTAAAGAGCAGGTGAGAATCTGCTGGAGATGGTTGGACACTCAACTGTAGTTTTGGAAATAGACTTACAGATATTGTATCCTGTATGAGTCTTTTTCCTGTATGGTTAGTGCATTAATATCATTAAACTATAGATGTTGTCTTTTTTTGCTACCAAGTTACTGTAGACTTAAATTTAAAATGCTCTGTGCTTCTGAACAAAAAAATCAAAGCTTGAATTGGTACCGAACATCAATATAGGCAGATTTCAAGCAGATGATGGTGCAAGGTGGTAAAATTCAGTAGAAACCTTCCGTCGAAACACAATCAGAAAGTACCAATAAGCTGCTCCTAATATCTAATACCTATATACTCGGGTATAAGTCGATCCGAGCATAAGTTGAGGTGCCTATTTTTACCAGAAAAATTTGTAAATACTGATTGACTCGAGTATAAGCCGAGGGTAGAAATTAGTTGCCCTTTAAATGGACATCAGAATTCCCATACATGAATCCCATAAAGTAATAGCCAAATCCGGTACCAGTAACCCCCAATTCCTTGTCACTCCAGATGTTTGGAAACTACGACTCCCAGCATGCTTTGTTGCTGGGAGTTTCAGTTTCTAAACATCTGGAGTGGCAAGGTTCAGTAAACTTTTAATTAAGCTTACCATCATTTACAATTCTCCTGAACCCCATATTGTAAAGGGCCCTCTGACACCATATAGTAAAGGGCCCTCTGACCCCCATATAGTAAAGGGCCCTCTGACCCCCATATAGTAAAGGGCCCTCTGACCCCCATATAGTAAATGACTCTCTGATCCCAATAGTTAAAAATGTCACCTGAGAGTTGTAGTTTCAAGCTGTCATTTGCACTATACTAGCAGCTGTTTTTTGCCCCAAACTGAGGAGACCCATCAGCATCCAGATGAGCAGTGACAGTGCTGAGTGAGTCCAGCAGCCAGACTACAGGAAGCAGGAACGATTGTAAAGGCAAGAACAGCTCCTGTAACTTTCTATGCTGGTTAACACAGCACCACCTACTGGTTACTATCTGCAATTGCAGAATTTGGATCTAAATTAGGACTTGACCCAAGTATAAGTTGAGGTTAGGTTTTCAGGCTAACTTTAAAGCCTGAAAAATTCGACTTATACTCGAGTATATACGGTATCTAGGTTTGCCTGTCTAAATGGAGCTTTTAGCAGCTAGGGCCTTCAGACAAATTTCAGTGCTAGCAAACGGCTAGAAATAATTTGTTTTAAATACTGATTAGAATATGAACAATATGATTTAGTATTTTGAGTTTCAAATTAATCAGACTTTTTTGTCTCACTAAAATGCAAATTCCTGCCACAGGCCAGTTTGAGGGGCTGCATTATAGATTCTATGGAAATATCATTTGTATCATTTCTTTCACTAACAATAAATTCCCATTGGAATGTCAGACTAAAGGAGAGGAATGCAGTGTTTTAAATGTACACAGGACCTTACCGTACATCTTCTCTGGTGAACAAGGCATGTGTTCTTTATTGCCTTCCCATCAGCAAAGCTATGGCATATATTCAAAGATGCGTTTATCTCCAGTGAGAGTACCTAGTGTAGAGATGATGGGTTTTACATTTATAGACTTTCTATATAGTAACGAGGACCTGGACTGCTATATACCCAAACATTCTATTAATTACTATGCCTGTGGTTGTTTCTGCTCCATTTAGGAAAGCCAATCAATGATCAAATTTGTTGTTGTGGTTGTATTATCATTTTAAAGGTTAAAAACATTGTGGGTCAGGTACCAACAGATCAGGGGCCCTTTTGTAGAAGACATTTTTGTCAGAAAGCAAAATCCTTTTTGGTAAAATGTAATAAATCTGTCATAACAAAAAGTTCCCCCACATACATAGATATGGTATATTTCCTTTATATACAGTAGTCCAGGTGCCAAGTATCCTTTTTAAGAATGTTGCTGTGCTTTCAGAAAAAATATTTGGGAATTTTTTTTGTTAATTTTTCCTTCTGCGTTTTCACTGACCAATCGCATTGCTTGTTGGTGCTTGTTGTTTCGGTGCACTGTGTTGCTAATCAGTCCTGGTGAAACTGCCACAAAGTTATTAAGTTAAAAGGGAAATTGTCATTTAACACATCACAGTGTAAGTTGGGGGCTTTAGCTAATAATCTGCAGAAAGCGATCAGATGTTATAACTGCAGAAGCTAAGTAAAATTTAAACATATTATTGGTTACTGTAAATTAATAGCAAACTTTTGCCCCGTTTTATTTTACCAGCCCTTTGGTGCTGTGCGTTAACATATTGACACCAGACAATATCTCTAGCACATTTGCCTTTCACTCTTGATTGTTTTCTATAGGAACTACAACCCTTAACTGTACATACAACACCTGGAATGAACTTTCTTGTTCTTGGGATGCAGAAAACACTTTTAAATCATCTGAGTGCAGCATAAGTGTCTTTCAAGATGGGTTAGTATGCTGGTTATTCATAGAAATTACATCATTGGGCAAAAAGTATAAAGTATAACTCTGAGAGGCAATACATTATTTAGCATAGGAATAGAAGTTTATTGAGTATTTCTGCAGAATTCCATGTTCAGGGCAAAATTTGGGCTCACCCCTGATTTCTAGACATTAATCTCCTGCTTATTGGGTTTATGAAAACCATAATGCTGTAGAGAGGCTGTTTATACCATTTTTAAAGTTTAGAGAGAGAGGGAGATGTAATTAAATACAAATAAAAAAGGCAGGGATTGGATTTTTGGATGAAAGCACCTTCTGGTTTGTGGATCAGTAAAACGTTTGACCAGGTTTTTACCATTTCAGTGGTTCCATGTATCAACCTGCAGAATTTGGAACATGGAATCAGAAGTTCTGACCTGAAACCAGGTTTGGGTTAAAATTCTGGCACATGGCAATTTTTTACCTGTTTGTCTCTGCTTATTGGCCTTATAAATGCTACGGTATATACAGGAACTGTCCACATGACCTGCAAATCTAATGCGAAAAGCAGGCTTTGCATTGAAAATTCAGTTTCAAAACCATACTTTTTTAAGTAGCTAGATGTTACATGGTTACATAGTTACATAGTCCATTCACTCAGCATATTGGCCATTACACAGTCACATTAGAAAACAGATCTGCCCCCCCACATTATAGTCCAGGGGTATCCCCTACATAGGGAGGGGGTACATAGGGAGGGGGTGGTAGTGGAAAGGGTCTCGATTTAGGAGTTTCATGAAAATCCTCAGTAACGTTACCTATTAATCACAGGTTTACATTCGGTTCCTGCTCACTTCCTCCTGGAAATAACCTTCGATTGTGCAAAATTCCTGTAAACAACAAACGTGGGGTGAGTACAGTAGATCTTTTTATCATATTTACATATTCTTAATATTCCAACCTGGAAGAAATACATTTTCACAGTGTTTAGATATGTTGCATAATGTGTGACATATGTTGGACACTGGACACTGCTTAGTGTTTTTGTTGAAATCATCTATTAGCAGCTGCACATGTTAATTAAGGGGGAGGGCAGAATGTGGGAGGAGCAAGAGAGCAATCTGTTAAAGGTTCGTACACACGTACAAACGGGGCTGACGTACAATGCTGACTGTCATTTAATGTATGAGCGCTCAGTCGGGTGAAACAGCCTTTGGTTGGGCATCAGATCATCAACAAGACTCCAGCCGAGCACCCATACATTAAATGATTGCAAGTGTGTACAAACCTTTAAGTTTTGTGTCCCTCTAAAATAGAAAATATTACCATGATCCTTATGTAAAGAATGTGTTCTAAACTTACATCAATAAACCTAAACAGTCTGTATAATACCAGGTACTTAGCACAATTTATACAGTTTGTTTAATTATACCGCCCTAACCCTTCCCCTCCCCTCATAGTACCTAGGGTGAGAAACCTAAACCACTAGAAACTCACCCCAGTTCCATCTATATGTCCTATACTGGACTGGCAAAAGGGCAGACATGAATCTTCCCATTGGGCAAATACCAGAACTATTGCATCAACGAGTCTAGAGAGCCAATCATTAACAGCCCAGAATGGGACATCTAGATGGAACAATGGGATGGTTAAGGTACTCACCCTGGATACTATCAATGGGGTGGTTTTAGGGGATTAACCTTCAATATAACCGGTTGGTTTAGTGTACAATATTTACAGCCAATAATGTTCACACCACTGACGCATAATAATGGAATGGGGAAAAAAATCTATAAATAAGTAAAAACACAATTATTGTGGAATCTAATTAGAAATGTTTTTTAAACCTACTGGCAAAATAATAAACTATTCTTTAACTAACTTCATGAGAAGAAATCCTGATCCCAATCATCATCCAGATTGGATAAACAGCAAACTGGCTATTCCCATATGAAAATTATTTCTAACATTGATTTCCATTAACAAAAACAACACAGGCTCCTGGCATAGAATTGTAAGACTGGGGAACCGAGCTGTCACCACAACTGTTACTGAGTCATGACAGTCTGTGTGCACTGTAGGAAATAGGCCTTAAACTCCTATAGTGTTTTATATAATAATGTGTCATTAAAATATGTTGCTATCAATGTTTCCATTGACTTATTACAACAGAGCCGTAGGAAAATTGGCAACAGTGAATTTACCATCAGTCTGAGACAGCTGCAATTTATCATTTTTCTTTTACTATGCCACATACCAAAGGAGAATTATCCCTCCTTATATATATATATATATATAAAAATATACATATATATATATATATATATATATACAGGTAGATTTTTTTTAAAAATGCTGTTCTGTTAATTTGCATCAACCAATCAGATGATACCATTTTACTGCTATTTGATAACATATGATTGCTGTGGATAAACAGTAGATATGGCCAAAACTGGTGAGTTTAGTTCCGTTTTTGGATATAAGAATAACGGGAAAATCCCAAAGATCCAACGTACTTTCTGGACTTCGGAGGGCATTTTCGATGATTATCGAACGTTCAAGGCTATTTTCGATAATCCACAGAAATAGCCTTGAATGTTTGATAATCCTAAAAAATACGATTTGGTTTAAACATTTGAAATGTTTACTGTTTGGTTTGCACTTAGTTATTTTCCCAATTGTAAAATGGAGATAAATATTATGACTGCTTATGTGATGGTGTCTGCTGCGCCAGATTTCCTATATAACACTATTTACGTGGGGGGAGGGGGGTTATAGTAGCTGAAGGGTAAATGAGTTTTTTTTCAAATTACATCTTGTAGCAGTTTTCTCTATTGCCCTCATGGCAAAAAAAAGTAAATGTAATGCTGTTTTTTCTACATATGTCAGATTCTAAGATGTACTAAGGATACTGGAGAATACAAATAACTTTATTTCCTAAGGGCTCTGTGATCCAATATCCTTTTCTTACATTTATCACATCTCTGCTATAAGGACTAGGAAATCAACAAAATAATATTTCTTTATCCAGTGTGTTTAATAGTAGCTAGTTAAAGTCACGTTGTAGTCCAATATGGGCAAAAGGACTTTAGTAGAGATGAGAGGTGGGTCTTTTTACTAATACCACATAACTTTAGAGCAAAGCGAGGCACATTAGTGTGACCTTCAATGCTCCCTTGTCGTCTGAAATATTTTTATTTATAAATCTTACATTTCAGCCCAGGCAGATGCATGTTGTATACGTGCCCACACGCACACCATTTGTTCTTATATTTCATTAGAGGCTTTCAGCCGTACACAAACAGAAAACACTTTCATTTGTATCTAAACAGTGTGAATGTCCTCAACATTAATTCCATCTGTAGCTGTAAACTAAATGAATGAAGACCACCTGAGGCTCAATGCAGGAATTCCAATCTTCTTTACTGGCCCCAGTGAGTGTTTGATGCTAATCAGAGAGAACATTAGCAGTGATAGATGATACATTCAGGGTACAGAATAGAACAAATAGATTAGTTGGGAAGGCAGTTGTAATGCGTCAGTCTTACTTATTAACACCCCCCTCTCCTTTCCTCTGATTCTCAGTTCCAAAATTGGAATTCTAAAGAGTTAATACATTTAAAGGTTTTTTTATTTACACAATAAAAGAAAGAAAGGCACAGTTAAAAAATGTCCAGAATCATTTCCATTATTTGGGGAGATTATTTGGAAATTGTGTGATAAAACTATAAGGAGAATAAGCCTCATGGTAAAAGAGAATTATGGTTAAATATACAGAATAAAATACAGTAGATGAAGACTAATTTGTAGTCTCATCATATAAATATCTGTTTCTGTGTTAAGCAGGGCATGTACAAACCAAAGCCCCGTATACATGCGTGCAATCACAGGCCCATCCCTGCAACTCATACGTTTCTCCTGAATGGTCATTTTGGCTGAGTATTGCTTAGTGTATGGGTGCTTGGTTTGGTGGGTAATCAACGGCGCCCCACTGAATGGCCATACAGCCCCAATGAAAGCCTACACAGTAAGCGATAACGGTCAGAAAACACGGTTGGGCCCGTGATCGCACATGTGTATGGACTTTAAGACAGTTCTGTTTATCTGCGCTGACTTTGCACAATTTGCATTTATTACATAGTAACAGTAAAGTTTTTTTTATTGATGTTATTTATTATTTTGTAAACCCCTTTCCAGCAGATTGAAATAATAGGCAGACATTTACAGTATGAGATGCTATTTTTAATTTGATAATTTGCCAATCCCATTCATAAAGTACAAAATGTTATTCTAAATAAATTCTAACTCTTTTGATTTTCCTATTTTATAAGGTGTCCGATATGCCTGCTTTCACCATTCTTAGTACAGTAACCCTAAATGTGTCCTGCTATCAAGAAGCAACGAGAAGCACAATTGTTAAGTCACTGTTGTATATACCCTATGATAATGGTAAGTAACAGTGTTCAGTCAGCCTCCTATGTGCTGTATTTAAAGGGTATGTCCACCCCCCAAAATCAACTTTGGGGGTAAAGTAGGTAACCTGATGAAGGAGACATAGTGCTCTCCGAAACGTTGTTCGTTTGTGTGATATAATAAACAGTCAAATCTGAAGATAAGTGTGCGCTTCCATATCTAAATGCTTGTGGTAAAGTAGGTAACCCCTACCCACCCCTACCCACCCCCAACCACCACAATATTTCTTTTAAAAAGTCCCCCTGATTTCTACTTACACAGCCATCTAACCCATGGCGATCCAATCCGGCCTCCTGCTTGCAAGCAGGGGCCAGACCTCAGCCCCGTCTGTACTGCGCATACCTCAGACCTTGATGAGGATGAGGAATCAGCATGGAACAGATGGCTCACAGACAGCTTGGAGTCTTCCGTTTCATGGACTTTGAAAAGGCATAGCTGGTAAACCATAAGGAGCAGATATGTAAGGTAAGGATTATTTTAAACTACAAAGTGGGGTCAGTAGTGGATTAAATTATAGTTTTGGGAGTGGACATGCCCTTTAATTTAAAAAATAAACACAGCTTCACTGAAGTGCCAACTGTTTGAAACTGTTTACATCTGACGAGTGGCATTGATGATGGCTCAATAAAGCTGAATCCAGTCTACAACTGGCACTCTGGATCTGCTCTTACCTCATGCTGCTATGCTGTTAAAAGCCTTATAGAAGGTATTGCATTCATTCGAGGGCTACTATGGAAACATGGAAATCACCCAGAAGTCTCTCATCCATTTTTTTAAACTTTAATTCTTGCTTTAGGGTATTGCATTTTATTGTGGTTTGATGGCCATGTTTCCAAGAAAAGTGCTGAAACAATGCAAGATTAAATACTCCAATGTTGGAGCAAGTGCGTGATTTTCTAAGGAGGGACTCAAGGAAGGGTTTTTATATTCAGTTTCTTGCGAGTTTTACGTGGCCAGCGAAAAAGTAGTTCCAAACCCATGCTAACCTGATATTACATCGGGTTACGTATGTTTTGGACTACTTTGAGGCAAATAATGCCTTTATAGCATAGTGTTTAGTTCAGAACACCACCAGCATTTAAGCCATGCCCTCTTTTAAAGGCCACTGCCATATTACATGGGTTAATTTACATGTTACATGAAACAATAACCATAGAGATAATAAGTTTCCATTTGCGCTACTGTGTGGCTATGAGATAAGTTTGTCACCTGACCCTGAAAAAATAACACTTTAAAAAAGTAGAAATATGATATATTGTAATACATTGCTTTTTTTCATGGTGGACCAGTGGTTGGCACTGACTGGTGCCTTTAAATGTTTGGTTATATTCAAAATTACCAGGTTGCTCTTCCTCAGCTTGTATTGGTTTCCAGTTAAAATCTGAAAATAGTACATAATGACAGGTAAGGAATATATAAGGGATAATACCCTTCCAACAGTGTAATATAAGGATATTACACCACTGAGGAGTTCCATGACCATATAGAAGCATGAGGCCGCAGGCCGAGTGCTTTTATACAGGGCATGGAACTCCAAGGTGAAGAAAATCTGTATATTACACTGTAGGTAGCGTATTATTTCATATAAAACACAAGGCCTGACAAAAAAAAAAACAGCACAGACACACTCTCCCCCTACACTTCCACTTCCTGTATTCCACTGACCCTCCCACTGTCTCTTCCCCTCCCTGTATTAGTCATTTATATAGGAATCCCTGTTTAGTGTATAAATAGTTAATTACTGTTCCTATTGAAAAGAGAAAGAAGGACCGAACATTGTCTGTAAATAATAAACAGGGATTCCTATATAAATGACTAATACAGGGAGGGAGAAATAGGGGGAGGGGCAGTAGAATACAGGAAGTCCCTCAGCGCCTAGCCTTATGTATTATAATAGGGTAGCTAGACTGTGAATGTGCACAATGTAAGAAAAGGCATTACATATTTAATATTCTACTAAAACAATGAGTCTGTGTTGCGGCCTGTTTTATGGTTGCATTCTTAAGTATCCTGTCATTTCACAGATTTCTAATTCCTGTTTTACATTTTGCGTTTCCTGTGTAGTGCTTCTGAGTCCCCCTTTTTCCCTGGAAATCAAACAAATATACGATGGGCGGTGGAACTTGAGCTGGAGATGCGATCATTATGATTATGCCAAGGGGTATAGGGATTATGAAATTAGCTACAAGCCCAGCACACAGCCACAGGAGGTGAGAAATGTACATAGCTTGTCATTATACATCTTTAATATGTGAGGAAATTCACTTTGTGGCAATGCAGTCAACTGTGCATGTGATTTATCAACACAATATAGTTTTTCCCATAGTGCCAGTGTCTAAGCTTGTCTATATCTGAGATGAGAATAAGGGAGAACGATATTGGGATTTGTTCCAAATTGCTAATTGTTCTTATTCACATTCAAATGGCAAAATAGACACAATTAGGGATAATTTATTAAAATATGCAAACTTTTGCCACGTGTCCTTTATCTGCAGTAACCAATCAAATGGCGTCAAATGTTCTAACCATAGTAAAACATTAAAAAAAAAATAATAATTTTGCACCTCCTATTAAATAAGCTCCAAGCTATTCAAGACTTTCCCCAGTTATAATTTTTTTTTTCTAAAGGATTATTTGTTTGGAGGTTTAGCAAAAAGAAATTGAAAAGAATTATACATAACGGTTGAATGATAAACTATATATTAGAGATGTCTAAAGGTCCTACCAATTCCGTCTTTTCTGTCATTTCTTCACCAGATACACCAGTGATTATCGCCCAATAATATCTCAGTGTGTAATGACACCTTAACTCTTGGCCTCCCGCTTGGTGTGTTGGTTTTTAGAGCACATGATAAGCTGACGAAAAGTTGGTCGTTGTCTGGGGTCTCATTTTTGTTCCATTAGGGCTCATTCACACTAGGTCCAGTTTTGGCCAGAAATGTGTGTAGCAGTACATTTTTAATCATTAAACAGATTGAATTGACCCAGTCTATTACAAAAAAACTCACCTCCGGGCAGGGCCGTTTTTAGGCATAGGCCACCTAGGCAAAGAGCTAGGGTGCCTATGTTACACCAGGGTGCCCAGTGTTCTCTCTACTATCTCCCTGTCAGCTTTTACTTGCTGTGTTAGCTCTGATCTCCTTGTTCAGCTGTAATGTGTAACATTGTAGTGAGTAGTGAGCCTGAACTCAGCTCCCTCTACTTGGATACAATGTTACAAATGAACTGAAGGTGAAAGAAGGAGGGGGGAGGATGAGCTCAGCTAATAGTACTGAGGAGAACAGTTCTAAAATGGTAAGTAAAAACTCCTGCAGATTTTTTAACAGTGGCCTCTGTGACTAGTAGCCATGAGATTCCTATCTCCAGGGGTGTCTCTCTAATGAGGCAATATGAGCAAAATGCTCAGGGCGGCACCCCTGCTAAATATTAGAGAGGCGGCAGGCAGAGTAGAAGGAAAATAAAATCATGGGTGTGTGAGCATGTGTAAGCTCGGGGACCCACAATTTTCCCATTAGCTCTGCACTAACTGCTGCCTTCATGCAGGCCCTGCTCTGATCGTCATAGGCTAAGTGGGGTAATTATCTGTGTGTGCAGAGTTGGGCACATCCTATTTTCAACAAAGTTTGGGTGATCTGGGCATTAAGGCACGTCATATGTGACAATCTGTGTAATCTGGGCATTATGGCATCTTATATGTACCTATCTGTGTGATCTGGGCAATAGAACGTGTTATATGTACCTATCTGTGTGATCTAGGCATTAAGGCATGTTATATGTACCTATCTGTGTGAGTTGGGCACAAGGGCATCCTATATGTACCTATCTGTGTGAGCTGGGCATGAGGGCAACTTGGTTAAGTTAGATAGGGCCCTGCTGAAGGAATCTACTTTGACATGGTGGCAGGCTTGCAAATCTTTTGGGGAAAAATCTATTATTCTACAGGAATTATGGTGTGGATAAATGTATTTTTTAGGAACTGTATAAATACTGCCATGAAGTTTAAAAAGACCAAAAGTTTAATCACGCCCATTCCTGGAAGCCATGCACACCTAACCCTGATTGTGGTGGCCCATTTCATGGTGCCTAGTGGCACATAGAGGTGGCATTTAAAAGTTTGGCTTAGGTGGCAAAAACCCTAGAGATGCCCCTGCCTATCTCTGTCTCTTTTTCTTTCCCACCTAACTCACCAATTAGAGCTTAAGGGGACTTTTTGTCCCGACCGAGCATACGCTACTAGTGAGCGCTTGGCCGAGACAAATGTCACGGAAATATCGGTCATGGCTGACAGTTCTCGCGACCGTGGTCCCATAGGGATTTAACAACAGGCCCAATCGCACTTTCGTCCGATATGACACATTATATAACATATTTCTGGCTAAACGACCAATACACGGCACTATCAGTTGATTGGACGAAAATATCTTATGATGTGTACCCAGCCTTAGGGTGGGTGGGGAGTGAACAATTCAATAGAAAAGACATGGAAAGCAAGTACTTAATTTATATCATGTCAACGCTGGCAGCTAAACGGATTTAAGTTAATACTCTGCTAGCACTGAAATCGTTAATGGCAATACTCTGGGAAAGTGCTGGCACTGAAGGGTTAATAGCAACAATCTGGGAAAGTGCTGGCACTGAAATTATTCATGGAAAGCCTGCTGCCACTGAAGGGTTAATGGTAAAACTCTTCTGGCACTAAAAGTGGTAATGTCAATACTCTGGGAAAGTCTGCTGCCACTGAAGGATTAATGGTAATACTCTTGGAGGGCTAGGCCACACTACTGCGCTTTTAAAGGCGATGGGATTGCAATCTGACCACACTAGGGCACCAAGATAGCTAGAAACGGCCCAGCCTCTGCGCACACAGATCCATTTTAAACTTAGAGATAGGAGAAACAGGCCACTACATGGGCGAAAAAGGACCACATTTTTTTTTATTTATTTCTGTTTACTTCTAGAGATGGTCAAACTTCTTAAAAGTTTGGTTTCCTTTAGAACTAGAGAACTTAATAGTCAATGGGAGTCAAATCGTTCTAATAAGATACAGTTGAAATAGCAATTGTAACTTACTGTAAATGACTCTGGGACCTGGGAAATGGTCTGGGGAACACATACATATTACCAAAACTTGTTTAAACACTAACTTTCCTCACAATCGGCAATTGTCAGGCTTCCACATTGAAGTGTTACCAAATCGAACGCCACATTCGAATGTTAAATTTGAGGATTATCACCGTATTTGAGGGTTACTGAATGACATAATCGAGGGTTATCGATTTGATAATCCTTGAATTTCCGATGTTTACTGAAAATAAGTCTGTGAGTTTAAAAGGTCAGAAAGTTCGTAGTTTGAAGAGTCCGATAAAGTCCACGTTTGTACAAACTTATAAAATGCAGGGTTAAAATCGAGTTCTAGTCCCTCCCTACTTATTTCTTTTCATCTTCCATTGTTTGTTATAATATATTTGATATGACATGAAATTCACTTTTTATTTGCCAGGCAGCATTGCTTACCTGCGCTTCGGTCGCGTGGTGCGTCTTCTTCCAACGTCATCTCGCAGCATCCAGGGTCTTCTTCCAGGCGCAAGCCGCTGCGGCTTTCTCCTGGCACTATGCGGACGGGCGCAAGTGCCTCTTTTTATCTCCTCTGTCCCTCCTGGCAGTCTAATTGGATGGAAGAGATCCAATAAATTCAAAATCCGTTTCTCAGCCAATCCTGCTTCAGATTTTCGCCCAGTCCTCTTCCCCGTTGTTCCCTCTGCCTATTTTAGCCTGCTTCTATTTCAGCCTCATTGCCTGTTATAGTTTTGGTTAGCCAAGCTAGTGCTCCCAGCTATTGTTCTAATAGACAAATCTAGTTTCAGTAGCCAAGTCTTGTTCTTGCCTTTTCATATTATCTTTGTTCTTCTCATTGTTCATTGTTATCCTTTATTATTGTCTTTTCTTTTCTTGTCTTCCAGCCACTGTTTAGCTCCATTGGTGTTCCGGTTTTCCAGATTATACCCGGTCTCAGTGTCTATACCTTGCGCTCTAAGACCTGGGGGTAACCATGTACAGTGAGGCGCAACAAGTCTCCTGACTATCGGGGGCTTGTCTATAGGTGAAGACAGCGGCTGTAGATTGGGGTATACTCGGGGACTCCGGGCATCACATTATCTTTAACAAACCATCTTGCCTACAGTCTACCTGGGTTGTTGTATAGGAGGGAATGGTATCCATGCAGTAATCAATGGTATTTGCTCTGCCATGTTTCATATATAACCCAAGCAATAACTATGTACATAGAAATCTGTATCAAGGTCCATTTTAAGCTGTACTACTTCGATAAGCATGTCCAATTACTACTAAGCATGTTCAAGTCCCTACTAACAAGGTATTACATACAGGGCTAATTTGTGTTTCATGATTTAGCAAACATATTGGTTTACCAACCTTCAAGAAATGGCAATTAGAATATAATATGAATTTAATTTTTAGGACTGACCCACAAGAATTCAGCTTTCTGCATATAAAATGCTTTGTGCCTGAATAAGGTCATATATGATAATGGCTGTACAGAACAATGCACTTCCCCACTATGGTCAAATGTTATACTGCATGACAGAAACCTGTAAATGCTTTCTAATGCATTAGGAGAATTGTGAATTTGCCATATTAATTTCATTAGGTTGCCAAGAAAATCCACTTGCTCCAGGATGAACCCTTTGTTCCACTTCGTATTCTTGTTCCTGGAACCCTGTTTGAAGCCAGGGTACGTGTAAGGTACAATGAAGGAATATGGAGCGAATGGAGTCAGCCTGTCCAATGGAAGACTCATGCCCCAGGTACCAAAAAACAAAACTTTAGGACTTTTCAGGGTGCAAGAGTAATGTATCTAAATATACAGTTTATTAACCTTTATTCTAAAATAAATCACGTTAGATGGGAATTATGGAAAGGAATTATGTCCACTTTTATATATGTTACTATGTTATTATGCATATGTATAACTGTATATGTGTATGTGTAACCATACCGTGCCTATTTTCTGCCTTTCATAAGAGATCTTTTAAAATATACCTTTATCTGAAGTCTTTACTAAATGAAATTGGATTTGATATGTAAAAGAGTTCTAATGTTTTGTCTAAACTGCTGATTAAGCTGATCTGGATATGGGTTTTTTTCATATGGTGGTAGGTATCTATTTGGTAGAGGAACCTGATAAATTTAAAGAAGGGTGAAAACCTACTATTTTCCATATATCAGTCCCTTTTTTAAAACAGCATATCATTTATAGTTCATCTGGCGTCCGAGACACAGCCAATCAAAATCAGAATCTTCTTGTAGTTGAAGCACCTGATATTACTGCATTTCCTTATAAAGCCCTATCCCAGAGCAGAAATGGATCAAACAGGGCCCTAGGCAGAGCTGTGGCTTAAGGACCCCTTCTCTCCTATACATATATTGTATGGACTCCCATACTGATTCTGATTCAAAGCCAGGCTCTCGACAGGAGCCTAGGTTGCATTGTGAATAATTCTGCTCTGGCCTAGAGGGTTTATATGTACATTCAACCTCACTTCTGAGTAACAGTAAATGAACCTTCTGGGTGGGGGATTGAGAACGATCAACAGCAATGTTCCATCTTTAGTTTGTCTAACTTTGTCAGGCTGTTTCTTAACATGCTCTGCTTTGCCTTTCCTACAGAACCAGCTGCTTTAGATAACAGTCTGTACGTTAATGTGTTAACTCCATGTGCGCTGTTTATTTTCATCTTGGTCTCAGTCGTGGTCATCATTCATAGATTATACAGGTAATTTCGCCTTCATCTTTCATTTTTATTATTTTTTTGATCCTCAACTCCTTTTATCTTCTCATTTTCATCCTCATCCCATTCCGATACATTAACCGTCTCACACCTGTTACTAATTCCTTACCAACTGCAGGGGCAAGAAAATATTGTGGGTTGGTGTTCCTGATCCGTCTCGTTTTTTTGATCCACTGATGTCTACTCACAAAGGAAATTTCCAGGTACAGCATTCAGACTTAACACTTCAGACCCCTATTATACTGTATATGGTATTTGCTATGTTTTGTTTATGGCTTGTATACTGTCACAAACCTAATGCTTGTTTGATATGTTAAAACTAATTTTCTGCCTTAGTTCTAAATAGCGATGTCAAATCTGTGGCCCTCCAGATGTTTGCAAACAACTCCCAGCATTCCCTGGCTGCAAAATGCTGTGAGTTGTAGCTTGCACACATCTGGTAGGCCACAGGTTGGACTTGCCTGATCTAAAGCATCTGTGTTTTACATTAGACACACATTTATTGTCAGATCTTTTATTTTGCTTAAAGTTCCCATACACTGAACTAACCTCCTGACCAATCCCACGGCATTTAATCAATTCTTCCGGAACCGCCTTTCCCATTCTTCTTTGTGACCAACTTATGATCACAATGGTCCCCCCTGACCCATTCATTTTACGATTGTATGTTGTATGGAAAGGTGGTTCCAGAATAATTTATTACATTTGTGGGATTGGTCAGGAGGTAAGTTCTAATGTACAGGCACCTTTACTCTAGGATTCAGTAGACAGTTATCACCCATGTACATTATAAACATACATGTATAGCATAAGCATGTCACAACATAGCTATTATAATTACAAAAGTTACATGTAGAAATAATACTGTTCAGAGTCAGAACAAATCATCAAACTAAAGGTAAATTACGTGACATTAGATTACGTGTACCTGTGAAAGGACAACCTTGAATTTATCAGTAAAGTGGAAACACTCTCAAATGAATTTGTGATGTTTTGTGTTAAATGGTGAAATACACAAACAACATTTTGGGGTTTTCCCACTTCTTCATCACACCTGAAAATGGGGTACCACCCACATAACATTATGGTCTGCCCCTGAAGCCCTGATATTCATCTGATAAGTGGTGCAAATGACCAATGAGACGGCTTATGGGTTGGTACAGCCTGAACCACCAATCAGATGGTTTCCAAAGCTCCAGGGAGAGCTGTAGACAGCCCCCCAATGTCGCTAGGACTTCCTTATACATTAAATCTCATTAGCTGTTTTGGCTACAGAGATTCCAAAAGCAGAACCAGTAGTTTTAACCCAAACCCAGGATCCGGTCAAAACTCCAGTTCATCCCTTATTACTATCCTAAAATCTGTTTTAACACAAAAAAAAACAGATTTTCAATACTGCTAACCTGACAAAAAAAAATTCTTAGAAATTCATAATTTTTTTTTGTTACTGAGGAAAGTAAGTTTGGTAGATTTTATGTTGGTTGCTTCTGTACATGTTGGTGTACACATTGTCACAACTGGATATTCAAGAGACTGCAGGACCAAGTTACTGGTATGTTAAATCAGTAATAACAAGTTCTTCTTGTATTCCCTTTCTTTTCAGAAATGGCTGTCCTCACCATTTTCGTTCTCTTCGTTTTCTTTAAATGTTCCACACTTAGACATCTCCCCTGTTGATTTTAAATGCAAGAAAGAGGAGCCCATCAAAGATGATCCTCCTAGTGATTCCCAAGAACTTATCACTGATAGCAGTGGAAATTCACTTTCCAGTTTCACAAACCAAGAATATTTCTTTTTCCAGTACCCACCAAGAAATGAAGGGTGGGGGGATTCTCCCGAGTATTTAGCCTATAATAACTTAAATCCTGGTATTTTCCAAGTAGTATCAACAGCTCAGCATTTCCCTGCTCCTAATACTCCTAATAAGTTTCCCCTATTCCATGGTGACTATTTGCACGCTCCGTCTATCAGCCTTGGACTTCACAACAGGTCATTTGAATATTCTCCACCTGCTATTCCACCAACATGTATGCAGGTCCAGCAAAATCTTGTGGAACATAAAAGTAATGAAGAATTGCTTGGTGCCTCGTCTACCCAAATCAAGGAAAGTCCTGATGAAAAGAATATGATAAACCCAAATGAAGGTTTGGTGGAGTCTTTAACTGAAGATGCCAACCCTGAAAAAATGAAGCAGCATTCTGCAACAGGCATCCAGGAGAGAGATGTAGCAGCAGATTACATTTCACTGAAGGAAATTTATAATCGATGGGCATAGACATTTTGCATAGAGTAAAGTTAGGTTGTTTTTCTGTCTTTATATGTAATAGATTGACGGCTTGCAGAGGTATTAAGCTTGTAAGAAACACCTAATTTGCAAGTAATTGCATAAGATACATAGCAGACATTAAATCCACCTGTTGCATATATTTTAAAAGTGGGAAAATGATATATAATATTGTGCTGCAAAAACAAGAAATTATTAGGGCTACTATGCAAATCTACAGATAGGTTAATATAAATTGAAAATTAGCATTTCTCATCGGTGGCCTTTAGGACTGAATTTTTAATGTGTGGCCTGAGTGCTCAGATGTGGCCTGCATGACCGAATTCTCATCTGTGGCCAGTGAGAGTGAATAATTATCTGGGGCCTATATGAATGAATGTTTATCCGTGGCCTTCATTTAGGCACTTCATTTAATTATACTTTGTATTCTTGCAATTTATCTCTAAAAAAACCCTAAATCTTGTTCCCCTAGAAGGCCACAAACTATGCAGTAGAATTACCATTCCACTTTTGTCTTCTCCATTTTGCAATTAAAATTCAAGATGGAGAAACTGGACAGAGAAAGGAACTAGTACCGTATATACTCGAGTATAAACTAAGGTTTTTAGGTTTTAAAAATACCTTTAAAACCTGGCCTCCGTTTATACTCGAGTCATACAAATTGGAGAAGTGGAAAATAGAAGTACCGGTAGCCTAACTGTAGCAGACCATTGGGCAAAGAGCAGTCAGAGGATTGGAGCAGTCAGAGGTGCAGGTAGTACGCGCAGGCACGTTGGGGGTGTAATTTTCGCACGTCCCACTTATGCAGCACCTCCTGACTGCACCAAACCTACAACTGATGCCCTTGACTCAGGGGGATCCGCTCCGCGTTGAAGCTGATGGTAGGCAATATAGGACCGGGGTCTCCCTGGCCGACTCCAAGCCCAGCATGACAATGTGCAGAGACTGGAAGGAGGGGATGTTCCCCAAGGTGGGACTAGATCTGGTTAAGCAACAGCAGAGCCTGTCAGCCCTCTTCAGCCTACCGTAAGGAAAATCTGTTGTATGGGGTGTTTAGGGGTGGGCTAGTACCATAAGTCTGTGTAGTGGAGGGGTGGAGGTTGAGGTAAGTTGGTGCACTGTGAATAAAGGCATTTAATTATGTTGTGAAACTGCATTATTTTATTATGTGAGCTTGCCACTCCAGATGTTTAATAACTACAACTCCCAGCAACCAAAGCATGCTGGGAGTTGTAGTTTACAAACATCTGGAGTGCCATAGAATAGTTGGTTACTGCATTCTGCAATTTTTATGGTACCAAATATTGAACATTAGTGTTCAAATTTTGTACCCTCGGTTTATACTCAGTCAATATATATACTAAGTCAGTTTATACTTGGTTTATTCTAAGTCAATCGCTTTAACTTCTTTTTTCAGGTAAAAATATGTACCTCGGTTTATACTCGAGTATATACGGTAGTTGTATAGTGCTTGTATAGTCAATGCTGTGTTTGCAACTAGAGGGATATTGTTAGTGTCCCTCTAAAAGATTGTCCAACATTAGTCTACAGTTTGTCATGGAACCTCTGACAGATTACTGTATGTATGATTCTACATTTTTGCTGCTAAATATTCTGTGTCTGTAATATTCTGTGGACAGAAATAGTGATCAGGGACCCTCACAAAAAGAATAAAGTCTATGTTATATAAGTGGAAAGAGTTTAAAAGCTGTGGGTAATAATATGTAAATGCACTTTTATTTTTGAAATTTCAGACCACCCTGATAGCCTTAAGCCTTGTACACATGCTAGAAAATTGTTGTCTGAAGCGGCCAAGGACAACAGTTTTTTTTGACAATCTAGCTTGTGTACAGGTGCCTTCCTGACATAGTTGGTGATCTGTCCTGATGGATTTCAAAATGGGTTGTATTAGAACTTTGTAATATTCATTCAAAAGATTGGGAATGAGTTTGTTTTTCTGACCAAGAAGCCTTCTTTCAGTCTGAGTGTCATGGGAAAATCCCCCGTATGGCCTAGCCCAGCAGGGTCCAACTGATGGTCAATTAAGGGTCATATAAGAAATTTCCCCTTGTGTGGTCCTTTTTTCTAGTCAGGGGATGCATTAAAAATGGCCCTTGTAGTGTCACAGGATGGGCAGCAAATAGTCAAAATCCTTACAGCCAATCATCAATAAGCTTTGTTTGTTCTAGTGTACAGAATGCTGTAGTTGTAGCTGTAAAGCAGAAGTCTGATTTGCTAGAGCATTTCCAATTTGACCCACATTGTTACATTTAATTAGTCTAATATTTAAATGAGATGCTACTTGTATTATCTGCACACTTTGGGGGTGATGCAATATTGGGGACTGTGTAAAATATGTAATATCGGGTTAGTTAGGGACAATCACTGATTTTCTAGTGCCTGTGAGGTAATCCAAATGTAATATATTACATCATAAGGTAATCATAGTAACAAAAAAGATACTGTATTTCTTTATGTATTGAAGACTTTTTATTCTGGACCCTGCGCGTATCATTCTAATTGGTAAATTACTACTGTATGTACCTCTCAGAGCTTTAGGTTACTGCTATTTTCTACTTCCCCAGAAATAACATTTTAACACGCTCACCATAGCACCATTGGCATTTTGATTCAGTTAAAATATCCTGTAACCTCAAATAGCGGAGCTAAGGTGTGCTAAAATAGGTGAGGTGCTTCGCTTACGCCAGTTAAAAAAAAAAACAGCTGACCGCATAGAGGCCAGTGCTTGGCAGGAGAGATATGACAGGACTTCCCCTGTGAACAGTGACAGGAAGCACAGGCGTGGGGAGAAAAGGGCAGGAGTGTGAAAGAAATGAAGACTTAAACAGTAAAAACAGAAGAAAAGACACAATGTTTTCAACGAACAGGGAAGTCGCTTATGAAAACACAAAAATATATGTCAGAAAATGTGGTTTTGGCTGAGAATCTCGATCCTGCTCTCTTGATCCTATTCTCTAGATTTAATTTTGTGTATGTATGTATGTATGTATGTATGTATGTATGTATGTATGTAAAGTTTATTTATAAAGTGCCACTTGGGGACGCAGCTCTGTACAATAACAAAATACAATAAAGTCATACAAGGGGAACAAATACATAGATAGTTCAGTACATAAATATATAAATTATATAAATAGAAGTGCTAGAGCTTTGCCACAAGAGGAAAGGAGGTCCCTGCACTGTAGAGCTTACAATCTAGTTATTCTGTAGATTACATTTTTAGAACATAATCTGAACAAAATATTCTCTAGATCAAATTCTGTAGATTATGGGGGTTATTTAATAAAAGTTCTGATCGATTAAAATGGTGCTAAATTTGCCCCAACCAATCAGATGTTAGCTTTCAAATGTTACATAAGTACTTATTGGCTGGGGCAAAATTAGCACCATTTTAAACGATAAGAACTTTTATTGAATCTCCCTGTATATTTTGTAGAGAATTTGATTCTCCAGAACCTATTATATAGATCATATTCTCTAGAACCTATTTAGATCCTATTGTTTAGAACCTATTCTGTTGATCCTATTATATCAACCCTACAATGTAGATCAGGGGCGGCAATTCAATTTTACAAGGGGCCACATAGGAAACCTCGATTGTTGTGAATCAATAGGTTTAACTCAGTTCTTATTATAGAATTCACAAAACTGAGTTTTATGAAAAGATTAAATTAATATCCCTATTTAATTTTTTTTTATTATTAGGTGAAATGTTTTAATAGAAAGTGTGTAATATTTTAGATCTGTTTCATCAAATTCAATCAATCAATTGATCAGGTTGTTTTTTGTTTTTAAATTAAAATAAATTGAAAATCAGTCATCGAGCCTGAGACAATCAATTAATATTAAGTTTTTTTGGGGTCTAGTCTAGTTGGGTCTAGTCTTGAGGGGCCAGTCAGGGGCAGCCAATGGTAAACTGTATACCCTATTCTATAGATAATTTTCTCTAGATCTTATTCTGTAGATCTTTTTTTCTAGATCATATTCTGAACTTCCTATTATATAGATCATATTCTGTAGATCATTATCTCTGGATCCTATTCTGTAGATCATCATCTCTAGATCCTATTCTCTATAACCTATCACTTAGATCCTATTCTGAAGATCCTATTCTCTAGATCTTATTCTGTAGATTATATTCTCTAAAATCTATTATTTAGATCCTATTCTGCAGATCGTTTTCTGTTGATTATGCTCTCTAGATCCTATTATTTAGATCCTATTCTGCAGATAGTTTTTTGTAGATTATGTTCTCTAGACCCTGTTCTTTAGATCCAGTTCTCTAGATCGTAATCTGCAGGTCTGATGTTAATGTAATGGTGACCAGTCTGTGCAATTTGCTTTATTTAAGCTCTTGGTAATTAAATTGAACATTAATTCCTGTGTGTGACTCTGTGCTTGATTCATTTCAGTATTGTATAATATATAGTATAGTATAGTATTTGAGTTTGAATAAAGACATACATCCATCCAGTCCAACCTACTCAGCAATACTCTCATTTGCTGCCTGTGTTGATCTAGGGGAAGACAAAATAAAAAAAACAGTTTAAAAGAGAAAACATCCTTCCTGACTCCAAGTAACAATTGGACATATCCCTGGATAAAGCAGTCAATTGTTTTATCTAACCAGTTATATAACCCAATAGACTTGAGTCAGATAGAAAGCTCTTTGGTTTGCAATACATACAGTACTCAATTATTATCAAACTTCCTTCTGTCTAGGAAACTGTATGAGATACAGTACTGCCCACATGAATGCAATGTACCAATGTGATTATGCCATCTCCATTTAAATTTGACTTACTGGCTTGGTACATGATGACCTGTAGGCAAACACAGGGGAATAAATGACTTCATCTTGCTGTACCTTTGTATCATATTTTCCCTTTGTATGTTACAGCCTCTCCTGTTGTGTCTCTTCACACAACCCAATCATTATAGTTCATTGCGAACAACATAAGCAATGTCTTCCATATAACATGTCTATGAGAAGAAAAATGGAAATTATTTTTTATTGAGCATAGAACTGTTTGGAACTTTCTGGTCTCTGAACTTCCATAATTTCGCTAACCTAAAATACGGAACTACATTGAGGGTTAACAAGCCTACTTTTGAGGGTTAGGGTTACCGAAACTACTTTTGAGGTTTATCAAGGCTACTTTCCAGAACAACAAAATATACGAGGCTGCTTTCTAGGGTTACTGAAATAGCCATACGGAAACTTGAAAATAGCTTGAGTGTAAAGTTCGTATTTATTAAAGTTTTGGTGATTTGTATGTGTTCCCCTGACTGTTCCTTCAGTACCTGAGCCATCTAGTGTAAGTTACCGTGCTTTTTCTACCCTGAAATCTGAAAACGAAACGGAACTCGACAATTTCGAACATCCCTGTTTCTTATCTGTATTTCCTGCCATAAGAGGTTACAGAGCCCCTCTGCCCTTTCCTCCATCCCCAATAATGTACAGTTCAAACTGGGCTTTTGGCCACAAAGTCACTGTCTTTTGTAATTGCTCTTTCTAGTGAAGGTAATAATTATTGAAAATACCAGTTTCAGCTATTAAAATTTGCCATCAAAAATGTTTTTCATCACTAACTGATATTTTGCATCACAATTCTTGTTAATTTTTTGATAATAGTTGTATTCCATCAACGAAATTTTGTTCTTAGGCTACTTTCAGACAAACAGTAAACCTTTTTTTAATGAACATCATTTGCCACTCATCTACTATCTCTAGTAATGACCTAATTGTCTTGCTGTGGTATTGGTGGAACTATGTAAATAGTAATAAATTGCTATAGACATCAATGAAACTGTACAGTTAATTTAGACAATAAAAGAAATACACAGCTGTATCTTTGGGATAAAATACAATGGCATTGCTTTGGGCATTATTGTACCGTATATACTCGAGTATAAACCGACCCGAGTATAAACCGAGGTACCCAATTTCAGCCAAAAATCCTAATAAAAGTTGTTGACTCGAGTATAAACCGAGGGTAGAAACTTGGCATTCAAGATGTTTGGAAACTACAACTCCCAGCATGCTTTATTAGCTGGAGTTGTAGTTTCCAAACATCTTGAATGCCAAGTGAGAGGTGGCATTCAAGATAGATAGATATAGATAGAATGGTAGAGGATAGATAGATAGATAGATAGATAGAATAGCAGAGATTAAATAGATAGATGATAGATAGATAGAATGGCAGAGATTAGATATATGAATATAGAATAGCAGATATTAGATAGATAGATAGATAGATAGATAGATAGATAGAATGGTAGAGGATAGATAGATAGATAGAATCAGAGATTAGATAGATGATAGATAGATAGAATGGCAAGATTAGATAGATAGATAGATAGATAGATAGATAGATAGATAGAATGGTAGAGGATAGATAGATATTAGATAGATAGATAGATAGAATGCAGAGATTAGATAGATAGATAGATAGAATGGCAGAGATTAGATATGTTCATTTGTACCTCAGTGGGCTCTTCTCCATCCAGGAACTGTGGGCTCTCCTCCATCCAAGGGCTTCCTCTGTGCCAGGGACTGTGTGCCAGCATCGAAGGTAAGCATTGAAGGTTGCTCTTGAAGGTACCGGTAAGCATTGAAGGTTGCTGCATTCCGGCAGCCGCGCGCTCATTCCTGTACTGGCGCGCCGGCTGACGTCACTGCCCGGCGCCGGGCTTGGCGCCGGGCAGTGACGTCAGACCGGCGCGCCAGTACAGGAAAATCGTGCGGCTGCCGGAATGCTCGGTAAGGCGTTGACTCGAGTATAAACCGAGTCCGAGTTTTCAGGCTGATTTTTCAGCCTGAAAAACTCGGTTTATACTCAAGTATATACGGTATATGAAAATGACAATAAAAATATTTACAATATGTAGCACGTTTTTCTGTTTATTGTGTCTGCCATGTACTTATACAACAACCAAATCAGAAGGTTTAATTACAATCCAATTATATTTTGCAATTGTCAACATTTTTACTTTTTTAATAGGGCATAAATCCTCTTTGTGTATATGTATGTATTTTTAAGTAAGGTAGCGACAGAGATGCACAGTCATAGGAGGAGAGCATGTCCAATGGGAGTGGGTAGGGCATGGCTTGAAGGAACAGGAGCATAGAAGGGCAGTGATTGGAAGAGATAGGAAATTATTTGGGGTGAGGGACTTGAGGGAAAAGCAGGAGAAGCAGGTGCCATTTTGGCAATCCTGCTGTATTTTGACATGACTTTATCTTTTGCAGATGCTTGTTGTCCCATTTGGGGTCTGAAAGAATTGGGACTGGTCACAGCTCTACAGCTGTTGCTGGCAATAAATGTGAAAGATGGTTTCCTTCTAAGGAGGTGGGCCCTTGAGAGGCTATGAAGCGGTGCCTACGACCTTTTGTATTGAAAATGGTTAGAGAATGGCAACCAGTGAGGTTACAGTCTCAAGCAGAATATTGCACAAGAGGCAAGCGAACATGCATGAAAGTTGGAATTGTTAAAAATTTACAGTTGAAGGTTATGAGATATAAGGTGCCTATTAATAATGCAAATTTGACTAAACTAACCCCTTATCAGAAGAGATATAGAAAGAAGAAGAGAAGAGCCTAATCTTTTTAAGCCTGTATTTGAAGATGAAGCTTACACTTTACACAGTAGGATTCATTATTCTGTGCTTTATACTTCCAACGTAATTGCATTTTTATTTGCAGATTGTATAATATGTTCCGTTTGACACAAGTTTGAAGTTTCTGGCTATATTTTTTTTAATGGCAAGAGTGTCATTATAGATCAATTCTGTTCAGAATAGTTTCTTGATTAAATTTTATTGCATAGATAGTAATGAAGATAATGTTTTTATATGAAAGAGCACATTGTTTTAAAAGGAAAATTAAATCTAAAATACAAAATAGCCTGAAGGAACTCTATTATCCCTTATGAACAGATATACAGTACGTGTATCTCACACAACGTAGGTATGAAGTGAGACTGTCATCAGGAGCCTGACATCCTTAATGCTGGCCATATGCTGGAAAGATAGATTTGACTTTCGATCGTCGAATCTATGAAACATTTAAAAGCAGTGTTTGCTGGCAGGTGGTTTTACCTTCAGAAGTTCACAAAAAGATTGAGCCGGACAGTTTCTTCATACATCCCACTAATGTCAAGGAAACGTTTCATGAATTGGGAAGGTAAAGTTACAGTGTCTGGGCGCCATAAGCCCGACAAGCTCATTAGAACTGCAGCAATTTACTCCCTGAACCCTACGCCAAACACACAGTGTAACGTTTTGGTGCCCATGCACCTTCGTCAGACACATACAAAATTTAAAATTAAGGGCGGACTCTTAAATAGGCTAGAGACTGCCCATTACTCCCACCAAATGGTAGCAATTCAAAATACACTTACAGAGAAACACATGAACATTATAACAATATAGGAAGAAGACACATATACTACCATATATGTAACAATGACAATCATAACATGCAATTTATCTTTTGAGCAAGAAAAAGGATGTGAAATAAGTTCACATTTAGTCCCCTAGGCTGAACTGCATCTAATGTGAAGATCCAGTATGCCTCCCTACGCAGGAGGGCATTACTATGGTCACTCCCTCGCACAAGAGGTGGGAAATGGTCGATTACCATCCCACGTAGGTCGGACACCGGATGTTTGATTGTCCTAAAATGACTGGCAACAGACACATCATCACTTGATGATCAAATGAACACCATTTGGTGGCAGTAATGGGCAGTCTCTAGCCTATTTAAGGGTTCGCATTCATTTTAAATTTTGTATGTGTCTGACGAAGGTGCATGGGCACCGAAACGTTACACTGTGTTTGTTGATGTTTCAATAAACGCTAGTTTTGCATCAAGTCTGGTGTGCACAGTCTTTTGGTTCCTGATCTACTATATGCTTGCCTAGCATACTGTGGCACCCAGCAAGACTACTGTGAAACAACATGAGTCCGGAGTGTGCATGATTCTTTGCAAATGTAATTAGAAGAATATGTGGTCCTGGGTGCTATACTGCGGCATTATCTTTCCTTAAAATGTTTAGATTTGAATAACTGCATTTTACCTGGTTAGATGCTGGTTGGATCTTTTATTATCGACATCATTTAACTGGAGAGGACAACTAAGTTAATAAGGGGAATAGAGGAACTTGACTATGAAGACCAGGTAATTTACGCTGGAGAAAAGGCAGATGCAGATATGATCATTTTATACACACATCCATGGCCCATACATTATACTTTCTGGTGCCTTGTTCGACAGTAGATCACATTTGAGGGCACAGGATTCTGTTTTACAATTCCAGAAGGGGAATATACCATCAGAGATGTTTCTGATGATGTGGACTGTGGTACTGAAAGGTTCATTTTGTAGCATAATAATCTCATTCAATTTAGATGTTCATAACTGAGAAAGTTTTATCCGAGTATTTATTGTTGTTAGAGAAGTTTTCTTTTTACATATTCTACCCAAAAGGGCAAAAGGCCTGTAACTTAATGTAAGTGTTTATTTCACTTTCTCCTTTCCAGCTATTGACTATTAACATTTTCTTTATGCTATTATTTTGCTTTCTGAACACTCTATTATATTTTGACTCATAAAAACCTGTTATGGAAAGTTATGAGCTCTTGTTGCCATGGTGCGTGCACCTTGGCAGTTTTCTTTGAATGGCATCTAATGCCCAACAAAGAACCAGACTGGAAAATATAGGCTATGTTCACAGCACTTAATATCAGCACACGTTAGTATGGCCGCCTTGCAATATTGACAGTAGCTCCAAACATTTCTAATCTTTATTCTCATTTTACAATATGTCTGCTACACATAGGGGCATATTTATAAAGGTTCGTTAAACTATTCGCCTTCTTTAACGCAGCTTTTTCGCCAAATTTGGACTTTTTGCTATTTATAAAGCTTCACCATACATCCTTGCGGTAATTTATAAAATGGCGAAAAGTATATTTTTGCGTTAAGTTCAGCCATTCCAATTCTCCAAGTCTGAGGTGGCGAAAACACATAAGTGGCCATTTATTTAGCCTGTCAATAGGTCCATGAAGGTGTCAGTACATTGTGGAGTGTTTCTCAATAGTCTAGTACCCAGGGGGTGTTAGAATATTTTCCAGCATTTTCTGTAAAACGATCTGAGATTTTGCTTTTTTAAGGTTAATTTTTCGCTTTTTAAAGACCTTTTTGTTTTTTTCACAGCAAAAAATATGATAAATAGTGTAAAACTCAAAAGGTGAATTTTCTCTATTTTATTAATAGGACATTTTTTAGTATTGTTTATTTTCAGCAAACTGCAGCTAATTACCAAACCAGTTCCATTAATATGGGAACATACCATAGTGCTGTGTAAGGAATAGTCATGTTAAAGGAACATTCCAGTAAGTAATGGTGTTTGGCGAAAATTCTGGTAAAACTGCAAAAAAAAGCAACAAAAGGGAGAAAAGGGGCGAAAATTCACCTATTTATAAATAGCTTTAAATTTAAAAAGTGACAAAAATAGCTCTGGAATTACACTAGAGAGCAATATCTCTCTTCGCAGTGATACCACACTTAACGCAATGAATAAGGCGAAAACTATCGCCACACATCGCCGCAGCGATACTTTCCCACAAAGGCGAAAGTGAAAACAGCACTATTTGTCATTGCGATGTCCTGCAATAGCGAAATAGCAAAAATAGCAATCAATTTTAAATATGCCCCATAGATATCTTGTTTCAGTAAGTTAACATGTGTTTTACATGTTGCTCACATACATAGATTTACAACTTAAAGGCCATCTAATTCCTTAAAACAAAAAACTGGTCACTTGTCAGTTACCTGCTCCTAACCCCAACTTATATATCCAACACATTATAGATGTATTACTAACCAGATATTTAAGGGTAATTATTGCCTCCATTCTTGCAGAGTAAGGTCCATGCAGTCAATCAAGTCAGTGCGTGCTGACATCACAGCCAATGATTGACTGATGTTTCCCCTATTGCTCATTGAGCAGAAGCAGGAGGCAGATACCTTTGCCAGAATGGAAGAGAACGTATCATTAGTTGCCATTTGGAATGGATTACTTCCCCTCAGATAGATTCTTTTTAAAATATACAGTCTAAGAGTAAAAATTCACACAGGTCTGTATTAAACTAAACTTCCACACCGTTGGACCTTTAGTACCTGCTATAAAAGGTCTACCACTGGGGATTTAAAAGTGTCATTGAATGTTTTTATTTTAAGAAAAAAATAATTTTGGTACTGCAGTTTTTTAATGTTTGTGTCAGTATTTTATGACTGTAAGTATTTGACATATGCTTGTGAAGGTTCTCATTTATCCAGGTCATGGTATATCTGTTGTATTCAATTAGATCAACTGGACTTGAAGTTTAGTTCTTGAAGACGTTTCGCTAGTCATCCGACTGGCTTTCTCAATTCAGAATGACTTGTACAAGAATCTGTTGGCAGTCATTTCTGAATTGAAAAAGCCAGTCAGATGACTAGCGAAACGTCTTCAAGAACTAAACTTCGAGTTCATAAAGAGAGAAAAAGCCAGTCAGATGACTAGCGAAACGTCTTCAAGAACTAAACTTCAAGTCCAGTTGATCTAATTGAATACAACAGATATAAATATTTGACATCTTTTTATATTTATATAAAATACATACCGAGTCTTAAAATAATGATACCGTGTGGTATTTTATTACTGTGTGGTACCAACAATTTGAAATGCATTATGGTATTTTATGGCATGGCAGCAACATGCAGTGAAATTACAGATGCGTTTACAAAACCACCTATTGATAATTACTGATATTGCAGGTTTATAAATAGACCCCATACACTCCAGAATTGATGACAACTCAACCTATAGCCAATCTGGAATAATTTAAGACACCTAACTATGAAAAAAAAACACAAAGTCAAACACATTCAATGTTTTCAGTTGGCTGGGTACCTTATCTACAGTCTAGCTGGCAGTGGACCATTAAAAGGGAAAAATATTGTAGGCTGCTGGTAAACATCTATTTACTGCTGCAGTTTATCACAACAATATTTTAAAATAACAGATAGTAAATAGTAACTTGTTCTCTAACATAGCATGATCCTACCATTTGCCATAGTTCAGGAGCATGACGCTATGTTTGTAGAACTGCTGACAGGAGGCAACAAAGAAAATATGGAAAACTGGCAATGAACGAACACTGTATTTTATTATTATTGTGGATTTATATAGCAACAACATCGCCCGTAGACTTTTACAATTACATGTATACATTCACATCAGGCCCTGCCCCGAAGAGCTTACAATCTAAGCAAATTTATTTGACACATACAACCTATCAGTATGTCTTTATGATTGTGGGGGAAACCGGAGTGCCCGGAGGAAACCCACGCAAGCACGGGGAGAACAAACAAACTCCTTGCAGATGTATCCAAGGGTGGATTCGAACTCAGGACTTCAGCGCTGCAAGGCATCAGTGCTATCCACTGAGCCACTGTGCTTTCCACTGTATCACTTCACTGGGATCTGCATTTCCTGAATTAATCTCTATAACTATAGATTTATACACTATACATAGTATACAGTATGTATAGAGAGTCTTTTTGTGGTTATCTGGTCTGGTCTGGTTATCTGTAGACATTTTAAGGCGATGTCTGGTCACGTCCTATAGAAATAAATATAGCATATATAAATCCTCCAATAAAACTGCCCATGTACTTCCAATCATGTTAGGAAATCTGCTTTACCTTCTTCAGCTCTAAAGACCTCATCAGTCTCACTGAAAATGAAATAAGGACAAGTTAAAATGTAAATTGGTATTAAAAAATGCAATAAAAGGAAAAGCACTGGAGAGATACTTACTGTTTTCTAAGGCTGGAGATGTTGTTTGCAATGTAGAGCAGAATTGCACATAACATGATAAAGCCAAGTGCCATGAGAGCACAAATCATTACAAGGCTTTTCGTGTTATCACTGCCAGCACTTCTTATTATGTTCTTTAGCTGATCTGTAATAAGATTACACAAGGTGTTACACAAACCCATAGTAGGATAAAGAGTAGGAATAGTCTTTAATGTTTCATGCTCATTGGTAGAATTTTCATCTAATTGTAATATCCTTAAAAGGCATGTCCACAAAACTACAATCTCCCCCACTGCTGGCCCCACTGTGTAGAGTTTAAAAATCCTTACCTTATCTTTCTGCTCCAAACGGTTCTCCTGGAATGTCAGCCCAAAGTTCTAGAAAGTGAAAACCAGGAGCCAGCAAGGGAGGAAAACATTTGTGCCTCTGAGGTGTACTTTGAGAGGTTTCTGGCTTGCTCAGTGCAGACTCCCCCCTTCTCTCCCTCCCTCCCGATCCCTGTTAGGTTCCCTGTAACCCTAGTGTTAAATCCATTTGCTGTAATGCAGGGCTCCCTCTCCCAACCGCTATATTAGTTTGTCAAAAACTAAGCCTATCTGTACTTACACAGTCACGGATGAGGCCAGAAGCCGCATCCGTGACTGGCTGCCTCTCAGCCAATCACGGACACGGCTGCCGGTTCGGCCCCTGCTTGCAGTTTCATGCAAGCAGAGAGTCGTGTCTGAACGCTGGGGGAACGAAGCTGTGTAAGTACAGATCAGGTTTGTTTTTTGACAAACTAATATAGTGGTTGGGGGTGGGAGACGGAGCCCTACACTACAGAAATTATACTACAGCAAAATGTTAAAAAAGAGGTGGACATGCCCTTTAACATTATTTTCTAGTTTTGCAGCCAGTACGATTTGGGGAATGGACTTTTGTGTTCATGACATTCATTCTAAATATATTAATTTATATAAAGTAGTAAAAGTAGATTTACCTATTGTTGACAGTGTTGGCGTGACGATGATCTCTGGCGCTGTTCATGTAAGAAATAAGAAAAGAAAATTATTTATACGTAGAACTATTGTGTTAACTCTCACATATACTAATATAGGATTGCCACATGTTACAATACAAACCAGGGATCTGCTATAACACTGGTAAATAGAAGTAACATCTTACCTATTTTTTTCTTTTTTAAAGTGTCGACTTTTCTTGTGTCATCGTCATCCTGTTCATATTTATGTGATTCGTCACCTGAATTTTTCCTCTCTGCTGGAATAATAATAATAAAATATTTCAGTTCATATATATTTAGATGACAGAATGCTGGGGGATTATAATATTAATCTAGTTTAAATGCTTTTATTGACTCATTTCCAATTTTTTCAGAAATTTATAAAGTTCAAAAGTTCGAGTTTCGATTTTCGAAAATCGTCTACTTTTGATTTTTTCGATAATTATCTACTTTCCATTTTCGATAATATCGAAAATTCTAAAAATTCGGTATCTGTGAAATTCGGGAGTTTTGAAAGTTTCGTCAGGACTTTGAAACCCTCAGATTCGATTCAAAACTGGGTTCTAATCGAACCCACATTACATCTCTAGTGTTAAGTAAACTGTGGGCAAATAATTACTGTAACTTTGAGTAAAGGCAAGAATTCAATATAAAATCTAAAGGTACCATTAAATCTTACCTGTCACTGCTTTGGTTGGTTTAACGGTCACTATATATAAACAATAAATTGCAGGTGAAACATACAAAGACACAGGTCTGTAGCTGTGAATATTGCAAGTTTATTGTAAAATATGCATGCTACATGTTTCAGACCCACTCAGGCACTTATAGAAGGACAAGTGGGTCAGAAACATGTAACACGCATGTTTACAATAAACCTGCACTACACAGTTACTGACCTGTGTCTTTGTATGTTTCACCTGCAATGTACTGTTTAAATGTTAGAGGGCCATATTTAAAAACTTGCAATACCACAGGTTTTCGTTACTGTACGACCGTGGCAGTACTATACCATGCTGTAAACTACCGTAATGATATTCTACGTATGAGATTTACATTCGCTATTGTACATTTACAAGATTTCCAATAGCAATCATAAATTAACAATATTAGTGGAAAGTGTAGCTTCTTAAAGGGGAATGTTGGAGGGTAGGAAGAGTGTGTTTTATAGGAACCACATGGTTCAGAACTGTAGGGAGGAAAGAGGGAAGGTAAGTAAAGTTTGGGGCATGTTCTAAGAATAAAAATAGAGCGGTTGGGGCTGGGGGGACAGGGGGAATCATATAGCTAAAGGGGGAGGGAATCCTGAGAGGGAGGGGGAGGGAGAGGAAGGGGGAGAAGGGCTGCAGTACGCATGCCAAACTTCTCCCGGGGGCCAGGTAGGAGGCAGAGTCCTATATGGACTCTGCTATCCTCCTGGTGGGCAGTTTTTGTGAGTTTGGGGGGGGACTACAGGAGAACCATATGGAGCTGGGATGTGAGGTAAGGATTACACTACACTACACAATGGGGCCAGTAACATACATAGTAACATAGTAATTAAGGTTGAATAAAGACATTCGTCCATCAAGTCCAACCTATTCCCTTTTTTTTTTTTTTTTTTAACCCTACCTAACAGTTGATCCAGAGGAAGGCAAAAAACCCCAGCTAAAAAAGGGGGGAAAAAATTCCTTCCTGACTCCAAACGGCAATCGGAAAGTATCCCTGGATCAACCAGATCTATATGCATTAATACCAGTAATTCTCAATATTTTTTAGTTTTAGAAACTTATCCAGGCCTTTTTTTAAAGTTATTCAATGAACTTGCCATTACCACCTCTGCTGGAAGACAGTTCCACAGTTTCACCGTTCTCACTGTAAAGAAACCTCTCCTAACTTGAAGATGAAACTTCTTTTCTTCCAACCTTAAAGGATGTCCACGAGTAGTGGGGGGGATTATAGTTTGTGGGGTGAACATGCCCTTTAATGCAATGGTGTGCATGCGCTCTCCTAGGGTCCAATTGTGTAAGTGCAACACCCATGCACGAAAGCGAGCACAATCGCGCATTATTGTGAACGTGCATCCTCCTTTGCACTTAAGTAGGGTAGCAGCCTCAGGAAATTGACCTGCTGCAAAGCTAAGTTCCATTGCATTAAATACATGCTGTGTGGCTAAACTGAAATCAATGCAGCTTGCATTACACTTCTAAGGGCTAGGCCACACAAGTGCGTTTTTCAGGCGATTGAGATTTTCCAATTGTATTAAAATTGCAGCAACGCACCAAGAACTTGCGATCTTGCAATCGCATGTGTTTTCAGAATGAAAATGGACAAATCGCAAGTGCAAACCCATGTAAATGGCGTGCACTTGTGATTCAGGTGCGTTGCAATGTGGCTGTGCCCTAAATGTGCATGGTAGCAATATTGGTATTTGGTATTGATACATAAAGTAGAGTTGATCCAGGGAAATTTCCGATTACCACTAGGAGTAAGGAAGGAATTTTTTCCCCCTTCATAAATTTGGTGGTTTTTTTTTCTCCTTCCTCTGGATCAACAGTTAGGCAGGAAATGAGGATATTGCTAGATGGGTTGGACTGGATGGACGTATGTCTTTATTCAACCTCAAATACTGTACTATACTATACTATACTATACACACACTAATATAAATGGTAGAGTGCAGAAATAAACACACACAAAGACACAGGCTCATTTATCCAGAGCCGAAATCGATGTGGGTAAATGTCCTGTTCGCGATTCAAATAACGTTTGCGAATGTGGGTAAATCCCAGTAAGGGATTTACCTGCCGCATTATTTTAACGCCAGCTGTTTGCTTTAATTTGATTTTTGCATAACCTCCACATCTAACGCTAATATGGAGTTAAAGTCGAGCTAACTGGTAGGGAACCGGCTAGCACGACTTTAAAGGATAAGTATACTCCAAAAACAAATAAAGTTTAAATAGAAGCTGTATCCCTAACTTTAGGTCCCTTCAGAGCCTACCTGTTCCCTTGTAAAGTGCTGGCCATCTTGGAATATGTGTGCAGTCAGGTAAGCTCCGCCCCCCGAGACTTGTTGGACCTCGTTTCTTCCTGTGTCGAAATATCCAGTGGAAGTTCCCTCCGTGCACGCGTGACGTCATCACGCCGCGTGCACTGTTACAAGCGCACGCAGCGTGAGGATGTCATGCGCGCACAGCTACTTTTTTCTACTTTTTGTCGTTTTTGAGGAAAATTTGCCTTTTTAATAACTTTGATGAAAAGAAAAGTTGAAAGTTTAAAAAACTGTGGTAAAGTCTGGTGGGGAAAAAAAGCAAAAATAATGCTTTATAAATATGTCCCTCAGACCCCCATTTGACTTTATTGGTAAATAAAGAAAATCGGAACCTTAAAATAAAAAGATCTTAAAAATGGTAAAATAAACCTTAAAAAAGTGAAATCTCAGATCATATTACAGTAAATGCTGGAAAATAGTCTAACACCCCCCTAAGTACTTATTAGTATTGAGAAACACTCCACAATGTACTGACACCTTCATGGACCCATTGGCAGGCTAAATAAATGGCCACGCATGCGTTTTCGCCTCCTCAGACTTGGAGAATTGGAATGGCTGAAAAATACACTTTTCGCCATTTTATAAATATGCGTGAGCGGTTACTGCAGCGATGTATGGCGAAAAGCGAAATGCAGCGGTATTGACCTTTTGTCACTGGTTATCACTGGTTTATAAATAGCAAAAAGTCCAAATTTGTGAAAAGGCAGCATTAAAGAAGGCGAAAAGTTTAACAAACATTTATAAATATGCCCATAAAGGGTAACTAAAGTCAAAAAAACTAATTTGACCAACCATGAAAAAAGTTTTTCTTAATCCCGAACCTGACACAGGTACACACACCTACAGATCTATTTATCCATTTCTGTGGCAGCATACTTAAAGGGTAACTATAGTCAAAAAACAAATTTTGATCAATAATCAAAAAAGTTTATTTTTTTTAACCCCCAACCTGACTCAGGTAGGTACACATAACTACTGACCTACCCTTCCATTTCCGTGGAAGCATACTTAAAGAACAACTCCACCCTCATAAGAACATCTTTTAGAAAGAATGGCCTCTTTAATAATGTGGATAATATGTTGATATATCATACTTTGTCCTATGAATTGATTACTGTATGCCTGCTATGCTTTTGGATGCCTCATGGAAACAGAGCAATTTAGAAACCTGTACTGAGCCTGGGCATGCTCAGAAGAGGCAGACAGGGGATTAACATTCATTCATTGGCTGTGATGTCAGCTGTCATCCATAACTGACAGTTGCTAACTGAAAGAATCAGGAAGCAGAAACAGGGGAAACAGGACATTGTGCAGGATTTCAGGTTAGACTTATATATTTCAGGTTTCAAACTATTACCGTTTAGGGTTTTGGGGAGTTATTTACCTGTATGTAAGTTTTCATTTTGGGGCTGGACTTGCCCTTTAAAGGGTAACTATAGTCAAAAAACTAATTTTGACCAATAACCAAAAAAGTTTGTTTTTTTAACTTCCAACCTGACACAGGTACACACCAAATGAGCTAATTATTCCTTCATGTGGCAACCATATTTAAAGGGTAAATATGGTCAAAAAACTGATTTTGACCAATTATCAAAAAAGTTAGTCTTTTATCCCCCAACCTGACACCCTCCAAATGACCTACACATTCATTCCTGTGACAGCTATATTAAAAGGGTAAGTAAAAGACATTTTTAAGTTTTAAAATTTGCAGCACAAACACATACATTCCCTTCCAAAAAGCGGCCTTTCAAGCAAAATTTAAAGTTTATACTTAAACTTTCCCTTTCTAGTTTGCTGATTAAGACACTTTCCAGGGTATTTATTGCCAACAGATTCTTGTACAAACCAGTCTCAATTGGGAAAGCCAGTCGGATGACTATATCTTTACAAACTAAAATTCAAGTCCAGTTGATCTAACTGTAACTAGAGATGGACACAAAATCGAACTCGAACCCGAATTCGAGCCAAACTTAACAAGTTCAAACAGACAAGTACTTTGGACTTTTCGAACTATCCCGGACCCTGGATTTCTAGGACTTAAGAACTTTTCGGACTTTTCGATATCGAATCAGTTGAGGGTTACCTTTGGTAAATCTTCTATTCGTTTGTGGGATAATTATCAAAAAATGGACGCAGGAGTTCAAAAGCAGCGTGCGTGAGAAAAATTCTGGATATTCGTACGCGTCCCCAAGACCATTTCCCAGGTCCCAGAGCCATTTACATTGTTATTTTAACCGTATTTCAGGCAAACTTTTTGAACTATTTGACTCTCATTGACTTTAATGGGTCCATTTTCAAACTAAAACTTTTATCAAAGTTAAAAACTGTAACAGATAAGATCTCACTATCAGCAATCCCCGAAATGTAAAATATAAAAGATACAGTAAATTCATGCAAAAAAAAATTATAATTCTGTAATGCCACCCTATGTGCAAGGTTAAAATTGTATACCTTTGTTTGATCAGTGCCCAAGCATCATGTCAGTGTCAGTCTCTTAAATAGTTAAAACATTTAACTTTTAAGCATAGCCTGAATTAAAAGATTCAGGCTGCTGGTTTGTTACACAAGATCTTCCTGATGCTGTGTAAGTATCTAGAGACACACAGTAGGTAACATGGGGTAAACTCTTAAAAGGGCACGTCCACCCTTCTAAAAAAATTTTTATATGTTGTAGGGCTTCCTCCCCCAGCCCCAACAGCATTATTATAATTGCCAGAAACTCCACCGATCTTTACTTACCTTCCCTCTATCCTCCGCCGCACTGCCCGGCCTTCTGCTTGCATGGAACTGCAAGCAGGGGGCCGGACCGGCAGCCGCATCTGTGATTAGCTGAGAGGCAGCCAATCACGGACGTGGCTGCCGGCAGTTCAGAACAGCGGAGGCTAGAGGAAAGGTAAGTAATGATCGGGGGAGTTTCTGGCCATAACAATATAGCGGTTGGGGCTGGGGGAGGGAGACCTACAACATATAAAAAGGGATTTGTGCTAGGGGGAGGGAGACCAAAACAGGATGGAAAGGGAGGGAGAGGGAGGGGGGGCTTTATTTTTAATGTGGGATGTGTATACATAGGTTAATGTACATTTGTATTTTGAAGCCAAGTTTACAGTTATGTATGCTATGGATATCTGTTACCTCCATGAGTTTATTACCGTATATACTCGAGTATAAGCCGAGGTTTTGCAGGCTTTAAAAAAAGACTGAAAATCGAACCTTGGATTATACTTGGGCCACTCACCTCGCTCCCTCTGCATTCCGGCTGCCACTATCTCAGGAGTGAGCAGCAGCCAGATTGCAGAGTGGGTGAGGTGAGTGACTGCTTTTTACATACCTTACACAGGAAATTGTTCTGGGCCTATTTCTCCTCCACTGAACTGGGGGTGCAGGGTGCCACTGCAGATGTTTAGAAACTACAACTCCTATCTACTAAAGCATGCTGGGAATTGTAGTTTCCAAACATCTGCAGTGCCAAGGAATGAGGCTTAAGTTGCCTTTTAAATGGACAGAAGAATTCCCATACAGTAATAGCCAAATCCAGTACGGTTATTACTGTATGGGACTACTGTATGGGAATTCTGCTGTCCATTTAAAGGGCAACTAAAGCCACAAAACAATACAGAATCAGAAGGAGGATGGTATCCCATACAGTAGTCCCATACAGTAATAGCCATACTGGATTTGGCTATTACTGTATGGGACTACTGTATTAGAATTCTGCTGTCCATTTAAAGGGCAACTAAAGCCTCAAAATAATGCAGAATCAGAAGGCAGTAGTGGTCATAATTTCAACCCTAGACTTATACTTGGGTCGGCTTATACTTGAGTATATAATAAATTGGTTCATAGTAAGGGAATCTCATTGCGGTAACGTCACTCCCCGTATCTCCTCCCACAGTTTTTGAGCTAGAGTCATGAAATTCAGTACAGACGTGCGAGGCATATAGGAGAAGTGTGCTGTCTTCTAGCTAAGGAATCTGCAGAAGCATTACGGCGTTATCGGCGAATTTCCGGACATTTTTTCCCCATAGACTATAAAATCCTCAAATGTGGATATTTCAAAACAGTTTTTTTCATGGTCATAAATACAAATGGTGATACCCCCAACCCCCCACACAGACCCAGGTACACCCACCTACTGACCTACGTTTCCATTCCCATGGAAGCCATATTTAAAGGGTAACTAAAGTCAAAAAACTAATTTAGATTTATCCTCAATAAAAGATAGTTTTATGGTTATAAACACAAAAAAGACATACCCCTCAACCAGACCCAGGTACACACGCTTACTAATCTACTTATCCATTACTGTGGCAGCCATACTTAAAGGGTAACTAAAGTTAAAAAAAAACTAATTTAGATTTATTCTCAATAAAAGATAGTTTTATGGTTGTTAACACAAAAAAGACATACCCCCTCAACCAGACCCAGGTACACACACCTACTGATATACTTATCCATTACAGTGGCAGCCATACTTAAAGGGTAACTAAAGTAAAAAAACTAATTTAGATTTATCCTCAATAAAAAATAGTTTTATGGTTGTAAACACAAAAAAGACATACCCCTCAACCAGACCCAGGTGCACACACCTACTGATCTACTTATCCATTACTGTGGAAGCCATACTTTAAAGGGTAACTAAAGTCAAAAAGCTAATTTTGATCAATAATCAAAAAACTTTGTTTTTTTAACCCCCAACGTGATACAGTTATACACAGCTACTGACCTACCCCTCCATTACTGTTGCAGCCATACTTAAAGGGTAACTAAAGTCAAAAAAACTAATTTTGACCAATCATCAAAAAAGGTTTTTTTTTAACTCTCAACTCGACACGGGTACACACACCTACTGATCTACTTATCCATTACTATGGCAGCCATACGTAAAGGGTAACTAAAGTCAAAAAGCTAATTTTGATCAATAATCAAAAAACTTTGTTTTTTTAGCCCCCAACGTGATACAGTTATACACAGCTACTGACCTACCCCTCCATTACTGTTGCAGCCATACGTAAAGGGTAACTAAAGTAAAAAAACCTCATTTTGACCAATCATCAAAAAAGTTAGTATTTTATCCCCCTATAAAGAGATAGAAAAAGATCTGATCTGCAACACTCTAATACACAAAGAAATATGTGAAAAGTGAAAGGCTAAAAATCCTTTATTGTACTTGACAGGGATATGTATTAAAAACAATTAAAAAGCCACCATTCTCTTCAAAATCTGTAGTAAATATAAGTGTAATACACCTGTGCACGGAAAATGTCTATAAGTTACAGGAAAATAGTCATATAGTCATCCTCAGTCAGATAAATCAACATCATGGGGGTTACCCTACTTACTACCAGAGACACAGTGCAAGGAAGAGAAGTGGGATAAAATCGAGTCCATCACATGGTAGGACGCATTTCGCTCCACTCCAAACAAACACGGGAGCTTTCTCAACTACAGCCTACAACTGTCTCTTGTCCCTTTAAATAGCGTAGCGCCATATGCACGTGACATCACTCTCTCGCGAGATCTTAGTATTTTATCCCCCAACCTGATATAAATACACACACACCAACTGACCTACATTTAATGCATGTGACATATTTAAAGGATAAGTAAAAAACAACAATGTCCTCTTCAATGACATTATTGAGTTTTAAAATATGCAGCACAAACACACAAATTCCCTTCCAAAATGCAGTCTTTCAAGCCAAATTTAAAGTTTATACTTAAACTTTCCCTTTCTAGTTAAATTTAATATTATCCTAAAATCTATTTTCCTTCTTATAGCCCAAACCACTTCCTTTTTAAGTAATCCCCAACCAGAAAACCAGCTGAGCAAATTTGTTTTCGAACTTCAGTAAAAATTTAGAAATTCGGAAGCTCGGAAACCAACCCATTAAAGTCAAGGGAAATAGTTCGAAAAAGTTTGGATTAAATATAAATAAAATATCAATGTTAACTTACTGTAAATGGCTCTGGCATCGGGGAAATGGTCTGGGGAACACGTACATATCACCAAAACGTGTTTAAATACTTCTTTCCCCCATGATCATCCAATTGTCGGGTTTCCGCATACTGCATTCGAGGGTTATTGTACAATACATTCAAGGGATATAGAAAATCGAACATTACGTTCGAGGGTTACCGAATTTGAAATCTACATTCAAGGGTTACCGAAAATCAAACATTACATTCAAGTGTTACCTAAAACAACTGCTGCATACAAGGTTTATCGAACGATACATTTAAGGGTTACCTAAAAACATACAAGGGTTATGGAACGATACATTCGAGGGTTACCAAAATTGAAGGATACATTCAAGGATTACCAAATTCGAAGGATGCATTTGAGGGTTACTGTATTTGAACGTTACTGATTCGAGAATTCCATAATTATTGATTGTTTTTTGATGATTATTGAAAATAAGTCAGCGAGTTTGGAAAACCCAAACTAGTTTGAGGTTCAAATAGTTCGGATAGAGTTCGGATAGTTTGAGATCACCAAAACTCGGGTTCTGGTCCATCACTAATTGCACACTGTTGTTATTTTGTAGGTTACATAGAAAGGAAAATTCACTATGTTTAGACTTTTAGACAAATAGATTTTCTTGTTGTTGCTCAGTATATAGTTACAAATTGAGAGAATAAATATTTGATGAAATTGGGAACTGCCAATAACTGCCCCCATTTGTATTCATTCATTGATAGATTTATGTAAATTATTTGGGGTTTTTTCCTGGGAGTATAAGGAAGGCTGTAGAGCACACATGTCAAACTCAAGGCCCGCGGGCCGAATCTGGCCCTTCTGGCTGTTGTTTGTGGCCCCCAGTGACTGTACAGAATCCAAGATGGCCGCTATCCATTTGTGCAGTCCCAAGTAGTGGCGTAAATATAGATCTGCCTTCTAGATACCGCAATCATCCATAGGCAGAGGTCCCAGTCGAAAAGAGTGTGCTTCACACCCATTCTCTGCCAAGAACCAGCACTAGGCACAAGCATGACAGAGTCCCAATCCTGTATCTAAAAAAAAAAATTCGGCCCACCACTTTGTCTATCTTTTTGATTTTGGCCCCTTATGTTATTGAGTTTGACACCCCTGCTGTAGAGAGTGCCATTGGACCAACAGCAGGTTAATTAATGATTACCTGGAGCAGTTATTGGTCATTTTAGGGACTGGTAAGGTTAAAAATCTTTTCTTTTAACATGTCCAATGGTCCAAATTTGAACATGTAGATTAGATTAGTAGTCTAATGAGGTGCTTACAGGAAGAGAGACCTGCAGTCCTATTAGTGAATCAATGGCCCCCTCTGTCCATTTTGCTGAATGAAAGGACAACTTGAAAATAATACTACTTAGTTTCTATTATTGCCCATACCTGAACATGATTAAAATGTTGTGACGGGCAGTGAAGAGTCATCTTCCTGCTAAACACTCAAATGTCACTGATCTGAATAGGATCATCATGAAGGGACTTTTCTGATTAGTAGATAATTCTACCAGAACTTTCTAAATGACTTTATCTCAGTTGTGTTACAATTTAATCTTTTCAATCCACTTTTGGTTTACTTGCTTCACAAAGGAAACCATCAAAATGTCTGTTTGTGGCAAAAAGTCAAAAGGGGAAAATTTTTAAAGGGGAAATAAAGTCTGATTATAACTACTTATTTTTTTTTTGTAAAAAAGGTCTAAACTCATTTAAACTCACTTACTGCCCTACTGAAGTATATGATGTCTGAGACCCTTGTAGCACGATGGTGCCTGAAGGAAGTAGCAGAATATTACTCAATATAAATATGTAGTGATTAAGGTAAAAAAAAAGAACCACATGACTTTAGGTAACAATTAAGTTTTCACTCTCCCACCCTCCCATTCATTGTACAATCCGCTTGTTGACATGGGTAATAACTTTACTCATTAGCTAATGTCAGAGGGGAAACTGCTTTCTGTGGCAATGTGATAAACCAATACATCTTGATTGTCCTTGGCACATTTGAATGGAATGTGCTACATTAGTGTCAGTTGTCCCTTTTGTGTTTTTTGTGTGTCATTACTGCTCGGTGTGTAGTTCTCTTATTCAAGTTAACTTTATCGCACATCCACGTAAAGGAAATAAATATATCTGTCAATATTTATCATAAACCATTGAGAACTGTGTATCTACTAATGTGCCTGTGTTCTCTTGTATACATAGGTAAGACTACAGAAGTGATTCCAGAAACATCAAATACAAATAAGGGGTTGTATTAAACAATTCTGGGTGGTAAGTACATAAAGGATGAACCCCATGTAGCATGCACTATAAATAGCTCCAAAGGGAGTCCTGATAAAGGTACTGTATAGTAAGCACCGTAAAGTTGACTTGCTATTAAAGACTTTTTTCAAGACTGGGGTGCAGCTGGGATTCCTACTTCTGCTCTATTCTGGTTAGTTCTCCTTGCTCATATCTAGATGTGTTAATTTTTTTTTGTTCATTAAAGTAAAATTAAAGCTTAAATATAAACAAGCTTTAATGTATTCTATAATTCAAAACATAAAGATAGCTGTATCTTACACCTCTCAAATCAGCTGCGTTTCAAAAAAAATTATTTATAGAATTCTGCTGGTTTCTGCCTTTTCCTTTGTTTAGCCCTCCTACCAGAATGTGTCCTGGACATGTTTACATTGTTGCATATGCCTAGTAAGTTTTCTAGCTTCTCTCCCACTCAGCCCCTTACAGAACTGCAAAGTAACTATTGTCCAAACTTCCTGTGAGGGCTCCACGAATCAGGATATGTGAGAAACCTGCAGAATTTATCCACAATGCTGCTAATGTCAGGGGAGAGACTGAAAGCCATTGGCTAGTTATCCATTCTAGAATCCACTCAGGCTTATTTCAGTTTAAGCTTTAATTAACCTGCAATGGTGATGGACACGTTTTAGGCATTTAAGCAATTCGATGTGCTCTACATAAACTTCCATCATAAAAACTATACACGTGTTCTTGGCAAAGCTAAACTTCAATTGTACTCTACCTGACGTCTGTTCTGCTTTTGACACAGCAATTTCACACTTACACATCACTAACCCGTGTCTAAGTGAAAGTATTTTATTTGTTTGTCATCTTACTCACTTGTCTTGTTACTGCAGGCTGCTAGTAGAAACTGAATTATAAGCTTAAATGGGGTTTAAGTGTTACAGTAAATAAAAAACTTAAAGATACAATGGGGCAGCATCCTTAATTACTATCATGTTAAAATTCTCTCCCGGAGAAGTCTCGCAATGAAACGGCCATATGGCCTTTTCTCTAACATGGGATGTGGGCAGCCATTTTGGTAGAGGTCTTCTTCCCAGGAACAGTGACGTGTGCCTGACCGGAAGCCTCCTTCCATTAGTCACGTCCGGCATTGAATTAGGCGGGAATCCAGTCGGCGGCTGAAGGACTGACCTGTGGGGAGAGAGAGAACAGTGAGTAACTGGCGCGGTGAGAAACAGTCGCAGGCGGTGTCAATGGAAGACATACCGGAGGAGGTTATCCAATGGTGTCGGAGGTATGGCACAGACAGGGTGGAAAGAGCAATTTGTTTAATTACCGGCTCATTGACAGGACGATTGGGGTTAAAAATCCCAATTGGTACATTAGGCTAGGCTATGAGGCTAAGCTTGATCTAAAAATTTTGAAAAAAGAACTTTAATGGCAAAACCAGTTGGCAAGAGGACTTTATTGACAGTGCCAGTCTTCAATTATTCACAGACGCAGCTGTGTCAGTTGGTTGTGGTGGTTACATGCTAGGTGATTGGTTCTCAGTCAAGTGGCCACAAGCATTGTCCAAATCCTCCGATCTGGCTAATCTGGTCTTCTTGGAAATTATTCCCATTTTCTTTTCACTCTGCATTTGGGATAAGGAGCTGCGCAACAAAAGATTAATGATAAAATGCGATAATATGGGAGTAGTTTATGTTATTAATTCATTATCCTCCAAGTCCCCTGCTGTAATGAGAGTAGGCAGACAAATTGTGTTAAAATCGCTGCAACATAATATTTGGATTAAGTCATGTCATATTCCTGGGCATTATAATAACATAGCAGATGCCTTATAACGCCAGCAGGTGGCCTGATTTCAGGAACTGACTGGGGAAACAGTGCGGTCGGAGACAGTCATCCTAGAGGATCTTTGGAAGGTAATTCTCCCATGCTAGAGGCTCTCGAAGATCGATCTCAGCACGCTCGTGGCAATATTATGATTCAGTTTGGAAAAAATGGTTGTCATTTAAAAGAGACTTTAGTCACTTAAGCGATGTAGAGTGTTTGATATTGTTATTAATTTCTCTCTTTGAAGACGGTTTGGCAGCAGCAACTATAAAAAAGCATTTTGCAGGCATTTCTTTCTTTTATAAAATATATTTTGGTCAGCAATTTGATAATATTTTTATTATCAGACAACTGTTAAAAGGGATTTCTCAGTCGAGTCCTTCGGTGGACCCACGCAGACCTATCACATTTCACATACTTTCCAGGTTTTTATTATCCTTAGAATCAGTTTGTGGATCTCCTTCCGAGATATCACTATTCCGTTTAGCATTAATTTTTTCATTTTTATTAGTGTTAAGGATTAGTGAACTAATATCCCCCTCAAAATCATCGCTAGGGGGTCTTCAACTTTCTGAAGTTCAGCTGTATAAACATAAGCTTAGGGTGACAATCACTAAGTCAAAAACAGATCTGGAAGGCAGAGGCCGCATCCAATAGTTAGGAAAATTCAATCATTTTAACTTATGCCCAGTATCTGCTTATTTAGAGTTTATGAAAGTAAGGCCCTTGAATCCAGGCCCATTTCTTATTCACTCGGATGGCTCGTTTTTGTCATTTTTTTCAGTTTAGAAGTGTTTTAGGTTCTTGTGTTAAACACAATCAGCTAGATCCTTCTCAGTATACCTCACATTCTTTCAGGATAGGTGCGGCGACACAGGCCGCATTGTTGCAGTTTTCCTCCGAAAAGATAAAGAGGCTAGGTCGTTGGGGTTCTGATAGATATAAATCCTATGTTCGTATGTCTTTAGTGTAGTGTTTTACTATGTCAATTTCTTTTCAGACCAGAGACAACTGAGAACATGGATTTTAGGGCATTCCTTCGTCTTCTGGGCAAAATGAAGGGCGGAAATAAGAAAATTCGGGCTCAATCTATCATTTTCTTCTTCGGTAGTTAAGATTTACTGGATGGGTCTGGGTGGAGCTACATGGGACGATCTATTCCCTATGTTATCTAAGGCTTCAATCTTATGGGGTATTCCGGACATCATTGTCTTCCACCTTGGGGGCAACGATATAGGTAATTTGAAGTCAGTAGAGTTAAACAAATTCGCAGGGATTTGTCTCACGCTAAATTTTTGTTCCCAAAGGCAATTTTAGCTTTCTCCAAAATCATCCCTCGTCTTGCATGGTTAGTTGACCCGAGTTTAATACCGTTAGAAAAATGCCGTAAGAAAATTTCCATTGTCACATATCGCCACGTCGATTTGGAGAGTGGTGGGTCTGGTCTGTATAGGGAGGACAAAATTCATCTGTCAGGGCTCAATATTTTCTGCGTAGGCTTACAAAATTTGATTGAACGCGCTGTTTTTCAACCACCATGTGAGACTAACGCTGGGTACACATAAGGGGACTATTTGTCCCGACCGAGCATTCGCTACCAGCGATCACTCGGCCGGGACAAATGTCTGTAGGACGCGGCAATAGTGGCCGCAACAGACAGTTCGTGCAAATAATCATGTGGCCCCTAGGGAACCATACAATCGTCCATGAATTACCGACACGTTCGATCACCTGTTCGTCCGATCCGGATGAATGGGCGACCGACATCGGTCACATCGGCGGCCAAAGGCAGCACAGATTTTTTTGCTCCTATCCTAATCGGACGTATCAGCCGATTGGGCCGAACAATCTGACCGTGTGTACCCAGCCTCAATAAAAGCAATCCCTTTATTTTGACACAATGGGAAACAGCAACGGTGAATATTACATCAATAAATACACTTAAAAACAATTCTACTCATGTGTATTTCCTAAATAATTACCCATAAGTATGAGAAAGCCAACCATTGCCACTATAAAGCAAGGAAGGTATACCCCATAATACTATGGTCCAAAGGTACACTCCAGCACACTATTGTTGGCTTAGTCCAGACAAATGGTGCAATCCTCCTTGCCCTTAGGGTAAATACATCCAAGCAAGAAGTGAAAAATGGAGGAGCACACTACTTCAGGTGATTACTTTACAGTTTATTAAATGCAAACAACATATACATATGACATTTCGGGAATGCTATGTCCCTTCCTCAGGTATAACTAGCATGCAGTATGAAACAAACATTTATACCCATAGGCCCACTTACATATCATGTGACAATGTGACTGACATATTGGGCCCCACAATGAGGCTGTCCCATACATATGTTATACAAATGGGATGTATAACATCAATCAAGCATGTAAAAACATCTAAAAAAACATTTTAGACCTATCCAACTATACCTATTAACTAGTACATTCAAATATTCAGTGCATTAAATTTGTCTTAAAGTGCAAAAAAGTCACTGTCTGTGGTATTTGTTGATAAATTGCTTTTGGCAAAAAAAGTGTCCTTAGTGCTTTAAATGAAAATAAGTAATAAAACAAGCAACAATATTATTTAAAAGAAGCAATTATTTTAAAACAAGCAATGTAATGTTGCTGCTTAAAACCCTGCCCATGCTCAGGATAAATGAAATTATTTTGTTTTTTTAACGTTGGCCACACCACTAACCCAACCATTACGAGCTGAAATCCTCTGCTATGCGCCTTGTCTGCTAGGAACCAACCTGTTTTTTTAGCTATTTCCCAATAATGAGAACATGCCCGTGTATGGACGGATGAATATTAGTTTCCAAGTAGCTTGGCCAAACCTCCATTATAACTCAAAATGGGGCTTATTCACTATGGGGTGCAAATGTTTGCCTGCAGAAACCAATCAGAAGTTATTAAATGTTTTCTAACTGTACTAGACCAGTAAAAAGGATCATCTGATTGGTTTGAGCAAATTAACAGCTAACACAAATTTGTGCACTTCTTAAATTAAATAGGCCTGTATTATATACATATAATATATATGATATATATAAAATATATCATATTAATAATAATAATAACACATGGCATTTAAAGGAGAACCAAACTTAATGTGACCTAACTAACCTAATGTGAAAACTTTTCTCCCCAGAACACCTATGCATTGTAAGATTCTTCTCTAGCAAGTTGCATTTAGTACGTGTGAGAAATAGATTCTGTAAAGGAGGCTTCCATGTTGTTGCCAGTGCAACCCACAGCTCATGAAGTCATCAAAGAACCACACCCTGACCCCAGTATTCACTGTCTCTATGCACAGAGTATTTTTTATACAGATGTCTCCACACCAATATGGAAGTCCCTGAAAAGACTTTGAAAGCTGCGTATTACACTGCAATTTATTTACCAGTCAGTGTAAGTTGCTGGTAGATAAACTGCAAGGTAACAAGCAGCTTTCAAAGTCTTATCAGGGACTTCCATATCCCTTTTTTTTATTATACTTTTCCTAGCATTCCAAATGTAAACATGTTCTCTGCTTATTCAGTGTTGGTGCGCCAGGTAAGGCACCTGGTTTAGAAATAAACTGTTCAGGGGGTCACAAGTTCAATACCCCAGACTATTTTTTGTTTTTATTATATTCCAAGCAAAAGATAAACCTGCTAAATGAACATATATCTTCAGCTTATTCAGTGGTGGCGCACCTGGTAAGACGACAGTATTAAAGACAGTTCAGAAGGTTGCAAGTTTGAATGATCGAATCCCCAGATGTTTGTTTATTTTTTGTTTCCATTATAGTAAAAGATTCTACATGTACCAGCGTTCTATATACTATCTCTGTTAGCCTAGAGGTAAGAACTCTGCTTTTAGCAAGACAGAGTAAATGTACAAGTTGCAGACTTACTTTTATTTTTTTTATTTTTGATGAAATGTTATTATTCTTACATCCATGCTATCTATGAAATGCACTGCAAAGATTACTTTTCTTTTTGTATGAAAAGTAAAGGACTATATAATTGTTAGGACAGGAACATTGAATGTGTTTGGGGAAAAAAACTGAAATCCCTGTTCTGTGTCAGGGAGAGGGAGGAACTCTGTGCTGTACTGTGATTGGCTGACAGCTTCTAGAAAGCAAGGCTGCAACTTCCTTGTTTTGATCTGTTGAGCACTACAGAGCATGTGCCTGTACGCAGACACTTAGCTGAGGGTTTACCCAGCTAAGGTGGATTGTGGGAGGTGACCCCTAGTACTCCAGACACCCACCCTGCCGAATCTGGCTTCCAGGCAGGGTGGGGAGAAGGGGGCGGAGCTGACTGACGTGTCGGCATTTACTTAACAAAAGGGGTGGGGCTAGAGCGGGAAGATGTCAATGATGTCACAAAGGGGGCGGGGTTATGAGCAGGCCACTACATGTGACGTAATTTACGGGGTAGACTCCTGCGACTCCCGGGAGGGGTGGGATGCCTGGTACTCACAGTTTATTTTCATAAATCCCTGAATGGCCAGAGTAAATGGAGAGCTGAGACACAGCTTGTTGTATGTTTGTTAATGTGCTCTGTCTATTGGGATAATGTTGTCAGGAGACTTTAGTTCTCCTTTAAAATAAATGAACCAATGGCTATACAGACACTGCATATTCTTAAAAAAAATGGTGTTAGAAAAAAGAAGGTAGTTATATCATTAGTAATTGTATAAAGTAAATAGATTCATTAATCAGCAGTAGAATGTCAAACTATTACTTCCAATAGCCACACTAAAGCTGGAGGTCCTTAAAAGCTGAAACAGCTGAAGGGTCTCAGGACACGCATCTCCTATTGGCATAACATTTTCCTTGGGTTGTGTGCTCTGTCTATTCTCTGATACAGTATGGTTGTTATGTGCTCTTTACAGAACCTTATGCTTCATTAGTTACAAAAGGTTGGCATTGAGGATCATTTCAAAGAAATAGCCAGATGGTCCTTGAAAATTAGAGAAACCTTGTTCATCACTAATATCTCATCCAGACTTTTTTTGTTGTTTTTTTTTTGGAGAGAGTGCCACCTAGTGGTAAGATAAGACTTTCTGAAACACAGGGAGATTCAATAAAGCAAAAAATAAGAGTAAAATCCACCCAACCCAATGTAATATTGTGCTAACGTAGGTTTTACACTTACTTTACGGTGGCTGCACCATTTCTAAATATTATTGCAAATATCGCAGCATTTTCAATACAATACCCCTTTTATGCTACCTCTTAGCACAAAACTTAACATATATTGAATCTCCCTTAGTGTTCTCCATATTGGCTTGGCAACTCTATTTAAACCTGTGAACACTTTAACTTACCTCCCAATGGTCCTGAGGCTCCTCACTCTGCCACAGTCTGCCCCTGATGCAGGCCTCCTTTCTGTTGGTAGACAATGTCACGACCAATAACTTAGGGCTGCTTACCAGCGCACCTTATAAAGCTCATTGAGCTTGCAGAGGAGGTGAGTACTGGGGAGACCAGTGTTGGCCAAGACCAAAAGGAATAGGAAGCTTCAGGGACCACAGGGAGGTGAGCAAGTATAACAATCTTAGGATATGGGGGGTTGGGAAGGTAAGTGTAGATGTTTGTTTAGGAGGTAGACATGCCTTTCAATCTGTCATACTGCAGTCTGTGGCTATTACTCACACAGCACGATAGGATACATACCGGTCCATGTTAGCGGTATATATTAAGCGGCGCATCTTACCTTCCCAAGGTAAGATTGCAGCAGGGAATGCTGGGAGTTTTAGTTTACAAAAATATGGAGGACCACAGGATGAATTCATTTCTAAATTTGAATCATCATTCTCATAATCTAATGGGCAGCGTTCTAATTTGTGGTTATTTGCTAACCATGTAGAATACTGTTTATTTGGGATAGAACAGGACAAAGGTTCTCAAACACTTTCAGATTGTGATGCACTTGGCAATGCAAATTTTTTTTTTTTCGAGCCACATCTGTGTTCCTAATGTTGGACTTAGATTTGTAATTACCCATGTGTTATGCACTTTATAGTGTAATATGGTATTTAAATCAATGTAGTATAAAGTTAAACTATATAGATTGTGTTGAAATTGTTTGTAATAACAATTACAATTTACGAAAATGTAAATTATATTGGTGAAAATATTACCGCTACCGAAATTCTGAAGCACAACTCTTGCTTTTCCAAGTCACACCATTGTGCCCTGGCACACCCTTCGAGATGGCCTGGGAAGGGCTTTCTAATTTGTGTGGGCTTTGCACTTATTTCTGCACACTTTCCTGCAGGTTTTAAAATGTATTACTCCACAAAACCTCACTTTCGCAAGGATCGTAAAGTTCAAAGATCCCCCAGAGATTACTTACCTGACCCGGACCCTACAACCTTTTGATTTGTTTGTTTTTTCCTGTAGATTTTATCACCTTTTCCAGTCTAACTTCATCATATAATAAGGAGTCTCCTTCCACATTGATTTACATCTGCTACAGGTCCTCACAGATTGCATTCCATCTGTATATCCTTTAATATTACTTCTTCAATAGGTAAAGGTTCCATCCACGGTCACAAAATCGTATTATCATCGGATCGTGTATGGATGATTGCCCGGTCCTTATGGGGAGAAAAGTTTTACTTGACCAATCCTGATCGGACAATCAGGACTGGTCTGTTTATAGCCCACTGTGCACTTGTAAAAACAACATAGTTTGTGTGGGCTTAGCATGAATGCATCCTATATTTACCATTCTGTGTGTGCTGGTTATAAGAGCATCCTATATTCACCATTCTGTGTGTGCTGGGCATGAGAGCATCCTATATTCACCATCTGTGTGTGCGGGTTATGAGAGCATCCTATATTCACCAGTCGTGTGGGCTTAGCATGAGAGCATCCTATATTCACCATTCTGTGTGTGCTGGGCATGAGAGCATCCTATATTCACCATTCTGTGTGTGCTGGTTATGAGAGCATCCTATATTCACCATTTGTGTGTGTCTGGGCATGAGAGCATCCTATACTCACCATTCTGTGTGTGCTGGGCATGAGAGCATCCATATTCACCATTCTGTATGTGTCTGGGCATGAGAGCATCCTATATTCACCATTCTGTATGTGCTGGGCATGAGAGCATCCTTATTCACCATTCTGTATGTGCTGGGCATGAGAGCATCCTATATTCACCATCTGTGTGTGCTGGGTATGAGAGCATCCTGCATTCACCAGTCTGTTTGTGCTGGGCTGAGAGCATCCTACATTCACCAGTCTTGTGTGTTCTGGGTATGAGAGCATCCAATATTCACCCAGTCTGTGTGTGCTGGGTATAGAGCATCCTATATTCACCGTCTGTGTGTGCTGGGTATGAGAGCATCCTTCATTCACCAGTCTGTGTGTGCTGCGTATGAGAGCTCAATAAATTCACCAGTCAGTGTGTGCTGAGCATGAGAGCATCCTACATTCACCGGTCTGTGTGTGCTGGGCATGAGAGCATCCTACATTCACCAGTCTGAGCGGGCTTGCATGGACATCCTATATTCACCGTCTGTGTGTGCTGGGTATGAGAGCATCCTATATTCACCAGTCTGTGTGTGCTGGTATGAGAGCATCCTAATTCACCAGTCTGTGTTGAGCATGAGAGCATCCTACATTCAACAGTCTGTGTGTGATGGGTATGAGAGCACCTACATTCAATAGTCTGTGTGTGCTGGGCATGAGAGCATCCTACATTCACCATTTTGTGTGGGCTTTGCATGAGACATCCACATTCACCAGTCTGTGTGTGCTGGACATGAGAGCATCCTACATTCAGCAGTTTGTGTGGGCTTAGCTGAGAGCATCCTATATTCACTAGTCTGTGTGGCTGGACATGAGAGCATCCTCATTCACCAGTTTGTGTGGGCTTAGCATGAGAGCATCCTATATTCACTAGTCTGTGTGTGCTGTGTATGCGAGCATCCTACATTCACCAGTCTGTGTGTGCTGGACATGAGAGCATCCTACATTCACCAGTTTGTGTGGGCTTAGCATGAAGCATCCTATATTCACTAGTCTGTGTGTGCTGTGTATGCGAGCATCCTTCATTCACCAGTCTATGTGTGCTGGGTATGAGAGCATCCTAATTCACCAGTCTGTGGTGCTGGGCACGAGAGCATCCTATATTCACCAGTCTGTGTGGGCTTAGCATGAGAGCATCCTATATTCACCATCTGTGTGTGCTAGGTATGAGAGCATCCTACATTCACCAGTCTGTGTGGGCTGGGCATGAGAGCATCCTACATTCACCAATCTGTGTGGGCTGGGCATGAGTGCATCTTATTTCACCAGTCTGTGTGTGCTGCTTTAACAAACAGAAGTACAGGGTTAGTTGATAACTTGTCAAAACATTATAAAGACGTACTGAAAAGTTCAGGTGTAGTAATGAGCAATTTAAAGGGCATGTTCCCAAGTGGGTAAGTGCACCCTTTGACTTAAAGTGCCCTCATGATTATTTTGAATTTAGAATTTCAGCCTCCAATCATGTTCAATTAATGTTGATGGTGCTGTGTAAACTGTACTGTATTGAGGGTTCTGTGTAAACTGTACTGCAATGATTACAACAAATATTTCCAAAAATATCCTTGGGATTCTTTCTCCCTCTTGTGGAATGTATATGAATTAGTGCCCATAATGACTCCAGCTGCTACTAGTAATTTTGTTCAGTTCACTGGGGTGTTCCAATAACAGGACATTACCCTCATTCTGCTTTACAGTCCCAGATCTGTTGATTTTTCCTCCTCCAACTCTGTGTTCCCTTTACTTGTACCTACACTGAACTCTGACCCAGAGATTGGCTTTGTACACTGCAGATTTGAAATACTGATTCTATTACATTTTCTGTTTTACTGTTTTGTATCTATTGCTGTGCCCCTTCTGCATTGAGCTCTTTTTTTGCACAGGTGATCCTTTTACCTCCTGGGAATTCAGTTGTTCTGCAAAACACCAAAGGGGCAAGTAAGATTGATCCCTGGGGACCTGGGGCTGTGTCAACAGGAGTCTGATGTGTGTACAAGTTGTGTGTGAGGTTTATGTGACTGGCACATAATGACTCTGCAGCAGAGCTGGGAGCTGTGTTTCCGGTGAATCAGGAGTGTGGAGAAAATGTCATTGTATTTGCCCCCTCCTGACACTACAACTGACCCCATGGAGGTGCCCCCAAAAGCGTTGAGTGAGGTGAGTGTTTTGTTTGCTGTGAGTCCCTCCCTCTAGGACACTCCATGTTTAAGATCCAGTGAAGTTTTCATGTCTCAGTAAGGGAGTAAACGAACGTAATGATATTTTACCTGTAAACTGTGTTCCCTCTAAGCGGTACGCTCATGTACACAGACACAACTCAGCAGGCCTGCACACACAGTTTAAACTAGAGCTGTAGGTTACGCCCATTAAGCCAAGCATAAACAATATAAAAGTAGAACATTGTCGTCCATACGTTTTATTGGACACTTCCTGGTAAGAGACAGCAAAGCAAAAAGCTGCAAAAGGTGCCATATAATATATATTATATATATATATTATAATATATATATATATATATATCCAGACCGTTCCCAATAACAAGAGACTGCTTTATTTTTAATTGTCAAAAATCGTAAAATTTAATGATATTGTGTCCACTGCTTCTGCTCCCAAGCTCTTTTTATGCTATTAACACCTTTCAGTCCTTCTATGGCATTGTATGTATGTATGCCACCTTTTAAATTGTGGAGACAGGTGGTGCCACTCCCAGAATTCCCTGGCTATCCATTAGGGTGTTTAAAGGGGTTTCATGACATATGTGCAGGGTTTAAAGTTAGGGCAAAGCCGCACTAGGCAGCACACATGAATTGTGCAACGCAGTCACTGCCATTTCTTTGACGTGCATGTCAGTGCATGTGATGCGCACCAAAAATGCTGAATGCATGCGTCGCAGGGCAGCGGGGATAGTGGGGCCATCTCCATCCACTTCTATCGGTGTGCGCTAACCAGCGCACACCAAAAGTCTGTTGAGGTCTAGCCCTTAAAACATATCAATTCAGTTCTCCATTACAGGAATCCATGTAACATAATTTATTGCTCCACTTTAGTCCAGAGAATAATTTGATAGTGTATGATTATTTATATAGGTTAAGAGGGGACAAGCTAACGGTTATATCATAGAATAGAACAGAACACTCTCATTATGTTCACCAAGGTGTGTTCCGTTATTTTGTTTTGCACCTTGCTGTGATGATCACATGATCCAAGCCCCATCCTACGTGTGCCTAAATTTAAATATCTACAAAAAGAGATACATTAAAAATGTAAACTATTCATTTCTTGCACTCTCCTGTTCAGTAAAGATTAATGTAAAATCCGGTAAGACTTTACAGCGTTCCCTAGGGTGTAGCTACCAGGGCACCAGGGCCCTTGGCCAAGAAGGGGAAACCATTTTGTGCTACGTTAGAAATACTGTTGAATCTGATTACATAGTTTTGCTAGGTGTATGGGTAAGTATGTTTGTCTGTTTTAAAATGAATGTCTTTAAAAAAAAGTTAATGATAAATTTGGATGTTTTTTAGGAACCCATTATTTGGTTTGCAGTGCCGTTTGTGTTTGCGATGTGTTGGGGGCACATGCTCAAATTTTGCATCAGGCCCATAAGTCTGTAGCTACCCACTGAGCGTTCCTCGTATTTTCACTCACACCCGATTGATCCATTAAAAAATAGCATATACGGGGTTTATTTTATTTACTAACATTCTTTCCAATGATAATTTAGCCTGTTGGAGAGCTACAGAAACAAATAGGCACCAGAAATAACCAAAACCTAAGGGTCACTATACTCAACAAACAACTTTATATTTTCTGAAACTACAATTTGAGAGAAGTAAAATGGTGGTGTTCCCATATTTATCTGTGCTTGCTTTGTCATTAAATTATTAATGTTTAGTGAGTGTCCTAATTCCCCCCACCCTCCCTTACTCACTGCCTTCTTGTAATGTCTGCGAAACTTGCAAGTTCTGCGCAGCCTCATCATGGACACTGCTCTGCTCACACATCTCCCTCCCCTCCCCCTGCTTTCTTTTTCTGCTGATTCTCTTAAATGTTGCAGAAAATGTGCTGCAGGCGGCAAAGAGGTCAAGCATGGGTTGCATATTATAATTTCTTCTGGAGTGACAGGTCTTTCCCTGTAAATGCTGTGTTAAAATGATGATTTCTCAGAATCTACTGCTCAGATTTAAAATCTGAAAAAATTTTTGGAGAAGTGGAATATTGCTGTATCTAAGGGTATTTTTGAAAATTAGATTTTTTTTTTTAGAGTAAGATCCCCTTTAACTCTTTAGAAGTGTGTTTTTAGCTTATACATCACACAGTACTAGGGAACAATCTTTCCTTTATACCACCAATATAATCACATTTTAATATCTGATACAATAGATAAAATAATAGATAGCTTTGCTGTAAATAAAGGCTGCATTAAAAGCCAGATACTGGCCCATTAGTCCCAGACATTCGATTATTTCTAATCCTAACTTTTCTTTATAGAGGCCAGAAATGTATTTTGATAGTTGTGTATCTGACTGTAGATCAGTAAAGTTTGTTTGGTTAAGAATCACCACTAGGACGAACCTCGGTTTCGTTTAGGAACTGCTGGTTTCAGATATCCACAGATCCAGCAGAATATTCAGAAATTCCAAAAGTCAGAACTTCATCTTCAATTGGGTTTGAATTGGATTTTCAGAACCCATGAAACGAACCTCGACAGTATTGTTCATCTCTAGTCACCACTACATCAGTCATTTAAATAATAAATGCGATAAAATTTAGCAAAATTTGAAGTTGCAAAGACTGTTGAGTGAGTCATACTTACTTACTTATTTATTGACCCATTAATTTCCAAACCACTGGACTACATCCTGCCGACTTCCTCTTTAAACGGTCCTCAACTCCCGTCTAATCTTTAGGAACTGAAAATAATTGGTGACTAACATACTCCTGAGATCTGAAATTCACAAGAAACCCCCTTGTGGTTTGCTTTGCTAGTTGACTCTTTTAAACAAGGTGCATAATAGATAATCATCCTGCTAATTAACCAATAGAAACTTCTTCCTTTAAAGGCCGCCTTTACATGGGAAATGTGTGTATAATTGCCCTTTAAATTACATTTTTTTCTGGAAATATGAATTGTATTACTCCAGGGGCAGGTAGGTGTGAGTACTCCTACCCTCCTGTTATGCTCTAGATACATACTTGTAATCTGGTTGTGAAGGTCCAAGCCCTCCTCCATGTTTCTCTGACTGCTATGCAATATGAAAAGCTCTAAAAGTCAGCGAACAATATGTATGACCCACCAACGTCTAACATTCTTTAAGATTTTTTTACATACACTGCACTTTTTTATAATACAAAGTGCAGTGTAGCTTACGACGACAGCTGTAGCTGAAACACGCATATATAAAGAAATACAATTAAAGAGTTTGTGACAGATTAATGCTGCTAACATATTGTGAGAATATTCCATAAACTCTGTAAGTAGGCTTTTCATTTCCAAGGATCTTCTACCATTGTCAAAACTAGTCAAAATGTGATAACATATTAAACATAGAAGGTTTTCAAGCCAAATATTTTCCCATGTTTCATTTCAATGTCAATTAGGTGCTTAATATTTAAAGGGAACTAAATCCATTTTTTTATACTCCAGAATCTGAAAACAACCCCCCTAAAACACAATAAGCTATATAATATGACTTCAGTAAATTGTATTAAAATAAATGTAAGCCTGTTAAGAACTGAATTAAGTATGTGTGTGATGTGCAGGGTCAGACCACACCTCCTGACCTCAGTCACATGCTTCCTTGCTTTATCTGTCCTGTAAAAGGATTGGCTAGAGATTATTAATGGGTGTGACCAACTGTAACATTTCTGCCATAGCTAAGGACTGGACATGGGCAGAACATAATGGTCGTTGACCAGACTGTGTGACATAAGAATGCTGTGATGTTAAGCAAAAACCATATATTATTTAGGTAAATTTCCCAGCACCCTATCAAAATGAGAGGTAAGCACAGATTATCTGGCTTTATATCAGGTGTTCTGCCTTCTGATTCAGTGTTGTTCTGTGGCTTTAGTTGTCCTTTAAGCTTCTTACTATTAGGGAACAATTTTCCTTAGTTTAAAAGAAAAGCTAATCTTTCACTATCAGTGTAGAAGAGAGAAGGGCACATTATGCTACTGCTATTACAAATGTGCATTTCTGTGTGTGAACCTAATGAATGTAAATAGTTTTGCATATAGTTTTCCCTGTGCCCTTGAGATTGTGAGCAGAATGGCCCCTAGACATTATAAGTGGAATGGGAGTGGGGTGATTGCACAGCAAAGGGTTAAAAGAGGCCTCAGGCCTGGGTTATGGAAGGAAGAAAGGAGCGTGTCTTACCTGTAGGTGGGACGTATTAGTCCGGTCCCTTGGCGGGGGGAGTCAAACCTCTACGGCGCCTGTGGAGTAGAAGCGCATTCCGGCCCATGGGTAGGTAAAAGTTGGGGACAATAGAGGCCCATGGGTAGGTAGAAGTTGGGCACAGTAGAGGCCCATGGTTAGGTAGGTCGGACAGTAGGGATATATTATATATCCTACCCATGGGCCTGAAATTGTTTGAAAAATATAACTGCATATACGGGGTTATTTATTTATATAACATTTCTTTCCAATGATAATTTAGCCTGTTGGAGAGCTACAGAAACAAATAGGCACCAGAAAAACCAAAACCTAAAGGGTCACTATACTCACCAAAACAAACTTTATATTTTCTGAAACTACAATTTGAGAGAAGTAAAAGGTGGTGTTCCCATATTTATCGTGCTTGCTTTGTCATTAAATTATTAATGTTTGTGAGTGCTCCTAATTCCCCCCACCCTCCCTTACTCACTGCCTTCTTGTAATGTCTGCGAAACTTGCAAGTTCTGCGCCAGCTCATCATGGACACTGCTCTGCTCACACATTCCCTCCCCTCCCCCTGCTTTCTTTTTCTGCTGATTCTCTAAATGTTGCAGAAAAAAGTGCTGGCAGGCAGGCAAAGAGGTCAAGCATGGGTTGCAATTATAATTTCTTCTGGAGTGACAGGTCTTTCCCTGTAAATGCTGTGATTAAATGATGATTTCTAGAATCTACTGCTCAGATTTAAAATCTGAAAAAAGTTTTGGAGAAGTGGAATATTGCTGTATCTAAGGGTATTTTTGAAAATTAGAATTTTTTTTTAGAGTAAGATACCCTTTAACTCTTTAGAAGTGTTGTTTTTAGCTTATACATCAACAGTATAGGGAACAATATCTTTCCTTTATACCACCATATAATCACATTTAATATCTGATACAATAAGATGAAAATAATAGATAGCTTTGCTGTAAATAAAGGCTGCATAAAAGCCAGATACTGGCCCATTAGTCCCAGACATTCGATTATTTCTAATCCTAACTTTTCTTATAAGAGGCCAGAAATGTATTTTGATAGGTTGTGTATCTGACTGTAGATCAGTAAAGTTTGTTGGTTAAGAATCACCACTAGGGACGACCTGTTTCGTTTAGGAACTGCTGGTTTCAGATATCCACAGATCCGCAGAATATCAGAAATTCCAAAAGTCAGAACTTCATCTTCAATTGGGTTTGAATTGGATTTTCAGAACCCATGAAACGAAACTCGACAGTATGTTCATCTCTAGTCACCACTACATCAGTCATTTAAAATAAAGCATGATAAAGATTTAGCAAAATTTGAAGTTGCCAAGACTGTTGAGTGAGTCATACTTACTTACTATATTTATTGACCCATTAATTCCAACCACTGGATACATCCTGCCGACTTCCTCTTTAAACGGTCCTCAACTTCCCGTCTAATCTTTAGGAACTGAAAATAATTGGTGACTAACATACTCCTGAGATCTGAAATTCACAAGAAACCCCCTTGTGGTTTGCTTTGCTAGTTGACTCTTTTAAACAAGGTGCATAATAGATAATCACTCCTGCTAATTAACCATATAGAAATTCTTCCTTTAAAGGCCGCCTCATGGGAAATGTGTGTATAATTGCCCTTTAAATTACATTTTTATTCTGGAAATTATGAATTGTATTACTCCAGGGGCAGGTAGGGGTGAGTACTCCTACTTGTTATGCTCTAGAACATACTTGTAATCTGGTTGTGAAGGTCCAAGCCCTCCTCCATGTTTCTCTGACTGCTATGCAATATGAAAAGCTCTAAAAGTCAGCGAACAATATGTATGACCACCAACGTCTAACATTCTTTAAAATTTTTTTTACACTGCACTTTTTTATAATACAAAGTGCAGTGTAGCTTACGACGACACAGGGCTGTAGCTGTGAAACACGCATATAATAAAGAAATACAATTAAAGAGTTTGTGACAGATTAATGCTGCTAACATATTGTGAGAATATTCCATTTAAACTCTGTAAGTAGGCTTTTCATTTCCAAGGATCTTCTACCATTGTCAAAACTAGTCAAAATGTGATAAAATATTAAACAATAGAAGGTTTTCAAGCCAAATATTTTCCCATGTTTCATTTCAATGTCAATTAGGTGCTTAATATTTAAAGGAGAACTAAATCCATTTTTTTTATACTCCAGAATCTGAAAACAACCCCCCCTAAACACCAATAAGCTATATAATATGACTTCAGTAAATTGTATTAAAATAAAGTAAGCCTGTTAAGAACTGAATTAAGTATATGTGTGTATGTGCAGTGTCAGACCCACCTCCTGACCTCAGTCACATGCTTCCTTGCTTTATCTGTCCTGTAAAAGGATTGGCTAGAGATTATTAATGGGTGTGACCAACTGTAACATTCTGCATAGCTAAGACTGAGCATGGGCAGAACATAATGGTCGTTGACCAGACTGTGTGACATAAGAATGCTGTGTGTTTAAGCAAAAACCATATATTATTATTGGTAAATTTCCCAGCACCCATATCAAAAATGAGAGTAAGACACAGATTACTGGCTTTATATCAAGGTGTTCTGCCTTCTGATTCAGTAGTGTTGTCTGTGGCTTTAGTTGTCCTTTAAGCTTCTTACTATTAGGGAACAATTTTCCTTAGTTTAAAGAAAAGCTAATCTTTCACTATCAGTGTAGAAGAGAGAAGGGCACATTATGCTACTGCTATTACAAATGTGCATTTCTGTGTGTGAACCTAATGAATTTAAATAGTTTTGCATATAGTTTTCCCTGTGCCCTTGAGATTGTGAGCAGAAAGGCCCCTAGACATTATAAGTGGAATGGGAGTGGGTGATTGCACAGCAAAGGGTTAAAAGAGGCCTCAGGCCTGGGTTATGGAAGGAAGAAAAGGAGCTGTCTTACCTGTAGTGGGACGTAATTAGTCCGCGTCCTTCTGGCGGGAGTCAACCTCTACGGCGCCTGTGAGGAGAAGGAGCATTCCGTGTAAGGAACTGTGAGCGAAGACAGAGCCACCCACCCTCCCACCCTAGTTTTATGTGAATTATTTATAGTAAAAAAAAGTGGAATTTGTCTGAAATAAAGGTCATGGTTTATGGCAAAAAAAATTGTCGCAGCTGGCGGTATAATGGATTGTTTTATTTAGTCACGGCTGACAGAAGGAACAGCCTGGACTAGGGGCTGAGGATAAGGAGCTGGCTAGTGGTTTTATATTTAAAGGGCGTGTCCACCCCCAAAACTATAATCCCCCCAACTACTGGCCCCACCATGTAGTGTAGTTTAATCCTTACCTCACATCCAACTCCATCTGGTTCTCCTGTAGTCCCCCCCAAAGTTCCAAAACTGCCCACCAGGAGGCTAGCAGGTCCATATAGGACACTGCCTGCTACCTGGCCTCGGAGATTCCTGCCATGCGTGCTGCAGCCCTTCTCCCCCCTCCCTCCCCCTCCCTCCCCCTCCCTCTCCCTCCCGTTCTACTATCCCTCCCCCTAGCATTAAACCCCCTTATATCATGCTCCCCATGTCCCCCAGCCCCAACCGCATGTTTGTTTTTTTTAAAAAGCTCCCCAAACCCTTATACCTCTCCGCTTTCCTCCGCTGCCACTGATAGACCGGCAGCCGCGTCTGATTGGCGCCGCTCAGCCATCACAGACGGACTGCCGGTCCCGCCCCTCTGTGCATTCTCGAAGCAGAGGGCCGGCAGTGCGGCGGAGGATCGAGGGGAGGTAAGTAAGAGTTTGGGGGGCTTTTTAAAAAACAAAACATGCGGTTGGGCTGGGGATGTGGGGGCATGGAGCATGATATTAAATTTTTATTTTAGGGGTGGACATAGCCTTTAAAGAAATAAAAGGATATGACATTGATTTTAAGATGAATATATTCCAATAAAGTGACATAAAGCTGCGGCCATTCCCAATCTTAAATCTATGTGTCTGTCTTTATTATGATGTGCTTGACTGTTATGTAATTCTAATATGTTAATACATTTTGCCTACATACCCATGTGTTTTCAAGACAAAATCTATAGCAACTCCTGTTTTAACATAATGTAGATACCTAGATAGGGAAACATTCCCACTATTCACAGTCAAGAGCGTATGTAGTAGCCAGAGATCAGGCTTATTCTGTCCATGCAGCCAAGCAGATCCTATACATAGACAGATGCAGAGCAATGAAAAATAATGAAAATAACAAAGCTGTTCCAAGGTTTGGTCGCCATGTGTTGTTGACAGGGGAAAGGGTCACCCAATAGAAAGTGTTTTTTTAAATAATGGCCTTTGGTTTAACAACCCATTTTATGTGTAGAGATTAATGTAATGTTAGACCAAGTTTGAAATATATCTACAGCTTTATAGTTTACCAAATGTTTTTATTACTAGAATGATAATGATTTTAATGAATCACTAATGCCACTTAAATAAAGTATATGATAAGACCTGGATCATCTCCCTTTCTCATTAAACAATATAGACATCCACCTTGCCAAAATTCATTTCAAGAAGGGTACCACACACATTTCAGGGAGGGCGCCCACCCTTAAGGACTACCCCAAGATCAATGCATAACTCCATGCATACACACACATGTATACAGTCAGACACACATGCATCCCAACAGACACACACTCATGAAAACAGTCAGACACACATGCATACAGCAAGTCAGGGAGTTAGGAAGCTGCCATTAATTTAAGGAAACTCCCTGAACTTCAGGGGAGGTGGGATGCCCGCACAATTAAGCAACCCGAGAGAGGAGACTTTGGAGTAATTTCCATTTTCCATGGAGCCCTTTAGCACAGCTTCACTAATGCTCTGTTAATGAAATGCCAACTTCACCTGCCAAAACTCCTGTTTAAAAAAAGCTGCATCTTCAGTTCAACATTGGAAAATCAAGGTGTAATAACCTTGAAAGTTCAACAGTCCTCAAAAATCGATCATTGACTATCTTTGAGTTTCCGATCGTATTTTCGAGGATTAGCAAACGTTCAAGGGTATTTTCGATAATCCTTGAATGTTCGATAATTATAGAAAATAGGCTCCAAAGTCTCTTAATCCGGACACTCTGTCCAGATTCAGACAGATCATTCAGATTTAGGAAGAGAGGGGTTCTGTGTTAATCCGGGTCCGAGGTCGGCCCGGATCCCATCTCTTACTATATATCCCTAAATACTCTTATATAGCTTAGGAAACACTCCATTCTGTTTACAGACTGATCGCATACAAGATTTGACCAAGTTCTTATCACATTGCACCGTGTTATCTCATTGTATTGTCAGGGTGATATTTTACACTTTCTCTCTTTCTGCATAGATTGTCACAGATGGTGAAAGGGGGAGATGCTATCAGTGTTATAGATAAAGTAGCCATGAAAACCTCAACAGTTATGTTACATAAAGAGAAATCAGCTTTTTTCATTTTTTTTTTTAATATGGAATGATATATTACATTTATATCATGGCTTTTTTGTACATTACTTTCATAATTCATGAGAGATCTTGCCACCTAGTTCCGTACTCCTAAACAGTGTTTGTCTATAAGTATATAGTGTATTAACAACTCAAACCACCTGCTGCTAATATTTTTTCTAATCTTTAAAGAGGAACTGTGGTCCAAAATGACTTTAGGTAAATTGATAGGAATTGCTCTCCTGAGAGTTTTTGCAATATTTCCATTGTTTATTTTACATTTAGTTTTGAAGATATTTACATTTTGTGTGTGATATGGCAGCAGCATCACCAGGTCCCCTGCACTTCCCGCTTCCTGCTCTGAAACCTGTCAGTCAATCTGCCCTGTGTCTCCCCCTGGTCCCACCCACTCATGGACCCCATGGTCCCTCCAGTGCAGGCCCCCCTTGGCCCATTCCCTTACAGCCCCAGGTGGCCCCATCCTCGTGGGTGCCGTGGCCCAGCCCACTGCGCAGGTGCCATGCCCCCCCCCCGCTCACAGGTGCTGTGGGCCACTCTGACACCAATCTACCCCCCCCACACACACACACAACACACACACTAAAAAATCTGTGGAAACAGCCTTTTCTGGCAGAGTGAGAACCCTGCCTGAAAAGGCTGTTTTTCACATAGTGAGAGAGAAGGGCTGTAGATTCCCTTACCTTCTCAGCAGCTGCAGGTCCTTCACACAACACGAGGGAGGAGGGACTTCCTGTCTCCCTCACACACTGAGGGAGTCTGAGGCTGTGCTCGCTGGTGGCACTGTGCAGGAGAAGCCTTAGGAATGTCACATGTCAGCCTCCTACCCATTAACTTTCTGGTCAGTCATTTCTTTATATCTTGGGCTGTGGAGCACGTAGAGAGGTGGTTGATGGCTCGTTTTAAAGGTAGGAAACCGGCCTATAATTTAAACTCAACTTGTTTGGAGACTACAGTTCCCCTTTAAATGTCATATTAGTGTACTACCAATATCCAGCATCTAGCCGTTTAAGTCATTTTACTAAAAAACAAAAAATACTATACTTTCCTCCGTCTCCAAGCATTTTTGGAATTAAGGACATTAGGACACAATAAACTTGAGATCTGCATGTATGCGGGGGAATAATTATGCCCTTTAAAAAGTGCTCAGAAGTGCAATTCCTAAGGTCATTTTTTAAAGGGTATGTAAACTGAAAAAAAATACTTTGCCTCATTTAGTCTATAAATCAATCGTTAGTAGACTGAGTGTGTGTTTGCTGCATGTCTTCAATCAGTACTTGTTTTGCTCAGGCTCAGTATCCCCCCTACTGGCATCTTTGTGAAGGCAGGATGCTGGGTAATCCATATTAGGCTAGAAGGGAGAGGTAATTTCCTATCATACAGTTCACGTAACAGCTGCCAACATTCCAGCTACAGCAAAACTGCACATGGCAGAGAGTTAATATAAAAAGACATTCAATGGCGAACTAGGACACTGGGCCCCCAGAAAAACTATGATGGGGCCCCTATTCCTGCTTTATCTACAGTGGTTTTCGGGAGGAGGCTATATCTTTCATAGGAAAAAAAACTACCTCCCTTGGTAGTTACGCCCCTGAAGCCAATTCATTTACTGTTTTACTGTAAGGCTGGGAACACATCAGCAGAGTTTGTCCCTACCAACCGTTCGCTACAAGCGAGCGCTCTGCTGGGAAATGAATGTCAGTTGCGGCAATAGTGGCCGCAGCCGACATTCTGAGCCATGATTTACCAGGCTCCATCAGGCTGGCCCCCCTACACCATAAAATATTTCGGCCAACCAACCGCTGCACATCACTATCGGTCGGTCAGCTGGAAATATCTTATGGTGTGTAACCTGCCTTAGATGATTTAGAATAGATATCTAAAGAAATAAGGGAGAGATCAACAAACAAAATGGTACAGTGATAGTGGGAAGAATTTAGTTTCCTGTATGGACATTTAAAACCAATAATTTTTCCAGTTTACATAACCTTTCATTTCAATCTCAGGTTTTTTAGGTAGGTAGAATCTTGTAAATCAAGATTCTACCTTTTTGGCCGATAATTGGCCCGTGTGTCGTGTGCACTTTATCGGCACTGTATCGGCCGAATAAGGATAAATCTAATTTCTTAATTATTTTCAGGTGGCGAACCATTGTATTTGGATAATTGCCTACTGTTTTGTTAATTGGACAAAAAGACAAAATATAGGATTTTTGATTTTCTGATATGAGATAGAAAGGTTCAGGAGGAACTAATTGGTTTGACGTATAAATTAAATCCAATATTATCACAAAACAGGGAGCTCACAGTTAACTTATATTCAGTTGAATTATAAACATGTTATGGAAAGGAAATAGGCGCCATTAAAAAATGGAATTTAAAAAAGAATTTGATGTGTTTCATCCTATTTTGACCAATAGGATCAGGATCTTGGAAAACCTGGAAAATGTCTATTTGGAAATTAGGTTTGATGTAGAGGCAATAAAAGTAGTTATGTAATATGAAAGATTATCTGGACAGTTTGCAGGTAAGGCTTTTTTCCAAATAAATCCAAGATGCTGCCTTTCCCCCTCTTCTTTTGTACTATATTAATGGGGCACTATACATTAGCTCCATCTATAGTATCCTGTGTTGCAGGTTCCCAATGAGTGGACAAAGCATATTCTACACAACTGTCCCACAGCTTTTTTAGTCTTTCTAAATCTTCACTTTTATATTTCTCATTTTATGGACTGTATCTCCTCCCACAGTTTTTGACCTAGAGTCACCAAACTGGTACAGTATTCATATAAGAAGTGTGCTGCCATTCCTCAACCATGCCATGCAAGCTCTGAACATGCCATTGTAGAGCAAAATGCGTCCCACTGTCTGCCTTTTTAGCCCCTGACTTCTCTCCAGATGTACTTGATGCTCTGACAGACCTACGGACTGGTAGATATGCTATTAGTGGGGGGGTTACTCAAACTTATGCTAATACTGTAATAGCCCACTCAGCATTGTTTTTGGTCGATATTTTTGCACTTTAGAGAAGGTAGCAGTGTGTTTTTAAGTTTTTATGTGCATTTCCCCGAATACAATGAAGGAATTTTAGGCTTTATACATAGTGTTGCATTCTAATCTTTTTCTTCATTTTGTTTATTGTATTGATTAGCAGATTTCTGCACCTCTGACCCACTGGGTTGGTAATTGACTGTCTATTAGCTTAGTGCCCTACTTATTCTGATTAGACGTCCATGGGAGCATTCCCAAGTGGCTTAAGGGGTTGAGCCTTTAAGTGTAATTATTCCTTAAGTCCAATTGACACTTTCTTAAGGAAATGAACCTGTTTTTGAGTCTAAAGGTTCATACACACTTGCGATCGCGGGTGCCGATGCATGATGTGTACGAACGAACGTTTTGGCCGATAATCGGCCCGTGTGTAGGCACTTTATAGGCCAAAACGGTAGTTCGTTCAGAGACTCACCAGGTCGTTTCGCCTGATAAAGTGCCTACACATGGGCAGATTATCGCGCCGAAACGTTCGTTCATACACATTGTGCGGCGCGGGTCGGAACCTCTAATCTCTATTCAATAAACACAAACACAAAAACAAAGCACACGCAATTTCAAACTCACCTACAGATGCACCCCTACACCCAATCAAAAACTAGAAACCATAGCCCCAACCCCACACAGAGGTAAACAAACCTATTCAGGCACCCCTACACCACTGCATCTTTTATTTTTATGGCAACTATGCACACAACTTTAAAATACGTATTTAGTCAAAATAAAGTTTGCAATTTGCATGTCTCTTGCATTGAGTCCTGCATCGGTTCGGGTACCCGCGGGTTTCCCCTATTTGCGGGTCGGGTTCAGGTAGCCCACATTGAGTTTGAATTGGTTGCGGGGTTGGGTAAAGAGAATGTGGTCAGGTAGGGTCGAAGAACTCCAGTCTTTAAAACAAAAAAAAACCAGAAGATGCAAAGCTCCCAGCCACCTACTCTTTTCGGCTTGGTAAATATTGAGTTATCAACAGATCTAATGACTTAGAATGTATACAGGATGCCATTGTGGATAGGAATACAGACAGCTGTGTTGAACTTTAACTCTGTAGTGCTTGGGTAGATTTTGAGAAATCACTGGGTACAATTAGCAGTTAATGCTGGAGTGACTGGAAAGGCAGGGGTTAAACCACTGACCTTGGTTTTACTAGCAGTGGTCAGAGTTAGTAAAGTAAAATTTCGGATAGAACATAGTAACAAACTTCTATCTGTGCAGAGACCAGAGCAAGTCTGCATGGAAACAGATGACGTGTGATTTCATTGGTCAGTGTAAATTCTTCTGGCCATAATGATCTATGGGTGTTGATATTCTAGTGATGATAAGAACAATATACCACTTGATGAAGTTAGCTATAACTACAGCAGGTATGTGGACTCCAGATGATTCATTTAAAACTCTCAAGCTTCAAAAGTAGTTTTCAAAACATAGCATATATACACCATATAAGTGTGTAGATATTTCACTGCAGCTCCACCTAATCCAGTTATGGTACCTGCTCATTGTAACTTTACTGTCTCCCATAAAGCAAGTTTAGACAGTGGGTGGAGATTAAAATGTATATTCTGCAGGACATAGTTAAAACCATAGATAGGTAACCAGTAGATCTTCAGATGTTTGAAAACTAAACTCACAGCATTCCTTGGCTATAGAGAGAATGTGGGAGTTGTAGTTTTTAAACCATCTGGAAACTACAGGTTACCTATCCCTGTACAGATTAACAAGTAAATAGTTGCAGATAAAGAATAAAATGAGCTGAGGCCCAAGGTAGGTAGTAGAAGTTGGAGACAATAGAGGCCCATGGGTAGGTAAAATTTGGGGACATTAGAGGTCCATGGGTAGGTAGAAGTTGGGGATAATAGAGGTCCATGGGTAGTGAGAAGTGGGGATAATAGAGGCCCATAGGTAGGTAGAAGTTGGAGAAATAGAGGTCATTGGTAGGTAGAAGTTGGAGACAATAGAAGCCCATGGGTAAGTAGAAGTTGGGGATCATAGAGGCCCATGGGTAGGTAGAAGTTGGGGACAATAGAGGCCCATGGGTAGGTAGAAGTCGGGCACAGTAGAGGCCCATGGGTAAGTAGAAGTTGGGGACAATAGAGGCCCATGGGTAGGTAGAAGTTGGGGACAATAGAGGCCCATGGGTAGGTAAAAGTTGGGGACAATAGAGGCCCATGGGTAGGTAGAAGTTGGGCACAGTAGAGGCCCATGGTTAGGTAGGTCGGACAGTAGGGGATATTGGATATACATTAAATATACACTGGATATACACTAGATATACATTGAATATACACTAGATATACATTGGATATATACAGGGATACTATATAATATTGAGAATTACTGATATTAATACATATCCTGTAGTTCTGGTTGGTACAGGGATACTATATAATATTGAGAATTACTGATATTACCCACCCTTATGGCATACCGTTTGATTCAGGACATGTGGGAGATTGCAGTATAGTGGGTTTTTTACTTGCCGAGTGGGTTTAGGTAGGATTTCAACCATTGAGTCCTCTTATTTTATTTTTTCACAAAATCTCCTAAAAGCACGGAGTTCTATGGATAACAGCGCCTGGAATTCTTCATGTATATACGAAAGCATGATACCATCACGTAGCTGAAGGTGTGTAGCTTCCAAAAATATATAGTTTGTTGGGGGTATTTCCAAGTTGATTAGGCTGTTCAAAATACAGAACACTTTGATTTTTTTCTTGTAATTGGACTTGTGCATGTGTCCAATTTGAGCTAGTTGGTGGCCACGTCTCTGTGTGCACCCACCCTTATGGCATACCGTTTGATTCAGGACATGTGGGAGATTGCGCATGAGAGCATCCTATATTCACCATTCTGTGTGTGCTGGGCATGAGAGCATCCTATATTCCACCATTATGTGTGTGCTGGGCATGAGAGCATCCTATACTCACCATTCTGTGTGTGCTGGGCATGAGAGCATCCTATATTCACACATTCTGTATGTGCTGGGCATGAGAGCATCCTATATTCACCAGTCTGTGTGTGCTGGGTATGAGAGCATCCTGCATTCACCAGTCTGTTTGTGCTGGGCATGAGAGCATCCTACATTCACCAGTCTGTGTGTTCTGGGTATGAGAGCATCCAATATTCACCAGTCTGTGTGTGCTGGGTATGAGAGCATCCTATATTCACCAGTCTGTGTGTGCTGGGTATGAGAGCATCCTTCATTCACCAGTCTGTGTGTGCTGCGTATGAGAGCATCAATAAATTCACCAGTCAGTGTGTGCTGAGCATGAGAGCATCCTACATTCACCGGTCTGTGTGTGCTGGGCATGAGAGCATCCTACATTCACCAGTCTGAGCGGGCTTAGCATGAGAGCATCCTATATTCACCAGTCTGTGTGTGCTGGGTATGAGAGCATCCTATATTCACCAGTCTGTGTGTGCTGGGTATGAGAGCATCCTAAATTCACCAGTCTGTGTTGAGCATGAGAGCATCCTACATTCAACAGTCTGTGTGTGATGGGTATGAGAGCATCCTACATTCAATAGTCTGTGTGTGCTGGGCATGAGAGCATCCTACATTCACCAGTTTGTGTGGGCTTTGCATGAGAGCATCCTACATTCACCAGTCTGTGTGTGCTGGACATGAGAGCATCCTACATTCAGCAGTTTGTGTGGGCTTAGCATGAGAGCATCCTATATTCACTAGTCTGTGTGTGCTGGACATGAGAGCATCCTACATTCACCAGTTTGTGTGGGCTTAGCATGAGAGCATCCTATATTCACTAGTCTGTGTGTGCTGTGTATGCGAGCATCCTACATCACCAGTCTGTGTGTGCTGGACATGAGAGCATCTCAATCCACTTTTGGTTTACTTGCTTCACAAGGAAACCATCAAAATGTCTGTTGTGGCAAAAAGTCAAAAGGGGAAAATTTTTAAAGGGAAATAAAGTCTGATTAATACTACTATTTTTTTTTTGTAAAAGGTCTAAACTCATTTAAACTCACTTACTGCCCTACTGAAGTATATGATGCTGAGACCCTGTAGCACGATGTGCCTGAAGGAAGTAGCAGAATATTACTCAATAAAATGTATTGATTAAGGTAAAAAAAAAGAACCACATGACTTTAGGTAAACAATTAAGTTTTCACTCTCTCCACCCTCCCATTCATTGTACAATCCGCTTGTTGACATGGGTAATAACTTTACTCATTAGCTATGTCAGAGGGGAAACTGCTTTCTGTGGCAATGTGATAACCAATACATTGATTGTCCTTGGCACATTTGAATGGAATGTGCTACATTAGTGTCAGTTGTGCCCTTTTGTGTTTTTTGTGTGTCATTACTGCTCGGTGTGTAGTTCTCTTATTCAAGTTAACTTTATCGCACATCCACGTAAAGGAAATAAATATATCTGTCAATATTTATCATAAACCATTGAGAACTGTGTATCTACTAATGTGCCTGTGTTCTCTTTGTATACATAGGTAAGACTACAGAAGTGATTCCAGAAACATCAATACAAATAAGGGGTTGTATTAAACAATTCTGGGTGGTAAGTACATAAAGGATGAACCCCATGTAGCATGCACTATAAATAGCTCCAAGGGAGTCCTGATAAAGGTACTGTATAGTAAGCACCGTAAAGTTGACTTGCTATTAAAGACTTTTTTCAAGACTGGGGTGCAGCTGGGATTCCTACTTCTGCTCTATTCTGGTTAGTTCTCCTTGCTCATATCTAGATGTGTTAATTTTTTTTTGTTCATTAAAGTAAAATTAAAGCTTAAATATAAACAAGCTTTAATGTATTCTATAATTCAAAACATAAAGATAGCTGTATCTTACACCTCTCAAATCAGCTGCGTTTCAAAAAAATTATTTATAGAATTCTGCTGGTTTTCTGCCTTTTCCTTTGTTTAGCCCTCCTACCAATGTGTCCTGGACATGTTTACATTGTTGCATTGCCTAGTAAGTTTTCTAGTCTCCCCACTCAGCCCCTTACAGAACTGCAAAGTAACTATTGTCCAAACTTCCTGTGATGCCACGAATCAGGATATGTGAGAAACCTGCAGAATTTATCCACAATGCTGCTAATGTCAGGGGAGAGACTGAAAGCCATTGGCTAGTTATCCATTCTAGAATCCACTCAGGCTTATTTCAGTTTAAGCTTTAATTAACCTGCAATGGTGATGGACACGTTTTAGGCATTTAAGCAATCGATGTGCTCTACATAAACTTCCATCAAAAAACTATACACGTGTTCTTGGCAAAGCTAAACTTCAATTGTACTCTACCTGACGTCTGTTCTGCTTTTGACACAGCAATTTCACACTTACACTCACACCCGTGTCTAAGTGAAAGTATTTTATTTGTTGTCATCTTCCTCACTTGTCTTGTTACTGCAGCTGCATAGAAACTGAATTATAAGCTTAAATGGGGTTTAAGTGTTACAGTAAAAAAACTTAAGATACATGGGGCAGCATCCTTAATTACTATCATGTTAAATTCTCTCCCGGAGAAGTCTCGCAATGAAACGGCCATATGGCCTTTTCTCTAACATGGGATGTGGGCAGCCATTTTGGTAGAGGTCTTCTTCCCGGAACAGTGACGTGTGCCTGACCGAAGCCTCCTCCATTAGTCACGTCCGGCATTGAATTAGGCGGGAATCCAGTCGGCGGCTGAAGGACTGACCTGTGGGGAGAGAGAGAACAGTGAGTACTGGCCGGTGAGAAACAGTCGCAGCGTGTCAATGAAGACATACCGAGGAGGTTTCCAATGGTGTCGGAGGTATGGCACAGACAGGTGGAAGAGCAATTTGTTTATTACCGGCTCATTGACAGGACGATTGGGTTAAAATCCCAATTGGTACATTAGGCTAGGCTATGAGGCTAAGCTTGATCTAAAATTTTGAAAAAGAACTTTAATGGAAAACCAGTTGGCAGAGGACTTTATTGACAGTGCCAGTCTTCAATTATTCACAGACGCAGCTGTGTCAGTTGGTTGTGGTGGTTACATGCTAGGTGATTGGTTTCAGTCAAGTGGCCACAAGCATGTCCAAATCCTCCGATCTGGCTAATCTGGTCTTCTTGGAAATTTTCCCATTTCTTTTCACTCTGCATTTGGGATAAGGAGCTGCGCAACAAAAGATTAATGATAAAATGCGATAATATGGGAGTAGTTTTATGTTATTAATTCATTATCCTCCAAGTCCCCTGCTGTAATGAGAGTAGGCAGACAAATTGTGTTAAAATCGCTGCAACATAATATTTGGATTAAGTCATGTCATATTCCTGGGCATTATATAACATGCAGATGCCTATAACGCCAGCAGGTGGCCTGATTTCAGGAACTGACTGGGGAAACAGTGCGGTCGGAGACAGTCATCCTAGAGGATCTTTGGAAGGTAATTCTCCCATCTAAGGCTCTCGAAGATCGATCTCAGCACGCTCGTGGCAATATTATGATTCAGTTTGGAAAAAATGGTTGTCATTTAAAAGAGACTTTAGTCACTTAAGCGATGTAAGTGTTTGATATGTTATTAATTTCTCTCTTTGAAGACGGTTTGGCAGCAGCAACTATAAAAAAGCATTTTGCGCATTTTTTCTTTTATAAATATATTTTGGTCAGCAATTTGATAATATTTTTATTATCAACAACTGTTAAAGGATTTCTCAGTCGAGTCCTTCGGTGGACCCACGCAGACCTATCACATTTCACATACTTTCCAGGTTTTTATTATCCTTAGAATCAGTTTGTGGATCTCCTTCCGAGATATCACTATTCCGTTTAGCATTAATTTTTTCATTTTTATTAGTGTTAAGGATTAGTGAACTAATATCCCCCTCAAAATCATCGCTAGGGGGTCTTCAACTTTCTGAAGTTCAGCTGTATAAACATACCTTAGGGTGACAATCACTAATTCAAAAACAGATCTGGAAGGCAGAGGCCGCATCCAATAGTTAGGAAAATTCAATCATTTTAACTTATGCCCAGTATCTGCTTATTTAAGTTTATGAAAGTAAGGCCCTTGAATCCAGGCCCATTTCTTTTCACTCGGATGCTCGTTTTTGTCATTTTTTCAGTTTAGAAGTGTTTTAGGTTCTTGTGTTAAACACAATCGCTAGATCCTTCTCAGTATACCTCACATTCTTTCAGGATAGGTGCGGCGACACAGGCCGCATGTTGCAGTTTTCCTCCGAAAAGATAAAGAGCTAGGTCGTTGGGTTTCTATGATATAATCCTATGTTCGTATGTCTTTAGTGTAGTGTTTACTATGTCAATTTCTTTTCAACCAAGACAACTGAGAACATGGATTTTAGGGCATTCCTTCGTCTTCTGGGCAAATGAAGGGCGGAAAAAGAAATTCGGGCTCAATCTATCATTTTCTTCTTCGGTAGTTAAGATTTACTGGATGGGTCTGGGTGGGAGCTACTGGGACGATCTATTCCCTATGTTATCTAAGGCTTCAATCTTATGGGGTATTCCGGACATCATTGTCTTCCCCTTGGGGCAACGATATAGGTAATTTGAAGTCAGTAGAGTTAAACAAATTCGCAGGGATTTGTCTCACGCTAAATTTTGTTCCCAAAGGCAATTTTAGCTTTCTCCAAAATCATCCCTCGTCTTGCATGGTTAGTTGACCCGAGTTTAATACCGTTAGAAAAATGCCGTAAGAAATTTCCATTGTCACATATCGCCACGTCGATTTGGAGAGTGGTGGGTCTGGTCTGTAATGGAGGACAAAATTCATCTGTCAGGGCTCAATATTTTCTGCTTAGGCTTACAAAATTTGATTGAACGCGCTGTTTTTCAACCACCATGTTGAGACTAACGCTGGGTACACATAAGGGGACTATTTGTCCCGACCGAGCATTCCTACCAGCGATCACTCGGCCGGGACAAATGTCTGTAGGACGCGGCAATAGTGGCCGCAACAGAAGTTCGTGCAAATATCAGGTGGCCCCTAGGGAACCATACAATCGTCCATGATTACCGACACGTTCGATCACCTGTTCGTCCGACCGGATGAATGGGCGACCGACATGGTCACATCGGCGGCCAAAGGCAGCACAGATTTTTTGCTCCTATCCTAATCGGACTATCAGCCGATTGGGCCGAACAATCTGACCGTGTGTACCCAGCCTCAATAAAAGCAATCCCTTTATTTTGACACAATGGGAAACAGCAACGGTGAATATTACATCAATAAATCACTTAAAAACAATTCTACTCATGTGATTTCCTAAATAATTACCCATAAGTTGAGAAAGCCAACCATTGCCACTATAAAGCAAGGAAGGTATACCCCATAATACTATGGTCCAAAGGTACACTCCAGCACACTATTGTTGGCTTAGTCCAGACAAATGGTGCAATCCTCCTTGCCCTTAGGGTAAATACATCCAAGCAAGAAGTGAAAAATGAGGAGCACACTACTTCAGGTGATTACTTTACAGTTTATTAAATGCAAACAACATATACATATGACATTCGGGAATGCTATGTCCCTTCCAGGTATAACACATGCGTATGAAACAAACATTTATACCCATAGGCCCACTACATATCATGTGACAATGTGACTGACATATTGGGCCCCACAATGAGGCTGTCCCATACATATGTTTACAAATGGGATGTATAACATCAATCAAGCATGTAAAAACTCTAAAAAAACATTTTAGACCTATCCAACTTACCTATTAACTATACATTCAAATATTCAGTGCATTAAATTTGTCTTAAAGTGCAAAAAAGTCACTGTCTGTGGTATTTGTTGATAAATTGCTTTTGGCAAAAAAAGTGTCCTTAGTGCTTTAAATGAAAATAAGTAATAAAACAAGCAACAATATTATTTAAAAGAAGCAATTATTTTAAAACAAGCAATGTAATTTTCTGCTTAAAACCCTGCCCATGCTCAGGATAAATGAAATTATTTTGTTTTTTTAACGTTGGCCACACCACTAACCCAACCATTACGAGCTGAAATCCTCTGCTATGCGCCTTGTCTGCTAGGAACCAACCTTTTTTTTTTAGCTATTTCCCAATAATGAGAACATGCCCGTGTATGGACGGATAATATTAGTTTCCAAGTACTTGGCCAAACCTCCATTATAACCAAAATGGGGCTTATTCACTATGGGGTGCAAATGTTTGCCTGCAAAACCATCAGAAGTTATTAAATGTTTTCTAACTGTACTAGACCAGTAAAAAGGATCATCTGATTGGTTTGAGCAAATTAACAGCTAACACAAATTTGTGCACTTCTTAAATTAAGTGCCTGTATTATATACTATATATATATGATATATATAAATATATCATATTAATAATATATAACACATGGCATTTAAAGGAGAACCAAACTTAATGTGACCTAACTAACCTAATGTGAAAACTTTTCTCCCCAGAACACCTATGCTTGTAAGATTCTTCTCTAGCAAGTTGCATTTAGTACGTGTGAGAAATAGATTCTGTAAGGAGGCTTCCATGTTGTTGCCAGTGCAACCCACAGCTCATGAAGTCATCAAAGAACCACACCCTGACCCCAGTATTCACTGTCTCTAGCACAGAGTATTTTTTATACAGATGTCTCCACACCAATATGGAAGTCCCTGAAAAGACTTTGAAAGCTGCGTATACACTGCAATTTATTTACCAGTCAGTGTAAGTTGCTGGTAGATAAACTGCAAGGTAAAGCAGCTTTCAAAGTCTTATCAGGGACTTCCATATCCCTTTTTTTATTATACTTTTCCTACATTCCAAATGTACCATGTTCTCTGCTTATTCAGTGTTGTGCGCCAGGTAAGGCACCGGTTTAAAATAACTGTTCGGGGGTCACAAGTTCAATACCCCAGACTATTTTTTGTTTTTATTATATTCCAAGCAAAGATAAACCTGCTAAATGAACATATATCTTCAGCTTATTCAGTGGTGGCGCACCTGTAGACGACAGTATTAAAGACAGTTCAGAAGGTTGCAAGTTTGAATGATCGACCCAGATGTTTGTTTATTTTTGTTTCCATTATGTAAAAGATTCTACATGTACCACGTTCTATATACTATCTCTGTTAGCCTAGAGGTAAGAACTCTGCTTTTAGCAAGACAGAGTAAATGTCAAGTTGCAGACTTACTTTTATTTTTTTATTTTTGATGAAATGTTATTATTCTTACATCCATGCTATCTATGAAATGCACTGCAAAGATTACTTTCTTTTTTATGAAGTAAAGGACTATATAATTGTTAGGACAGGAACATTGAATGTGTTTGGGGAAAAAAACTGAAATCCCTGTTCTGTGTCAGGGAGAGGGAGGAACTCTGTGCTGTACTGTGATTGGCTGACAGCTTCTAGAAAGCAAGGCTGCAACTTCCTTGTTTTGATCTGTTGAGCACTACAGAGCATGTGCCTGTACGCAGACACTTAGCTGAGGGTTTACCCAGCTAAGGTGGATTGTGGGAGGTGACCCCTAGTACTCCAGACACCCCCCCTGCCGAATCTGGCTTCCAGGCAGGGTGGGAGAAGGGGCGGAGCTGACTGACGTGTCGCATTTACTTAACAAAAGGGGTGGGGCTAGAGCGGGAAGATGTCAATGATGTCACAAAGGGGGCGGGTTATGAGCAGCCACTACATGTGACGTAATTTACGGGGTAGACTCCTGCGACTCCCGGGAGGGGTGGGATGCCTGGTACTCACGTTTTATTTTCATAAATCCCTGAATGGCCAGAGTAAATGGAGAGCTGAGACACAGCTTGTTGTATTTTGTTAATGTGCTCTGTCTATTGGGATAATGTTGTCAGGAGACTTTAGTTCTCCTTTAAAATAAATGAACCAATGGCTATACAGACACTGCATATTCTTAAAAAAATGGTGTTAAAAAAAGAGGTAGTTTATATCATTATTATTGTATAAAGTATAGATTCATTAATCAGCAGTAGAATGTCAAACTATTACTTCCAATAGCCACACTAACGGGAGGTCCTTAAAAGCTAACAGCTGAAGGGTCTCAGGACACCATCTCCTATTGGCATAACATTTTCCTTGGGTTGTGTGCTCTGTCTATTCTCTGATACAGTATGGTTGTTATGTGCTCTTTACAGAACCTTATGCTTCATTAGTTACAAAAGGTTGGCATTGAGGATCATTTCAAAGAAAGCCAGATGTCCTTGAAAATTAGAGAAACCTTGTTCATCACTAATATCTCATCCAGACTTTTTTTGTTGTTTTTTTTTGGAGAGAGTGCCACCTAGTGGTAAGATAGACTTTCTGAAACACAGGGAGATTCAATAAACAAAAAATAAGAGTAAAATCCACCCAACCCAATGTAATATTGTGCTAACGTAGGTTTTACACTTACTTTACGGTGGCTGCACATTTCTAAATATTATGCAAATATCGCAGCATTTCAATACAATACCCCTTTTATGCTACCTCTTAGCACAAAACTTAACATATATTGAATCTCCCTTAGTGTTCTCCATATTGGCTTGGCAACTCTATTTAAACCTGTGAACACTTTAACTTACCTCCCAATGGTCCTGAGCTCCTCACTCTGCCACAGTCTGCCCCTGATGCAGGCCTCCTTTCTGTTGGTAGACAATGTCACACCAATACTTAGGGCTGTTACCAGCGCACCTTATAAAGCATTGAGCTTGCAGAGAGTGAGTACTGGGGAGACCAGTGTTGGCCAGACCAAAAGGAATAGGAAGCTTCAGGACCACAGGGAGGTGGCAAGTATAACATCTTAGGATATGGGGGGTTGGGAAGGTAAGTGTAGATGTTTGTTTAGGAGGTAGACATGCCTTTCAATCTGTCATCATGCAGTCTGTGGCTATTACTCACAGCACGATAGGATACATACCGGTCCATGTTAGCGGTATATATTAAGCGGCGCTCTTACCTTCCCAAGGTAGATTGCAGCAGGGAAGGCTGGGAGTTTTAGTTTACAAAAATATGGAGGACCACAGGATGAATTCATTTCTAAATTTGAATCATCATTCTCATATCTAATGGGCCAGCGTTCTAATTTGTGGTTATTTGCTAACCATGTAGAATACTGTTTATTTGGATAGAACAGGACAAAGGTTCTCAAACACTTTCAGATTGTGATGCACTTGGCAATGCAAATTTTTTTTTTTCGAGCCACATCTGGTTCCTAATGTTGGACTTAGATTTGTAATTCCCCATGTGTTATGCACTTTATAGTGTAATATGGTATTTAAATCAATGTAGTATAAAGTTAAACTATATAGTTGTGTTGAATTGTTTGTATAACAATTACAATTTACGAAAATGTAAATTATATTGGTGAAATATTACCGCTACCGAAATTTGAAGCACAACTCTTGCTTTTCCAAGTCACACCATTGTGCCCTGGCACACCCTTCGAGATGGCCTGGGAGGGCTTTCTAATTTGTGTGGGCTTGCACTTATTTCTGCACACTTTCCTCAGGTTTTAAAATGTATTACTCCACAAAACCTCACTTCGCAAGGATCGTAAAGTTCAAAGATCCCCCAGAGATTACTTACCTGACCCGGACCCTACAACCTTTTGATTGTTTGTTTTTTCCTGTAGATTTTATCACCTTTTCCAGTCTAACTTCTCATAATAAGGAGTCTCCTTCCACATTGATTTACATCTGCTACAGGTCCTCACAGATTGCATTCCATCTGTATTCCTTTAATATTACTTCTTCAATAGGTAAAGGTTCCACCACGGTCACAAAATCGTATTTCATCGGATCGTGTATGGATGATTGCCCGGTCCTTATGGGGAGAAAAGTTTTACTTGAACATCCTGATCGGACAATCAGGACTGGTCTTTTTTACCACTGTGCACTTGTAAAAACAACATAGTTTGTGTGGGCTTAGCATGAATGCATCCTATATTTACCATTCTGTGTGTGCTGGTTATAAGAGCATCCTATATTCACCATTCTGTGTGTGCTGGGCATGAGAGCATCCTATATTCACCATTCTGTGTGTGCTGGTTATGAGAGCATCCTATATTCACCAGTCTGTGTGGGCTTAGCATGAGAGCATCCTATATTCACCATTCTGTGTGTGCTGGGCATGAGAGCATCCTATATTCACCATTCTGTGTGTGCTGGTTATGAGAGCATCCTATATTCACCATTATGTGTGTGCTGGGCATGAGAGCATCCTATACTCACCATTCTGTGTGTGCTGGGCATGAGAGCATCCTATATTCACCATTCTGTATGTGCTGGGCATGAGAGCATCCTATATTCACCATTCTGTATGTGCTGCATGAGAGCATCCTATACACCATTCTGTATGTGCTGGGCATGAGAGCATCCTATATTCACCAGTCTGTGTGTGCTGGGTATGAAGCATCCTGCATTCACCAGTCTGTTTGTGCTGGGCATGAGAGCATCCTCATTCACCAGTCTTTGTGTTCTGGGTATGAGAGCATCCATATTCACCAGTCTGTGTGTGCTGGGTATGAGAGCATCCTATATTCACCGATCTGTGTGTGCTGGTATGAGAGCATCCTTCATTCACCAGCTGTGGTGCTGCGTATGAGAGCATCAATAAATCACCAGTCAGTGTGTGCTGAGCATGAGAGCATCCTACATTCACCGGTCTGTGTGTGCTGGGCATGAACATCCTACATTCACCAGTCTGAGCGGGCTTAGCATGAGAGCATCCTAATTCACCGTCTGTGTGTGCTGGGTATGAGAGCATCCTATATTCACCAGTCGTGTGTGCTGGGTATGAAGCATCCTAAATTCCACCAGTCTGTGTTGAGCATGAGAGCATCCTACATTCAACAGTCTTGTGGTGATGGGTATGAGAGCATCCTACATTCAATAGTCTGTGTGTGCTGGGCATGAGAGCATCCTACATTCACCAGTTTGTGTGGCCTTTGCATGAGAGCATCCTACATTCACCAGTCTGTGTGTGCTGGACATGAGAGCATCCTACATTCAGCAGTTTGTGTGGGCTTAGCATGAAGCATCCTATTTCACTAGTCTGTGTGTGCTGGACATGAGAGCATCCTCCATTCACCAGTTTTGTGTGGGCTTGCATAGAGCATCCTATATTCACTAGTCTGTGTGTGCTGTGTATGCGAGCATCCTACATTCACCAGTCTGTTGGTGCTGGACATGAGAGCATCCTACATTCACCAGTTTGTGTGGGCTTAGCATGAGAGCATCCTATATTCACTAGTCTGTGTGTGCTGTGTATGCGAGCATCCTTCATTCACCAGTCTATGTGTGCTGGGTATGAGAGCATCCTAAATTCACCAGTCTGTGTGTGCTGGGCACGAGAGCATCCTATATTCACCAGTCTGTGTGGGCTTAGCATGAGAGCATCCTATATTCACCAGTCTGTGTGTGCTAGGTATGAGAGCATCCTACATTCACCAGTCTGTGTGGGCTGGGCATGAGAGCATCCTACATTCACCATCTGTGTGGGCTGGGCATGAGTGCATCTTATATTCACCAGTCTGTGTGTGCTGCTTTAACAAACAGGAAAGTACAGGGTTAGTTGATAACTTGTCAAAACATTATAAAGACGTACTGAAAAGTTCAGGTGTAGTAATGAGCAATTTAAAGGGCATGTTCCCAAGTGGGTAAGTGCACCCTTTGACTTATAAAGTGCCCCTCATGATTATTTTGAATTTAGAATTTCAGCCTCCAATTCATGTTCAATTAATGTTGATGGTGCTGTGTAAACTTGTACTGTATTGAGGGTTCTGTGTAAACTTGTACTGCAATGATTACAACAAATATTTCCAAAAATATCCTTGTGGATTCTTTCTCCCTCTTGTGAGATGTATATGAATTAGTGCCCATAATGACTCCAGCTGCTACTAGTAATTTTGTTCAGTTCACTGGGATGTGTTCCAATAACAGGACATTACCCCTCATTCTGCTTTACAGTCCCAGATCTGTTGATTTTTCCTCCTCCAACTCTGTGTTCCCTTTACTTGTACCTACACTGAACTCTGATCCCAGAGATTGGCTTTGTACACTGCAGATTTGAAATACTGATTCTATTACATTTTCTGTTTTACTGTTTTGTATCTATTGCTGTGCCCCTTCTGCATTGAGCTCTGTTTTGCACAGTGGATCCTTTTACCTCCTGGGAATTCAGTTGTTCTGCAAAACAGCCAAAGGGGCAAGTAAGATTGATCCCTGGGGACCTTGGGGCTGTGTCAACAGGAGTCTGATGTGTGTACAAGGTTGTGTGAGGTTTATGTGACTGGCACATAATGTACCTGCAGCAGAGCTGGGAGCTGTGTGTCCGGGTGAATCAGGAGTGTGGAGAAAATGTCATTGTATTTGCCCCCTCCTGACACTACAACTGACCCCATGGAGGTGCCCCCAAAAGCGTTGAGTGAGGTGAGTGTTTTGTTTGCTGTGAGTCCCTCCCTCTAGGACACTCCATGTTTAAGATCCAGTGAAGTTTTCATGTCTCAGTAAGGGAGTAAACGAACGTAATGATATTTTACCTGTAAACTGTGTTCCCTCTAAGCGGTACGCTCATGTACACAGACACAACTCAGCAGGCCTGCACACACAGTTTAAACTAGAGCTGTAGGTTACGCCCATTAAGCCAAGCATAAACAATATAAAAGTAGAACATTGTCGTCCATACGTTTTATTGGACACTTCCTGGTAAGAGACAGCAAAGCAAAAAGCTGCAAAAAAGGTGCCATATATATATATATATATATAATATATATCCAGACCGTTCCCAATATAACAAGAGACTGCTTTATTTTTAATGTCAAAAATCGTAAAATTTAATGATATTGTGTCCACTGCTTCTGCTCCCAAGCTCTTTTTATGCTATTAACACCTTTCAGTCCTTCTATGGCATTGTATGTATGTATGCCACCTTTTAAATTGTGGAGACAGGTGGTGCCACTCCCAGAATTCCCTGGCTATCCATTAGGGTGTTTAAAGGGGTTTCATGACATATGTGCAGGGTTTAAAGTTAGGGCAAAGCCGCACTAGGCAGCACACATGAATTGTGCAACGCAGTCACTGCCATTTCTTTGACGTGCATGTCAGTGCATGTGATGCGCACCAAAAATGCTGAATGCATGCGTCGCAGGGCAGCGGGGATAGTGGGGCCATCTCCATCCACTTCTATCGGTGTGCGCTAACACAGCGCACACCAAAAGTCTGGTGAGGTCTAGCCCTTAAAAACATATCAATTCAGTTCTCCATTACAGGAATCCATGTAACATAATTTATTGCTCCACTTTAGTCCAGAGAATAATTTGATAGTGTATGATTATTTATATAGGTTAAGAGGGGACAAGCTAACGGTTATATCATAGAATAGAACAGAACACTCTCATTATGTTCACCAAGGTGATGTTCCGTTATTTTGTTTTGCACCTTGCTGTGATGATCACATGATCCAAGCCCCATCCTACGTGTGCCTAAATTTTAATATCTACAAAAAGAGATACATTAAAAATGTAAACTATTCATTTCTTGCACTCTCCTGTTCAGTAAAGATTAATGTAAAATCCGGTAAGACTTTACAGCGTTCCCTAGGGTGTAGCTACCAGGGGCACCAGGGCCCTTGGCCAAGAAGGGGAAACCATTTTGTGCTACGGTTAGAAATACTGTTGGAATCTGATTACATAGTTTTGCTAGGTGTATGGGTAAAGTATGTTTGTCTGTTTTAAAATGAATGTCTTTAAAAAAAAATGTTAATGATAAATTTGGATGTTTTTTATGGAACCCATTATTTGGTTTGCAGTGCCGATTTGTGTTTGCGGATGTGTTGGGGGGCACATGCTCAAATTTTGCATCAGGGCCCATAAGTCTGTAGCTACGCCACTGAGCGTTCCTCGTATTTTCACTCACACCCGATTGATCCATTAAAAAATAGCATATACAGGGGTTTATTTTATTTACTAACATTCTTTCCAATGATAATTTAGCCTGTTGGAGAGCTACAGAAACAAATAGGCACCAGAAATAACCAAAACCTAAAGGGTCACTATACTCACCAAAACAACTTTATATTTTCTGAAACTACAATTTGAGAGAAGTAAAATGGTGGTGTTCCCATATTTATCTGTGCTTGCTTTGTCATTAAATTATTAATGTTTAGTGAGTGCTCCTAATTCCCCCCACCCTCCCTTACTCACTGCCTTCTTGTAATGTCTGCGAAACTTGCAAGTTCTGCGCAGCCTCATCATGGACACTGCTCTGCTCACACATCTCCCTCCCCTCCCCCTGCTTTCTTTTTTCTGCTGATTCTCTTAAATGTTGCAGAAAATGTGCTGGCAGGCAGGCAAAGAGGTCAAGCATGGGTTGCATATTATAATTTCTTCTGGAGTGACAGGTCTTTCCCTGTAAATGCTGTGATTAAAATGATGATTTCTCAGAATCTACTGCTCAGATTTAAAATCTGAAAAAAGTTTTGGAGAAGTGGAATATTGCTGTATCTAAGGGTATTTTTGAAAATTAGAATTTTTTTTTTTAGAGTAAAGATACCCTTTAACTCTTTAGAAGTGTTGTTTTTAGCTTATACATCACACAGTACTAGGGAACATATCTTTCCTTTATACCACCAATATAATCACATTTTAATATCTGATACAATAAGATGAAAATAATAGATAGCTTTGCTGTAAATAAAGGCTGCATTAAAAGCCAGATACTGGCCCATTAGTCCCAGACATTCGATTATTTCTAATCCTAACTTTTCTTTATAGAGGCCAGAAATGTATTTTGATAGTTGTGTATCTGACTGTAGATCAGTAAAGTTTGTTTGGTTAAGAATCACCACTAGGGACGAACCTCGGTTTCGTTTAGGAACTGCTGGTTTCAGATATCCACAGATCCAGCAGAATATTCAGAAATTCCAAAAGTCAGAACTTCATCTTCAATTGGGTTTGAATTGGATTTTCAGAACCCATGAAACGAAACTCGACAGTATTGTTCATCTCTAGTCACCACTACATCAGTCATTTAAATAATAAATGCGATAAAGATTTAGCAAAATTTGAAGTTGCAAAGACTGTTGAGTGAGTCATACTTACTTACTATATTTATTGACCCATTAATTTCCAAACCACTGGACTACATCCTGCCGACTTCCTCTTTAAACGGTCCTCAACTTCCCGTCTAATCTTTAGGAACTGAAAATAATTGGTGACTAACATACTCCTGAGATCTGAAATTCACAAGAAACCCCCTTGTGGTTTGCTTTGCTAGTTGACTCTTTTAAACAAGGTGCATAATAGATAATCATCCTGCTAATTAACCATATAGAAACTTCTTCCTTTAAAGGCCGCCTTTACATGGGAAATGTGTGTATAATTGCCCTTTAAATTACATTTTTATTCTGGAAATTATGAATTGTATTACTCCAGGGGGCAGGTAGGTGTGAGTACTCCTACCTCCTGTTATGCTCTAGATACATACTTGTAATCTGGTTGTGAAGGTCCAAGCCCTCCTCCATGTTTCTCTGACTGCTATGCAATATGAAAAGCTCTAAAAGTCAGCGAACAATATGTATGACCCACCAACGTCTAACATTCTTTAAAGATTTTTTTTACACTGCACTTTTTTATAATACAAAGTGCAGTGTAGCTTACGACGACACAGGGCTGTAGCTGTGAAACACGCATATAATAAAGAAATACAATTAAAGAGTTTGTGACAGATTAATGCTGCTAACATATTGTGAGAATATTCCATTTAAACTCTGTAAGTAGGCTTTTCATTTCCAAGGATCTTCTACCATTGTCAAAACTAGTCAAAATGTGATAACATATTAAACAATAGAAGGTTTTCAAGCCAAATATTTTCCCATGTTTCATTTCAATGTCAATTAGGTGCTTAATATTTAAAGGAGAACTAAATCCATTTTTTTATACTCCAGAATCTGAAAACAACCCCCCTAAAAACACCAATAAGCTATATAATATGACTTCAGTAAATTGTATTAAAATAAATGTAAGCCTGTTAAGAACTGAATTAAGTATATGTGTGTATGTGCAGTGTCAGACCACACCTCCTGACCTCAGTCACATGCTTCCTTGCTTTATCTGTCCTGTAACCGGATTGGCTAGAGATTATTAATGGGTGTGACCAACTGTAACATTTCTGCCATAGCTAAGGACTGAGCATGGGCAACATAATGGTCGTTGACCAGACTGTGTGACATAAGAATGCTGTGATGTTAACAAAAACCATATATTATTTAGGTAAATTTCCCAGCACCCATATCAAAATGAGAGGTAAGACACAGATTACTGGCTTTATATCAAGGTGTTCTGCCTTCTGATTCAGTGTTGTTCTGTGGCTTTAGTTGTCCTTTAAGCTTCTTACTATTAGGGAACAATTTTCCTTAGTTTAAAAGAAAAGCTAATCTTTCACTATCAGTGTAGAAGAGAGAAGGGCACATTATGCTACTGCTATTACAAATGTGCATTTCTGTGTGTGAACCTAATGAATGTAAATAGTTTTGCATATAGTTTTCCCTGTGCCCTTGAGATTGTGAGCAGAATGGCCCCTAGACATTATAAGTGGAATGGGAGTGGGGTGATTGCACAGCAAAGGGTTAAAAGAGGCCTCAGGCCTGGGTTATGGAAGGAAGAAAAGGAGCGTGTCTTACCTGTAGGTGGGACGTAATTAGTCCGGTCCTTCTGGCGGGAGTCAGAACCTCTACGGCGCCTGTGAGGAGAAGGAGCATTCCGGTGTAAGGAACTGTGAGCGAAGACAGAGCCACCCACCCTCCCACCCTAGTTTTATGTGAATTATTTATAGTAAAAAAAAGTGGAATTTGTCTGAAAAAGGTCATGGTTTATGGCCAAAAAAAAATTGTCGCAGCTGGCGGTATAATGGATTGTTTTATTTAGTCACGGCTGACAGAAGGAAGTCAGCCTGGACACTAGGCGCTGAGAATAAGGGCTGGCTATTGGTTTTATATTTAAGGGCATGTCCACCCCCAAAACTATAACCCCCCCCCCAACTACTGGCCCCACCATGTAGTGTAGTTTAATCCTTACCTCACATCCAACTCCATCTGGTTCTCCTGTAGTCCCCCCCCAAGTTCTACAAAAACTGCCCACCAGGAGGCTCAGGTCCATATGGACACTGCCTGCTACCTGCCTCCCGAGATTCCTGCCATGCGTGCTGCAGCCCTTCTCCCCCCTCCCTCCCCCTCCCTCCCCCTCCCTCTCCCTCCCGTTCTACTATCCCTCCCCCTAGCATTAAACCCCCTTAATATCATGCTCCCCATGTCCCCCAGCCCCACCGCATGTTTGTTTTTTAAAAAAAGCTCCCCAAACCCTTACTTACCTCCCGCTTTCCTCCGCTGCACTGAATGACCGGCAGCCGCGTCCGTGATTGGCTGCCGCTCAGCCATCACAGACGCGACTGCCGGTCCCGCCCCTCTGCTTGCATTCTCGCAAGCAGAGGGCCGCCAGTGCGGCGGAGGATCGAGGAAGGTAGTAAGAGTTTGGGGGTTTTTAAAAAACAAAACATGCGTTGGGGCTGGGGGACATGGGGACATGATATTAAATTTTTATTTTAGGGGTGGACATAGCCTTTAAAGAAATAAAAGGATTATGACATTGATTTATAAGATGAATTATATTTCCAATAAAGTGACATAAAGCTGCGGCCATTCCACCAATCTTAAATCTATGTGTCTGTCTTTATTATGATGTGCTTGACTGTTATGTAATTCTAATATGTTAATACATTTTGCCTACACTACCCATGTGTTTTCAAAGACAAAATCTATAGCAACTCCTGTTTTTAACATAATGTAGATACCTAGATAGGGAAACATTCCCCAATATTCACAGTCAAGAGCGTATGTAGTAGCCATAGGGATCAGGCTTATTCTGTCCATGCAGCCACAGCAGATCCTATACATAGACAGATGGCAGAGCAAGTGAAAAATAATGAAATTAACAAAGCTGTTCCAAGGTTTGGTCGCCATGTGTTGTATTGACAGGGGAAAGGGTCACCCAATAGAAAGTGTTTTTTTAAATAATGGGCCGCTTTGGTTTTAACAACCCATTTTATGTGTAGAGATTAATGTAATGTTAGACCAAGCTTTGAAATATATCTACAGCTTTATAGTTTACCAAATGTTTTTATTACTAGAATGATAATGATTTTAATGAATCACTAATGCCACTTAAATAAAGTATATGATAAGACCTGGATTCATCTCCCTTTCTCATTAAACAATATAGACATCCCACCTTGCCAAAATTCATTTCAAGAAGGGTACCCACACATTTCAGGGAGGGCGCCCACCCCCTTAAGGACTACCCCAAGATCAATGCATAATCCATGCATACACACACATGTATACAGTCAGACACACATGCATCCCAACAGACACACACTCATGAAAACAGTCAGACACACATGCATACAGCAAGTCAGGGAGTTAGGAAGCTGCCATTAATATTAAGGAAACTCCCTGAACTTCAGGGGGAGGTGGGATGCCCGCACAATATAAGCAACCCGAGAGAGGAGACTTTGGAGTAATTTCCATTTTTCCATGGCAGCCCTTTAGCACATGCTTCACTAATGCTCTGTTAATGAAATGCCAACTTCACCTGCCAAAACTCCTGTTTAAAAAAAGCTGCATCTTCAGTTCAACATTGGAAAATCAAGGTGTAATAACCTTGAACGTTCAACAGTCCTCAAAAATACGATCATTGACTACTTCTGAGTTTCCGATCGTATTTTCGAGGATTAGCAAACGTTCAAGGGTATTTTCGATAATCCTTGAATGTTCGATAATTATAGAAAATAGGCTCCAAAGTCTCTTAATCCGGACACTCTGTCCAGATTCAGACAGATCATTCAGATTTAGGAAGAGAGGGGTTCTGTGTCTAATCCGGGTCCGAGTCGGACCCGGATCCCATCTCTACTAATATATCCCTAAATACTCTATTATAGCTTAGGAAACACTCCATTCTGTTTACAGACTGATCGCATACAAGATTTGACACAAGTTCTTATCACATTGCACCGTGTTATCTCATTGTATTGTCAGGGTGATATTTTACACTTTCTCTCTTTCTGCATAGATTGTCACAGATGGTGAAAGGGGGAGATGCTATCAGTGTTATAGATAAAAGTAGCCATGAAAACCTCAACAGTTATGTTACATAAAGAGAAATCAGCTTTTTTCATTTTTTTTTTAATATGGAATGATATATTACATTTATATCATGGCTTTTTTTGTACATTACTTTTCATAAATTCATGAGAGATCTTGCCACCTAGTTCCGTACTCCTAAACAAGTGTTTTGTCTATAAGTATATAGTGTATTACAACTCAAACCACCTGCTGCTAATATTTTTTCTAATCTTTAAAGAGGAACTGTGGTCCAAAAATGACTTTAGGTAAATTGATAGGAATTGCTCTCCTGAGAGTTTTTGCAATTTATTTCCATTGTTTATTTTACATTTAGTTTTGAAGATATTTACATTTTTGTGTGTGATATGGCAGCAGCATCACCAGGTCCCCTGCACTTCCCGCTTCCTGCTCTGAAACCTGTCAGTCAATCTGCCCTGTGTCTCCCCCCTGGTCCCACCCACTCATGGACCCCATGGTCCCTCCAGTTGCAGGCCCCCCTTGGCCCATTCCCTTACAGCCCCAGGTGGCCCCATCCTCGTGGGTGCCGTGGCCCAGCCCACTCGCAGGTGCCATGCCCCCCCCCCCCTCTCACAGGTGCTGTGCGCCACTCTGACACCAATCTCCCCCCCCCACACACACACACACACACATACACTAAAAACTCTGTGGAAACAGCCTTTTCTGGCAGAGTGAGAACCCTGCCTGAAAAGGCTGTTTTCACATAGTGAGAGAGAAGGGCTGTAGATTCCCTTACCTTCTCAGCAGCTGCAGGTCCTTCACACAACAGAGAGGAGGAGGGACTTCCTGTCTCCCTCACACACTGAGGGAGTCTGAGGCTGTGCTCGCTGGTGGCACTGTGCAGGAGAAGCCTTAGGAATGTCACATGTCAGCCTCCTACCCATTAACTTTCTGGTCAGTCATTTCTTTATATCTTGGGCTGTGGAGCACGTAGAGAGGTGGTTGATGGCTCGTTTTAAAGGTAGGAAACCGGCCTATAATTTAAACTCAACTTGTTTGGAGACTACAGTTCCCCTTTAATATTGTCATATTATGTAGTACTACCAATATCCAGCATCTAGCCGTTTAAGTCATTTTACTAAAAAACAAAAAATACTATACTTCTCCTCCGTTCTCCAAGCATTTTTGGAATTAAGGCACATTAGGTAATCACAATAAACTTGAGATCTGCATGTATGCGGGGGGAATAATTATGCCCTTTAAAAAGTGCTCAGAAGTGCAATCTCCTAAGGTCATTTTTTTAAAGGGTATGTAAACTGAAAAAAAATACTTTGCCTCATCTTAGTCTATAAATCAATACGTTAGTAGCACTGAGTGTGTGTTGCTGCATGTCTTCAATCCAGTACTTGTTTTGCTCAGGCTCAGTATCCCCCCTACCTGGCTATCTGTGAAGGCAGGCATGCTGGGTAATCCATATTAGGCTAGACTGGGAGAGGTAATTTCCTATCATACAGTTCACGTACCAGCTGCCAACATTCCAGCTACAGCAAAACTGCACATGGCAGAGAGTTAATTATAATAAGACATTCAATGGCGTAACTAGGAATCACTGGGCCCCCCAGAAAAACTATGATGGGGCCCCTATTCCTGCTTTATCTACAGTGGTTTTCTGGGAGGAGGCTATATCTTTCATAGGAAAAAAAACTACCTCCCTTGGTAGTTACGCCCCTGAAGCCAATTCATTTACTGTTTTACTGTAAGGCTGGGAACACATCAGCAGAGTTTTGTCCCTACCAACCGTTCGCTACAAGCGAGCGCTCTGCTGGGACAAATGAATGTCAGTTGCGGCAATAGTGGCCGCAGCCGACATTCTGAGCCATGATTTACCAGGCTCCATCAGGCTGGCCCCCCTACACCATAAAATATTTCCGGCCAACCAACCGCTGCACATCACTATCGGTCGGTCAGCTGGAAATATCTTATGGTGTGTAACCTGCCTTAGATGATTTAGAATAGATATCTAAAGAAATAAGGGAGAGATCAACAAACAAAATGGTACAGTGATAGTGGGAAGAATTTTAGTTTCCTGTAATGGACAATTTAAAACCAATAATTTTTCCAGTTTACATAACCTTTCATTTCAATTCTCAGGTTTTTTAGGTAGGTAGAATCTTGTAAAATCAAGATTCTACCTTTTTGGCCGATAATTGGCCCGTGTGTCCGTGTGCACTTTATCGGCACTGTATCGGCCGAATAAGGATAAATCTAATTTCTTAATTATTTTCAGGTGGCGAACCAATTGTATTTGGATAATTGCCTACTGTTTTGTTAATTGGACAAACAAGACAAAATATAGGATTTTTGATTTCTGATATGAGAATAGAAAGGTTCAGGAGGAACTAATTGGTTTGACGTTATAAATTAAATCCAATATTATCACAAAACAGGGAGCTCACAGTTAACTTATTATTCAGTTGAATTAATAAACATTGTTATGGAAAGGAAATAGGCGCCATTAAAAAATGGAATTTAAAAAAGAATTTGATGTGATTTTCATCCTATTTTGACCAATAGGAATCAGGATCTTGGAAAACCTGGAAAATGTCTATTTGGAAATTAGGTTTGATGTAGAGGCAATAAAAGTAGTTATGTAATATGAAAGATTTATCTGGACAGGTTTGCAGGTAAGGCTTTTTTCCAAATAAATCCAAGATGCTGCCTTTCCCCCTCTTCCTTTTGTACTATATTAATGGGGCACTATACATTTAGCTCCATCTATAGTATCCTGTGTTGCAGGTTCCCAATGAGTGGACAAAGCATATCTACACAACTGTCCCACAGCTTTTTTAGTCTTTCTAAATCTTCACTTTTATATTTCTCTATTTATGGACTGTATCTCCTCCCACAGTTTTTGACCTAGAGTCACCAAACTTGGTACAGTATTCATATAAGAAGTGTGCTGCCATTCCTCAACCATGCCATGCAAGCTCTGAACATGCCATTGTAGAGCAAAATGCGTCCCACTGTCCTGCCTTTTTAGCCCCTGACTTCTCTCCAGATGTACTTGATGCTCTGACAGACCTACGGACTGGTAGATATGCTATTAGTGGGGGGGTTACTCAAACTTATGCTAATACTGTAATAGCCCACTCAGCATTGTTTTTGGTCGATATGTTTTGCACTTTAGAGAAGGTAGCAGTGTGTTTTTAAGTTTTTTATGTGCATTTCCCCGAATACAATGAAGGAATTTTAGGCTTTATTACATAGTGTTGCATTCTAATCTTTTTCTTCTATTTTGTTTATTGTATTGATTAGCAGATTCTGCACCTCTGACCCACTGGGTTGAGTAATTGACTGTCTATTAAGCTTAGTGCCCTACTTATTCTATGATTAGACGTCCATGGGAGCATTCCCAAGTGGCTTTAAGGGGTTGAGCCTTTAAGTGTAATTATTCCTTAAGTCCAATTGACACTTTCTTAAGGAAATGAACCTGTTTTTGAGTCTAAAGGTTCATACACACTTGCGATCGCGGGTGCCGATGCATGATGTGTACGAACGAACGTTTTGGCCGATAATCGGCCCGTGTGTAGGCACTTTATAGGCCAAAACGGTAGTTCGTTCAGAGACTCACCAGGTCGTTTCGCCTGATAAAGTGCCTACACATGGGCAGATTATCGGCCGAAACGTTCGTTCATACACATTGTGCGTCGCGGGTCGGAACCTCTAATCTCTATTCAATAAAACACAAATACACAAACAAAGCACACGCAATTTCAAACTCACCTACAGATGCACCCCTACACCCAATCAAAAACTAGAAACCATAGCCCCAACCCCACACAGAGGTAAACAAACCTATTCAGGCACCCCTACACCCACTGCATCTTTTTATTTTTATGGCAACTATGCACACAACTTTAAATATACGTATTTAGTCAAAATAAAGTTTGCAATTTGCATGTCCTCTTGCATTGAGTCCTGCATCGGTTCGGGTACCCGCGGGTTTCCCCTATTTGCGGGTCGGGTTCAGGTAGCCCACATTGAGTTTGAATTGGTTGCGGGTTGGGTAAAGAGAATGTGGGTCAGGTAGGGTCGAAGAACTCCAGTCTTTAAAACAAAAAAAAACCAGAAGATGCAAAAGCTCCCAGCCACCTACTCTTTTTTCGGCTTGGTAAATATTGAGTTATCAACAGATCTAATGTACTTAGAATGTTATACAGGATGCCATTGTGGATAGGAATACAGACAGCTGTGTTGAACTTTAACTCTTGTAGTGCTTGGGTAGATTTTGAGAAATCACTGGGTACAATTAGCAGTTAATGCTGGAGTGACTGGAAAGGCAGGGGTTAAACCACTGACCTTGGTTTTACTAGCAGTGGTCAGAGTTAGTAAAGTAACAATTTCGGATAGAACATAGTAACAAACTTCTATCTGTGCATGAGACCAGAGCAAGTTCTGCATGGAAACAGATGACGTGTGATTTCATTGGTCAGTGTAAATTCTTCTGGCCATAATGATCTATGGGTGTGGATTATTCTAGTGATGATAAGAACAATATACCACTTGATGAAGTTCAGCTATAACTACAGCAGGTATGTGGACCTCCAGATGATTCATTTAAAACTCTCAAGCTTCAAAAGTAGTTTTCAAAACATAGCATATATACACCCATATAAGTGTGTAGATATTTCACTGCAGCTCCACCTAATCCAGTTATGGTACCTGCTCATTGTAACTTTACTGTCTCCCATAAAGCAAGTTTAGACAGTGGGTGGAGATTAAAATGTATATTCTGCAGGACATAGTTATAAAACCATAGATAGGTAACCAGTAGATCTTCAGATGTTTGAAAACTACAACTCACAGCATTCCTTGGCTATAGAGAGAATGCTGGGAGTTGTAGTTTTTAAACCATCTGGATAACTACAGGTTACCTATCCCTGTCACAGATTAACAAGTAAATAGTTGCAGATAAAGATTTAAAATGAGCTGAGGCCCAAGGGTAGGTAGAAGTTGGAGACAATAGAGGCCCATGGGTAGGTAGAAGTTGGGGACAATAGAGGTCCATGGGTAGGTAGAAGTTGGGGATAATAGAGGTCCATGGGTAGGTAGAAGTTGGGGATAATAGAGGCCCATAGGTAGGTAGAAGTTGGAGACAATAGAGGTCCATGGGTAGGTAGAAGTTGGAGACAATAGAAGCCCATGGGTAAGTAGAAGTTGGGGATCATAGAGGCCCATGGGTAGGTAGAAGTTGGGGACAATAGAGGCCCATGGGTAGGTAGAAGTTGGAGGACAATAGAGGCCCATGGGTAGGTAAAAGTTGGGGACAATAGAGGCCCATGGGTAGGTAGAAGTTGGGCACAGTAGAGGCCCATGGTTAGGTAGGTCGGACAGTAGGGATATATTATATATCCTACCCATGGGCCTGAAATTGTTTGAAAAATATAACTTCCAGCATTCCACTACAGCACTATATCAGAAGGTGTCAATGGAATGCTGGGAGTTGTTTTCAGACAATTGGATGCCTTGTTGAAGACCCCTGCTATATTATTTAGTGGTATGGTCCTTTTGTTTCTATGAACATTTCTGGTTATGAATAAAATTTGTTAAAGGGAATGTGCCCCCTTCCCAAAAAACCCCAATAATTTAATATATTATTGGCCATTATTCTAGCTTTAAAATACCGTATATACTCGAGGATAAACTGACCCAAGTATAAACCGAGGTACCCAATTTCAGCTAAAAATCCTAATAAAAGTTGTTGACTCGGGTATAAACCGAGGGTAGAAAATTGGCATTCAAATGTTTGGAAACTACAACTCCCAGCTAATAAAGCTGCTGGGAGTTGTAGTTTCCAAACATCTTGAATGCCACCCTCACTTGGCATTCAAGATGTTTGGGACTACAACTCCCAGCATGCTTTATTAGCTGGGAGTTGTAGTTTCCAAACATCTTGAATGCCACCCTCACTTGGCATTCAAGATGTTTGGAAACTACAACTCCCAGCTAATAAAGCATGCTGGAGTTGTAGTTCCCAACATCTTGAATGCCCCCCCACCTCACCCCCCACCCAGTTTGTACCTGTGGTCTCTTCTCCTGTGTTCTCTTCTCCCTGTGATCTCTTCTCCCTGTGGGCCTCCTCCATCCAAGGGCTTCCTGGCAGGTACGGTGTGGTATCCTGAGCATTCCGCAGCCGCGCGATCTTTCTGTGTACTGGCGCGCCGGCTGACTTCACTGCCCGTCAGGTCAGGCCGCACGCCAGTACACAGAAAGATCGTGCGGCTGCCGGAATGCTCAGGTAAGCTACTGACTCAGTAAATAACCGAGTCCGAGTTTTCAGGCTGATTTTTCGTTCTATACTCGAGTATATACGGTAAGCCAAAAATCATTAAAATCCATTCAACAAATTTTAAAATACATATGTTTTTACTACCTTCTATTTGCAGACCAAGGTATCTCTGTGTAAATCCAAGCTTTCTTACGCCACCCACGTCCGTGCCTTTTCCGTTGCCGCACAGCCTTCATCCTCCCGCTCCCTCCTCCTCCTCCCACCATTCGGATCCATCCTTCCTTCTCCTTCTACCTAATGTAAAATCCTTCAAATGTAAGATACTACCCCCCCCAGACTGAACCGCCAAGTTATTTTCTGTGGACAGGCGTCTAACGCGTTTCAGGTTCAAAGAACCCTTAATCATAGACTAAATTGTCAGTAGCTAGTCCCACCCTTTTAAAGACAAATCTCCATAATTAAAATGTAGCTAAAAGATAGCTAGCAAGATAACTGACTATTTACCCTTTCATCAACCTCATAGAAACTAGGGTCATTATCTCAGCATTGTTCCAGTTTATAAACTTTAAAATCTCTAATATATAAGTTGTTAATATCTATCGTTATATACAATTTATAATCCTAATTGCCGTAATGATAGGATCTATATATAGGATATTAAACCTAAGTGAGTCAAACTTATCCGCGTTTACCCAGCTCTTTGTTACAATCTCATAAAAGAAATATAGTTACAATATTGTTTCATTACAGTACAGATGTATCCTTGTAGACTCCATATGGTGGTTACAGACATAATACAATGTTTTATCAGAGTTGTAACTAGACTGAAATAAATTCCGATGCTCATAATCATGTCAATAGGGAGATATCCCATCTATGGTTTAAGGGCATCTATACTGAAAAATTGGTTTTTTAATTGACCATAACAGGAAACAACTAGAAAGGGAAAGTTTAAGTATAAACTTTGAATTTGGCTTGAAGGGCTGCATTTTGGAAGGGGATATGTGTGTTTGCTGCAGATTTTAAAACTCAATAATGGGAATGATGAGTTTGTAGTGAACACTTGTTTGGGACAAAAAACATTTTTTGTGTGTACCCAGCCCAAAGTGTTGCTAATTTTGATCCAATCAATCGAAACTAACATCTGTTGGTTAGGGCAAATTAGCACCATTTTCAATGATAAGAACTTTTATTGAATCTCTCTGTATCTTTTTGATGATTGGTCAAAAAATTTTTTTGACTTTAGTTCCCTTTAAGTATGACTGCCAGTAATGGATAAGTAGATCCATAGGTGTGTGTACCTGTGTTGGGTGGGGGTAAAAAAACAAACTTTTTTGATGATTGGTCAAAAAATTTTTTTTTACTTTAGTTACCGTTTAGGTATGGCTGCCACAGTAAGGTAGGTAGAAGTTGGGGACAATAGAGGCCCATGGGTAGGTAGAAGTCGGGCACAGTAGAGGCCCATGGGTAAGTAGAAGTTGGGGACAATAGAGGCCCATGGGTAGGTAGAAGTTGGGGTGGCACAGTAAGAGGCCCTGGTTAGGTAGGTCGGACAGTAGGGATATATTATATATCCTCACCATGGGCCTGAAATTGTTTGAAAAATATAACTTCCAGCTTTCCACTACACACTATATCAGAAGGTGTCAATGGATGCTGGGAGTTGTTTTCAGACAATTGGATGCCTTGTTGAAGACCCCTGCTATATTATTTAGTGGTATGGTCCTTTTGTTTCTATGAACATTTCTGGTTATGAATAAAATTTGTTAAAGGGAATGTGCCCCCTTCCCAAAAAACCCCAATAATTTAATATATTATTGGCCATTATTCTAGCTTTAAAATACCGTATATACTCGAGGATAAACTGACCCAAGTATAAACCGAGGTACCCAATTTCAGCTAAAAATCCTAATAAAAGTTGTTGACTCGGGTATAAACCGAGGGTAGAAAATTGGCATTCAAATGTTTGGAAACTACAACTCCCAGCTAATAAAGCTGCTGGGAGTTGTAGTTTCCAAACATCTTGAATGCCACCCTCACTTGGCATTCAAGATGTTTGGGACTACAACTCCCAGCATGCTTTATTAGCTGGGAGTTGTAGTTTCCAAACATCTTGAATGCCACCCTCACTTGGCATTCAAGATGTTTGGAAACTACAACTCCCAGCTAATAAAGCATGCTGGAGTTGTAGTTCCCAACATCTTGAATGCCCCCCCACCTCACCCCCCACCCAGTTTGTACCTGTGGTCTCTTCTCCTGTGTTCTCTTCTCCCTGTGATCTCTTCTCCCTGTGGGCCTCCTCCATCCAAGGGCTTCCTGGCAGGTACGGTGTGGTATCCTGAGCATTCCGCAGCCGCGCGATCTTTCTGTGTACTGGCGCGCCGGCTGACTTCACTGCCCGTCAGGTCAGGCCGCACGCCAGTACACAGAAAGATCGTGCGGCTGCCGGAATGCTCAGGTAGCTACTGACTCAGTAAATAACCGAGTCCGAGTTTTCAGGCTGATTTTTCGTTCTATACTCGAGTATATACGGTAAGCCAAAAATCATTAAAATCCATTCAACCAAATTTTAAAATACATATGTTTTTACTACCTTCTATTTGCAGACCAAGGTATCTCTGTGTAAATCCAAGCTTTCTTACGCCACCCACGTCCGTGCCTTTTCCGTTGCCGCACAGCCTTCATCCTCCCGCTCCCTCCTCCTCCTCCCACCATTCGGATCCATCCTTCCTTCTCCTTCTACCTAATGTAAAATCCTTCAATGTAAGATACTACCCCCCCCAGACTGAACCGCCAAGTTATTTTCTGTGGACAGGCGTCTAACGCGTTTCAGGTTCAAAGAACCCTTAATCATAGACTAAATTGTCAGTAGCTAGTCCCACCCTTTTAAAGACAAATCTCCATAATTAAAATGTAGCTAAAAGATAGCTAGCAAGATAACTGACTATTTACCCTTATCATCAACCTCATAGAAACTAGGGTCATTATCTCAGCATTGTTCCAGTTTATAAACTTTAATAATCTCTAATATATAAGTTGTTAATATCTATCGTTATATACAATTTATAATCCTAATTGCCGTAATGATAGGATCTATATATAGGATATTAAACCTAAGTGAGTCAAACTTATCCGCGTTTACCCAGCTCTTTGTTACAATCTCATAAAAGAAATATAGTTACAATATTGTTTCATTACAGTACAGATGTATCCTTGTAGACTCCATATGGTGGTTACAGACATAATACAATGTTTTATCAGAGTTGTAACTAGACTGAAATAAATTCCGATGCTCATAATCATGTCAATAGGGAGATATCCCATCTATGGTTTAAGGGCATCTATACTGAAAAATTGGTTTTTTAATTGACCATAACAGGAAACAACTAGAAAGGGAAAGTTTAAGTATAAACTTTGAATTTGGCTTGAAGGGCTGCATTTTGGAAGGGGATATGTGTGTTTGCTGCAGATTTTAAAACTCAATAATGGGAATGATGAGTTTGTAGTGAACACTTGTTTGGGACAAAAAACATTTTTTGTGTGTACCCAGCCCAAAGTGTTGCAATTTTGATCCAATCAATCGAAACTAACATCTGTTGGTTAGGGCAAATTAGCACCATTTTCAATGATAAGAACTTTTATTGAATCTCTCTGTATCTTTTTGATGATTGGTCAAAAAATTTTTTTGACTTTAGTTCCCTTTAAGTATGACTGCCAGTAATGGATAAGTAGATCCATAGGTGTGTGTACCTGTGTTGGGTGGGGGTAAAAAAACAAACTTTTTTGATGATTGGTCAAAAAATTTTTTTTTTACTTTAGTTACCGTTTAGGTATGGCTGCCACAGTAAATTATATATCCTACCCATGGGCCTGAAATTGTTTGAAAAATATAACTTCCAGCATTCCACTACAGCACTATATCAGAAGGTGTCAATGGAATGCTGGGAGTTGTTTTCAGACAATTGGATGCCTTGTTGAAGACCCCTGCTATATTATTTAGTGGTATGGTCCTTTTGTTTCTATGAACATTTCTGGTTATGAATAAAACATTTGTTAAAGGGAATGTGCCCCCTTCCCAAAAAAACCCCAATAATTTAATATATTATTGGCCATTATTCTAGCTTTAAAATACCGTATATACTCGAGGATAAACTGACCCAAGTATAAACCGAGGTACCCAATTTCAGCTAAAAATCCTAATAAAAGTGTTGACTCGGGTATAAACCGAGGGTAGAAAATTGGCATTCAAATGTTTGGAAACTACAACTCCCAGCTAATAAAGCTGCTGGGAGTTGTAGTTTCCAAACATCTTGAATGCCACCCTCACTTGGCATTCAAGATGTTTGGGACTACAACTCCCAGCATGCTTTATTAGCTGGGAGTTGTAGTTTCCAAACATCTTGAATGCCACCCTCACTTGGCATTCAAGATGTTTGGAAACTACAACTCCCAGCTAATAAAGCATGCTGGGAGTTGTAGTTCCAACATCTTGAATGCCCCCCCACCTCACCCCCCACCCAGTTTGTACCTGTGGTCTCTTCTCCTGTGTTCTCTTCTCCCTGTGATCTCTTCTCCCTGTGGGCCTCCTCCATCCAAGGGCTTCCTGGCAGGTACGGTGTGGTATCCTGAGCATTCCGCAGCCGCGCGATCTTTCTGTGTACTGGCGCGCCGGCTGACTTCACTGCCCGTCAGGCCGGCACGCCAGTACACAGAAAGATCGTGCGGCTGCCGGAATGCTCAGGTAAGCTACTGACTCGAGTATAAACCGAGTCCGAGTTTTCAGGCTGATTTTTCGTTCTATACTCGAGTATATACGGTAAGCCAAAAATCATTAAAATCCATTCAACCAAATTTTAAAATACATATGTTTTTACTACCTTCTATTTGCAGACCAGAGGTATCTCTGTGTAAATCCAAGCTTTCTTACGCCACCCACGTCCGTGCCTTTTCCGTTGCCGCACAGCCTTCATCCTCCCTAGCTCCCTCCCTCCTCCTCCCACCATTCGGATCCATCCTTCCTTCTCCTTCTACCTAATGTAAAATCCTTCAAATGTAAGATAGCTACCCCCGCCCAGACTGAACCGCCAAGTTATTTTCTGTGGACAGGCGTCTAACGCGTTTCAGGTTCAAAGAACCCTTAATCATAGACTAAATTGTCAGTAGCTAGTCCCACCCTTTTAAAGACAAAATCTCCAATTAAAATGTAGCTAAAAGATAGCTAGCAAGATAACTGACTATTTACCCTTTCATCAACCTCATAGAAACTAGGGTCATTATCTCAGCATTGTTCCAGTTTATAAACTTTAAAATATCTCTAATATTATAAGTTGTTAATATCTATCGTTATATACAATTTATAATCCTAATTGCCGTAATGATAGGATTCTATATATAGGATATTAAACCTTAAGTGAGTCAAACTTATCCGCTGTTACCCAGCTCTTTGTTACAATCTCATAAAAGAAATATAGTTACAATATTGTTTCATTACAGTACAGATGTATCCTTTGTAGACTCCATATGGTGGTTACAGACATAATACAATGTTTTATCAGAGTTGTACAATAGACTAGAATAAATTCCGATGCTCATAATCATGTCAATAGGGAGATATCCCATCTATGGTTTAAAGGGCATCTATACTGAAAAATTGGTTATTTTAAATTGACCATAACAGGAAACAACTAGAAAGGGAAAGTTTAAGTATAAACTTTGAATTTGGCTTGAAGGGCTGCATTTTGGAAGGGGATATGTGTGTTTGCTGCAGATTTTAAAACTCAATAATGGGAATGAAATTTTTAATGCTTGGTTTACATGCTTTACATTAACCAATCAGATTCTTTTCTGATTCAATTCAGAACTTTCCTGAAATCCCCCTATCCCCTTTTCTGTAGTTTAGGGCTCCCTCTCCCACCCCCAACCGCTGTAGTAGTTATTAAAAAATCCTTACTCTACTTACATTGCCTCTTTCCCCCAGCGTTCTTTACTGCCGGAAGCCACGTCCGTAATTGGCTGCCTCTCATCCAGTCACGGACGCGGCTGCTGGTTCGGCCCCCTGCTTGCAGTTTCATGCAATCAGAGAGCTGTGTCTGAATGCCGCAGGAAAGGCCATTGCCTGCATATTTATGCCTTGGTAAAAACCAATAGTCCTAGCAATAACAGGAAGAAGCTGGCAGGTACATTAGCTGAGAGCCAATAAAACCAAATGCATTGTTTGTATGTTATTCACAACATGCATAGAACCACTTTCTTATTTTGAAGTGTTATTTTTCCTTTAACTTTTCCTTTTCTTGAAAGTCACATTAATGGATCAACCTGTAGGTTTTCACATCAATACTATGAAGTCTTTTGTTTTGATAAATACTTGGAAAAGGGACATTTGTGCTGAAATATATGCTGCTATGGCAGATATCCAGACTGAACCTACACTTATGGACGCCATACACATGCCACCATTATATTCCATTGGAATCTATTGGCAATATATGGAAGCCATGGCATCCAGGGCAATTTTGGCATGAAGATGCCGGTTAGGAGCATTTGTTAACAGGAAGCGGGGCAGATCTCTTGTTCTCATTCTGCAAGGAGCTTTGTGGCAGCTGCTGGGACATATAATCATAAGTTGCGGAGATAGCATGGTGCTCACCCTGACCGTATCCAGCTCCAGCCCACATATGGGTAATGGCAGCTTAGTGCCTGGCGGGTCTGTAGAGCAGAGCATTGTCGGTAGCTGACTATGGGGCAGCAGTGTGCATTAAATGCCATCCTATATACTAAAACAGAGACGAGCTCCGCCTCATTAACCCTCCTCCCACTGTCCACGTGGCATTGAAGAAGCCCGATCCCTACTTGCGTACGCACTCCACAGTGGGAGGAGTTGAGAGGAGGGTTGATGACGCGGTGCTCACAAGCGATAGAGATCAATGCCATTTCCAGGGGGGGGGCAGAGAGAGGATGAGAAAGGAGGAAGGGAGAAGGAGGGAGAGAGAGAGAAAGAGAGGGGGAGAAATATCTACGGTCAGTTTAGTGCAACCGGTAGACAAAACGATTGGCAACTAAGTTCCCCAGAACTACCAATCAGGGGTCCTCGCTGACATAACCCCAAATACGGAGCTACACTGAATTTAAAAGCAAGTGCTAATCTAGCAGATGTTCCAGCTTAACGTGGGCAATGCAAAAAGAAAAGAAGTCTTCAGCTTTATTTTTCAAGAAAATCTTCATAATAATTCATGTTCTCAATCTCTTTTGCATTTAAACAATGATCAGTGGACAGTTCATCTAAAATGTATTTCTGAAAAACAAATTTATATTCATTTAATTGTTAAACTGAGTAGTTACAAAGTCCAAGTTAACAAGATATTAATTCATCACCCCAAAGATTGTGTTTCCTTCATGGTAGTAGGGGGCCTCTACTGTCCCGTACTACCTTCCCATGGGCCTCTACTGTCCCCAACTTCTACCTACCCATGGGCCTCTACTGTCCCCAAATACTGACCCATGGGCCTATACTGTCCCCTACTACTTACCCATGGGCCTGTACTGTCCCCAACTTCTACCTACCCATGGGCCTCTACTGTCCCCAAATACTGACTGTTAGAATAAATATCCTCACTAGTCCCCCGGACTCTGATTGATGCCTGTCAGACGCACTAAGAGACCTTTTTACAGCGCCGGGAGATAGAGTTGAACTACACATCTTTGTAGCAAAAATCTAACTCACTTTATTTAGTTATTACATTGGGTTTCCACAAAGAGAAAAAGGGGGCGTGGCCAGACACAGTGTCTGCCGATGACGTACTAAAACCTTGGAATGTAGGAGGCAAAAGACCTTGAGCTCACTGGGAAGCTCAAGTGTTATCAAATGAGAAAGAACATTTGGAAACAAAACATCTGCAATAACACGACAATAATGTAAGACAAAATGGAGTCAGAGAACAAAATGGCTGCTATTAGGCTAAGTGATAATAGAGAATATATAAAAACCTAACACTGACCCATGGGCCTCTACTGTCCCCTACTACCTACCCATGGGCCTCTACTGTCCCAAACTTCTACCTACCCAAGGGCCTCTACTTTCCCCAAATACCGACCCATGGGTCTATACTGTCCCCTACTACTTACCCATGGGCCTATACTGTCCCCTACTACTTACCCATGGGCCTGTACTGTCCTCAATTTCTACCTACCCATGGGCCTCAGCTAATTTTAAAAGAGCAAATCCACTCAAAAAAACCTTAGCTAATAATGTAGATTACACCCCAAACCTAGGTTTCACATTACTAACTTACTGTACTGTATTTATATACATTTTTGCTCTTGACGTGCGCCCCTTTTACATTAGAAAGGCAGTTTGAGATAAAAAAGCAGCACTGCACTGTGAAGACAGTGCTTGTGAAGACAGTGTGCACGTGTATATAGTATATAGTATATATATATATATATATATACACACGTGTATACTATATATATATGTATATATAGTCTGTGTGGGGCTGTAGGATGACCATGTCTGTGACACATCTTATATTTTCAATAGAGATCTTTAAAATGGGTGTACAGTAATCTTTCCTAAGGTGGGCACACGTTCCCTCCCTATTTCATCCCTCTTTTGCATTTCAAAATATTGGGAAGTATGTTTTACTTGCCCTGCTACTCCTCGCCCAAGACGGAGTTAAACAGTGTCAGTGCACAGACACGTGAACGCAATGGGGCCTAGAGGGCAGTAGCAACCTACCATGAAAGGGACACTTGATTGTATTTGACCCCCAGGCCTAAAGGTCCCAGTCCTACTTTGCTGGTTTATTTCGTTTTTTTGTTCTTGGAAATTGAGCATTGATTGGCTTCAATAGAAGCATCCTAAATGTGGAAGCACCCCATTGGCTCATGTATGTATATGTTTGTTTATATAGTGCCACTAGGGGACGCAGCTCTGTACAATATAGAATACAAAAAGTCATACAAGGGGGACAGTAAATAAATACATAAATATATAAATAAGTATGAGCATCACTAAATATACAAGTGCTTAAAACATGTAACATGAGGAAAGAGGTCTCTGCCCCTTAGATCTTACAATCTACTTGTAAGTTCTATGGGTAACATACTAATACATAGGAAAGAGTGGATGTGCTATAGTACTAACTGGTGCAGTATCAACAGTCCTATGTTGTGCTGTGCTCAGAGAGATAGCTTGACAGGTTAGATTTAAACTTGTTTATTGAGGTTTCTTGATGTAGAGAGAGGGGAATAGAATTCCAAAGAACAGGAGCCAAAAGAGAAAAAGGTTTAAAGTGAGAGGAGGCAGTGTGAGTGGGGGGGTCTATATAAGATGTGATGAGCGGAGGGTATGGGCAGGGACATGTGGGAACACAAGAGAAGAAATATAAGATGGAGTAGCAGAGTGAAGGGATTTAAATGTTAAGAGAAGGATTTTGTAGATAATGCATTGTTTAATGGGGAGCCAGGTAGATGTGCGACAGAGAGGAGATTTAATATCCCGATTGTTAGAGAGCGAGACAATGCGCGCGGCAAAGTATAGACTGAAGAAGAGGAGAAAAATGGAAAGCAGAAAGACCAGAAAGCAGAAGGTTACAATAATCCAGACGTGATAGGATGAGAGCATGGATAAGCATAGCAGTAGTTGGAAGAGAAAGGAATCTACGGATCTACGAAGAAAAAAGCTACAGGTTTTAGCAACATAATTAATGTGATTGGAAAAGGAGAGAGAGGAGTCAATAATAACCCCTAAGCAACCTGCCGACTGAATAGTGTAAATGGGGGTGTTTTCCACAGAAGTGGGATAGGACCAGGTTTAGGTGGCAAAATAATTAGTTAGGTTTTAATCAGGTTTAGTTTGAGACATTGGTGCGCCATCCATGAGGAGACAGCACAGAGACAGCTGGAGATGCGTGATTTGGTGCCAGGACTAAGCGTAGGGATGAAAAATATATTTGCATATCATCAGCATACAGATGGTAGTTAAAACCAAATGAGCTGATGACTTCTCTCAGGGAAATAGTATAGAGGGAGAAGAGCAGGGGTCCAAGAGCAGAGCCCTGTGGAACCCCAACATTAAGAGGAATTGGAGAGGATGTTTTATTATCATATGAGAGGGTAGGTTCTGTTCGAGAGGTAGGATCAGGATGTTGATGTGAATATAGTGTATCTAATGGGTAATCCAGGCCTGGCTATTTGTGTGGTGAATTCCATTTGAATCTCATAGCATGTTCTGAGGATGGAATTTTACTGTAGGAAAGCAAAGAATAAATGTGAAAGTTATCCAGACCCCAGAAAAACGTTCTGTGCTATAAAGGGAAATCAATCCAGAAAATCAATGAGGTCCCTGGGGACAGGAAGGCAACAGGCCCTTGGTCTTTTGGTGCTCCTGTCTAGGCACCTATAAATTTTCAAGTACAATTGGAGTGAAGACAACAAGGGCACAAGGAAAATGCTGCTAGCTGTTTATTGCGATGTACATTATGTATCACAATAAACAACTAGCATCTTTTTCCTGTTGTGCCCTGTTGTCTTCACTCCAATTGTAAAGTGAAACTAGAAAGGGAAAGTTTAAGTATAAACTATGAATTTGGCTTGAAGGGCTGCATTTTGGAAGGGAAAATGTGTGTTTGCTGCAGATTTTAACACTCAATAATGGGAATGATGAGTTTGTAGTGAACGCTTGTTTGGGACAAAAAAATTTTTTGTGTGTACCCAGCCCAAAGTGGTGCTAATTTTGATCCAATCAATCAGAAAGCTAACATCTGATTGGTTAGGGCAAAACTAGCACCATTTTCAATGATAAGAACTTTTATTGAATCTCTCTGTATCTTTTTGATGATTGGTCAAAATTTGTTTTTTTGACTTTAGTTACCCTTTAAGTATGGCTGTCACAGTAATGGATAAGTAGATCAGTAGGTGTGTATCTGTGTCCTGTTGGGGGTTAAAAAAACAAACTTTTTTGATGATTGGTCAAAGTTTTTTTTTTTACTTTAGTTACCCTTTCGGTATAGCTGCCACAGTAATGGATAAGTAGATCAGTAGGTGTGTGTACCTGTGTCGGGTTGGGGGTTAAAAAAAAAAACTTTTTTGATAATTGGTCAAAGTTTTTTTTTACTTTAGTTACCCTTTTGGTATGGCTGCCACAGTAATGGATAAGTAGATCAGTAGGTGTGTTTACCTGTGTCCGGTTGGGGGTTAAAAAAACAAACTTTTTTGATGATTGGTCAAAATTTGTTTTTTTGACTTTAGTTACCCTTTAGGTATGGCTGCAACAGTTATGGAGGGGTAGGTCAGTAGGTGTATGTAACTGTGCCACATGGGGGTTAAAAAAACAAACCTTTTTTATTATTAATCCAAATTAATTTTTTTGACTTTAGTTACCCTTTAAGTATGGCTGCCACAGTAATGGATAAGTAAATCAGTAGGTGTGTGTGCCTGGGTCTGGTTGAGGGTGTGTGTCTTTTTTGTGTTTACAACCATAAAACTATCTTTTACTGAGGATAAATCTAAATTTGTTTTTTTGACTTTAGTTACCCTTTAAGTATGGCTACACCATAATGAATTAGTAGATAAGTAGGTGTGTGTACCTGGGTCTGGTTGAGGGGGTATGTCTTTTTTGTGTTTACAACAATAAAACTATCTTTTATTGAGGATAAATCTAAATTAGTTTTTTTGACTTTAGTTACCCTTTAAATATGGCTTCCATGGGAATGGAAAGGTAGGTCAGTAGGTGGGTGTACCTGGGTCTGTGTGGAGGGTTGGGGTATCACCATTTGTATTTATGACCATGAAAAAAACTGTTTTGAAATATTCACATTTGAGAATTGTTACCAATATTGATTGATATTGATTGATTGATAACGCCGTAATGCTTCCGCGGATTCCTTAGCTAGAAGATAGCACACTTCTCCTATATGCCCCGCACATCTGTACCGAATTTCATGTCTCTAGCTCAAACACTGTGGGAGGAGATACGGTCCAAAAAAGCGGAAGAAGAAAACGGAAGAAGAAAAAGAAGAAGAAATAAAAAGAACAGTAATTTGGCTTTTTCAAGCCAAATTAATTATACCAATGTATGTGTAATCACTGAATATAGTATATGGGGCCAGTAATAATTATATATTTGTATAAATTATAGGGGGCCAGTAATCACAAAAATAGATTAAGTAAATACTCATTAGAGATGCCCGAACTTTGCAAAATCCGGTCCGCTCGAGGATCCGCGAATTTTCAAGAAAATTCGAAAATCCACGAGCGGACCCGTTAAAATGAAAAATATTTTTGAATATTTTGGAAAACCGCGAAATCTTGTAATTTCGAAAATTTTAGAAAATACGAGAAATCCGCGGTTCGGAAGCCGGAAAAATCCGCCGTTCGCGAACAGGATAAATCCGCGGTGGATCCGGGTTCGGATCCGCAAACCTGCCACCCCTAATTCTCAGCTGTACAACAGTCATCCGTAATAAGTCAGCTGTCTAGCAGTCTGTATTTTAGTGAATCTCTCTGTATCTTTTTGATGATTGGTCAAAAAATTTTTTTTGACTTTAGTTACCCTTTAAGTATGACTGCCACAGTAATGGATAAGTAGATCCATAGGTGTGTGTACCTGTGTTGGGTGGGGGGTAAAAAAACAAACTTTTTTGATGATTGGTCAAAAAATTTTTTTTTTACTTTAGTTACCGTTTAGGTATGGCTGCCACAGTAATGGATAAGTAGATCAGTAGGTGTGTGTACCTGTGTCTGGTTGGGGGTTAAAAAAACAAATTTTTTTGATGATTGGTCAAAATTAGTTTTTTTGACTTTGTAGGTGTGTGTACCTGGGTCTGGTTGAGGGGGTATATATTTTTTGTGTTTACAACCATAAAACTATCTTTTATTGAGGATAAATCTAAATTAGTTTTTTTGACTTTAGTTACCCTTTAAATATGGCTTCCATGGGAATGGAAAGGTAGGTCAGTAGGTGGGTGTACCTGGGTCTGTGTGTGGGGTTGGGGGTATCACCATTTGTATTTATGACCATGAAAAAAACTGTTTTGAAATATCCACATTTGAGGATTGTTACCATTTATAGTCTATGGGAAAAAATGTCCGGAAATTTGATAATGCCGTAACGCTTCCGCGGATTCCTTAGCTAGAAGACAGCACACTTCTCCTATATGCCCCGCACATCTGTACCGAATTTCATGTCTCCAGCTCAAGAACTGTGGGAGGAGATATGGTCCAAAAAAGCGGAAAAAGAAGAAGAAATAGAACAGTAATTTGACTTTTTCAAGCCAAATTAATTAAACTTATCTTGCTTTTACAGTGTACTCAACCTTTAAACTTTTAACTTCCCTGTACAAATTTTAGAAGAAATTTGCACCCAACTGATTTTGAATTTTTCAAATTTTCGATAACATTTCCAAATTTTCAAATGGAATTTTCAAAGTTTCAAATGGATTTTTCGAGTGGAATTTTCACATTTTCATTGAAAACTTCAGAGTTTTGAAAATTTCAGAAAATCAGTTACATCCGTGAATTTTAAAAACAAGCAATTACAAATCCAGCATTCATCATTATTAGTTACATAATAACTGCAGTACATCATTTTTATTAAATGTTTCTAGTCTGTAACCTGGAGGTAATGTTATTTAAAAAGGCAAGTCCACCCCCCAGATGAAAATTGATACTTCCCCAACCTCAAAAACCCCAAGACTGCAATATATACTTGGGTTCCTGACTGCTGCAGATCGAGCATCCTCGCATGTGCAAGCTCACAACAAGCTTGTGCATCTTTAAGAGGGTTGGAAGAAGAGAATGGCAGACTCTGGATTAAAAATCAATGTTCAGGAACTTTGGAGAGGTACGTAACTATTGTGCTTTTTGGGTTTGCGGAAGGTGAGTATTCATTTTCATATGGGGGTTGGGCATGATATCTCCCCTGTTAATAAAACCATTCCCTGTTTGATATTAATTCTGTTGGTATGTGTGTGCAATGCAGTCTCTTTGCTAAGAAAATTCAATTAGTAAATCTGCAGGGATGCACAAAGCATTCAGAGGAAGTTGTCATGTTGAATGTACCATGGGAAATCCACGATCACAGCTGTACTGAAGTACCTGGCTAATTCCCACTTGTCTTATGAAAGATAAATGTGATGATAGTCTAATAACACGCACAGACAGCAGCTGGTGCAGCCCAGGACAACAACCTGTGTTAGAAAGCTATGGGTATTTGGCATGTGCAGATAAACATCTATTCTGCGGGTCTGGTGTGTTTCTTTTTCCAGTATAATGATGTCATTGTTTACATAAAGAAAAATACAGGAAATTAGTTTTGTTGTTTTGTACGGAAGATACAATTTTGTTGTTTTGTATGGAGGATAAAATCTTAGAGATGGCCCAGTGAGTTATTTCTATTATGGTGAGAACTTCTTTAACCACAATTGGTCCAGCAATATTACTGTTACCTGGAGGTAGTAGAGCCTCTAATGGTTGAAGAGTAGTTTGGTAATTAACAGGGTTGCACTGATTGCTAATTGATTGCATGAATTAGTATGTGATTGTGACTCAATACACATCCTCCTATTTTCCATTATTATGCCAAAAAAAGTAATGTCTATATTGCAACTATTACATTTACAAACAGGATATTTGAATTAGGAGCCCCTAGTTAAATGCTTAATTATTAATGAATTTAACTTTGCTATAACGGTGAATTAGGACAAGGTTGAAACACAAGGATTACCAACTATTCCTGCTAAACAACAGAATCTATTAAGAGCCAATAGATGCCAAATAGACTTAGGTAGAGTCCACCAACAGCTACAATACTGCAGGTTCAGTGCCAAGATGGCCATTAGAAATTATATAGTATGATGGACTAATGTGTCTAATATCTAAACACAACACCACCTAGTGTTAGTTTTACCTCCTGATGTTCCTGCGATATTCCCCATTTTGCAATCCCAAATCAACCAGGCAATAGTTACAATACGTCCAGGTAAGGCAGTTGTCTGAAAGTTGTGGGAGTATCACGGAACATTGGGAAGTAAGATATCTACGGTAGTTCATGACCAGCATTAGCCATTTATTATGTGAATACCCCCATTACATAATGATCTAACTTCTGGGTACTTGGCTGAAAAATACTGTACCAGTCTGGGAAGAGTTTGGGACACCAGTGTTAAAAACCCATAGAAACATGATGGAGAAGCATTGGTGGAGAACCTGCTTCCAGCACAGTTCTGTACAATTAGGGTGGGCTACCAGATCAACTGATGGTTGGAGGGCATTGTGATTGAGCCTGGCTGCAACCATGCTGCAGTCCAGGATTGAACAATTTCGCAACAAACATTAATTGGAAAATGCCATGTGGGGGAGAAAGAAATGTACATGTTAAGTTAATGTCATATTCAGGGCACTTTTCACAATGGCAAGAACCAAATCCATTTTAAAACATAAAAGAAATGCTCTTTAATCCAGTTCATTTCTGACGAGTTTCCTTTCAGCCATCAACACACAGGGGAAAAAACTGAATCTTGTTCAAACACGGTGCCCTTGAATATGTATTGTTTAGAGACAATAATAACTATTAATAGTGATATTTCAGATGGGAAATGAAAATGTTATCTTTTTCTGATGGCTATTAAATGAAAGATGGAATTTGGCCCCATTTCTGAATACAATGCAGTATATAGTACGTAACATCTCTGTAGAGGACTGGATTCTTTCTTAGTTCTATTTAGACAATAAGGAGCCAAAGAAATCAGTGGAAACCACAAAATCACTGTCAGCTGCGGGCGACACTTTGCTGCAGCCAATTGTGTGGTACATAGGAGACCACATGATCAATGTGATTTACTGGCATATCTGATCACCCGTTCAGCCAGCGATCACGACTGGTAACAAAAACAAAGCTGTGGCAAAGCCCTAGCACTTCTATTTATATAAGTTATATATTTATGTATGCTTGTGAAGGTTCTCATTCATCCAGGTCATGGTATATCTGTTGTATTCAATTAGATCAACTGGACTTGAAGTTTAGTTCTTGAAGACATTTCGCTAGTCATCCGACTGGCTTTCTCAATTCAGAATGACTTGTACAAGAATCTGTGGCAATTATGTACCCTGGAAAGTCCCAATTAGCATATCCCAGCCAGGTGTTAAGGGCGTGATTGGATAGTGGCTAAGAGGTGTTATAGGAACGCCCAGAGTAAGGTGTCAAAACAGCATTGTACATGGCAGACAGTTGGTGTCAAACCACCTCTATTTAGGCTTGGTTTCTTTATTTTTCACATAAATGGCCTCCTTAACACCTCTCTTGAACCAGTCACGTTCCTTTGCCAATATGTTAACATTACAATCTTCAAAGGTATGTCGTTTATCCTTAAGATGCAGGTACACGGCTGAGTCCTGACCTGAGGAATTGGCTCTTCTGTGCTGGGCCATACGTTGATGCAGTTGCTGTTTGGTCTCCCCCACATACAAATCAGAGCATTCTTCACTGCACTGCACTGCATATATGATGTCTCTTTTGTGTTTCGGTTTTGGGTCTTTCGGATGTACCAATTGCTGCCTCAGTGTGTTGTTCGGTTTAAAGCAGACAGGGGTACGTTTTTTTTTGAAAATTCTAAATTGAGAAAGCCAGTCGAAAGAATAGCGAAACGTCTTCAAGAACTAAACTTCAAGTCCAGTTGATCTAATTTAATACTCACACAATGTTGTCCTACGGACCTGGCTTGGCACCACTAGTAATCCAATTCCTGATTTAACATTCGGCAGCCCGTTGTAGTAAAAAATAATTTTTTATTTGCACATCACTTTTAAAGGGCATGTCCACCCCCAAAACTATAATCCCCCCAACTACTGGCCCCACCATGTAGTGTAGTTTAATCCTTACCTCACATCCCAGCTCCATAGGGTTCTCCTGTAGTCCCCCCCCAAAGTCCCAAAAAATGACTACCAGGAGGCTAGCAGAGTCCATATAGGACACTGCCTGCTAGCTGGCCTCAGGTAGATTTTTGCCATGCGTACTGCAGCCCTTCTCCCCCCTCCCTCCCCCTCCCTCTCCCTCCCTCTCCCTCCCTCTCCCTCCCGTTCTACTATCCCTCCCCCTAGCATAAAACCCCTTAAGTAATCATTTCCCCCATTGCTCCCACCCAACCGCATATTTTTTTTTTAGAAAGCTCCCCAAACTCTTACTTACCTCTCCTCTTTCCTCGGCGAAGTGAGCTGCGGCAGCCGCGTCTGTGATTGGCTGCCGCTCAGCCAATCACAGACGCGGCTGCCGGTCCGCCCCTCTGCTGCATTTCCTTGCAAGCAGAGGGCGGAGCGCGGGGAGGATCGAGGGGAGGTAAGTAGAGTTGGGGGGCTTTAATTATAGCGGTTGGGGCTGGGAGCCCAGGGGGACCATATATAAAAAAAATTTTTCAGGGTGGACATAGCCTTAAATCCAATAAACATCATGAAGAAGAGATTAGCACAAGTTGTCTGACGCGTTTGGGTCAGGTGACCCTTACTCATAGACAAGAGTAAGGGTCACCTGACCCGAAACGCGTCAGACAACTTGGCGATCGGTCGGAGCTGCCATACAATAATTCGGCCCGACCGACTGAAACACTGAAAGGTTGGTCGGGCTGAATTATTGTATGGTGTGTACCCAGCTTTATTGCTATTTTGTATTTTTCCCATATAATTATCACAATGCTGTGATCAGAACAGTGACACATTTCTTCTAAATATGTCACTGGGTAAGGTTATTATTAAGGGAAGGTGGGTTGAGATCTGCTTTGATTAGCTGACTATTACGGTATTGTAGGTGAGCCTTCCAGTTCTGTTTAGCCCCTAGCTCCCATCTCTTCATTGGTCCTTCAACCCCATTTAATGACTTGTTCATATTTAGTTGTGTTTCCAATGGGAATGCTCGATCGCAGCCACTATTGCCGCGACCGACGGACATTTGTCCCGGCCAAGCGCTCGGTCGGGACAAATATTCAATTCATGTGTACCCAGCAATAGATCACATAACTAATTTGGATTAGAAGGATATAGCTCAGCTACAGACATACACAGATACACACATACAGAAAAAGATACACAGCACAGACACAGAATGATAATTAAACTCAACAAATGTCTTTCCTGACTACAGTTACCATCATTCTCCATTCCCACTCTATGGCCCAGGCAGTTTACAAAATGGACTCAGTACCACCCCCCAGACAGTGTGTCACTGTCAGCACCAACCACTGCCAGTGTGGAGATTGGTGTAAAATGGACCAGCCAGGGTGCTGGGAAATGTGCCGACATGGGCCAGGAGATGGGACTGGGACACATCAGCAGTGGTGTTACCCCTCGCCAACCCCCTCCCCCTTTCCCTTCTCCGGTACCTTCAGCAGCTAAGTGTCGGTCCACGTGGGGGGAGAGGGCGTAGCTTCCAGCAGCCAGGAGTAGAGTGCAGGGCTGATAGGTGGATTAGGTTGCGCGCAACTTCCAAGAGACCTGGGGAGGGAGGCCTAAATAGGACCTGGTTCCCGCCAGGCAGCAGCCATTGGGCCGGGGATAAGTCTTGCGAATTAGTTAAGGGTAGGTGGCGTAGGATGGTTAATTTATATATAAACATCTGTTGATAATATCTTGCTACTGGAATTTATACTATGTTACTTAAAGTGTTCTCATGTTATTTTAAAATATGTGTTTTAAGTAAAGATGCTGCGGCCTTTTCCTTCCAAATAAATTGTGATGTGTATTTCTTGGGGTTTTAAGTTAGAGGATCCCAGATCTCAACTGTCCCTTGTCAAGCGTGATTGGAATTCTGTCCCCTGTACAACATTCTTTCTTTTACTAGTTACAACTACTACACTGTACAACTACTGCTCCATTCCCACAGGCAGGCACTGTAAGGAGAAGCACATGCCCCCATTCTCTTTCCCTTCTATGAACCGAACTCCCATGTTTTGCACCTAGTGGTGGAAATGTAGGATTTTTTTTATTATAACTGCTGCCTTTATTTGTCAGTGGTGGCGACCCTATGGCACGCATGCCAGAGGTGGCACTCGGAGCCCTCTCTGTGGGCACTCATGCACAGCAGTTTGTTACCAGAAAGCCAAAGAGAAAGTGTTCTGGCTGTCTGTAGCAGAGAGAGGTCACATGCTATAACATTCACAGGTATCCCACCCCTCCCGGAAACTCCCGTGACAGAGAGAAGTACTGAATCTCCTCCCTGTCACACCACCTTTTTGGCTGCCATGCCCCAGACCGCCCACACCACGCCCCTGAAATGCCCCTAACTCCACCCCCACTCCCTATCATGCAAGCTCCACCCACGGTGTGACATCACAACGCATTGCCACGCCCCCTCTCCCACCCTGCCTGGGAAGCGTGAAGTGGCAGGGTGGGATGTCTGCATTCAGCTCTGCTTGAGTCCCTGTTTTGGATCTCAAACTCCTGTGTGGTAATCTAGAGGTTAATAGATAATCTATAATCCATTCTATCTACTGTATTGGTCTGTGTCTATTAGACTTTTCTAAAGTAAAAACTCAATATTCAGTTTAAAGGATCATGTTGGCACTATGCAATAAAAAGTGCGGTTTGGGTTGCAGTTTGGTCATCACTGTTCTAGGTGAACACAGGGGGAGCCATGAGCAAATGTTTCAGTTTGCTTCATGACCGTAGGGGTGCCCCTGATAGCGCTTGGTGCCTGTGTCTGTAAAGTTACATCATTTCCAGTTACTTTATAGCACTGGAATAGTTTATATTGTTTGTTGGGATTTGGAAACTGGGAACCTTCAGGGTTTCTTAGTGGGAATGCAGATTAGTTTGTGTATATACAGTATAACGTAACGTTATCACATTGCAGGGCTATAATCTCCATCTGCTTCACATCATTTACCATTACACCCCATCGATGGGGTAGGAGCTACATTAGCTGGATAGACAGCCACTACATAAGAAAAGTCGGAACACAATATAGATGAGTGCTGCCAGGGAAACGTTCAATTTAAATGTTTACCTGTCGCTCTATCAACGTTTAGAAAGGTGGTAATATTCGTGTTAAATAGTGGCATGACTGACATGATTGCGCTTACAGGTAAACAATGGGGGTGACACTTTAGGCAAGGTAGGCTTAATGCAACCAGTGGAAATTGAAAAATATATTTCTAAAACTTTTTTTACCATTTTCCGTCTAAACAAAGTTGTGTCTGTTACTATTTTTAGTGATTCCTATTAAAAATGTTCTAAAGCTTCAAGTTCCGTTCTGTTTTTGGATTCTTTGAAAATTTTAAAAAACAAAAACGGACCCATAGATGTCAATGGGAGAAAAAAAATAGTACCATTTAATCTGGGGTGTTGTGTGTGTTGCTGCATACCTTCAATCCAGTACTTGTTTTGCTCAGGCTCAGTATCCCCCTCCTTCTCTTAACCACTCCCCCTTCTATCTCACCAGACTTTTTTACATGGCAGCACTGGTCGAGGGATTTTCCCACATACCAACTGTCAAAACTGCACACAGCATAAAGCATACCAACTGTCAAAACTCTGTCACAATTCCAGCTACAGAAAAATTATACATAACAGAAGAGTTTATAATAATATGGCACTTGATTGACAGCTGAAGTGTAAGATGGTTCAGATTGAATGTCTAAAGAAATAGGGGACAGATAGACAGATAAAATGATGGTGGGAAGATTTATAGTTTCCAGTAATGGCCGATTAAAATAGCATGCAACAGAAAATTAGTGTATATTACACAGAGACCTAGGAATTGATCTTGGGAACAAATACATATAAACTACAATAAAAACTTTTTTTTAAAAATGAACATTGTGTACACGCTGGCTATTTTCAGGCTGCAGGCTTCTTTCGATGGTTACCCATTATACAAGGCAGCTTTGAGGGTTACTGAAAGTAGCCGAGTATATTCGGTAAGCCATGAAAACAGCCTTGGCAAACCTCAAAATTACCTCCGTATTTTCAAGGGTTACTGAGTCAGTACCGGGTTCATATCAGACCTGAACCTCAATTACTTCTAATTACTACACAAATTTCATTAAGTCTATCAATTCCACTATGGGGGACAGTATCTCATTCTTATTCCCCTGGTGAGCATACAAAGGGCGCTTACACGGCGGCCCCCGACTGAATGCTTACATACAGATGATTCTCGGGCGAAACGGCCGTTCGTCGTGTGTAGACGTCGCGGGTTGTGTACATATTGAGCATGTGTACGAACCATAAGCATGGGGGAAGGAAGATGTTTCTGGAGAGTTTGTATTAAGTTAATATTTTAATGTATATGGCCTGTTGGATATTTGTACAGAAATCTGTGGTCCACCCTTATTTATTAGATTTTTACTTTTATGTAAAAATAAACATATAGATTGTGTTCTCCCAGCTATATAAATACTTCATAACATCTTTCTATACTAGGAGTCTGTATCTGTGGGGATGCCGGAGAAGAGGAAGTGGAGTTCAAAGGACTGGCTAAAACTTGCCCCACTCTGGTTAATTGTAGTTATATTGGGTGCTGCTGGAGTAACATGGTACATTCTGGGTAAGTACACCACTCTGAATGTAAAAAAGACAAAAAACAAACATTGTAACGATATAAAGGAAAAACACAACTAGACACAGTGGAGAGTATATAGGACTTGCACGTGTACATACCACAATGGTACAGTCCATATTTACCAATGACCAAAGCGCCGCAACTATTTAAAGTGAAAGGGGTGAAAAAGATCTAACTTAGATATTATTCCTGGGCTGTGCATGAACCTGAATGGTAGAAATAATTAATTCTACACAGATATCAGTGTTTTGTAGCCCCTCTTATTTACAATTTATAATGTTGAAAAATGCTTTTTACTCAGTAGACTGAGGCCACATTATGGTGCACGGAAAAGCCTGCGCGCGTGTTTTTCTACACGTTACAGTTGCACAATCGGGGTGCATGCAATCCAGATAAAATGGTGATCGCAGCACAGAGCACCTAGTGTAGCCAGACCAGCTCACACGGTTAAACAGCGTGGCTAACCCTAAATAAGTCATTTCACTACTAAATTGTTTGTTTTTTAAAAACAATCAGATATAAACTATACAACTATTTTCATCCCTCATTAAAAGCTTCTATAGCTGAGCTTCTTGAGTTACTCTATGAACACATACCTTTTCTTTAATTAGATTTCAATGATTAGGAAATTATTATCTTTGGTATTAACGGTGCTTTAATAATTCACATGTTGTTTCTTATCTTGACAGTGTCACGTGATCCTTTGTTCTGTAACTTCTTAGCTGCTTTCTTCATACCACTGTGTCCTTTCTCTTTCCTACTGTAGAAGTGGAAACGAGGCCAGTGCTGCACATCAGTAAGCTGTATGCCTGTAGCCTTCGAATTGTGAGCCATGAACTCACCTATGACTTGGCCCGACCTGAAAGTAACAAATTCAAGACAGAGGCTGCGCACCTCCAGAAACTGGTACTGTAATAAACTGTGTATACCTTTAACTTGTATAATCTCATATAACTTGTCCTATAACAGAACTAAAATAAAATCCCTTTATCTGCTGAATGAAGAGTAAGGGGCATATTTATAAAGCTTCGTTAAGTTTTCGCGGCCGTTTTCACTGACATTAACGCATAAATCGCGTTTAACGTGATTTATAAATGTCCGAAAACGGCCGCGAAAAGTTAACGAAGCATTAACCCTTCGCGTCGATACTTACCTGTTACCGCCGCTTCTATTTATAAAGCGGCAGTATGTGTTTCGCAGTGCGAGTATTGGCTGTTTTACTTTGCCACCTTGAAGGCACCCCTTCCTGGCAGGGGCTGCTGGGAAGTGGCGGCGGGTGGTTTCCGTCGCCGCGGGGGGTTGTGGGTGGGGTGGGCCTATGCCCCGCCCCCTGTACAGTATCGCCGCAAAGGGACTTAAAATTACCGCAACACATCGCGGCCGCGATACAAATCGCGGCAATGGCGCTCACCATTATAAATACGGCGATAGCGCTATTTTCGCGGCCGCAATGTGCGGCGGTAATTTTTTTTCGCTAATTCCGATTTTTTATAAATATGCCCCTAAGTATATGATGATTTTCTCCACCTGACCATATACATCAATGCTGTCCAGTCATTATCATCAAATTCAGCCAAGCAATATATCCCACTAAAGACTCACACTATGGGGGCAATGCGATATTTTCATCCGATGCAGCTCACCTGCCCGAGTTCCCATGATGCAAAAAACACTGTGCGAGATTTTGTACATCACGGGATCTTTGCACCTATTCAGTGGTGCAAAGTTTTGCACTACATAGTAGCGCAAAACTTTACTAAGGTGATTTTACATCGCCTGCGCCACGCTATTTCCCAGCATTCTCGGAAATGGTGCAGGCAATGCAAACTCATTAATAATACATCGAATAGCGTGGGTTGTACACTGACTTGTCCATTTTGCGCCCAATAATGCATCGCCCTCTATATGTGTGGTGGTTCTGGTGTGTGAACTGCCCCGGACCCTTCACTACTAAATCTAACATCAACACTTACAGTTATACATAACCAGACAAATGCCCACCACTGTTCCTCAGTGGCACAGGTGCTGCATACCCCGGACCTGTCGCTACCAGTCAGCAGTTCATCAAAAGAAAAGATGCAACTGATGCACACAGGAAGTTGCACCCCCTACATGCACTTACATGTGGGTGCAACTTCCAGTGTGCTCATCAGCCCCATGCTTTCTTTTAAAACCTACAGCACACATAGGCACTCACATTAAGGCTACGTTCCTATGAACAGAAGATCATTTTGTTTTTTGAGCAGTTTCCCTGTGGTTGCTCCTAGCAAAATGCTATAAATAGTGTTTGGCTAGTGGTAAATATCTATAAGAAATAAAGGCTTGTGGGAAAGTAGCCTTAGGGCATGGCCACACTGCAACACAAACGCAGCAGTGTGGCCGTGCCCTTATACAGATTTTTGCAGCCTTTAAAGCCGAATGCAAAGTTTAGCCTTGAACATTCTCTTTTTAGTAACTACATTTTCTCTGATTTGAATAGGTTCCATATAATATCCCTGGGTGACCCTAGTTCCCATTGACTTCTGTAATTATTATTGCAGTGATTTGTAAACCTGGGGGATAATGACAATCCCTGGGAGTCAGTTTATTAATTAAACAGTACAAGCTGCTCAGGGGCCTCAATTCTTTTTTGCATTGAAAAAAAAAACCCAGTTAAGTGAAAGGTGTGAGCTTGTTTCACTGTCAAACCACAGGAAACCAACTGCCAATTCCAAGTAAAACCCAATGGTTTATTTCAAGAGCAGAAAAGCACCATGCACATCAGTCTTAAATACCCTTGTATTTTATTTCTTCTGACACAGGGTACACAAACAGTGTAACGTTTCGGTATACAAGCTGTACCTTCTTCAGACACCAAGTAGAAGAAGGTACAGCTTGTTTGTGTACCCTGTGTAAGAAGAAATAAAATACACGATTATTTAAGACTGATGTGCATGGTGCTTTTCTGCTGTTGATATCTGACCTCTAACCAGGATCTACCATTGCACTCAGCAAAATATGGACTTTTTAACCTACATCGACGTGTGCAGGATTATCTTTGCTGCTTTGCAATGGTTTATTTCAAACTATTTGGTGTACAATGTCACTTGTGTCGTTTCCCTGACTGCTTGCTTCTGGTTTTCCTCATTCTGATCATGTTTATTTATCTCCATTAATTAATCTCGCCTTGTAATCCTATATATCCTTTCCTTTCAGGTGAATGGCCTCGTTCTTGCCTCTGAACTGGCCCCATACCTTAATTCCAGCACTGTCTATGCTTTTGGGTGAGACCTTCCCAGTCCATATTGTCTGTAGGTCTGTTTTGTATCCAGGTGCACTGGTCTGTACGGCTTGTTAAATGGATGGTACAGGGATGCTTGGGAAGGCAGCACATGTGAATCTTAAATCTCTCTCATTAGCATGTGCTGCCACTTTGTAACATCAACCTAGTAGGTTTTCCTTCCATAATGGTTAGTTAAGAAGTCATGTTGATTTTACTTAATACGTTTATTTTACCAGTTAGGGTTTATGCAATATTCCATCAGCTATAGTGATGCTATGGCCCACAACTGTATTCTTTAATGTAGTGCAACTTTATTCTCCTCCCTCCATCTCATGGCTTCTAAATAAGGAATATGTTTGGTATCCTGAGCTCTACCTTCATTTTCAGAGTTTTGCTTTATGTCCTACTAAAGTTCAAGATTCTGGGCTCTCCTGTGTATTCCTAAAACCATTGGCATGTAAAAATATGCTTCCAACAATTGCTGTACAGCTGGGGGGCACTAGGGGGCACTAGAAGCTGTAATTAAACAATAAAGATTTGCCATAAATGGAGATCTCTGTAATGGTTTAGTGATTCAATTACTGGATTCAATGCACAAAACTTCACAACTTCCAGCAAAATTTAGACACAAAACTGTCATTTTTCCACTGTAAATTGGCTTTTTAGAGGCATTTCTAAAAGATTTTCCTTGGGTAGTGTTTGCGATGTCAGTTTGCAAGCTTTAAACACTGTGGTTGAGAAACAGCACCACCTAGTGGCATGATATGAAAAAAGAACACTGCTCCTTCGAATCTGAAACACATTGAAACACTACTGAGATCGCTAGGCGCACTCCCTGACATATTAGAAATGATATATGCAGTAAACCATTGGCTGCAATTTCAGTAATATCAGTCTCAGTTAATTATCGACATTGCACAAATCAATATTCATTTAGCAAAGCTGTCTTTAATCTGTTATAGTTACTGGCTATTATGTTCAATACAAAATATGACACATACTGTAAATTCATCTTTATTTATCAAATGTATTATTATATCACTGACGAGTACAAGGAAAACTTAAAGGGGAGCTAAAACTATTATTATAAAAAAAAAACAACTAAATAATGCAGTGGAAGGCAGTGAATGAGTGAATGATCCCAACTTCTCTTTCTATATACAAGCTGCAATATCCACTTAGAAAGATCCCCATTGTGAAGAGACTGACAGCTTCTCCCCTCTGATGCATCTCTCCTTAGTGATGCACCTCCCTATCTCTCCCTATCCTTCTTCCCCTTTAAAAGAGGCTGCGTACTCATGGGCTAATATTTTTACCACCACAACCGATTGCTTCAGTTTTTAAAAACTATTCGGTCTGAGCTATCATGTCTGCAATGGACCACAGAATCACGCGGTCCAAAATAGTGGTGCAGGCACTTTTATTCCCAACCAACAGGCTATTGATCGGTTTAGCAGATTAACTTATGGCTACTCCATTTCTTAATGTTTAGAAGGTATAACCACAGAAAGTGTGTGCTAGGAGATCAACAACCTCCCCCCATCCTGTTTTGACCACTGAAATTTGGTGCTAAAACCAGGGACTGTTCTGCAACCCTGATGGAATGAATGGGTTTGTGCAATTTTACCAATGTGTTCCAAGACCAAAATGAAAGTACTTTACTAGGCGTATGCTATGTCTTGTGTCGATTATTTACAAGAATATTAAGTTACTCTATGGCAAAGTAGAGCCACTATTACATAGTGAATAATGCACCCCTATTGTAAACTACAAGGATTGTAAAAGTCACCATGGAGTTAGTTTCATACTAGCAACAGGGCTGGTTTCAATGAGTCATGTCGAATGACTTATCTAAGCGCCTATTATAACCAATGACACCAGTTTAATATAATTTATGGAATATTTATGGCTCTTGTATTATATAGTGAATTATATATCCTAATTTTGTGAAATATATGGATATATATAAAAGCAGGACGGGGGGCAATATTGTTTATAATAATCAAGTTTCAGTAAGTCATGTGGCAATGATGAGAGTATTTCACAGTTGGTACACCCCTCGCATTTTTGTAAATATTTTATTATCTTTTCATGGGACAATACTGTAGATATGACACATAGAAACTTTGGAATCTGTTCCGCAGGGCAGTATCACAACATGATAACAACCCCAAACAGACAGCCACTGCCTTGCTAAAGAAACTGAGGGTATAGGTGCTAGACTGGCCAACCATGTCTCCAGACCTAAACCCTATTGAGCACAATTTTTCACTTAGGGTTGTCCTCACTTTTGGTGCCAGCGGTTTAGACATTAATGTGTCTTAATCTGTATGTTGAGTTATTTTTAGGGGACAGCACTGTTTACACTGTTACACAAGCTATACACTGACTACTTAACATTGTATCAGTGTCATATCTTTAGTATTGTCCCATGAAAAGATATAATAACATATTTACAAAAATATTAGAGGTGTACTCGCTTTGTGACATACTGTAGCTAAGAATCTATTATAACCCAGGGCATTGCTAAGCACAACTTCTAAGAAAATAATTTATAAGATATTCATGGTTCTTGTGTATGATAAGAACATAATCCACTGTTTAGAAATAACGGCACTTCTTTAATATCTATTTTGTAACTTTTAAAAAGTGTTCCTTTTTAATTACAATTTAGGTGTAATTATAATGCAATGACGGCAATTACTTGATGTAGACACAGCAAGAAAAACTGCCTATAATGCTACAGATTTTGACAGAATCTACTGGTAATTTGCCACAATTGCCACATATCTGAGTTGTAAATGGGTACACACCATACAATATATCCTGGGTAACCAGCTGATATTAACGTGTATATTCCTGCCGGAAACATTGTAAGGTGTAGGTGTGGGCCACGACCCCTGTTCATCCATCAATTCATCCATCAATTTGGATGAACAGGCAGGTATGTTATTATTATTATTATTATTGATTTATATAGCCCCAACATCTTCCGCTGAGCTTTACAATTACAGTCATACATTACATACAGGGTAATACATATTATATGTACACAGAATAATGAGTTTATTACAGCAATACTGTGATACAATAGGAGACAGGACCCTGCCCAAAGAGCTTACAGTCTAGAGGAAATGGGCGTAAGATATAAGGTGACAGGAATCGGTAGTCTGTAAATGGATTGGCAGTGGAGTGTGAAAGGGGGGTTGGATCATATTGGGTAGTAAGGGGGTAATGTCTAGGCCAGGTTATATGGTTGCCTGAAGAGGTGGGTTTTAAGGTTACGTTTGAAGCTGTTAAGGGATGGTGAGTGACGGACAGACGGAGAAAGGGACTTCCAGAGCAGAGGGGCAGCACAATGTTGGTAAATAACGGCCCTACGGGGGCACATGAACTGTGGCCCGCGGCTTCTCTTGCCCCAACCAACAACAATTTGTCCTGGCTAACCGCTCGCTTGTGGTGAATGGTCTGTCAACACAAATCTCAGCCGTGTGTACCAAACTTAATGGTCATCCATGCAAGAATAGACAATGGATTATTATTAAGACTTACTAATTCTAGCAAGGTCCAGTAGGGATCAGATGCAATGTGACAGTTTTTGTGCCTGCACGTGGTTATCTTTTGTGTTTGTGGGTAATGCCACACTGTTCTCTCTTGGGTTCCCTTATCTTAATTTCTTTAAACTTCTATTTGTTTGGGTATGTATGAGGCTTTTCAGTAATGATTGGGATAGATATTTTATCACTATAGAATGAAGTCTCCATGTCTCCACATATGATTTTCCCTTCTCATTGTCTTTTTTTCTGTATGTATTTATCTACAGAGAAGGAAGCCTGAAGATGTTTTTCTGGGTGAGCCTGGAGGTGCCAGATACTCACGCTAGTTCCATAACCCAGAGTTCCGTCAGTGCAGAGCTCACTAGAGTCCTGCAGAAGAAGATCAGCAATAAAGGAACCTATATATTTGACCAGTACCATGTGGATCCCAACTCACTAGATATCCAGAGTCAGTATCAATTATCTGAACTTAGAAAAGTTGAAAAATGTAATAGCTGGCTGCAAACTACGGCTTAATGGGGTGATTTATTTGCTACATGTATAAGAAACAGCCAAATTGGTGTCTATGGCTTGGTGTCTATGCCACCAAGCCCTGAAGGTAGGTCACACTCACTGAACCCACCCATTTGCAGTCATGTACCAGGGTTAAGTAGAAGTTTTATGGGGGATTTGCAGTGGTTACAGCACTACCGCAACTTTGCAAGTCCTCACGCTGCAAGCAATGAGTCAAGAATTACAGTTACTTTCTCCATGACATTTTTTCCGGTTTTGAAATCAGTCTAAATGGGAAGTTTAACTGGATATTCTAGATATAGAATGACTACCAATGACTTTCTAAATGGCAGCAAATAAACACATGCATAGAAAAAAACAGATGGCAAAATGTTGTATGAAGCCCAATTGACTTACTGTTCATTACCCATAACACATAAGGGATAATGCAATATATTGTGCAATCGCCTAAATTAGTGTGAAACCGATGTTCCCCTGATTTGAAAATTGTGCAAAGCAAGAGATGTAATAATTTTGCATTAAATGTGGGGCTTTTTTAGAGTGAAAATGAACGCCATTTTAATAGGGCTGTAAAATCCACGTGGAATATGACAACTTGCTGGGCCTTTCCTGTAATGTATAAATGGTCGTCGACTGGTTAATAAATTGTGGCAGTGCAGGTAAGTTGCCATAGGGAAATATATTGCATCCCCTGCCAGAAAACCACTGTGGATGAAGCACGGATAGGAGCCCTATCATAGTTTTGCTGGGGGGCCCAGTGGGTATCACTCTGGTGCCATGGTAAAAAAAATTGCTGTTTGCAATATCTATATAGCAAATATATATGGTACCATTTTCTATGACCATAACCTATACAGTACCTGTTACCTAGAAAAAAAAATGTTCAATTCAATTGCTATCACTCTGGTACCATTGTAAATACAATACTGTAGACCAGGGATAGGAATCAGTAGATCTACAGAGGAACTAGACTCATGGCAGATGTGGGAGACCTTGGAGTACGGTACCTGTGATTTTCCCCCCTCACTTTTTCCAATTATTTTCTGTTCCTTTTTCCCCCCTAAATTAAATAAGAAAATATTTCCTTTTTCTTGTGATAGTCATCATACTATGTATTTTATGCATCAGAGGCCTAAATCGTAGCGCACATAGTGGGACATAGTACTTTCCAGGTGTAAGGTTGCAGGTAGCAAAACTAAAAGCATTTGCAAAATACAAAACATCGCTCCTGATTGCGATCAGATAAGGAATGCCAGAATAAATCAGGTTAATGTTTGTAACCATTACATGTTGGCTTTCACGTTATAAAGACTTAACCAAAAGTGTTTGGGTTCGCTGAAAGTGAAAAAAATGTCAAATAAGCTTTTAGGGCCCTTCCCCTTGCAGTTTACATTTCATTTTAGTCTATTTCACAAGGTTTGTGTTTCCTTTCTTTTTATTTTATTTCTATTTGCCCATTTTCAGAGGCCAGTGTACAGGACCTCCTGTTGCTCTATTCCAGTGCTGGTAGGGGGGTTATTTTTATTCCTACTGATTTCTTTTCTTTAGCTCATAATTCACTATAATTGGTGGAAGTGAAACTTGGAATATCTGTAAATAATAATGACAAGAGGAACCATAATTGAACTTGATGAGATTTGTCTTTAAAGGGCAATTATACCCAATAATCCACCCCTTTCCTTGGCTCCTATTGCAAAGAAAATCTAATTTGTAGCTTTAATTTGTTTTTATTTTTTTATATTAGTTGATTTTTCCCATTGCAAGTAATACAGATTATATAAATACAAATTAAAATTCCAAATGAAATAAAGACAGTGACATCTTCTTTCCTTTTGTATCTTCAATAACTTTGAGTTAACCATTTGTGTTATCTCTCTCTCTCCCTCCATACTCAGGTTGCTATAGATACAGGTATGTGCGAGCTGATCAAGAGATTCATTTGAGGGGTCCAGATTATATCTACTCCACCTGTGTGTGGCATCTGCAGGGACCCCCTTCCCACCTTCTACAGCTTAGATTGACATGGATGCTCTCTTACTGCCGGGATCGGCTGTTCATATACGATGCAGCAGCACCTTTGGATACCCATCTGATTAACTCGTAAGTTTGGAAATAATGGAGGTCATACAGGGGAGGACTGGAAACTAATTTTATATTAGGCCTAGCATATACTCAGGGCTCTTATTTTGCATTACACCAGCAGCCATGGCCCAAATATTGCAGCAAAGAATGGCCTCGGGTAAAAGTGTCCCACTGCCCATTGACCCAGTCCTCCCCTGAGGTCAAATGTGCTCATAGATAGGGCTTTACTCTACTCCATCATACTCTGGTAGCAGTGATATTGTACAATAAAAAGTGACTCATACATTAAAAACCTTACATACTGAAGGTATAAAATGAACATGAAATGAGTATAACATATACCGTATCACACGTGATTCTGAATGAGTTTGAGATTAATATTATCTATATAGTTTAGTATTTGAGGTTGAATAAAGACATACATCCATCCAGTCCAACCCATCTAGCAATATTCTCATTTCCTGCCTAACTGTTGATCCAGAGGAAGGCAAAAAAAAAACCACCAAAAATTCTGAAGGGAAAAAAATTCCTTCCTGACAAGTGGCAATCGGAAATATCCCTGGATCAACTCTACTTGATTAGCAACTGGCAAAGGTTTAAAACACATGTAGTCTGTTGGAAAAGCTCTATAGACAATATTATAGCAATATGGAATAGCTCTGAGCATGAGCTAGAGCGATTTCATTATTACATGAATAAATCCTTTGAGAGTCTACAATTAATATGGTAAAAGACCAATCTTTAATAATATTTTGGGATTTAGCAATGGAAGTATGGAGAGATCCAAACTAGAACAAATTTTAAAAAGGTTAATCAAAATTCCTATATTGTGTATAATAGCAGTCATCCTATATAAAAGACTAAACCTGCGTCCGTGAATCCGTGTGTGGCCTTTCTGTGCATGTGCGTGTAAGATGACGGGGAAGACATGAGAGGAGTGGGAGTAGCTGGGAACCTTGCACATTGCCAGGCTTTTTTTTTTTTCCTTTTAGCATTGCCGGGGGGGGGGGGGGGGAGAGTCTGTTAATACGCGAGATGGTGAGTCTGGCTATGAATTGGAAGAGAGTGAGACTGGAATCCGTGAGATGAGTCTGGCTGAGAGAGGGAGAGAGAGATCTGTGTAGTTCTAGCACCCGTTTTTATAACGGGCTTAACTGGCTAGTAATAAATAATAGCTAAATAATACACCAGGGGGACAATTAACAAGGATAAAGGATAACTAGCAGCCATGAGATCCCTATCCCTGCATCTTTCTTCCTTCCACCCAACTCTCCAATTAGAACTTAGAGTAGGTGAGGAGTGAACAATTCAATGGAGGAGACATGGAAAGCAGGTACATACTGTATATCATGTCAATGCTGGCAGCTGAAAGGGTTAAAGGTAATACTCTGCTGGCACTAAAAGTGTTAATAACAATACTCTGGGAAAATGCTGGCACTAAAATTACAAGTAAGAAAGGCTGCTGGCACTGAAAGGTTAATGGTAATACTCTGCTGGCACTGAAAGTGATAATAGCAAAACTTTGGAAAAGTGCTGGCACTGAAATTACTAGTAGGAAAGTGTGCTGGCACTGAAGGGTTAAATGTAATACTCTGCTGGCACTGAAGAGTTAATAGCAAGTGCTGGCATTAAAAATGGTAATGCCAATACTCTTGGAGGGATAGGCCACACTACTGCACTTTTAAGCGCAACGGGATTGCATTCTGATCACGCTAGGGCACCAAAATGGCTAGAAATGGCCCTGAAAGGAACTGTAACTAAAGCCACCCAACTGAAAGGATTTGGACCAAAAATTGTAACGTTTGATATGGATAGTGGGTATCCAACATTGGGAGGTCCGAATGCAAGATGAAGATCTAAGAAAGAAACCAAATTTATTTTTAAACAACCGAACACTAGAAAAAGTATTTTAGCTCCAGTGGTGATGCAGCATTTTTTTATTTTCAAGGTTCACCCTTTGAGAAATTACCAAACGCAGTTCCTTATATGGCATATATAAGACAAATAGATATACCGGTAGCCGGATAAAAACACATCAAACAGATAAATACACCATAAACAAATAAATAATGTGAAAACTCATAAAATTTAGGGGGGAAGGTGTCAATCATCAGCATATTGTTCATATTAGGGCCTTGTGGAGATGAAGGGATGCTGACTGACACACAGCTTAGGGGTAAATTACGAATAAATTGATTATGGTGGCATACAGCACATTTATGGTTATATCATTTATTTTGTATTTATATAGTCAGGGTGCAGTATAAGGGTCTCGGAGTTCCATCTATTGTACATTAGGAACTGTGTTTGGTATAGTCTTAAGTTATAACCTACTAGCTCTACACCTGGAAAGCTGTAAGAACAATTAAATTAATTGTATTGATTAAGGTGTTGGACAAGTGGTTAATTAACCCTTGAACAAAGCCCAAGCATCAGGCGAAATGCGTCAAAGAACCTGCCGTTTTTGGATTTACACTTATAGCTGCCTTACCTTCACTATGCCATACTATTGGGTCATCCTCCATCCATGGGTTACCTTGATGCTTGATCAATACCTAGGGACAAATATACATTCATTTTGTATCTTGCCTTTATATTATTTAGGATGCAATAGGTGCAATTATTCATGGATTTGCATTTGCATTTAGTTTCAGGTCTGGCAATGCTATAGAGTCCTGCGCGTGTCTAATCTTCCAGACCCGCACCCGACCTGACCCGAAAAAAACATACCCACACCCGACCCGCAACCCGCTTTTCTACCCGCTTCATACCGGTGACCTGATCCGACATGCATTTTCGGACCAGAAGCCAGACCCAACCCAATTTTCTTCCTAAAATTTGTACAGGGAAGTTAAAAAAGTTAAAATAAATATTTTATTCCTAACCAAAAATGTTCATAGAAACAAAATACCACTAAAATATATAGCAGGGGTCTTCAACTTGCAGGCATCCAAATGTCTGAAAATACAACTTCCAACATTCCCTGGGTGTCTTCTGATATTGTGAGTGCTGTAGTGGAATGCTGGGAGTTATATTTTTTAAACAAATGTAGGACCACAGATTTCTGGTATAGAGTAAAATGTACAGTACAGAGCAGGCAGGATGATCCCTTCCCCATCAACACCAAGTAAAGAAAACTATATTGATATAATATATCCCTACTGTCCCCAACTACCTACTCATGGGCCTTTTAATGTCCCCAACTTCTACCTACCCATGAGCCTCTACTGTCCCAGACATCTACCCACCCATGGGCCTCTACTGTCCCTGACTGGGGTCCTCTGTTCATTTTAAATCTTTACCTGCAACTATTTTCTTGTTGATCTCTGGTCTGTAACAGGGATACGTAACCAATAGTTATCCAGATGGTTTAAACACAACTCCCAGCATTCACTCTATAGCAATCTAAACCCTCTGTCTAAACTTACATTATGGGAAACAGTAAAAGTTATAATGAGCAGGTACCATAACAGAGGATTGTGGGAAGGGAGCAGGTGGAGCTGAAGTGAAATATCTACACCGTTATATTGTAGATATTTATGCTATGTTTTGAAAACTACAACTCCCAGCATTCACAGTCTGCACTCCGCTGTTGTACAATGATTGGGAGTTAAATGACAATCATCTGGAGTTCCACATACCTGCTGTAGTTCTAGCTGAACCTCATCAACTGGTAGATTGTTCTTATCATCACTAGAATAATCCACACCCATAGATCATTATGGCCAGAAGGATTTACACAGACCAATAAAATCACATATCATCTGTTCCCATGCAGAGACTTGCTCTGGTCTCATGCATAGGTGCAGGTGCAGATAGAAGTTTGTTATTTTGTTCTATGGAAGATTGTTACTTAACTCACTCTGACCTCTGGTAGTAAAACCAAGGGCAGAAGTTTAACCCTTGACTTTCCAGTCACTCCAGCATTAACTGCGCGAAAATATAGCACCAACGACCGTTGACTGATGTTGGCTTTTTCCAACAACCGGCATGGTGGATTTGTTCGTTATATCTGTACATTGTCGGAAGATTATCGTTAGATTTCTACGAAAATGTATAGAAAGGCGCATGCCTTGGTTTCGGTAATCACGCGATCATACGAACGTTGTTTCACAAACGAACGTCGTGTGATGACATGAACGTGAACAGCAAAAAACGAACGTCTGACGTTCGCACGACTATCATTGCTATTATCGCTGTTGTGTGTACAATAGTCGTTTGAAAAATGAGGATTGCCGATGTTGTCGTTGAACGTTCGTCGGCTGTATCGTACGAAAATTATCTAATGTGTGTACGAACCTTAAGAGGTTGGTAGCTTTTGCATCTAGATATATTTGCCCTTTATCTACCATAGTGTGATTTAGTGTAAAGTGCTATACACACTGCACATTGTCATGGATTGATAACAATGTATTCTCAGTTTCAGTAATTACAGACAGCGCTCTCTTCATCGACAGGAAAAAAAAGTTTTTTTACCAGCTTGAATTCCTCTCCCCAACCCGAACCCAACACACGGTTCTGTTTACCCGAAACCGACCCGCAACTAATTCAAACTTAATGTGGGTTACCCAAATCTGACCCGCAAATCGGGTAACCAGCGGGTATCCGACCCAATGCAGAACTCTACTATGCTATATGTATCTGCAGGGGCGCAACTAGAGGGGAGCAGGGGGAGCAACCGCAGAGGGACCCAGGAGCCAAGGGTGCCCCATCTTCTTATTTTTCCTATGACAGGTATAGCCTCCTCCCAGAAACCCACTGTGAATGAAGCACTGATAGGGGCTCCATCATAGTTTTGCTGGGAGGCCCAGTGATTCCTAGTTATGCCACTGTGTGTGTGTGTTATATATTTTAAATGTTTTTAATTGTCCGTATTGTGTAATCGCCACTACATATGTTATAATTAATAAAGGGATTTTTATCCTCATACACTAATAAGCAGAGTTCTGCAGATCTTTTTCCATTTTTGATCTGCATTTTATATTTTTGCCTTAAGGATTTTATTCCAAAGTGTCATAGACACTTTCAGAATTCCGGTACTGCCACAGTGAGTGGAGAGCAAACGAAGCAATAACACTAACTTCGGTTGTTTTCGGCATTTTCCATGTGCTCTTTGGCAAAAGCTTTGGGACCGATCAGCCATGATTTGGTCAACTGAGCCAGAGGAGAGTTTGGGGAATCTTTGATTGCAGCAAAATATGTGCAATATTATTCTAGTTGGTATGTTTATGTCTGGCTAACTATATAGTATAATTAAGTAGGTTGGTGCTGGAAGCGCAATACTGTACCTTCAGACTAATATAAATATATGTGTTTCATAAAGGGAAAGATAGGATTGTTTTTAGATATTATTTGTGATATAGATCATATTCAATCTTAAATTTATTTAGAATTATGTGTGATTTATGCTATACTAATTTCATGTTCATTTTATACCTATGTAAATCCCTATCACTGACTTGGGCTTTGTCAGGAAAGTGTGTAGTGACTTGCCAAGAATGGGTTAACTATTGGTATTAGTTCTTACAAAGGACCAATAAAAATACCATTCCACCCTGGAACAGTCCTATTGTTTATATTACGATTAGTGAAGCATGGAACCAGATCTTCTTTTCCAGACAATGTGGGGCCGAACCGTGTATCTGGAATTCTCTTTAGCTAGGGCTAGGGAACTAAGAGGTCATTTTAAGGACAACCATACATCTAAAATAAATGTATTTCGGTATTGGAATATATAAGACAGAAACCAATATTATATTTGTGAATGGGAAGGAAGGGCCCAAAAAATGATTCCCAACATGGAGCCCTTATTCCCTTGCCAAGGCGAGTTATTAATATCTTGGGAAATATGTATTACACACAGGTCATGTTTGGTATTGGAGGAATTGATAATTAATACAGGAGAGGAATATGTGGTCAATATCCCAATACAATGTACATATCTACATTTATATGGAATCTGCCTAACTGAGGGGGAATGAATGCTTTTGGCTAGTCGTAAATCTGGACATTCCTAGACACTCCCACATCATGCATAGCCAGGAGGGGGGTGGTTCATAAAATGGTTTCAAAATCCTTGTAGCCCCTATAACTGTGTTCATACTGAGGGGACATGCTAAACCGTGTGTATGGACCCGATGTTTCTTCCCGCCCCGGGGGATACAGGACTTCTTCTAGTGAGTAGGGTCTATGAATATTTTTATCCTTTTTATTTTATATAACTGTTGTACCTATTGTATGTCATTTTATTATAACACCATTTTCTTTTATTTTTGTATTATATGCACTGTCCACCTTTTGGAATATTAAATCTAAAATTTAATAAGTTTTGTCTTTGATGCTCTAAAAGAACTCAGTTAGCCTCTGATAAGTTTATATGTGGTTGAATGGAGTGTTTTGCAGTGTAAATGCTAGTTAACTCTGTGCCTGCTTGTGAAGGACTGATGCTAATTAACCAGTTAGTTGCTGGAGTGAATGGTGTAGTGTTAACCATTTAGCTGCCAGGTCAGGGGTGTGCATAGTCAGTGAGAGTCAAAAGTGTTTTTGGGGCGTCTTTAAGGCCATAACTTAAAGTGGTGGCAGCTTGTACCGATTAATTGGTCAGATCACGTGCCCAGCAAACTGGCGTTCGTGACAAGCTTATTACATTTGTTTGTGATATTTATTCTGATAGAGGTATATTGAATTGTCCTCTGGATCTTTTTTAGTCCAATTTTCTATTGTATTTGTTTGCTGTATTCCAGCACAGTGTCACTGTATAGGCCCGGGTGATTGGATTTTAAGGTGAAGGTGGACTTTATATATCTTTTAATTCTGTCAAATGTGTTCATGTCATCATCAGGGTTAAATATAACCTTTTATATACCCTGGAATTACTCCATTTCTCCCACCATACCTTAGCACAGGAGGACACACTATAAAGGTGGCACTTAAGAGGAATAGATGCTTTAAAATAAGTAGTCAATATATATAGATTATGGAATGTTAACGCTTTATCCGTGTTTTTCAAAAAAAAGAAAAAATATAACTATTTAGCACCAAATCTCCGCAGCATTCCACCAATCAATGTCCTAGTGCCAGCATCTACTCATTTACCTCCGACACCCCATGTGAACATTTTGCAGGAGGGTCAAAATTTCAAAAGGGTCAAAAGTAGAAATTACTTGGCTCTCAGGGTTATTCCATAAAAGTTCTTATCGTTTAAAATGGTGCTAATTTTGCCCCAACCAATCAGATTTTACTTAACATTTGAAAGCTGATTGGTTGGGACAAAATTAGCACCATTTTAAACGATAAGAACTTTTATGGAATAACCCTTTGTATTTAGAAGAAACTTAATGAAAGTCACCTAGAATCATGTGTGGAATGCAAGGGACACATTTTGCAGGCACATAGGAAGTAGAGTGCTATACTATGGAGTTTCTGTTAGTAATGAAACATTAGCTTCTTCCTTTTGCAGATTTTATGGCTGCAGTCGAGATGAACCTGTGGTTGAAATACTGTCTTCTGGGAGTTCGATGCTGGTTGTATGGAAGCAGGGAGTGTACAGTTATTATGACCCGTTTGTTCTCACGGTCAAACCACTTCCAATTGAAAGTGAGTAGATATATGAAAGGAATAACTATAAAAGAAGAATCTATAAAGTAAATACAACATTTTGGCTAAACAGTATAAATCAATGATTATGATCACATAATATTTATATTAAAAACAGGGAGAGGGAGCGGCAGTCGCCATTATCATCACCACCTCCACGGCAATCTTTATTGTTTTCACATTATGAACAGGCCTATATATGAATATGATATTATCAGGGAGAAGTTCTTATTGTTGAAATTGCCCCAACCAATCAGATTTTATTTAACATTTGAAAGCTAACAAAAACAGATGTAACTTTCCTTGGGATGGGGATAGTAACCCATGGTAACTTATAAGTGGTACAAGTGGCTCAACTGCATTGAGATTCTTACAGTTGCTATAGGTTACTGTTCTGCTGTGAAAGTTTTCATGACAACCGTGAGCTAAAATATCACCTGTGACTATGGCACGTGATGGAGGTGGAGTTTTACCTGATTGAACACTTTTGTTTGGTGCTTGTTTCTGTGCACAGCAACTTAAGAGGATACTGGTCCCATGAGAAAGATACATGTAGAACTTCAATTACCTCCATTCCTCTAGTCTTATTGTAGGTCCAAGCAGTGTTTTCCAAAACACAATTACTGCTTATTGCCTTTTTTTGCCATCCTATCATCTTCCATCTTATTGCAGTGATATCTGAATATCTGATATATAATATTAAATATAATATAATTTTTTGGGAATGATTTGGTTCATGAAACCTTATGTTATGTTGTGTAACAATGATAACATACACAAGACCCATTCAATGAACTTGGTAAATACAATGAAACTGAATGTCAAATGCTGATACAGTGATTAAGCAATTATTTTATATTACCCTTTCTATGTTGTATAAGGTTGTGAACACAGCATCGAACTGAAGGAAGGATTCCAAATCCAGGGTCAGGTTAGGACCCCCAACTATCCTAGTTATTATCCCCCTAAATCTATGTGCACCTGGAACTTCACAGTAAGTAATCGTCTTGTTACAGCACTTACCGAAATTACAATATTGCAAGGACTAAGATTTTCTAACAGTTGGAAAATCCTTTAATTAGCAAACTGCTATGAACCGGATCAAATGTGACCTTATCAGATACTGCTGTCTATCTAGAAGCAGGGCTGTGCCATATTGGCTGCATGTACTTACGGTAATAGGAGCCACTATGTGGAAAGGGGATTAGCCTAGAACCACTAAATACATCTGACCATAATTGGAATGAATATATAAACTTTCAAGTTGACACTGGGATTCTCTCAACATTGCCATATAGAATTTTGTACTTTCTTCTGGATTAGCTGTTACTGTAGGTAGTTACAATACAGTTAGGTTGGACAAAAAGGTTGAACTAGTCCTATGATTTTATAAATCATGCCTGAAATATTCACTTTTTCATACTACACCTAAACAAGAAGCAATGGTAAACCAAGTAAGACTGTTGTTTTTGATATCATGTACATAGAATGTACAGGCGATTATCTTATTGTTCTAGAGAAGAGGATCTGTTTTGTTTCTTCAATGTTTTGTGGTTTTGTAAAACATAAAATTCTCCCACCTTACATTTGTGTGAGTGTCTCATACGTTACATGCACAATATAATCACCAAAGGAAGCTGGGCAACCGAGAACAGACTACAGCGATTCCCATAAAATAAAAGTTTTATTAGTACATCTTAAAAAGCAGGTCTACGCCTGACGTGTTTCGTGTAGTGGTTACACTTCATCAGAGGCATGACAAAACAGAGTTACGTACTTCCTTTTAAAAGGAACAGGTAAGTGACACAAAAAATTAGCATAACAAATAGATCCCAACATTAACCCCTAATAGGAAGAGCTAACAGCTGTAATAATAAATATATGGTGCCAGTAAGCAGAAAATAAACCAACAAAGTATACAAAAAAATAAAGCAGCAATATACAAAAGTAACATAACAGAAAAGTAAAAATATTAATACAAAGGAAAATATATATAAAACAATATGAGTATATAATCACCTACACACAAGAGAATAATAAAGCAGCATATATATATATATATATATATATATATATATCAAAAGAAGTATATTGAGACTAATGATTAACAAAACAGGCTACATCACAGGCGTAGTTAAGGCCTGAGGGGATGCGAGTGGCTAGACGGAAAATCCATTCCACTTCGCTTTTAAGTAGTAGGGATTTTCTATTACCTCCCCTAAGCGGACTGAAGATTCTTTGTATGCCCTGGAACTGTATCTGCTGGACATCAGAGTTATTACAGATGGCAAAATGTTTAGCGACAGGACTGGTTTTGATTTCTAATCGCTCTGATATGTTCGCAGAAGTGATTACGTAATGGGCGGATAGTACAGCCAACATATTGCTTAGAACACTTTTTACAGGTAATAAGGTATACCGGTACAATAAAGTTGCTGTTACAATTGATAAATTGTCTGATATGATACCATCTGTATCAATATTCTGGTTATTCTACTATACTTATTGAATTTCTTTTGGAGTCCATAAGATTTTTATTAACTCATAATTACTTTCTCTTTAATAAGCGGTACTTCCTCCAGACACAGGGGGCAGCAATGGGGGCAAAATTTGCCCCCAATTATACCAATCTGTATGTCGGCTGGTGGGAGCAGATCTGGCAGTATTACTATTTTTTACATGGGTTACGTGATTGTTTATTCTATAATATACACATTGTTTGGTGGTGGATCTCCGGTGGCCATTTTGGAGGCCACAGTTTCTATTATTGTTTGCTGATCTGTTACATAGTGTAGTATAGTTTTATTGGTAACTATATCCAGGTATATTGTTGCTTGTGAAACATTTTCAACATAACAAACTATTTTTTACGAATGATTGTGTCAATAGAACAATGTGTAGTCCCAGTAATAAGAGCACATGGATCTGATTTAGTTGCTCCTAGACTAAATTCTAGCTTTTCCAATATGCAGATGGTACTGAGAAGCTGGTATCAGCAAGTACCACCAGTAGTCATGTGACTTCCCAGTCTGCACTCCACCAACAGACACTTGCTAAAAAATTGTGGAGGTCATGGTTACATAAGAAAGTTTTCCATTTGAAAGAGTTTACTTGGTAATAAATAATAATTGATATAACAATAACAAATTTTACTAGTTTGGCAAGTTAGTCCTGCCAGGTTTTTACATGGCCATCTATAAATGTCATCGACATCAGAGCTTAAAGTAATGGTAGATGTTTTGACATCTTGCAGTGAAATAAGGAATAATCCAAACTGTTCTGCCACTTGAGATTTGACCAGATGTTTCTTGCGTCAAACTCCTGTTTCTCATTGAGTGGCTGTTTAGGAAGGAGAGCTGATAAATACCATATGTGTGACTATGTTAGCTGATAACATAATTTTGCTGTTTTTCTTCTACCCCTGATTATCTTTTGTCACTGATAAGGCTCATACACACGCACAATGTGCACACTGAGCCACGACCCCCGACACCGACCGACACCCGCGGGCGAATGGCCGATTTGTCCAAGAATCGCCCATGTATATGCGTTCGGTCTGGGGTCGTTCGTTGATCCGCCCACACATCGTGCGTGTGCACGAACCTATAGACTGACTGAAACACCGCTTATTTTAATTGATGGCAATGATTTTTGGCAGGTTCCCTCTCCTAAATATGGTGTTGTCCTACGGTTTGAAGGTTACATGCTGTTAAAGCAGTATACGTACGCCCCCTGCACACTGGGCCAATGGCAAATTTCAGACTGGAGGTATGAAATCAGTTGGTCACTTTTGTAAAAATGTTAACGTTTCACAATAACTATAACAAAATAAGTAACATGCAAAAAAAAGTATCCCATTTGTGTTCCTTTACAATTTATGCAATTCCCACATTTCAACATACCATTAAGGGTTTCCATGTTATAATTTCTTGTATTCTCTATATTACATGCTGATAGCATACTAGGAGATAGTATACTTTTTAAGGTATCTGGCTTCTTAAAAATTATATTCGTTCTGGAGCCAATTATCTGGGTAAGATATGCTTGTGAAGGTTCTCATTCATCCAGGTCATGGTATATCTGTTGTATTCAATTAGATCAACTGGACTTGAAATGTAGTTCTTGAAGACGTTTTGCTAGTCATCCGACTGGCTTTCTCAATTCAGAATGACTTGTACAAGAATCTGTGGCAATTATGTACCCTGGAAAATCCCAATTAGCATATCACAGCCAGGTGTTAAGGGTGTGATTAGATAGTGGCTAAGAGGTGTTATAGGAAGGCTGTGATATGCTAATTGGGATTTTCCAGGGTACAATAATTGCCACAGATTCTTGTACAAGTCATTCTGAATTGAGAAAGCCAGTCGGATGACTAGCGAAACGTCTTCAAGAATACATTCCAAGTCCATTGATCTAATTGAATACACAAATATTCTGGTAAGATCTTTATCTCCTTGAAGGACCGACCATATATTCTAAAAGCTATCCTTATTATTATATACAGTACTAGTGCCGGTTTCTGTATACCTTTGTCCTTTCTCTTTATTTTTGGAGTCAGATTGTTTATGTCTATCAACCATTTTAGCCTCTTTTTATGTGCTCACTGTATTCATCCACCAGGGTACCCCTATATACTTCTCCCTTACGGAGCAATTTCTTCTAATTCTTAACATTTATTGGGACCTTCTAACCACGAATGTCTATGAGCACTGCTGTAATCAATAATATGGGATATATGCATGTTGCTTTTTGACCTATCCCTCACCCTGTCTCTATAACATGTGACAGTTTTTTTCCCAGTAGTGCATTGCTACCTGAATAAAGGAGTTGCTTTCTTCAGCTGCTGTTGTGTGAGTTCTTATGAAACTAAGTAAGGACTAAATTTATATATGGCCACAGCCACAATATATTACAATATGTATTATTATCCACCCCTTAAATTACAAACTTGTAATGAATTTATCTTTCCCTATTTCTATGTTAAGGTCCAAAAATGCTACCCTTTCCTTACTATGAGTTCAGCGAATCACTGGAGGAGTTAATATATACAAGAAATCATGAAGAGTGTCAGGGGTTTCCCCCCCCACTACCAACAAAACATCGTCAATAATCTTTTCATTTGTTCCGACATGTTCTGTATGGGTTGTGTACCCCATAGGTAGCTCTCCCCCAAATCCCACAAATAAACTGGCATAGCTCAGGGCAAAAAAAACTTTCCCATTCATGCAGTACAGGTCTGTTGGATGTAAAATTTCCTCAAAAGTAAAAGCAGTTTAAATCGAAGAATAAAATCTAACATTCATTAGAAACTATATAAGGGTGTCATGGAGAACCCTCTTTCTGGCAAAAATATTCAGAGGCTTTCTTACCCTCTCCTGTGAGGGGTCTCCTAGCAATACACATACTCACCCAGAGAAGAAAACTTATCATTGAATATCTGGTTACAAACACATGTAATAAACTGGTAAAAAATATCCTTTGGGGTTTTGGGGTGGACATACCTTGTAAGTTACAGAAGCTAATGATGCGCAGACCATTTATCCCAAAATGGATTCATTTTCTAGTTCAGTACACTGATCTTTTATGTAACAAGGGTGCGCTACTACACCCAAATCAAGCCAGAAAGCACTCACATACAAGATAGATGAAATGAATGGCATCATTACTACATACTACAACTGTGCTAATGTTCCAAACATAATTATTTTGACTACCTCTAGAATGTGTGGACACATACGCTTCAATCATATGCGGAGAGAATTGCCCCAGTCTCAGGAATAAACTTTGTCCTTTACCTGTCCAAGAACTCTAACTGGGCCAGGAGTGCAACCTCCTCAGACCTCTTCAACCTATCAGATCGTAAGTTACCAAAGCATAACACAGTGGTTACTCTCTCTCTTGCTCATATGGAAAATATGACCCCATAATTACCCCATAAATACTTACTAAATTCCAGTAATACCCTCACAACCTCGCTTTGTTCTGTTTCATCGCTTTACAAGCGATTACTTTTTATATAAATATAAATGCTTACTTTACCCTTTTTCTGTTTTTCTGTTCATCTTCACAGTTTCTGCTAATGAAAATCTTCCCCTTTATTTTCTAATTACATGTGGCTCTACCCACAGCATGTCCAGGAGAATTTTTATGCCTAAATAATGGTCTCTGTGTACCTCACTGTGATGGGGTTAAAGACTGTCCCAATAATAAGGATGAAGAAAACTGTGGTAAGAAAAAAAAAACTATCCTTCTCCTATCCCAGTAAATATTTGCACTGGCCACAAAAATACTTTAAACTCTGGACCATCATTGTCTATGGTAAAATATTTTTCTACAAAGTACATTAGTTTTTCTTTCTTTCTTTTTGCGGCGATACTGAAACAAATGCAAATAAATTGTACATATATTTAATGAAGTAATGTGTTTTAGCCTATGATAAGGGCTTGCCATAACCGAAATGCGGCAGGCGATCCAGGTAGTTCCTATGTTACCTCCGTTTGACTGTTTGAATAAAGAGGTTTTTTAATTAAGCTGATTCTACACTGCATCGTTTCCAGTGTGCACTACCCTTTATTGCGTTTTTGTGAGAACAATATTTTTCTGCCAATTTATTTTGCAAAAAGATACAAACTTACGAATACAAATACTTTAACTGGCACAGGGACTTCAATGTGGGCCACATAGCCTAAACTACTGCAATCTAAACAGCATGAATAGTTTTCTAGAATTGTCAAAGTATTATCGGTTTATTCATCAGTCCCAAATGACTGCAATGTGGCAATGTTTACCAGTCCTCTGCCCTTTATCAATATTATGCCCACAATTATTTATTTTTACTTCTCCTTCTAGTTTGCCAGATCAATATCATGCCCAGAAAATAACACTTGCATCTCTATGAAAAGTGTTGTGGATGGCAAGAAGGACTGTTTAAATGGCACAGATGAGGAACAGTGTAACCAAGGTATTTACTATACTCACTTATTGTGTTGTAATTGTTAATGAAGTTTAGTGGACTATAGTGAGGACTTAGTGAGAAGCTCCAGGTTTCTGTATTGTAGACACTTCTTTTTTTTTGTTTAGCAGTGATTTAAGACTCGCACGCACATACTTAAGCGTGTAAATGAGGCACACTGTCACAAGGAACTCAGGGTATTGAAAGGAAAGTCTCTATAGCAGTAACACAGAACACACTCTAGCAGGAACACACTCTATCGCTCCAGAGACAATATTGATGCCTGTAGAGAACAGGTTGTTTGACAGAGAGGAGCAACATTAATTGATGCTCCCTTACAGATCACTAAACAATGTCAGTAAAAGCTTGAAGACTTGCGGTGGTGTCTGAAGACTCTATTAATGATGGTATAAATTTATTTTCTCCACCTCAGGCCAAAGACACCAATAGTCATAGATATCTGTTTCTTAAATCAATGTATTAACTGAGCTCTTATTAAGTTCTATCACCCTCTGTTAGTGAAGTTCCTATCAAGATTTCCCAGTCTGAATTGGTAATCTATCTGTGTATCTACTAATATTAAGTGACAATTATACAACCTTTCCACACCCTCCCTTTTTCATTCCATTTAGGCTGGTACACATGGGGCTGTTTTTTGTTTCGACCGAGCGATACGATGCGCACCGGGACAAATGATAAAGGCCGCGGCCAACAGTGTTTGCAACCGATTGTGCGGTCCTATAGGGAATCGCGCGATCGGCCATGATTTACAACCGACCCGATCGCCCATTCGGATGAAAGGGCGACTGAGCTCAGTCGCGGCCGGCCGTCCCACACCATTAGCTATTTCCATCTGACTGGACTGATCCACGGCACTATCGGTCAGTCGGAAATATCTGCTGGTGTGTACCCAGCCTAAGAATACTCAGCATTTGGACCTAAACCACTAGACCCTCCCCATGGTTTAGCTTATTTAAGTGCAAAGAGTCTACAGAAATCCCTTCCCCTGCTGGTTTATGGTACCTGAGCCATATGGTAGAGGAAGGTACAGAATAGGAGAGAAAACAAATGTACAAATATAATTCTTCTAAGTGCCCACTATAACAAATAGTGTACAATGAATAAATACACTAGATCTGCTGGCAGCAGGTTCCATCACATGATTAAGGTGATCCTGTTGTCTGACTTATCATCAAAGGAACATTGTAGCCAGTACATTCCATTATATTCTATTTTTGTCTTGTTTCTTCTCTAGGTAAAAAAGATATTTTCCAATTAAGTATATGCGCTAGTACTCTAGCTACCCCTTAATCTTCGTTCACACATGCTGTGTTTTGGTGCTATGTCATCGCACTAAAACGAATGTGCAAGTTAGTGACTGTCGCTCTTCACATTGCAACGCTGTGATGTAGTGCGTTTTAAAATTACCACGCATGCAGTGTGGTGCGTTAACACACACATTGCCATTGAATTTAATGACCACCAATGTGCATCAATGCAGCGGAATATCACACTAAATGGCAAACGCAATATTCCGCAATATTAGCATAGGAAAACAGGAAATTATAAAATAGAGAAGAATGATGTGTAAATATGTGTAGATTTGTTGCATATAAGGGAGTCCCAGGAACAGGGCTGTCCTCTAATTCTGCCCAACTTAATTTTGTTGTGTATTTTTTTGTGACAGCCATGCCACTAGATAATAGTGGTATAAGGATGAGAGGCATCTTCTAATCTTCTGATCTTTGTGACATTGCCCTACTAGTTCTAGGTCTCTTTGTTTTGCATTTCCTGGGTAGAAACTGTTGGCAGGTATTATGGGTAGGGTAGGAAACTAGATAGATTGTATTAAGTGTTAGCAAACATTATGGGTATAGTCAGAACTAGATAGAGGTATTAATTATTGGCTGGCATTATGGTATGGTAAAAACTAGATAGAGTTATTAATATTGGCTGGCTTATGGTATGGTAAGAAACTAGATAGAGGTATTAATTATTGGCTGGCATTATGGGTATGGTAAGAACTAGATAGAGGTATTAATTATTGGCTGACATGAGTATGGTAAGAAACTAGAGAGAGGTATTAATTATTGGCTGCCATTACGGGTATGGTAAGAAACTAGTAGAGGTATTAATTATTGGCTGCATTATGGGTATGGTAAGAAACTAGATAGAGGTATTAATTATTGGCTGACATGAGTATGGTAAAACTAGAAGAGGTATTAATATTGGCTGCCATTACGGGTATGGTAAGAAACTAGATAGAGTATTAATTATTGGCTGGCATTACGGGTATAGTAAGAAACTGATAGAGGTATTAATTATTAGATGGCATTACGGGTATGGTAACAACAAGATAGAGGTATTAATTATTGGCTGACATGAGTATGGTGAGAAACTAGATAGGGTGTTAATTATTGGCTGGCATTACAGGTATGGTAAGAAACTAGATAGAGGTATTAATTATTGGCTGACATGAGTATGGTGAGAAACTAGATAGAGGTATTAATTATTGGCTGGCATTACGGGGTATGGTAAAAACTAGATGGTATTTATTTTGGCTGACATGAGTATGGTGAGAAACTAGATAGAGGTATTAATTATTGACTGGCATTACGGGTATGGTAAGAAACTAGATAGAGGTATTAATTATTGGCTGGCATTACGGGTATGGTAAGGAACTAGATAGAGGTATCAACTGTTGGCCGGCATTATTGGTATGGTAGGAAACTAGATACTGTAGATGTTTATCCTTATTCAACTTCCAAAACTATGTGAGTTACTTAGAAAAGAGGGCAGTTCTATTGGATATATTTTTATTTGTATCCAAATATGTCCAATGAGATCAAGTACAAGCAATATTTATAACAGAATAAAAATTTGCATTAAAGCTTAGCAGTTCTAAGAATCATTATGAAACCACCTACATCAGTGTCTGAACCTACCTTTATAGGAAAAGCACCACGGTACAGAATAATTTCAACATAAATTACAATGTTTGAATTCATTGTCCAAGAATGTTTCTCTCCGACTCATGTTTTTCGTTATTATTATTATAATTATTATGTTTTCATTCTATTCACTTTCTCCACAGTTTCAGCATTATGCAAATGTTTCTTCTGTAATATTATTATATTATACAATATATATTTGCCTGGTAACTTCATAATTTTATCATCTTTCTTTGTACAATGTTCCCAGCTGTAGCCTGTGGACCCTTAAACTATAATGCAGGGATGGAAGCTGTGTGAAGAAGCCAAACCCTGATTGTGACTCTGTAGTGGACTGTCCAGATGGATCAGTGAAAAGAACTGCAGTAAGATATGGGATAAAGGGGTTAAAGGATAACTGTATTGCCTCAATGCATTTTTAAAAAAAAACTGCTTTCAAAGAGTAATGGTATGCAGTTCCCCATACATTTTCTCCCGATTTCGAGCTTCTCTCTGCGTTCAATTAGCCATGCTGTGAAGGGGGCGTAACGATTCTCGTTCCTGTAACTGTCACTCAACTAGCATGCAAGAAAACACTCTCCTCCACCCCCCCTTGGTCAGCTTGATTATGTAGGCTGTACATCCTAGCAACCGAACAGTTCAGTTTGTTTGACTGAAGAAGGAGGAGTAGAGTGGTTGTAACAGACATTTCCACCAGCCAATGACACGTGATATGTTAACGATGGCCCTGGGCTGTCTAGGAGGCGGGCTGTTAGCGCTCATCTTTGCTGTGTGATATCTAATGGAGAGCACACAGCAGAAATTATGAAAGTAATGAAAGTAAGCGATTTCAGCTGCTGGAACTGTGGACATGTAATGGGGGTATGTTATATTTTTTTATATCATTGTCCTTTAAACAAGCAGTGGGTGCGTGGAATGTTTTAACATTCTCAAAATTTTACAGGATCGCATTGTGGACAGTATTTCCATTACTTTCCATCTGGTTGGAGACAGTATACTGTCTTCATAATATAACTGTTTTTCCTTTTTCTATTGGCAACCATGCTGTAAAATGATTTTATACAATTGGATGTTAGACACACAATATGCAAGAATAATACTAACAAAAAATGTTATACACGGTCAGTGGCGTAACTAGGAAAACTGGGTCCCCCAAGCAACTATGATAGGGCTTCATCCACAGTGGTTTTCGGGAGGAGCCTATATCTGCCATAGGAAAAATAAGACGCCCCCCCCTGTAGTTGCTTCCCCCCCTGCCGTTAGTTATGCCCTTTACGTGTTTCTATGACAGCATACTTGATATTTATATCAAAACCTCAAAGCACATGGGGAATGAATAGGTAGACAATCTTATATACTAACGAAGGCTGTAAATATGCACGGACCACAGACACATTGCTGAGTACGGCGTCAACAACCTCCCACAATGTGCAAGCACCACTGCCGTTGGAGAAGGCAATCTGAAGGAAGCAATCTACTGATGCCCACAAGCGTGCACGGACCCCTACTTGTACGTGTGCGCACGTCATTCAACCACATGTGCACACCTCAATGCCGTTTCTATAGCCATCACAGCCACCGTCACTACACTATGCTCCACAGCCAGCAACGTGATACTAATGTAAAGTGCACAATGTCTTGGAGGGAGTAGAGAAAAATAGGAGGAGTGAGAGAGAGAAAGAGGGGAGGAGAAGAGGATGGGAAGAGAGCAAGGAGGAGATGTGAAAGAGGAGGAGGGAGAGATGAGGGACGAGGTGGAGCAAGAGAGAAGAATTAAAAGAGGGAAATAGATCAGGGATGGGAGAGAGAAGGGAGATAAAGTGATGGGGAGAGAAAGAAAAGGGAGGGAGAAGGAGGATAAGAGAGGGGGATGAGGGGCATAGAGATGAGGGGTGAGCTGCGCGAGGGTTTGATGGATTTGTGTGGATGAGGAAGAAGAGAGGTCTCGTCGTTATTTTGAAAATAATCCAAGGTTTTCATAGACTCCTGTAATTGTGAAAGGTTTAAAATAAAAATTATAAATCAAAATGTAAAAACACTTTGTTCAAGTCAATAAGAGGCAACTATGTGTGTTATAGAAATGATATAGCTGTACCGTATATACTCGAGTATAAACCGAGGTTTTCAGCTTTAAAAAAAGCCTGAAAATCTTACCTCGTTTTATACTCGAGTCAATGTTTCCCCTACCTTGTCCGGCGGCCGCTCGATCCGCATCCTCGCTCCACAGCCTCTGCGCATCCGGATGATGTCACTACCGGCGCCGCAAAGTCTGAGGCGTCCGGTATTGGACATTATCCGGATGCGCAGAGGCTGTGGAGACGAGATGCGGATCGCGCGGCCGCCGACAAGGTAGGGGAAACATTGACATTGACACTTAAATGGCAAATACGTACAAATAAGAGTAAAACCACTCTTCTTTATTTGTGCATACTGTATGCACAAATAAAGGAGGATTTACCCCATTTGCAAGTATTTGCCACTTAAGATGTTTGAAAACTACAACTCCCAGCATGCTTTATTGGTGGGAGTTGTAGTTTTCAACATCTTAAGTGGCAAATACTTGCAAATAGGGGTAAATCCTCCTATATTTTGCATACAGTATGCACAAATAAAGAAGGTTTTACTCTTTTGTAAGTATTTGCAACTTAAAATGTTTGAAAACTACAACTCCCAGCAATAAAGCATGCTGGGAGTTGTAGTTTCCAAACTCTTTAGTGGCAAATACTACCCCCTCAGTTTATACTCGGGTCAGTGTGGTTTTCCTCTTTTTTCCTAAAACTAGGTACCTCGGTTTATACTCGGGACGGTTTTATACTCGAGTATATACGGTAATTGTCATATCTGTTCTTCTCACAGACTGTGGTGTTCAAGTTCCAAGCAGTCGATTGGTTGGAGGCATAGGGGTACAAGAGGGAGAGTGGCCGTGGCAGGCCGCTTACAGGTGCGAGGCGAGCATATATGTGGCGGAACCCTGGTGGCTGATAGGTGGATTCTTACTGCAGCGCATTGCTTTATCCCAAGCGGTAAGTCAAAAAGGACCTTAAACTAAAGCAAATAGAGGTTCCTAACTACAAATCTTACACTTACACTTTGTATGCAGTATAGATTTTAACCAGTAAAAATTAACAAATACACAAAACTACAATACACTTGGAAACTGAGTCTGTTTACATTGAATTTACTAAAACAAAATGGGACTTTGTCTGTTGTGTACGTAATTTCACCTTCATTAGGTTGTGGCTTGCAAAATGAGTTATGTACATTCTTGTTGACCTTAGTGACAATTCTGCCAATTACCTTCATGTATTCCTTCAATCCAGCAGGGGCAAGAGCTTGAGTTTTAAAGGAGGAATACTTGAAAGAGTTATCACGTATAGTAGTTGTGCACCACCAAGATTTTAGCCATGGCTCCTTTTAAAGGCCTTCATTGTTGTTTCCTTCCCTTCCTCCTTAACTTTTTAACTACATATAATAATGCTAGTGTCGGATGACCATTATTAACATTATAATTATGGATTTCTATTAAGTACCAAACATGTCCTACATGTTACTGTGAGTAAACTCCATTCCTTGCCTCCTCTTCGCTCCCGCCCACTTCCTCCATCCGGCATGCTGTTCGGGCGCCCTTGGCTGCTTCCAACACCCTGTGCCTCCCAAGGATTACTGAGTGCTGCATTGCATTCGGTGGTATCTCATGTGCCGCGCATATTACTCACACTTGAGAGACTGGTAATTCAAATAAACCAATCAGCTACTTCTTCTCTGGCACCCGTTTCCTATTGGTTACCTACCCTTTTTAAATTGCCATTTTTCCCTGCCCGTTATAGTGTTTAGAATCACTACTCTGCTGGTGCTGCACTACTCTGCGTTTTCTTTCTTACTCCCTGTTTGACCCTTGCTACATTTGACTATTCTCTGCCTGCTGCCTGGACAGACCCTTTTGCTACGTTGACTCTTCTATTGCCTGACCCCCTGTACCGTGCTAGTTTTCCTGACTTAGGGACCTTGGGGGGGGGGGGGGAACCTGGGGGCAACCACATTCATTTAGGTGCTGATTGCCCGGTGGCAAATGGGGCTTGTCCATAGGTGAGGCTTCGGTCTAGATTGGGGAGTCGGCACTGAAAAAGAGCCTGGAATTGTCAGCGCATCACATTATAACGGGCAAATATATATATATATATATATATATATATATATATATATATATATAATATATATACCAATGGAGGATATCCAGGAACGCTCTAACTCCTCACAGGGCAGTAAACCAACTAGTCCATAGGTTAGCTGTCCAGGTAGAATTGACAGCCACAGAGCACCTTCTGCCATGGTCGCTCCAGTGTGAACCAATGTCCAATTACCAGAGTGAAGCCATGAAGCTGTACACAAAGAAGTCTGCAGCTTCCAACAAATCTTAACTTGTTTTTTACAGCATAATTCCTTTAAAACTTTACTCACTTGGTTGCCCATATACCAACCTAACTAGAAGGGGCTTAATCACGCTGTTTGGGGATCATAAGGCTTATAGTGTATTTGAAAAGTTAAAAAGAACCTTCTGTTTGCTCCTGTTCCTGGTTCATCCTAACAGTGAGCCCATTATTGCAGAAGTTGATACTTCTGAAGTAGGAATTGTTAGCAGTCATTTCCCAGCTCTCGTGGAGCCCGATGCCTCCATCCTGGCCCTCTATCCAAAAATGTTCTGCTACAGAAAACTTTTTAAGAAACTTTTAAAGATTTATACACAATTCAGTGAACAACTTGCAGTGCAGCACCCCCACTCAAGTAGACATTCCCTACCACACCAGAGTGTTGGAAGTAACCCCTTCTACTAGTATTTTTAGCAAAAATGTCACACTTCGTTCCGTTACCTAAGCTACCTTCAGCCAAAGAGTTATCCCAATTGTTTGTTCAGCATATCTTACCTTTGCATAGTATACCTGATAATATTCTTGTGAAGGTTCTCATTCATCCAGTCACACCAACACCAGCACACCAACTGTCAAACCATTCCAGCTACAGCAAAACTGCTTACAGAAATGCTTGTGAAGGTTCTCATTCATCCAGTCATGGTATATCTGTTGTATCAGTTAGATCAACTGGACTTAAAGTTTAGTTCTTGAAGACGTTTCGCTAGTCATCCGACTGGCTTTCTCAATTCAGAATGACTTGTACAAGAATCTGTTGGCAATTATGTACCCTGGAAAGTCCCAATTAGCATATCACAGCCAGGTGTTAAGGACCTTCTGATGCAAGGCCTGATTGGATTGTGTGCCGTGCGTGATTGGATTGGTGCACGCACATCCTTTTATTCTCTCTGCTGTCAGCTGCACCGTCAGACGGTTGTAGCCTGTTATTCAAATAAACCAATCAGACACTTCCTTCTCTGGAGCCCTTCTCTTATGTGGGTCCCTTACCCTTTTTATTCTACCCTTGTGCAGTTGTTCCCTGTCTGTTATATTGTTTAGAATCTCTACTCTGCTAGTGCTGCGTTGTTTCTTTTGTACTACCTGTGTTGTGCTTTGCTACGTTTTGACCATTCTATAGCCTGCTGCCTGACCGACCTTTTGCTACATTGACTCTGCTATTGTCTGAGCCTTCCATTACCGTGCTAGTTTTCCTGACCTTAGGTCTGGACTAGTTAGTCTGACTCCACTAGAACTGACCCTGTTCTTTGGCTGGCCAACCGGACGGTTACAACTTAACCTCTACCTTCTCTTCTCTCATTGTTTTCCTCGATTTTTGTCCTTTTCTGACATGTTCTTATCATCCTACTCTGTGTCGTTCTGCTCCTTGTGCACTGCACTTCCCAGGTTCTCCCGGCCTCTGTGTCGATTCCTTGCATCTTAAGTCTTGGGGGCAATTATGTTCCTCTAGGCGCTGATTGCCTGGCGACAAACTAGGGCTTTTCAATAGGTGAAGTTTTACATGTTAAAACATGTTAAAGGGTAAGGCATATAATAAATAATTGTACCACCGGTGGAGCAAAGTGTTGAGTTAATTTACAGCAATACCATGATACAAAAAGAAGGACCCTGCCAGTGAGCAATGTTCCCTCTAACCTACAAATTGACTGTGGCGCAGAAATAGATTTTCTGTGCGCATACAAAATTACATTTTGTGCGCTCCATACGCAGCACTTACATTCCAGAAGATTTTTGTGTGCACACCACTTTAATCTCTGTGTGCAGGCCTGCACAGTTGTATACGATTACACAGCTTAAAGGGACACTGCCAGTGAGCTTACAGTCTAGAGGAAATGGGGGTGACACATAGATGAAGTAAATCAGTAGGCTGCGAGTAGATTTTCAGTGGAGATTGATTGGGGGGAAGATCAAGTTGGTCAATGGGAGGGGTAGTGCCTAGGCTAGGTTATATGCTTGCCTGAAAGTTTGGTTTTGAGCTTGGGTTTGAAGATATTAAGGGATATTACGTGTGGATAGAATAAAGGGTGGCGAAAACCAAATCTATTAATATGTATTAAATATGCTTTGTAGGATAGGCCAGGAATAAATACAGTAGGTGCATCCAGTGCTTGTAGGATAGAGTCAGGATTAAATGGGTTAGTCTTGTGCTGCACACAATCACAATGTAAGAGGCACTAATGAAGCACCCAATGAATTATTAGCAGCTTTTATTAACTGTGGTATTTGGGTTGGCACAATTTTCATTAGGAAAACACATAAGAAACAGGTTACATTAGGTGTTTTATTACCATCTGCTACATGGTACTTTGTGTGCTACACTGCCATTGAGGCAGTAATAACACCTAATAGATGGTAATAAAACACCTAAATGTAACCTGTTTCTTATGTGCTTTCCTAATTAAAATTGATCTTTGGACAGTGGAACGGGGATTGGTTTGTGTCTTGTTTCTTTCTTTTCTTTCTCTCCTTCTTCTGTTCTTTATTTTTGGCTCTTATCTCTTCTTTTTTTCTTTTAATTTATTTTATGTTCTCTTCTTTTTCTGTTATGTTATCTTCTGTCCTCTTTTAGGGCTGATCTCATAGTTTCTGCTCTGTTCTGTTCTCTTCTTTCTACTTTCTCTCTTATGTTCTTGTCTTGTCTCATCTCTTCTGTTCTTTTTTAGTTTTTTCCTTTATCTTTTTCCGATCTTTCCTTCTCGGTTGCTTTGTGTTATCTTCTGAGCAGACTGCAATGTATAAATATTCTCTAAAACTGTCCAAATATATAATAAAGCAATCTGAAACTTTTAGACACTCACGGGGGGGGTGCAATATTGCTTTTGTGAAAGTGACTGCATGACAGGATCGGGAAAGGTGAAATCATTCCTTTGCCTTTATTTTTACTCACAATCCAATAGAATGCAAAATAGAGCTCGATTGATTAGGGAAAGCAACTCCTTTTCCAAAAAGGAGAGCAGGACTGAGAAACCCACACTAACCCAGTAGTAGAATGTTATATTTTTTTTTTGTAAATACAGTATATTACTGTTTCTTCTAATATACTTTCTTTCATGCACACTTATTTTCTTTTCTCTTTATTTCTTCTTTGTTATGTTTTTCATGTTATTTATCTTTTATTTTCTACTCCTTTATTTTTGTTTCTTTTCTTTTATTGTTCTGTTTTCTCTCCTGTTCACTCTGTTCTATTTCTTCTATTTTACTTTATCTTCTGGTCTGTTCTGAGAGAAGAAAATAAGAGAATACAATAGACAAGGAATAATAGAACAGCAAAATACGACGGATAGAACAGAATGGAATAGAAGGAAACAAAAAGAATGATGGGAACAAGAGACAGTAAAGATAGAATAGACACAGAAAGACAAAGAAAAATACAGAATGGACAGAGTACATAGCCAGAAAGAAGAGAAAGAGAGAACTAGAAATGCAGAGAGAGAGAATCCTTAAGGGTATGACTCAAGGTTTAAGGCATGTCCACCAACTTAATAACTACGGCCATCTGTAGAGTTAATACCACAATCCACTAAGGTTCAGCCCCCCAAAGTCAAAGAACAGAGAACAAGATCCATAAGGACCGACGGGAAAGGTGACGAAAGGCCAGGACATTCGGACTTAAGCAAAAAGAAGAGTCAACCCCCTGTTCCCCACCCCCCCAATCCCCCCTAGCTTCCCCCCCCCACCCCCCCCCCGTGCCCCCCCCCAACGTCCACTCCCCCACCCACCCCCCCTGGACCCCCCCCCCCCCCCCCCCCCCCCCTCCCCCCTCCCCTCCCCTCTCCCTCCTCCCCCCCCTAGGTCCAATCCCCCCCCCCAGCCACCCAACCGCATCATTTTTATTTTTAGAAAGTGCCCCAAACTTTGCTTACCTCCCCTCTTACCTCTCTTCTCCGCTGCACTGAATGACCGGCAGCCGCGTCCGTGATTTTAATCAAAATCAATTTCTGGGTGATAATTGTTCTCCTAATGAGAAAAGGGTTTTTTTCATGTGTTTTATTTTCATTTCTGTTAAATTATTTGAATTTTCTTAAGGGTATGTACACTGGAATTTTTTGTTATAATTGCCATCAGGGGAAACTAATTTATTCATCTTACAGTTTTTTGTTGATATGCTCCCATTTCATTAGATATCAAATCTAAAACATATTATGTTTTAGCATTCTGTAAGCATATCTGTTGTATTCAGTTCGATCAACGGACTTAAAGTTTAATTCTTGAAGACGTTTCGCTAGTCATCTACTGGCTTTCTCAATTCAGAATGACTTGAGTACAAGAATCTTTTGGCAATAATTACCCTGGAAAGTCCCAATTAGCATATCACAGCCAGGTTGTTAGGGACCTCTGAATGCAAGGCGTGATTGCATTGTGGCTAAAAGGTTGTAATAGGAATGCCCAGGTAAGGTGTCAAACCGCATTGTACATGGCAGACAGTTGGTGTTGAAACCCCCCCCACCACCACCACTTCTATTTAGGCTTGCCAGAAAGAAAAGTCCTGGCTAAGGGCCTGAACTTTACCATAACTCCTAAAACCATCCTGTGGTGATATTATAGCAGCCACAGAATCCACAATAATAAGGTACCACAAAGTGAGGCAGAAACAACTTCGCCTTAAGGTATCTGCAGCCTTAGCCAGTGCTAAAACTCCTTCATCTAACTGACCACACTGAAAGAAGAGCCTTAATATCCCTCAAGAAAGATTACAGTATCACCATTCTGCCAACAGACAAGGGAAGATGCACAGTAATGTTCAACACCTCAGACTACCATGCTAAGGTGACCACACTCTTGGCCGATAACACATAGAGGCTTTAACAAGAGATCCCACCAGTCATTACAAGAAAAAGGTTCATAGACTTACTACACAGCTTCAAAAGGATAAAGCCATTGATCGAGCAATGTATCATCGCCTCTACCTGCGAGGCCCATCCATGCATATATGGACTCCCAAAGATACATAAGGAAGGGGCACCACTAAGACCTATATCAGAGCATTAACTCTGTAACATACAAGATGGCAAATACCTAGCACATCTTAGGGCCATTGGTGGGAAGTTCTAAGTCATCACATCCAGAACTCTCAGTATTTCACGAACAAGATTGAAGATATAGTACTCGGTGCAGAAGAATATGGTGTTTCTATGATGGACATCTCTCTTCACCTGTATACCCACCAAGGAGGCTGTTGACATGTGAGAAAACACTAGGCCAAGACAACACTCTTATCAGCAGAAACTGATCTGCCCAGAACAGGTGTGTTCCTACTGGACATGTACCTGAAACCACCTATTTTAAATACAGGGATAAGTTCTAAGCAAAAACACGGATGTGCTATGGGATCTCCAGTTTCACCCTTGGTGGCCCACTTACATGGAGGAAGTGGAAAAACAGGCGCTTAATACTTTATGGACATGCACCCAGTCACCGTTTCAACACCAACTGTCTGCCATGTACAATGCTGTTTTGACACCTTACCTTGGCAGTTCCTATACCACCTCTAACACCTGGCTGTGATATGCTAATTGGGACCTTCCAGGGTACATAATTGCCACAGATTCTGTGTACAAGTCATTCTGATTGAGAAAGCCAGTCGGGATGACTAGCGAAACATCTTTAAAACTAAACTTCAAGTCCAGTTGATCTAACTGAATACAACAGATAAACCATGACCTGGATAATGACAAACTTTTACAAGCATTTCTGTAGTAGTTTTGCTGTTTGGAAAGGTTTGACAGTGGTGTGCTGTATACTGTTGCAGTATTGAGAGTTTGTATGTGGTAGGTCAGTGGTCAGAGCCTGAGCAAAACAAGTATTGTATTGTATTGAAGGCACACACATACCCTCAGAGTAAGTGATACGTACATATTTATTTGTAGATTAAGATGAAGCAAAGTAATTTTTTCAGTATAAATACACTTAAGGGCACAAGAACCATTCTTTTGTTTCCTTGTTGTTTATACTCTCACTGGGTTCCATTTGTCTTTTTTCCACCTCCTAGTTTCTCTCTCTCCCGAGATCTGGACAGTTATTACTTGGTAAATTACGTCTCATAGGAGTAGCAAAAGAGAAGCATTCGTTCAGTTCATTCAAGTACTTCATTCATTCACCCTTTTTACTGAGGAATCCCATGATTATGATGTGGCCCTTGTCCTCCTTGATCATTCAGTTCCATTGACCTCCCCATATGTCCAACCCATATGTTTACCTGCCAGCACTCATCACTTTCCAGATGGTTCATCATGTTGGATTACAGGTGTGGGGATCTCCCAGATGAATGGTAAGAACTTTCTGTCTTCTATATGAATAAATGTAAATGTTTAATAATAGCTCAACAAATGTATTACCATATATACTCGAGTATAAGCCGGACTTTCAGGCTTTAAAAACCTAACCTCGGCTTATACTCAGGTCACCAGATTTTTCTATACATTCTGCTCTGCTGAGGAGACCCGTGAAACAACTATAATTTCATAGTGCTCCGATAACCAATTCCACCAGCACACTGTGGACCCCCCCACCACCCAACACGGTAACCTTCTCACTGTAGCGCAACTGGGTTGAGGAGCATGCGGTCATGTGACCAGACAACATGGTGGGTACGCGCTGTCCTTCCTCCACAAGAGACCGCGGGAGAGGTGGGTTCCCAAAAGCCGGGTACCAGGTCCCGGCTATGGAGCATCTGTCACAGGGGAAGAGGAGCCTTCTTCAGTTCTTGTGCTGGTGCCATACTGAGGGGATACTGAGAGTGGCTCAGGCTTGTCTCCCCCAGTTGCACCGAGGACCCCATGTCAGGGAAGTAAAGGAGACACTGATAGACAATGGTGACGGCCCGCATCTGCTTAGTGAGGAAACTGCCATACTTTCTCCTTCCTGTCTCACATAGTGGATGGGAGCTTTAATACTACTGTCATTATAGGGGGTGGGGGGCTGCCATTCTGCTGTCTGATATTACTGTCATTATAGGGGGTGGAGGGCTGCCATGCTGCTGTCTGATATTACTGTCTTATAGGGGGGGCTGCCATGCTGCTGTCTGATATTACTGTCATTATAGTGGGTGGGGGGCTGCCAGTGCTGCTGTCTGATATTACTGTCATTATAGGGGATGGTGGGCTGTCACTAACTGTCTGTTCGCTTGCTCCGCATCTTAAGGCTGACATCACTACTCTGCGCCTGTCCACTTCCGTTGCCGAGTAGTAAACGTCAAGCGGGCAGATGAGCGAGCGGCCGGATTGCCCAGAAGCTGGAACATTTTTCTTTGATGTACAAACCTCTTGGGTGTGCTGCCACAGATGGGCCATATGTCTATTTCTTCTGTACATAACTGTCTGTTTTGTTCTGTATTTTTTAATGCTTTAGTTGCCCTTTAAATGGAAAGCAAATTCCCATACAGTAGGCCTATACAGTTATAGCCAATAATGGATTTGGTCATTCACTATATGGGACACTGTATGGGAATTCTGCTTTCCATTTAAAGGGCAACTAAAGCCTCAGAACAATACAGAATCAGAAGGCACGTAGTGGTCATAATTTCAGCCCTGGCTTATACTTGGGTCGATCAGTTTTGCTAATTTTTGAGGTACCTCGGCTTATACTCAGGTCAGCTAATTCTGAGTATATACGACATTATACATTTAACCCTTCACTGCCACAGATCGTATTCACGATCTGTGCAGTGAATGACCAAACTGCCACGATGCGTGAATATACGGATCTGTGGCTTCCCCCCTCCCCAAAAAATTTGCCCACGCTAGGGCCGATCGGGGGGCAGTATTCAACTGCCCCCTAGCCCCCTCGATCCCCCTCGGTTGTGTCCAAATCCGAGGGGGGGATCGGAAGATATCCCTACCTGCAGCCCGGCAGCCGGCCCACGTGGAGGAAGAGAGGAGGAGTACTTCTTTGCAGGAAAGGGAGACCTGGTGACTCACTGAATTCCTCCTTCACCGGGGTCTTCCCTAAATGTGTTAAGATGCGTCCTGGTGGTCTAGTGGAGGTACTGCAGTGTGATCTCCATTCAGATCACGCTGCAGTACCTATATAGTACAAGCTGTTCCATTCACAAATAGGATTTTTTTAAGTTTTGCTACTTAGCAAAGACTTAGAAAAAAAAATGGGGACAGAGATCAAAATTTGGTGATCACTCTGATACACCAATTTGATCTTTGCCAATGAATGAAAAAAATCACTTCCTGGAAATGATTTCCAGGAAGTGATTTTTCGTTCGGATTTCGAATTGGAAAACGGGCATTATGCTCACTTTGTGGTCAGTTGATTCCACTTTGCGTATCCATACATGGGCATACCGTTTGATTCAGGACATTTAGGAGATTGATATTGGTAACTTTTTTTACATTACTTGGATTTTGGCATGATTTCTACCTTTGATAGTGTTTTTTTTCAATTTTTAGAAAATCTGCTAAAACTGGAACTTCTCACGAAGAACTGCGCCCACACATGTATGGTACGAATGAACAAACTACAGAATTTCGTAGATGTGTGTTGATCGAGAAATATATAGTTTGTGGGGGTTGTTTTGTGGGGACAAATTGCAGACTATTCAAATTCAGATTTGGCTGAATATTTTGCTGTTTCGAGCCATTGTCATGTTTCACTTTGTGTCTTTTGGCTTCCACGTCCGCGTGTGTAACCACACATATGGCATACCGTTTGATTCAGGACATTTGGGAGATTGATATTTAGTACTTTTTTTTTTTATCATTCCGTCAGGTTTTTAGCATGATTTCTACCTTTTTGAAGTTGTTTTTTGTTAATTTTTTCAGACAAATGCGAATTTCTACAAAGAATTGCGCCCACACTATTGATGGTATGAATGAACAAAACTACAGCGTTACGTAGCTGAAGGTATGTAGATTCTGAGAATATTAGTTTTGCGGGGGTATTTCCAAGTTAGAGGGGTGTTCAGTTTGAAAAATCTGGGAAAATGCTGTTATTGGCTCACTGCGCCATTGTTTACTTTTTGACTAGTCGCTTCCATGTCAGCCGTGTGTGTAACCACACATATGGCATTACCGTTTGATTCAGGACATTTAGGGAGATTGATATTTGGTAAGTTTTTTTTACATTACATGGGGTTTTGGTGTGATTTGTAACTTTGAAATGTATTTTTCTCTATTTTTCAGAAAATTGTTGAAATGCGAAATTCTACGCAGAAACTGCACCCACACCATTGACTGGTATGATGACAAAGTACAGCTTATGTATCTGAAGGTTTGTAGATTTTCAGAAATATATAGTTTGTGGGGGTATTTCTTAGTTGGGGGGTGTTTTTTGTGGTAAAAAACTGCAGACAGTTCAAATTCAGAGTTGGCTTAAATTGTCATGTTTCCGAGCCATCATGCATTGTCTCACTCTTCGGGCTTTTGCTTTCATGTCCGAGTGTGGTAACCACACATATGGCATACCGTTTGATTCAGGACATTTGGGAGAGATTGATATTTAGAAACTTTTTTTTACATTCCATGAGGTTTTGGCATTTTCTACTTTTGAAGTTGTTTTTTGTTTCATTTTTCAGACAAATGCAAACTTCTATGAAGAACTGCGGCCCCACACCATTGATGGTATGAATGAACAAACTACAGCGTTACAATAGCTGAAGGTGTGATTTCAGGAATATATAGTTTTTGTGGGGGTTATTTCTAAGTTACGGGGTGTTGGTTTGTGGAAAAACTGCAGGACTGCAAATACAAACTGGCTAATTTTTTTTTTGCTGCTATACTGAATTTGGCACTGTCATGCTCTGGGTTAGTTGGTACCATTCTCTGGGTACACCCATGAATGTGGCATACCGTTTTATTCGGGAAGGGTTAGGCTTTCATATTTGAGATGCGTTTGAACCTGTTTCTCCACAGTTTTTAGCTGAAATTCGCATTGATTTTCTCGATTCTCGATTTAACAGTTGAGGAAAAAAAGGAAATTGAGAAAATAACTTACAATTGGACGAAGAGCTGCGTCCGGGTATCTGCATTTTGATCGAAACTTACCTCACTCGTAAAATCTGGCGGTGTGTAGTTTCAAAAATATCTCACTTGTGGGGATATTTTAGTTAATTTGGTAGATATCTATGTTAACCGTCAGTAGTGGTTATACATTTTAATTTGGTGTAATATTCTGAAGGTGCAGTTTTAGTTTGGGGGGGTCTCCTGTACAGGAAAAGTCGGGTACCTACATATATCTGGTATCGTGGTACTCGGGAGTAGCAGAGCTTTTAGAAACAGTAAAGATTTTGTTTGGCGTACTTAAGATAACTATAAGTAAAAATGGGAAAAATCCTGAAAATTTGCAAATTTTTCATTTTTTTTACATATTTACCCATAATTCCAGTAAAATTTCTAGAAAATTACAAAAACTCTGTTACAGTTAAATTACAGTTTGTGCTGAAAAAAACAATGATAATATTCCTGATTTACTGTAAGGTTCCTACTGTAAAATTAGTCTAAAGCGATTAAGGGCAAAATCCTGAAAATTCTTCTGGCAGTTAACGCAAAAAAAAATTGAAATTTTCTGGCAGGAAAGGGTTATGGCTCTAAACACGTGTACCCTGTGGTAAGGCACAGAAAAAAGGATTTATGGAGAAGTCACATGACCCCCTTGGTGAGTTTTTGATAGGATATCCAAGCAATTGGATACAGCTAATAATCTGCTGCTTTATCTTCTTAGACATTTGTCTTAGACATCTGTATAAAACTCCACTGGAAATGCTACCTAAGGCTAAATATGCACAGAAGGCAGACGCATTTGCACAAGCACAGCGTCATCAACCACCACAATGTGGGAGGGATTGGAGGAGGAGCATGATGAAGGATGTGGGGGGTTATGGCGCGGGTGCGGGGTGTGCGTCATGGGGTTTGCTAGTTTTATTCTGATCTACTGTAATGTATGGTGCTAGTGCATGTATTTCATTAGGGATTTTTAGATTCTTAGATTTTGTGTGTCTTATACATTATTTTATTAGGTTAACACTTTTATGTAACTCTTTCTTTCCCGCCATTTTAAAAACTATTTTAATCTAATATTACTACTAGCAGGTTTATTAATTGATTTAAGATTTTTGCCCATAAAATCATGATAAACATAGTAACTGTGCAGATTATTATTGTTGTGTGACCCATAGGTGTCTGGAACGGCGATGAGCTCCAAAAGGCGGATGTTCATCTGATTTCTCAGGAAATATGTATTGCACTTTATCGCAATCAAATCTCACCCAGAATGCTTCTGTGTGGATATAGTGATGGACATAAAGACGCTGGAGGTAATTATCTCAAAACTGTATATTTTAATGTATTGTGGTTTGTAACCATTACGATTTGGTGTGATACTGTTAGGTTTGTGTCCAATATAAAAATAAAACCTAAGAATAAGTTACTGATTGAGCTGGTACTATTAAAACTGATTTACGTGATGTTTGATAGAAGTTCAAGGAAACAGGTTTTGATTTCCCATAATGCACCGGGCATACATTCAGCAGCCATAGACAGCCAGGAGGTCTCCAAAGGTGTTCTTACAATATTTAAAGGGCATGCCCACCCCAACTTTAAAGGGTAACACTCAACATATTTTTTTCTGTAGTGTAGGGCACCCAAACTGCCAAGTTTAAAGTTAAAAGAAAAAAAACAAACACAATCAAATTACCAGCTTCGTTCCACTCAGCTACTGTGCCTCTATTGTTACTCCTCTTCCGGAGAAAAGCAAAAGGGGCCGGCCGGCAGCCACGCTGTGATTGGCTGAGAGTCATCCAATCCACAACGTGCCTGCTGGCTATGAAGGGAGCCAAGGGAACAAAGGTGGTCTATTTCTGCGCTTTTTTTAATCTTCTTACACACGGCAGTTAAGGTTGGGGGATGCCAACACTACAGAAAATTCTTCTTACACTACACAGAAAAGAACAGGAGCAGAGGATCAAGGTGGGGAGGGGGTTGGGCTCACAGGAGGATGTCAATGCACACCACACTATTTTATATATATATATGTTAAATATAAATAAAAAAAAAAATTATATATATATATAATACTCATGAGGTTAGGACTGAGCTGGGATACTGCCTTGAAGTGGCGCATCAGGTCTACGCAAGTTTGTACAAACTATGTAACTAAACGGATCCTTTTTAACTTTAGTGCAGGTAATCACCCTTCGTTGCTTGCATACTTCGTTCGTGATATCTAATTAATTTGCTTATATGTATCGTTAGTGCTGGAGATCTGTGTAATATATATATATATATATATATATATACTGAATTCCAATCGGCTACAATTTATATATAAATATTATAATATACAATATATATATATACATTCTTAACCTTTATTTATGTAAATTTAATGTATCTGTAATATGGCCTGCTCCCCGTTTTACTCGTATTTGATCATGTACAGCGCTGCGTAACCAAGTGGCGCTATAATAATAATATAAATACACACAGGAAGTAGCAGGCAGCGGATGACACTACTCCTCACTCTCTGGCCTTTGAATAGGTCACTGCAGGAGCAGAAGAGTAAGTTAAGGAGTTTTTTTACAACCAACACAGTGGAGCCAGCACTGGGGTAAATTTTAGTTTTGGATGTGGACATGCCCTTTAAAATCTATACTACCTTCTATAGATTGTTACATAGATTGTACTTTTTTAGATGTTATTTAGCTGCATTTGAATGTTTTAAAAATATATCCAGTATGCCCTGTGATTGACAGCAGCAAACTAATGAGTGCTAGAGATCTGTATCAACATTAACCCTGCAGCTGCCTGAGGTGATTTCTGAGACTGGGTTTTATTACATTACTTAACTGTACCTACTACACTGTGATGTTAGTGAGCAGGAATAGGAACATTAGGAAATCCTGGAGGTGTTTCTAATAGCTGATTGTCAACATTATATTATATACACACGGAGTGATGGTTCGTATATTCTTTATACAGAACAACATTCAATGTGCCCATACTGGTCTAATGTTATCGTTCCCCTCTACCTGTAGTAAGGGAGCCAGTAATGGAAATTTTCATCTTGCCCGATAGGTCCCGATACCGACAATTTCAGTAAATGTCATATCCTCGTCAGTGTCACAGCTCTGACTATGAAAGACACTAGTGATCAATGTAGCAAATGTGGAATTTCTCAGTAAAAGAGAACGTTAGGTTGGGTATATCAATATTTTGTCCCATGTGTTTTGCCGCTATTGATCACCCGGGACGAAAGCACAGTCGGTCACAGGAAATGGACCACACATTTGTTGTGATGGGCCTGTTCATATTCGATTAGGCCACTACAAAAAATCAACGACTGGCCGATACAAAGAAATACCGGTCAGTTGGCCGGAAAATCTGTTCGTATGTACCCAGCCTTAATGAATATACTTATAATAATTTAAAGGGATATCTGTATTGGCTAACTGATGATAATCATGGCAAGAGGGAAATTTTCGGGCATTTCTGATCGCGAGGCCGACAGGAGTGTGTTGGGAAAGCCGCTACACACACTAACGATAAATAAATAATACCGACAATAGTGTTGTGTGTGTACCCAACTAATGGCATCCCACCAGTGTGGACGTAATTATAAGGAATTTCTGGGACTTGCAGAGAGATATGAAAGTACAATGATTTTGCTGTTGAGGGGTGGCAAATGGTATAGATTAGACCAGCCCTTTAATGAAATTGTACTTCCCCCCCCACACGTATGGGATTTACCCATTACCGTCAGGTGTAGGGTCTGTTCCTGACTGCAAATAGGGATTCAGTCGGGTCTGTTTGTGCCAACAGATACCAATGTGATCTGTCGGCACACGTGCTGTGGAAATCGCATGTGTATGGCGACCGTTTAGTACTCACCAAATTTACTGACCATCCCTCTGACAAGGAGGACAATAAAAGACGCACTCTGTGAGAGCATTTTAGGTTTCTCACAATGGTACTATTGATAGGAGGAACTCTCTAGTGGTTCATGTTCGCACGAATACTTGTGCCTGACCATGAAATGTGCACGTATTGTATGTGTACCATGGCAGTTTACATGTGTCTCCCAGGGAGGAGATAATCCGCATTAATGTTGCCATTTCTCCTTGTGGTGTTTTTACATTTCAGAAGATAGCAACATATCTACTGCAGTAGTTTGAGAGCAAATGGTATTGATGCAAATTCCATTCTGTTTTCCTTTACGGGCGACTCTGGAAGCCTAAGAAAAAAAAAACCTTGGTTTGCAAAGATTCCGTGGACGTTGGTTCAAGTTGGTGTGGTGAGCTGGGTGCAGGTTGTGGCATCCCTAAGTACTATGGGGTGTATAGCCGAGATTACACGGCTTGTTAAATGGATCCAAAACTGTAACTTCATAAAATAATCGCTTTACTATGTACTAAAGCTAAAATAAATTAGATATTGGATCTAAACAACACAACAAGTTACATTGTAATATTGTATACCAGTTAGGTATGAAAAACTAGGCCTAAAATTAGGAATCTTTATCTGATTCTTCATATTTTAGTTAATTAAAGGCACAATGAAAAGCATTTAGATATAAATATGATAATCTTTAATTACGATTTTGCCTGTAATTATTCGAGGATAGGGATATACAGATATTGTGCGGTGGGCAACGTAAACATGTAAGGTTATCACAATGCAATGCCACATTGCAATCCGACAAAATTAGTGAGCATCACACAAGGACCAATGGCTGATAGGCATTTTATTTTTGACCATTTGGGATTGGATTGCAAAACAGCTGGATGATATTAGGACAGGGTTTTCCCATATATAAACCTTTGGTATACCATTGATATTACAACTATTCACTACAGTGAACAACACAATAATCACTGGGGATTATGCTCATATACAAGGTAGTCTTATAAGCCATAACAGCCAGACAATAGAGCTTATTTTGATTGTTATTGGTCAGGAAAATCAAATGCTTTTGTGAATAGATCCAAAACATTTCTGCAATGTATACACCAAAGTGAGAAGACATTACTTACAATGGCAAATAACATCTTGAAACCTTGAAGGCTATACTTTTAAAACAAAAGATTGAATATCATAAGCAAAAGAGATGATCAATGTTGATATCATGTATCTGAACATTAGATGGACTATGATCAAACCTAAAGACTTATATACCAATACTCATTGGAATCCTATGGATATTTGATGATCAATTTTCTGGAATTCCGAAAATCCACACACAAGTCAACAAATACCTTCCTTCAACAATGTAATGTATTGAATGTTCTATTATCTTCAGGCTTTAACGGTTACATTATTATATATTGGACATATTCTGTGTATCAACAGGACGTTCACTAGTTATCCAACTGGATCTCTCAATTCAAATTCTGAATTGAGGAAGTCAGTCAAATGATTAGCAAACGTCTTCAAGAACTAAGGATGGTATTTTTAAAACTTTGTTATTGTAAAGTAAATATTGTATAATACATAAGTGTGATATTTTATAAGGGGAGCTGCAGTGGTATATATCCTTATAAAATCACTCAGCTATGTGCATTAAGTACTCATTTCTTAATTTTCTATACCACTACTCCGCCCATTCCAGTGTTCATGCTGGAATTGCTTGTTTAACTTCACTAACAAACCTGCTTCCTGTCACTTCATAACCAATGTCTCTCCTCTCCCTCCACAAGATTGTTTAACCTCATTGAGATGCTGGGGCTGGATGTCCTTTCTACTGGTTTAAGTTACAGAGGTCAGCTTTGGGGGATTTAAGGTGAAATAGGGACAAGGCTAGAATTAAAATGTGATGGGTGAAGGAATCCAATACTTATTATTATAAGAATAATGCGCCCCTACACATTATAATATAAGGACATTACGCCACTCTGAGTTCCCTGTCCTAGGCTTGTGCTTCTATATGGTCAGGGAACTCCTCGGGGCGTAATATCCTATATTACACTGTAAGGGGCGCATTATCCTTATTTTATACACAGCAGCCTTTTTTTTATTATTTTACATGGCGGTTGTTACCTTACACGGCAGTTAAAATTTACCAGGCGGGTGTTATTTGCACCATTATTTTGTGTTGCTGGTTCTTTTTATATGGCATTTTTATTTAAAGAAACCACAGCAATACATATGTCATATTATAAGGCACAAAGTACATAACTTTTCAACCCCATGTAAAATAACAAAGATGTGTAAAATACAAGTGTAAAAATAATAACCACCATATAAAATAAAGATGATATTATTTTACGATAAGGTTTTAGAACTACCGCCCCTAAACTTCAGGTCCAGTTGATCTAACGAATACCACAAATATACTGTGACCTGAATGAATGAGAACCTTCACAAGCATATATATATATTGACTTATCAACTCAATGTGCTATGATAAAGAGATTTAATTTATGTATGATTCTGTATGGTTGATTAAAAAAAACAAATCTACTACAATGAACAATTTTTTTTTTATTTAAAATGTTGATCACCAGTAAATATCAAAACAAGAACAACCCTTTTTAATGAATAACAGGAAACTGGGATGACAGAGAAATATCACTAAATGGATAAAGAAGAGTAAAGACAAGAGTTCAGGGAATTTATATAGAATATTTTGAATGGGTGTGTAAGGGACTCTCACAAATTTATTCTCTACGGGTTTGTCTCTATCTATCTCCGTCCTCCTGAGGACTATTGACTCTGATCAAAACAACTCAAGATTCTTTCAAGCATGCACTTTTGTTGAGAAAGAACAAAGAAGGTAACTGCAGCTCAGAATTGCCTCGGTTTTGTAAAATTGCCAGGCATGTTTACAGAACTGTGATAGGGCTCATGATTGTGGATTGGTTTTATTTTTCCTATTTAGCAATGATTTTTGCAACAAATGTCCTAAACGAAACACTACACAACCTTGTCTGCGCAATCCAAAACTGGGGGCCCGTGTCCATGCCATAGAGAATTGGAATAGCATTCTGCATACAGAAAGTATTCTGCTTTTAAATAAGACTCACTAGATGGTATCTTCATCCTCTCACATTGTAAAGCTAGAACATTCACATGGGTCCATTTGTGTTTGACAAGTTGTACATTGTTATGCAACTTGTTAGATAACTGAAACCGTAACATATGTTTGATAAAAAAAAAAAAAAAAATATGATCACACCGAACACCGTTCACCAAGGAATCGATTTTCACATCTTTATTATCTGAGATTCCTGATAAGGAGATTTTCTTAAATACAAGCGATTTTCTATAAATGTGATTTTTTTATCATGTGTATTCGTAACATGACTTGTTGAATATTGTCAAACAAAAATGTAATCAAAATTTCTCAAAAACCTGCCAGCATATTGTATAATTGAACTTTTCCAAGCGACCCAATCAAAAGTTTTAAATAGATGTCTACAATCGATATGATCATTTTGGCCAATTCAAATGCAAAAAAAGGAATGGATTCTAAAAAGCAATTGCTATTAAGAATCAAATTAACTTATCAAAATCCAATCAAGAAAAAATCATTCATATTGGCTACCGTTACTGGGGGGTTGGTTTTTGCATTTTATTTTACAGTAGGTATGCTTGCTCAACCACACATGGGAGATCAAGTCCATAAAACGGGAGTAAAAAAAAGTTTTATAATTTAAGATTTAGTTCCACTACAAGGGCCAAGTGAATAATATTTTACAGTTTCAATATCTAGATGTGGTCGGCTATTTGCAGTGCAATTGATATGTTAAATAATTTGCAATACTATCACATTCTGTTATAACTTCCATTTATGCAAAACAAAGTATAATTGAAGCCCCAACATCTAGAATATAATATTGAAAATAGAAAAAAGCCCAGGGGGCATAAAAAGGCTTAATTTATAAAACAATACGTTATATTCTTTACGTATTAAAATGATGTCACAAAGGCATCAGAAGCAGTAACACTTAGGCAGCCCCGCTCCTACCTATTCTTCTTTGGAGTCCAGTTGTTACCCAAGGTGAGAGACCTAAAGCGGTAGGGTTCCTCCATTCGGTAAGCTGTATATCAGAAGTAGCTTTTAAATTTTCTTGGGCAATCTTATAAATGGCCAATAGAGCGAGTAAAATTACCGCCCGCACATCGCCCACGGAAAATACCGCTAGTCGCCATATTTATAATGGCCGATCTACTCTTAACGGAGATACTGCACTTGGAGCAATGCGCGCTAAGTACAATACCGCCGAGAATCCGAACGGAGCAGCTGGGGTATGGGAGGGGCTGGCTGGGAAGGAGTCACGGCGTGGTCCATCCCCTCCGCCCTCACCCCCCAGCAGAAGATGCTCGCACCACCCGTCACAACCCTTCAGCAGCCCCTCCCGACCCTGTACTCTCGCGAGGAGGGGATAGGGAGGGGACCCGCTGTAAGGGGCGGAGGGACCCTCCAGATGGGGGCTGAAAAGTGCCTTTTGGGACTTAGGGGGTCCGTGCGAGTCAAACCGGGTACCCCCCCTTTCCAGCCCTATCATGGCGTTTGGCAGCACTCGAAAGTGCCTTGTGCTCTCTGACAAGAACTCTTTGGGGCTTAGGGCCCCTGCAGTCCAACCATGACCCCCCTTTCCCTTCAGGCTCTTGCGGCCCTGAGAGTAAGGTGCCTTTGGGGGCTTAAGGGGTCCCGCAGAGTCGAACCGGACCCCCCTCCCGGCCCTTGGGCACTGAGAGAAAGTGAATTGTGTCGGGGGGGGGGGTCCGCCGCGCTCGGACTGACCCCCCAGCGAGCGGCTCTTAAAAGAGTCTTGTTTTTCTCATCCGGTTACACCAGCTCCGCCGAGGCCACCGATGCCGATGCGAAGTCCCCATGTGGCCATTCCAGGTACCTCCGGTGCCGGTGGCACTCGACGAGGCCGATGTTTCCCGGTGTCTTGATCTGACGCGGTCATGAGGTCGACTAAGCCAGCAGATCCACTGCGGTCCAACAGTGAGCCTGCTAGCACTGCGGCTCAGCGGAAGCCGATGTTGCTAGCATGCTCTCTTCGTTCTTCTATCAATCTACTGCGATGGCTTATGAGCTCCGCAAGGTGTTGCACCTCTTTATCTAGGTTTTTCAGAAAACTCTTGTTTATTCCGTTTTGATCAAATTTTCTGTCAATTCTTGTTCATGGTTTTACCATAACCAATCGATATCAGAAATTTCTCGATATCTGATTGGGTAAGTAAACCCAAGCATGGAAACATTGACCAATTAGAAATGTTTAGCTAGCCCGAAAACTTCGCATCGGGAATCAAGACGCCCTCCGGTACACCTCGGCCCTCAGCTCCAGGCCACCGGCACCGGAGTCCCACCCCCTCCCGGCAGCCGCAGGGGTGGCTAACTTATTCCCAGTGACCAGTCCGGCCCCCTCGCGGATCGATGGTGTCCACCGGATGAAGAAAGAAGAGACGTCTTCGCCAAGGGCTTCTTTTAATAGCCCCCCTCGCTGGGGGTCCCAAGAGAGATCATTGCTGCGGTGTTCGAGGGTCCAAAGGACCCTTAAGCCCACTCTCAGGGCCGCAGGGAAATTCTTAGGCTGCTAGGGGGGGAAGGGGGGTCCCGATTCGAGCTTGGGGACCCCCTTGACCCCAAAAGGCAACTTTCGTCAGTGCCAACCAACCGGGAGGGTTCCTCGCCCCTTCCCGGTCGGGGGTCCCTCCCTTACCCTACCCAACGGTACTATATGTTGGGAGGGCTGCTGGGAAGGGGTCATGGCGTGTTGGTCGTCACTCCGCCGGGGGGGCGGGGTAAGCCAGACCCCCGTGGGCATACCACAGCAGCGCCCACATCTGATGATGCAACCACCCCCAGTATTGCTGTTACCAGCATCCCCATCCCCAGACCCGTAATCTCGGCCATTTTACGCCACCTTCAAGTGTGTGACTGAAACGGCGCGAGATTAAACGCTGCGCATCAGTTACCGACCCACTTATAAATGAGGTTAACGAAGGCGTTAATTTTCGCCAGGCCGGGGTTGTCGCGCATTATAAATTTTGGAAAATGTGCGGGAAAATCAGCCGCAAAAAGTGAACAATCGTATTATAAATTTTTTCACATTGGTGCCCTTTGTGTGCAGCCTCCGACAGCAACACTCTCCTCTCTACAGTCCCCAGAGTGTCTTCCAATTGGTGGTCGCCCGGTCAAATGGTGCATTGTCGAGTGGGCCACACAAAGAAACAGATTAACTTCTTCTGATTATACAGCTTTGATTGTTGTATTAGTGTAAAAAATTGATTTGTGTTCACATTAAATGACACTGTACTATCTGTGCACACAGATAATAAACAGAAAATGGTGAAACATTATCTGGATTTCCACACTGAACCACTTGTGAAAACTGGCTGGAGCTATTACATAGTCGTAAGAAATTCCTCAAATGTGGTGGTACTGGAACTAGACTTCCTTAATTTACTTTTTGGACCGGTCGACAATTGGACATTCGAATGTGGATTGTGGAGGTATGGGTTAGGTGTGGTCCCTCCCCCCATGTGCCTAATTATATAATTGCTTAATCCAATGCAATATCATTATTTCATATACATATATACATAACATATCTATAAATTGCTCCCCCACTGATTGACCTGTTTGGCCAACCCCATCTCCTCTGGAAATATCGGAGCTCAACGTGGGAACTCCAAGCGGTTTCTTCTGATCTTGATCATAAGCTGATCTTAAGAACATCTGGTCATGTATGTCTAGCTTAAAATGTTTTTTTCTATACCATCTTCGTGACTGGGTAGTTGGAGCATAGCCCTAAAATGTTACTTTTGCAAATTCAAGAGCCAACTGAAAAAAAAATGGAGAATAGAACTACTCTGTAATGTAATTAACTCAAAGGAAAACCAATATGGCTTATTTTAATGAGAAGGGTGTAAAACACTTTGCCTGTGCTGTTAATCTGCACAACCAGTCGATGTTATTAATGTTTTCTATGCATAGACCAATATAAGGAATCATTGATTGGTTGTACCAAATTAACTTCCCATGCACATTTTCGTTTGTTCGCGCCCTTTTATTAAATTGGCTTGCTGTCCTCTTGTTTACAGCTGTGTATGTTACGATGAGAAAGGGGATCATGAGCTCCCTGGCGGTGACAGTCCATTAGAATTTTGGTAGGTTTTACTTTGTCATCTGGCTAAGACAATGCGGTAAATATGCTACTATATGAAATCCTGTAAATACTCACAACTTGCTCCAGGCAGCTCGATCTGCTTCACAGGATTTCACCTGATTTTGAGCCTCTGGCATACCACAACAGATAAACTCAGCTGCCCCTTCACGGCTGTAACTATATAATACCCCACAGTCACCAGCTGCAGAGAAAAGACCACCACTTTCAATATATATTTTGTAGGCCCACTATATATAATATATATATAATATATATAATATTAGATATAATATCTATACGGTAATATAAATCGCATCACTTTGCACTCATTTTGCTATGATGCTAGCTTGTTCACAGTTACATATTCTAAATCAAATGGGGGAAGATTTACAGAGAGCAGCAATTGTTTTCCCGGACGGCTGCAAACAATGATGGATTATGCAGTTATGCCACTAAAAAATCTGATTTTTGGTGTAAAGTTTCATGATTTTAATAATGTCTCTATGTACATACACCCAGCGTAATTCTCTTATAATTGTCACAATGAACATTCGTGCATTGGTGTTGATTTTAGGAAGAATTCAAGATACATTTTGGGATTAGTCCTGCCAGTAACAGCAGACAAAAACGCTTGTAAAGTCCATTCATCCAGGTCATGGTATATTGTTGTATTCAATTAGAGCACTGTACTTTAGAAGTTTAGTTCTTGAAGAAACGTTTCGCTAGTCGCCGACTGGCTTTGATAATTGAATACAACAGATAATAGCAACAAAACCTTTTTTACCTGGCCGACTGCAGTTAAAAACTCTCCTGACACAAGCGGGCCACTTGACAAAATATGACATTTTATTTATACTGTTAATAGCAGGAATGGGCATCGCTGGATCTGTTGTGATTTTTAAAATATAACGCAGGCGAATTACCCTTTTTGGTCCATTTTTGTCAAAATTGCACTTAATAAAAGTCTATGGAAGCCCATAATCAACAGACACAGGCACATGACAGCAATTTTTTGTTTATTTACACCCTAATCCCAAGGGAATTGGCAAACTCTTGTAAAGGCGGTTCAAGCGGAAGGCAAACGTGGCACAAAAACGCCTTTTCATTCACTTTTGTGGGGTGGGGCCTCGGCCTCATGTTGCCTGCAGATTAAAAGTTGGGGCAAAATGTGGCCCACTTATTAAATAAGCCGATTTGCACTCTAATAGGCCCTGCAATTGTTTCTCGTTTCAAACTCCATGAAATTATCAATGATTATTCACATCCCTTCTGAGAGGGCATGTTCATCACCCTAAAACTAAATTTAACCCATACTGGCCATACTCTGTTTGTGTTAAAAATCCTTACCTTCTTCTCTGCTCCAAATGGTTCTCCCTGCAGTTCTCTCCAAAGCCAGGAAACTGAAGAGTAGGAGCTGTCGTCCTCTTCCTCTGTGCAAAGGTTCCACCTCCCTCCTTTTCCTCTGAGAGGACGTAGTCATGTGCAGGAGAGCCTTTCCTCCCCCCCCCCCCTCCCCTGGAGCCCTCTTGCTACTGGGTGCCCTACCTCTAAAAACCTCTCAGGATATGGGTAGGACACTCTTTCCCATCCCCAATGGCTATATCTGTTTGTCCTCCGACCTTCTTTCCCCTGATGTCCTGTATTGTGTCGGCAGCCACGTCTCGGATTGGGGGCGCCTCTCAGCCAATCAGACGGGGCGGCTGTCCTGGTCCGGACCCTGCTTGCAGTTCCCGCAAGAAGAGACTTAGTCAGGCACCCGGCATGATTGAACGGATTGCAAGTAGAATTCTGAAGCTTTTATAAACTTATGGACTTAGCGGTTGGGGGTGGGATAGAGTGAGCCTTCCACAAGTTAAAAAATTATTTTGCAGGTTACATGCCTTTAATGTAAAAAGTTAGATCAACCCTAAATACATACAGACAATTCCATAGGCCTCAATTCTATCTATATATTTGATTGTCATACATCATCGGTAGTAACAGGTACACTACAGAGTAATGGCAAACACATGCCAGGCTGCTAAAACGAGATCTATCATGTGATAATAAAGAAAATAAAACGAAACTCCTTTTAGAATCCTTTGTGGTGTTTTTCTGGTGTGCGCCACAACAACTGCGTGTACTTGTTTCTCAATTTGGCCATAGCTTGGGGCAGGCTGCACCTGGGGCCACCCATTGAAGCAGGTGAGTGCATCTGTTTTAGAATGACTATAATACTGGGGCGCTGCTGGAAAGTGCTAGAAGAATACTCATTATGTACATCTGACAATGAGATAATAGGTATCATTATAAAAACGATCCTTATTGTTTCAGCAAATTGATAGTGGTTTAAATATCAAATGTACATATACATCCTCCACGTAACCTGTCCCAAATCCCCGTTTGTTAGTTTAGCTTAAGGGACAATTTACCTGCTCAAATTTCCAGCTAGCAGACATGCGTAGAACATCTTCTTGGCCCAGTTCGTGGGCGGCCTCTTGACATTGCGGACGGCGTATAACACATGTTTCTGTGGACTGAGAAAATAAAGAAACGGTGTTTTTTAATCCAGGAGATTTCAGACGTTATAAAGAAATAACCACAATTGTGTGTAGCCCCCCTATTAAGGGATGTTTCATGTGCACCAGCTTGAAGCCTAGTAAGAACTGGCTTATGTAAGAAGATACAACTACCATATCAATGAACATGTTCTGGTCAATAAGATGTAAAGAGCTTTTGTCTTAAGAAATCATGTTTCAATTAATTAGAAAAATAGAGCTAAGGCACTAAGTGCTCCACTCCGTATCTCCAAAATTCTAAGGGCAACTATAGTTCTCCACTCCGTATCTATCTTCCCAAATTCTAAAGTGCAACTCTAGTGCTCCAATCCTATTTTTCCAAATTCTAAAGGGCAACTATAGTGCTCCAATCCGTATCTTCCAAATTCTAAGGGCAACTATATCTCAATCCGTATCTTCCAAATTCTAAAGGGCAACTTAGTGGCTCCAATCCCGTTTACCATTTTCCTTAACTTTTACCAAGCAGTCCAAGAAAGCCAGTTTGTTGTTTTGTACCTCTTCCCTTGGAATTTAATGTTTTGGTCCATCGCATAATGTGTTCTGTGAAAGCTTGTACTTCCGTCTGTGGATTTTAACCCAGGTGTCATCAACATTACTACAACAGCTTCAAAAGGATAAAGCCATTGGCCGAGCAATGTATCATCGCCTCTACCCTGGTGAGGCAATCCATGCATAATGGACTCCCAAAGATACATAAGGAAGGGGCCCCACTAAGACCTATAGTCAGCAGCATCAACTCTGAACACAAGGTGGCAAAATTCTAGCTAACATTTAGGACCTTGTGGGAAGTTCTAAGCATCACATCCAGAACTCTCAGGATTCACCAACAAGATTGAAGATATATACTCGGTGTAGAAGAAACTATGGTGTCGTATGATGTGACATCTCTCTTCACTTGTATACCCACCAAGGAGGCTGTTGACATGGTGAGAAAACGGCTGGGCCAAGACAGCACTCTTACCAGCAGACTGATCTCAACCCAGAGCAGGTGTGTTCCTTGTTGGACTGTGCCTGAATACCACCTATTTCAAATACAGGGATAAGCAAAAACATGGATGTGCTATGGGATCTCCAGTTTCACCTATTGGGCCAACCTTACATGGAGGAGGTAGAAACACAGGCGCTTAATACCTTTAAGGGCATAGCACCCAGCCACTGGTTCAGATATGTTGATGACACCTGGGTTAAAATCCACCAGAAGGAAGTACAAGCTTTCACAGAACACATTAATGCGGTGGACCAAAACATTAATTCACAAGGGAAGAGGTACAAAACAACAAACTGGCTTTCTTGGACTGCTTGGTAGAAGTTAAGGAAAATGGTAAACTGGAAGTAGAGGTTACAGAAACCAACACACACAGATCAGTATTTGTGTTTGACTCCCACCACCCTTTAGATCACAAGCTGGGTGTCATCAGAACCCTGCACACCAGAGCCGAGAACATCCCCACTAGCACAGAGGCGAAGGCTAAGAAATGAAACATCTCAGAGGAGCCCTTAAAACTGTGGATATCCGACTGGGCCTTTGTCAAAAGAAGTAGAAGGAAGAAAAGAACACAAATACCAACAGTGAAGGGGAAAAGCAAGACAGGAGGAAGAACATGGTCATCCCATATGTAGCAGGGGTCTCCGAGAAATTAAGAAGAATTTTCAAAAAAACATCGTATCCCTGTCTGCTTTTAAAAACGAACAACACAACTGAGGCAGCAATTGTAAATCCAAAGACCCAATACCAAAAACACAAGAAAAGCGACATCATATATGCAGTGCAGTGCAGTGAAGAATGCTCTGATTTGTATGTGGGGGAGACCAAACAGCAACTGCATCAACGTATGGCCCAGCACAGAGAGCCAATTCCTCGGGTCAGGACTCAGCCGTGTATCTGCATCTTAAGGATAAAGGACATACCTTTGAAGTTGTATGTTAACATAACTGGCGAAGGAACGTGACTGGTTCAAGAGAGGTGTTAAGGAGGCCATTATGTGAAATAAAGAAACCAAGCCTAAATAGAGGTGGGGGGGTTCGACACCAACTGTCTGCCATGTACAATGCTGTTTTAACACCTTACTCTGGGCTTTCTAGAACACTCTTCCGGAGGTGTTAAGGGTGTGATTAGATAGTGGCTAAGAGGTGTTATAGGAAAGCCCAGAGTAAGGTGTTAAAACAGCATTGTACATGGCAGACAGTTGGTGTCGAACCCCCCCACCTCTATTTAGGCTTGGTTTCTTTATTTTCACATAAATGGCCTCCTTAACACCTCTCTTGAACCAGTCACGTTCCTTCGCCAGTATGTTAACATTACAAACTTCAAAGGTATGTCCTTTATCCTTAAGATGCAGATACACGGCTGAGTCCTGACCCGAGGAATTGGCTCTTCTGTGCTGGGCCATACGTTGATGCAGTTGCTGTTTGGTCTCCCCCACATACAAATCAGAGCATTCTTCACTGCACTGCACTGCATATATGATGTCGCTTTTCTTGTGTTTTGGTATTGGGTCTTTTGGATTTACAATTGCTGCCTCAGTGTGTTGTTCGGTTTAAAGCAGACAGGGATACGATGTTTTTTTGAAAATTCTTCTTAATTTCTCGGAGACCCCTGCTACATATGGGATGACCATGTTCTTCCTCCTGTCTTGCTTTTCCCCTTCACTGTTGGTATTTGTGTTCTTTTCTTTCCTTCTACTTCTTTTGACAAAGGCCCAGTCTGGATATCCACAAGTTTTAAGGGTTCCTCTGAGATGTTTCATTTCTTTAGCCTTCGCCTCTGTGCTAGTGGGGATGTTCTCGGCTCTGTGTTGCAGGGTTCTGATGACACCCAGCTTGTGATCTAAAGGGTGGTGGGAGTCAAACATCAAATACTGATCTGTGTGTGTTGGTTTTCTGTAAACCTCTACTTCCAGTTTACCATTTTCCTTAACTTCTACCAAGCAGTCCAAGAAAGCCAGTTTGTTGTTTTGTACCTCTTCCCTTGTGAATTTAATGTTTTTGGTCACCGCATTAATGTGTTCTGTGAAAGCTTGTATCTTCCTCTGGTGGATTTTAACCCAGGTGTCATCAACATATCTGAACCAGTGGCTGGGTGCTATGCCCTTAAAGGTATTAAGCGCCTGTGTTTCTACCTCCTCCATGTAAGGTTGGCCCAATAGGTGAAACTGGAGATCCCATAGCACATCCATGTTTTTGCTTATCCCTGTATTTGAAATAGGTGGTATTCAGGCACAAGTCCAACAAGGAACACACCTGCTCTGGGTTGAGATCAGTCTGCTGGTAAGAGTGCTGTCTTGGCCCAGCCGTTTTCTCACCATGTCAACGCCTCCTTGGTGGGTATACAAGTGAAGAGAGATGTCACATCATACGACACCATAGTTTCTTCTACACCGAGTACTATATCTTCAATCTTGTTGGTGAAATCCTGAGAGTTCTGGATGTGATGCTTAGAACTTCCCACCAAAGGTCCTAAGATGTTAGCTAGATATTTTGCCACCTTGTATGTTACAGAGTTGATGCTGCTGACTATAGGTCTTAGTGGGGCCCCTTCCTTATGTATCTTTGGGAGTCCATATATGCATGGATGTGCCTCACCAGGGTAGAGGCGATGATACATTGCTCGGCCAATGGCTTTATCCTTTTGAAGCTGTTGTAGTAATGTTGATGACACCTGGGTTAAAATCCACCAGACGGAAGTACAAGCTTTCACAGAACACATTAATGCGATGGACCAAAACATTAAATTCACAAGGGAAGAGGTACAAAACAACAAACTGGCTTTCTTGGACTGCTTGGTAGAAGTTAAGGAAAATGGTAAACTGGAAGTAGAGGTTTACAGAAAACCAACACACACAGATCAGTATTTGATGTTTGACTCCCACCACCCTTTAGATCACAAGCTGGGTGTCATCAGAACCCTGCAACACAGAGCCGAGAACATCCCACTAGCACAGAGGCGAAGGCTAAAGAAATGAAACATCTCAGAGGAACCCTTAAAACTTGTGGATTCCAGACTGGGCCTTTTCAAAAGAAGTAGAAGGAAAGAAAAGAACACAAATACCAACAGTGAAGGGGAAAAGCAAGACAGGAGGAAGAACATGGTATTCCCATATGTAGCAGGGGTCTCCGAGAAATTAAGAAGAATTTTCAAAAAAACATCGTATCCCTGTCTGCTTTAAACCGAACACACACTGAGGCAGCAATTGGTACATCCAAAGACCCAATACCAAAACACAAGAAAAGCGACATCATATATGCGGTGCAGTGCAGTGAAGAATGCTCTGATTTGTATGTGGGGGAGACCAAACAGCAACTGCATCAACGTATGGCCCAGCACAGAAGAGCCAATCCTCGGGTCAGGAACTCAGCCGTGTATCTGCATCTTAAGGATAAAGGACATACCTTGAAGATTGTAATGTTAACATACGGGCGAAGGAACTGACTGGTTCAAGAGAGGTGTTAAGGAGGCCATTTATGTGAAATAAAGAAACCAAGCCTAAATAGAGGTGGGGGGGTTCAACACCAACTGACTGCCATGTACAATGCTGTTTTAACACCTTACTCTGGGCGTTCCTATACCACCTCTTAGCCACTATCTAATCACCCCCTTAACACCTGGCTGTGATATGCTAATTGGGATTTCCAGGGTACATAATGCCACAGATTCTTGTACAAGTCATTCTGAATTGAGAAAGCCAGTCGGATGACTAGCGAAACGTCTTCAAGAACTACATTCCAAGTCCAGTTGATCTAATTGAATACACAGATATACTGGTAATCTTTATCTCCTTGAAGGACCGACCATATATTCTTAAAGCTATCCTTATATTATACAGTACAGTGCCGGTTTCTGTATACCTTTGTCTTTTCTCTTTATTTTTGGAGTCAGATGTTTATGTCTATCAACCATTTTAGCCCTTTTTATTGCTCACTGTATTCATCCACCAGGGTACCCCTATATACTTCTCCCTTACGGAGCAATTTCTTCTAATTCTTAACATTTATTGGGACTCCTTCTAACCACGAATGTCTATGAGCACTGCTGTAATCAATATATATGTGATATAATGCATGTTGCTTTTTGACCTATCCCTCACCCTGTCTCTATAACATGTGACTAGTTTTCCCAGTAGTGCATTGCTACCTGAATAAAGGAGTTGCTTTCTTCAGCTGCTGTTGTGTGAGTTCTTATGAAACTAAGTAAGGACTAAATTATATATGGCCACAGCCACAATATATTACAATATGTATTATTATCCACCTCCTTAAATTACAAACTTGTAATGAATTTATCTTTCCCTATTTCTATGTTAAGGTCCAAAAATGCTACCCTTTCCTTACTATGAGTTCAGCGAATCACTGGAGGAGTTAATATATACAAGAAATTCATGAAGAGTGTCAGGGGTTTCCCCCCCACATACCAACAAAACATCGTCAATATATCTTTTCCAGTTCCGACAATGTTCTGTATGGGTGTGTGTACCCCATAGGTAGCTCTCCTCCCAAAATCCCACAAATAAACTGGCATAGCTCAGGGCAAAAAAACTTTCCCATTGCAGTACAGGTCTGTTGGATGTAAAATTTGCCTCAAAAGTAAAGCAGTTAAATCGAAGAATAAAATCTATACATTCAATTAGAAACTATATAAGGGTGTCATGGAGAACCCTCTTTCTGCAGAAAATATTCAGAGGCTTTCTTACCCTCTCCTGTGAGGGGTCTCCTAGCAATACACATACTCACCCAGAAGGGAAGAAAACTTATCATTGAATATCTGGTTACAAACACATGTAATAAACTGGTAAAAAATATCCTTTGGGGTTTTGAGGGTGGACATACCTTGTAAGTTACAGAAGCTAAATGATGCTGCAGACCATTTATCCCAAAATGGATTCATTTTCTAGTTCAGTACACTGATCTTTTATGTAACAAGGGTGCTGCTACTACCCAAGATCAAGCCAGAAAGCACTCACATACAGAATAGATGAAATGAATGGCATCATTACTACTACTACAAGCTGTGCTAATGTTCCAAACATAATTATTTTGACTACCTCTAGAATGTGTGGACAACATACGCTTCAATCATATGCGGAGAGAATTGCCCCAGTCTCAGGAAGTATAACTTTGTCCTTTACCTGTCCAAGAACTCTAACTGGGCCAGGAGTGCAAGCCTCCTACAGCCTCTTCAACCTATCAGATCGTAAGTTACCAAAGCATAAACAAGTTGTTACTCTCTCTTTGCTCATATAGAAAATATGACCCCATAATTACCCCATAAATACTTACTAAATTCCAGTAATACCCTCACAACTCTTGCTTTGTTCTGTTTCATCGCTTTTACAAGCGAATTACTTTTTATATAAATATAAATGCTTACTTTACCCTTTTTCTGTTTTCTGTTCATCTTCACAGTTTCTGCTAATGAAAATCTTCCCCTTTATTTTCTAATTACATGTGGCTCTACCCACAGCATGTCCAGGAGAATTTTTATGCCTAAATAATGGTCTCTGTGTACCTCACTGTGATGGGGTTAAAGACTGTCCCAATAATAAGGATGAAGAAAACTGTGGTAAGAAAAAAAAAACTATCCTTCTCCTATCCCAGTAAATATTTGCACTGGCCACAAAAATACTTTAAACTCTTGGACCATCATTGTCTATGGTAAAATATTTTTCTACAAAGTAACATTAGTTTTTCTTTCTTTCTTTTTGCGGCGATACTGAAACAAATGCAAATAAATTGTACATATATTTATATGAAGTAATGTGTTTTAGCCTATGAATAAGGGCTTGCCATAACCCGAAATGCGGCAGGCGATCCAGGTAGTTCCTATGTTACCTCCGTTTGACTGTTTGAATAAAGAGGTTTTTTAATTAAGCTGATTCTACACTGCATCGTTTCCAGTGTGCACTACCCGTATTTCGTTTTTGTGAGAACAATATTTTTCTGCCAATTTATTTTGCAAAAAGATACAAACTTACGAATACAAATACTTTTAACTGGCACAGGAGACTTCAATGTGGGCCACATAGCCTAAACTACTGCAATCTAAACAGCATGAATAGTTTTCTAGAATTGTCAAAGTATTATCGTGTTTATTCATCAGTCCCAAATGACTGCAATGTGGCAATGTTTTACCAGTCCTCTGCCCTTTATCAATATTATGCCCACATATTATTTATTTTTACTTCTCCTTCTTAGTTTGCCCAGATCAATATCATTGCCCAGAAAATAACACTTGCATCTCTATGAAAAGTGTTTGTGATGGCAAGAAGGACTGTTTAAATGGCACAGATGAGGAACAGTGTAACCAAGGTATTTACTATATACTCATTATTGTGTTGTAATTGTTAATGAAGTTTAGTGGACTATAGTGAGGACTTAGTGAGAAGCTCCAGGTTTCTGTATTGTAGACACTTCTTTTTTTTATCTGTTTAGCAGTGATTTAAGACTCGCACGCACATACTTAAGCGTGTAAATGAGGCACAGTGTCACAATGGAAGCTCAGGGTATTGAAAGGAAAGTCTCTATAGGCAGTAACACAGAACACACTCTAGCAGGAACACACTCTATCGCTCCAGAGACAATATTGATGCCTGTAGAGACAGGTTGTTTGACAGAGAGGAGCAACATTAATTGATGCTCCCTTACAGATCACTAAACAATGTCAGTAAAAGCTTGAAGACAGTGCGGTGTGTCTGAAGACTCTATTAATGATGGTATAAATTTATTTTCTCCACCTCAGGCCAAAGACACCAATAGTCATAGATATCTGTTTCTTAAATCAATGTATTAACTGAGCTCTTATTAAGTTCTATCACCCTCTGTTAGTGAAGTTCCTATCAAGATTTCCCAGTCTGAATTGGTAATCTATCTGTGTATCTACTAATATTAAGTGACAATTATACAACCTTTCCACACCCTCCCTTTTTCATTCCATTTAGGCTGGGTACACATGGGGCTGTTTTTTGTTTCGACCGAGCGATCGATGCGCACCGGGACAAATGATAAAGGCCGCGGCCAACAGTGTGTGCAACCGATTGTGCGGTCCTATAGGGAATCGCGCGATCGGCCATGATTTACCAACCGACCCGATCGCCCATTCGGATGAAAGGGCGACTGAGCTCAGTCGCGGCCGGCCGTCCCACACCATTAGCTATTTCCATCTGACTGACTGATCCACGGCACTATCGGTCAGTCGGAAATATCTGCTGGTGTGTACCCAGCCTAAGAATACTCAGCATTTGGACCTAAACCACTAGACCTCCTCCCCATGGTTTAGCTTATATTAAGTGCAAAGATGCTACAGAAATCCCTTCCCCTGCTGGGTTTATGGTACCTGAGCCATATGGTAGAGGAAGGTACAGAATAAGGAGAGAAAACAAATGTACAAATATAATTCTTCTAAGGGAATCCCACTATAACAAATAGTGTACAATGAATAAATACACTAGATCTGCTGGCAGCAGGTTCCATCACATGATTAAGGTGAATCCTGGTGTCTGACTTATCATCAAAGGAACATTGTAGCCAGTACATTCCATTATATTCTATTTTTGTCTTGTTTCTTCTCAGGTAAAAAAGATATTTTCCAATTAAGTATATGCGCTACTCTAGCTACCCCCTTAATCTTCGTTCACACTATGCTGTGTTTTGGTGCTATGTCATCGCACTAAAACGAATGTGCAAAGTTAGTGACTGTCGCTCTTCACATTGCAACGCTGTGATGTAGTGCGTTTTAAAAGTACACTGCATGCAGCAGTGTGGTGCGTTAACACACAGCATTGCCATTGAATTTAATGACCACCAATGTGCATCAATGCAGCGGAATATCACACTAAATGGCAAACGCAATATTCCGCAATATTTAGCATAGGAAAACAGGAAATTATAAAATAGAGAAGAATGATGTGTAAATATGTGTAGATTGTTGCATATAAGGGAGTCCCAGGAACAGGGCTGTCCTCATAATTCTGCCCAACTTAAATTTGTTGTGTATTTTTTGTGACAGCCATGCCACTAGATAATAGTGGTATAAGGGATGAGAGGCATCTTCTAACTTTCTGAGTCTTTGTGACATTGCCCTACTAGTTCTAGGTCTCTTTGTTTTGCATTTCCTGGGTAGAACTGTTGGCAGGTATTATGGGTAGGGTAGGAAACTAGATAGATGTATTAAGTGTTAGCAAACATTATGGGTATAGTCAGAAACTAGATAGAGGTATTAATTATTGGCTGGCATTATGGGAGGGTAAGAAAACTAGATAGAGGTATTAATTTTGCGTGGATTAGGGTATGGTAAGAAACTAGATAGAGGTATTAATTATTGGCTGGCATTATGGGTATGGTAAGAAACTAGATAGAGGTATTAATTATTGGCTGGCATTATGGGTATGGTAAGAAACTAGATAGAGGTATTAATTATTGGCTGACATGAGTATGGTAAGAAACTAGAGAGAGGTATTAATTATTGGCTGCCATTACGGTATGGTAAGAAACGGCTAGAGTATTAATTATTGGCTGGCATTATGGGTATGGTAAGAAACTAGATAGAGGTATTAATTATTGGCTGACATGAGTATGGTAAGAAACTAGAGAGAGGTATTAATTATTGGCTGCCATTACGGGTATGGTAAGAAACTAGATAGAGGTATTAATTATTGGCTGGCATTACGGGTATAGTAAGAAACTAGATAGAGGTATTAATTATTAGATGGCATTACGGGTATGGTAACAAACAAGATAGAGGTATTAATTATTGGCTGACATGAGTATGGTGAGAAACTAGATAGAGGTGTTAATTATTGGCTGGCATTACAGGTATGGTAAGAAACTAGATAGAGGTATTAATTATTGGCTGACATGAGTATGGTGAGAAACTAGATAGAGGTATTAATTATTGGCTGGCATTACGGGTATGGTGGCAAACTAGATAGAGGTATTAATTATTGGCTGGCATTACGGGTATGGTAAGAAACTAGATAGAGGTATTAATTATTGGCTGACATGAGTATGGTGAGAAACTAGATAGAGGTATTAAATTATATGCTGGCATACGGGTATATATGGTTAAGAAAATAGATAGATAGAGGTATTAATTATTGGCTGGCATTACGGGTATGGTAAGGAACTAGATAGAGGTATCAACTGTTGGCCGGCATTATTGGTATGGTAGGAAACTAGATACTGTAGATGTTTATCCTTATTCAACTTCCAAAACTATGTGAGTTACTTAGAAAAGGAGGGCAGTTCTATTGGATATATTTTTTATTTGTATCCAAATATGTCCAATGAGATCAAGTACAAGCAAATATTATATAACAGAATAAAAAATTTGCATTAAAGCTTAGCAGTTCTAAGAATCATTATGAAACCACCTACATCAGTGTCTGAACCTACCTTTATAGGAAAAGCACCACGGTACAGAATAATTTCAACATAAATTACAATAGTTTGAATTCATTGTCCAAGAATGTTTCTCTCCGACTCATGTTTTCGTTATTATTATTATAATTATTATGTTTTCATTCTATTCACTTTCTCCACAGTTTCAGCATTATGCAAATGTTTCTTCTGTAATATTATTATATATTATAACAATATATATATTTGCCTGGTAACTTCATAATTTTATCACTTTTCTTTGTACAATGTTCCCAGCTGTAGCCTGTGGACCCTTTAACTATAAATGCAGGGATGGAAGCTGTGTGAAGAAGCCAAACCCTGAGTGTGACTCTGTAGTGGACTGTCCAGATGGATCAGATGAAAAGAACTGCAGTAAGATATAGGGATAAAGGGGTTAAAGGATAACTGTATTGCCTCAATGCATTTTTTAAAAAAAAACTGCTTTCAAAAGAGTAATGGTATGCAGTTCCCCATACATTTTCTCCCTGATTTCGAGCTTCTCTCTGCGTTCAATTAGCCATGCTGTGAAGGGGGCGTAACGATTCTGTCTGCCTGTAACTGTCACTCAAAGCTAGCATGCAAGAAAACACTCCTCCACCCCACCCTTGGTCAGCTTGATTATGTAGGCTGTACATCCTAGCAACCGAACAGTTCAAGTTTGTTTGACTGGCAGAGGAGGAGTAGAGTGGTTGTAACAGACATTTCCACCAGCCAATGACACGTGATATGTTAACGATGGCCCTGGGCTGTCTAGGAGGCGGGCTGTTAGCGCTCATCTTTGCTGTGTGATATCTAATGGAGAGCAGCACAGCAGAAATTATGAAAGTAAATGAAAGTAAGCGATTTCAGCTGCTGGAACTGTGGACATGTAATGGGGGTAATGTTATATTTTTTTATATCATTGTCCTTTAAACAAGCAGTGGGTGCGTGGAATGTTTTAACATTCTCAAAATTTTACAGGATCGCATTGTGGACAGTATTGTCCATTACTTTCCATCTGGTTGGAGACAGTATACTGTCTTCATAATATAACTGTTTTTCCTTTTTCTGATTGGCAACCATGCTGTAAAATGATTTTATACAATTGGATGTTAGACACACAATATGCAAGAAATAATACTAACAAAAAATGTTATACACGGTCAGTGGCGTAACTAGGAAAAACTGGGTCCCCCAGCAAAACTATGATAGGGCTTCATCCACAGTGGTTTTCTGGGAGGAGCCTATATCTGCCATAGGAAAAATAAGACAGCCCCCCCCTGTAGTTGCTTCCCCTGCTCCCCTGGTAGTTATGCCCCTGTACGTGTTTCTATGACAGCATACTTGATATTTATATCAAAACCTCAAAGCACATGGGGAATGAATAGGTAGACAATCTTATATACTAACCGAAGGCTGTAAATATGCACGGACCACAGACACATTTGCTCGAGTACGGCGTCAACAACCTCCCACAATGTGCAAGCACCACTGCCGTTGGAGAAGGCAATCTGAAGGAAGCAATCTACTGATGCCCACAAGCGTGCACGGACCCCTACTTGTACGTGTGCGCACGTCATTCAACCACATGTGCACACCTCAATGCCGTTTCTATAGCCATCACAGCCACCGTCACTACACTATGCTCCACAGCCAGCACTGTGATCTAATGTAAAGTGCACAATGTCTGGGGGAGGAGAGAGAGAAAAATAGAGGAGGGTGAGAGAGAGAAAGAGGGGAGGAGGGAGAGAGGATGGGAAGAGAGCAAGGAGGGAGAGGGAAAGAGGAGGAGGGAGAGATGAGGGACGAGGGTGGAGCAAGAGAGAAAGAATTAGGAGAGAGGGGGAAGAGGGAGATAGAGGGATGGGAAGAGAGAGAAGGGAGATAAAGTGATGGGAGAGAGAAAGAAAAGGGGAAGGGAGAAGGAGAGATAAAGAGAGGGGGGATAGAGGAGCTCACAGGATAACGGGCATATATATAGAGAGATTATAAGGAGATAGCAGAGATAGAGAGATGATATAGATATATCACCAATGGAGTAGTGATGCGCTGACAAATTCCAGGCTCTTTTTCAGTGCCGACTCCCCAATCTAGACCGCAAGCCTCACCTATGGACAAGCCCCCATTTGTCACCGGGCAATCAGCACCTAAATGAATGTGGTTGCCCCCAGGCCCCCCCCCCCCCCCCAAGGTCCCTAAGGTCAGGAAAACTAGCACGGTACAGAGGGGTCAGGCAATAGAAGAGTCAACGTAGCAAAAGGGTCTGTCCAGGCAGCAGGCAAGAGAATAGTCAAAATGTAGCAAGGGTCAAAACAGGGAGTACAGAAGAAACAGCAGAGTAGTGCAGCACCAGCAGAGTAGTGATTCTAAACACTATAACGGGCAGGGAAAAATGGCAATTTAAAAAGGGTAAGGTAACCAATAGGAAACGGGTGCCAGAGAAGGAAGTAGCTGATTGGTTTATTTGAATTACCAGTCTCTCAAGTGTGAGTAATATGCGCGCACATGAGATACCACCGAATGCAAATGCAGCACTCAGTAATCCTTGGGAGGCACAGGGTGTTGGAAGCAGCCAAGGGCGCCCGAACAGCATGGCCGGATGGAGGAAGTGGGCGGGAGCGAAGAGGAGGCAAGGAATGGAGTTTACTCACAGTAACATGTAGGACATGTTGGTACTATAGAAATCCATAATTATAATGTTAATAATGGTCATCCGACACTAGCATTATTTATGTAGTAAAAAGTTAAGGGGAAGGAAAATACAATGAAGGCCTTTAAAAGGAGCCATGGCTAAAATCTTGGTGGTGCACAACTACTATACGTGATAACTCTTTCAAGTATTCCTCCTTTAAAACTCAAGCTCTTGCCCCTGCTGGATTGAAGGAATACATGAAGGTAATTGGCAGAATTGTCACTAAGGTCAACAAGAATGTCACATAACTCATTTTGCAAGCCACAACCTAATGAAGGTGAAATTACGGTACACAACAGACAAAGTCCCATTTTGTTTAGTAAATTCAATGTAAACAGACTCAGTTCCAAAGTGTAATTGTATGTTTTGTGTATTTGTTTAATTTTTACTGGTTAAATCATATACTGCAGCTAAAAGTGTAAGTGTAAGATTTGTAGTTAGGAACCTCTATTTGCTTTAGTTTACAGGTCCTTTTTGACTTACCGCTCTGGGATAAAGCAATGCGCTGCAGTAAGAATCCACCTATCAGCCACCAGGGTTCCGCCACATATATGCTCGCCTCGCACCTGTAAGCTGGCCTGCCACGGCCACTCTCCCTCTTGTACCCCTATGCCTCCAACCAATCGACTGCTTGGAACTTGAACACCACAGTCTGTGAGAAGAACAGATAGACAATTACCGTATATACTCGAGTATAAACCGTCCCGAGTATAAACCGAGGTACCTAGTTTTAGGAAAAAAGGAGGAAAACCACACTGACCCGAGTATAAACTGAGGGGGTAGTATTTGCCACTAAAGAATGGTTGGAAACTACAACTCCCAGCATGCTTTATTTTGCTGGGAGTTGTAGTTTTCAAACATTTTAAGTTGCAAATACTTACAAATAGAGTAAAACCTTCTTTATTTGTGCATACTGTATGCACAAATATAGGAGGATTTACCCCTATTTGCAAGTATTTGCCACTTAGGATGTTTGAAAACTACAACTCCCACCAATAAAGCATGCTGGGAGTTGTAGTTTTCAAACATCTTAAGTGGCAAATACTTGCAAATAGGGGTAAATCCTCCTTTATTTGTGCATCAGTATGCACAAATAAAGAAGGTTTTACTCTTATTGGTACGTATTTGCCATTTAAGTGTCAATGTCAATTTTCCCCTACCTTGTCCGGCGGCCGCGCGATCCGCACCCTCGCTCCACAGCCTCTGCGCATCCGGATAATGTCACTACCGGCGCCTCAGACTTTGCGGCGCCGGTAGTGACATCATCCGGATGCGCAGAGGCTGTGGAGCGAGGATGCGGATCGAGCGGCCGCCGGACAGGTAGGGGAAACATTGACTCGAGTATAAAACGAGGTAAGATTTTCAGGCTTTTTAAAAGCCTGAAAACCTCGGTTTATACTCGAGTAATATACGGTACCAGCTATATCATTTCTATAACACAACATAGTTGCCTCTTATTGACTTGAACAAAGTGTTTTTACATTTTGATTTATAATTTTTATTTTAAACCTCTTCACAATTACAGGAGTCTATGAAAACCTTGGATTATTTTCAACTAATAACCCCCCGATTCGCAGATCCCTCTCCCCCTTTTTCTCTTTCCCTTCTCTCTCTCCTTTCTCCTCCCTTCTTCCCTTCTCTCTCCCCTCTCTCTCTTTCCCTTCTCTCTCCCCTCCCTCCTTCTCCCCCTTCCTCTCTCTCCCACTCTCTCTCCCTCCTCCCCCTCTCTTTCTCCCACCTGGGGCATAGAGATGAGGAGGGAGAGGGAGAGTGAGTGAGAGGAGACTGAGAAAGAGGGGGAGAGAGAGAAAGGTGGGAGAAAGAGAGGGGGAGGGGAGGGAGAGAGAGGGGAGAGAGAGGAAGGGGGAGAAGGAGGGAGGGAGAGAGAAGGGAAAGAGAGAGAGGGGAGAGAGAAGGGAAGAAGGGAGGAGAAAGGAGAGAGGAGAGAAGGGAAAGAGAAAAAGGGGGAGGGGATCTGCGAATCGGGGGGTTATTAGTTGAAAATAATCCAAGGTTTCATAGACTCCTGTAATGTGAAGAGGTTAAATAAAAATTATAAATCAAAATGTTAAAAACACTTTGTTCAAGTCAATAAGAGGCAACTATGTTGTGTTATAGAAATGATATAGCTGGTACCGTATATACTCGAGTATAAACGAGGTTTTCAGGCTTTAAAAAAAGCCTGAAAATCTTACCTCGTTTTATACTCGAGTCAATGTTCCCCTACCTTGTCCGGCGGCCGCTCGATCCGCATCCTCGCTCCACAGCCTCTGCGCATCCGGATGATGTCACTACCGGCGCCGCAAAGCTTGAGGCGCCGGGTAGTGACATTATCCGGATGCGCAGAGGCTGTGGAGCGAGGATGCGGATCGCGCGGCCGCCGGACAAGGTAGGGGAAACATTGACATTGACACTTAAATGGCAAATACGTACAAATAAGAGTAAAACCTTCTTTATTTGTGCATACTGTATGCACAAATAAAGGAGGATTTACCCCTATTTGCAAGTATTTGCACTTAAGATGTTTGAAAACTACAACTCCCAGCATGCTTTATTGTGGGAGTTGTAGTTTTCAAACATCTTAAGTGGCAAATACTTGCAAATAGGGGTAAATCTCCTATATTTGTGCATACAGTATGCACAAATAAAGAAGGTTTTCTCTTTTGTAAGTATTTGCAACTTAAAATGTTTGAAAACTACAACTCCCAGCAATAAAAGCATGCTGGGGAGTTGTAGTTTCCAAACATCTTTAGTGGCAAATACTACCCCTCAGTTTATACTCGGGTCAGTGTGGTTTTCCTCCTTTTTTCCTAAAAATAGGTACCTCGGTTTATAATCGGGACGGTTTATACTCGAGTATATACGGTAATTGTCTATCTGTTCTTCTCACAGACGTGGTGTTCAAGTTCCAAGCAGTCGATTGGTTGGAGGCATAGGGGTACAAGAGGAGAGGAGAGTGGCGGAGGCCAGTTACAGGTGCGAGGCGAGCATATATGTGGCGGAACCCTGGTGGCTGATAGGTGGATTCTTACTGCAGCGCATTGCTTTATCCCAGAGCGGTAAGTCAAAAAGGACCTGTAAACTAAAGCAAATAGAGGTTCCTAACTACAAATTTACACTTACACTTTTAGCTGCAGTATATGATTTAACCAGTAAAAATTAAACAAATACACAAAACATACAATTACACTTTGGAACTGAGTCTGTTTACATTGAATTACTAAACAAAATGGGACTTTGTCTGTTGTGTACCGTAATTTCACCTTCATTAGGTTGTGGCTTGCAAAATGAGTTATGTGACATTTTGTTGACCTTAGTGACATTCTGCCAATTACTGAATGAGAAGCCAGTCGGATGACTAGCGAAACGTCTTCAAGAACTAAACTTTAAGTCCAGTTGATCTAACTGAATACAACAGATATACCATGACATGGATGAATGAGAACCTTCACAAGCATTTCTGTAAGCAGTTTTGCTGTAGCTGGAATGGTTTGACAGTTGGTGTGCTGGTGTTGGTGTGACCTGGATGAATGAGAACCTTCACAAGAATATTATCAGGTATACTATGCAAAGGTAAGATATGCTGAACAAACAATTGGGATAACTCTTTGGCTGAAGGTAGCTTAGGTAACGGAACGAAGTGTGACATTTTGCTAAAAATACTAGTAGAAGGGGTTACTTCCACACTCTGGTGTGGTAGGGAATGTCTACTTGAGTGGGGGTGGCTGCACTGCAAGTTGTTCACTGAATTGTGTATAAAATCTTTAAAAGTTTCTTAAAAAGTTTTCTGTAGCAGAACATTTTATGGATAAGAGGGCCAAGGATGGAGGCACTCCGGGCTCCACGAGAGCTGGGAAATGACTGCTACAATTCCTACTTCAGAAGTATCAACTTCTGCAATAAATGGGGCTTCACTGTTAGGATGAACCAGGACAGGAGCAGAACAGAAGGCTTCTTTTAACTTTTCAAATACACTATAAGCCTTATGATCCCAAACAGCGTGATTAAGCCCCTTCTTAGTTAGGTTGGTATATGGGGCAACCAAGTGAGTAAAGTTTTAAAGGAAATTATGCTGTAAAAAACAAGTTAAGATTTGTTGGAAGCTGCAGACTTTCTTTGGTGTACAGCTTCATGGCTTCACTCTGGTAATTGGACATTGGGTTCCACCACTGGAGCGACCATGGCAGAAGGTGCTGTGGCTGTCAATTCTCCTGGACAGCTACCCTATGGCTAGTTGGTTTACTGCCCCTGTGAGGAGTTAGAGCGTTCCTGGATATCCTCCATTGGTATATATATTATAATATATATATATATATATATATATATATATATATTATATATTTGCCCGTTATAATGTGATGCGCTGACAATTCCAGGCTCTTTTTCAGTGCCGACTCCCCAATCTAGACCGAAGCCTCACCTATGGACAAGCCCCATTTGTCACCGGGCAATCAGCACCTAAATGAATGTGGTTGCCCCCAGGTTCCCCCCCCCCCCCCAAGGTCCCTAAGTCAGGAAAACTAGCACGGTACAGGGGGTCAGGCAATAGAAGAGTCAACGTAGCAAAAGGGTCTGTCCAGGCAGCAGGCAAGAGAATAGTCAAAATGTAGCAAGGGTCAAAACAGGGAGTACAGAAGAAAACGCAGAGTAGTGCAGCACCAGCAGAGTAGTGTGATTCTAAACACTATAACGGGCAGGGAAAAATGGCAATTTAAAAAGGGTAAGGTAACCAATAGGAAACGGGTGCCAGAGAAGGAAGTAGCTGATTGGTTTATTTGAATTACCAGTCTCTCAAGTGTGAGTAATATGCGCGCACATGAGATACCACCGAATGCAAATGCAGCACTCAGTAATCCTTGGGAGGCACAGGGTGTTGGAAGCAGCCAAGGGCGCCCGAACAGCATGGCCGGATGGAGGAAGTGGGCGGGAGCGAAGAGGAGGCAAGGAATGGAGTTTACTCACAGTAACATGTAGGACATGTTGGTACTATAGAAATCCATAATTATAATGTTAATAATGGTCATCCGACACTAGCATTATTTATGTAGTAAAATTAAGGGGAAGGAAAATACAATGAAGGCCTTTAAAAGGAGCCATGGCTAAAATCTTGGTGGTGCACAACTACTATACGTGATAACTCTTTCAAGTATTCCTCCTTTAAAACTCAAGCTCTTGCCCCTGCTGGATTGAAGGAATACATGAAGGTAATTGGCAGAATTGTCACTAAGGTCAACAAGAATGTCACATAACTCATTTTGCAAGCCACAACCTAATGAAGGTGAAATTACGGTACACAACAGACAAAGTCCCATTTTGTTTAGTAAATTCAATGTAAACAGACTCAGTTCCAAAGTGTAATTGTATGTTTTGTGTATTTGTTTAATTTTTACTGGTTAAATCATATACTGCAGCTAAAAGTGTAAGTGTAAGATTTGTAGTTAGGAACCTCTATTTGCTTTAGTTATACAGGTCCTTTTTGACTTACCGCTCTGGGATAAAGCAATGCGCTGCAGTAAGAATCCACCTATCAGCCACCAGGGTTCCGCCACATATATGCTCGCCTCGCACCTGTAAGCTGGCCTGCACGGCCCACTCTCCCTCTTGTACCCCTATGCCTCCAACCAATCGACTGCTTGGAACTTGAACACCACAGTCTGTGAGAAGAACAGATAGACAATTACCGTATATACTCGAGTATAAACCGTCCCGAGTATAAACCGAGGTACCTAGTTTTAGGAAAAAAGGAGGAAAACCACACTGACCCGAGTATAAACTGAGGGGGTAGTATTTGCCACTAAAGAGTTTGGAAACTACAACTCCCAGCATGCTTTATTGCTGGGAGTTGTAGTTTTCAAACATTTTAAGTTGCAAATACTTACAATAAGAGTAAAACCTTCTTTATTTGTGCATACTGTATGCAAAATATAGGAGGATTTACCCCTATTTGCAAGTATTTGCCACTTAAGATGTTTGAAAACTACAACTCCCACCAATAAAGCATGCTGGGAGTTGTAGTTTTCAAACATCTTAAGTGGCAAATACTTGCAAATAGGGGTAAATCCTCCTTTATTTGTGCATACAGTATGCACAAATAAAAAGAAGGTTTTACTCTTATTTGTACGTATTTGCCATTTAAGTGTCAATGTCAATGTTTCCCCTACCTTGCCGGCGGCCGCGCGATCCGCATCCTCGTCTCCACAGCCTCTGCGCATCCGGATAATGTCCAATACCGGCGCCTCAGACTTTGCGGCGCCGGTAGTGACATCATCCGGATGCGCAGAGGCTGTGGAGCGAGGATGCGGATCGAGCGGCCGCCGGACAAGGTAGGGGAAACATTGACTCGAGTATAAAACGAGGTAAGATTTTCAGGCTTTTTTTTAAAGCCTGAAACCTCGGTTTATACTCGAGTATATACGGTACCAGCTATATCATTTCTATAACACAACATAGTTGCCTCTTATTGACTTGAACAAAGTGTTTTTACATTTTGATTTATAATTTTATTTTAAACCTCTTCACAATTACAGGAGTCTATGAAAACCTTGGATTATTTTCAATAATAACCCCCGACGAGACCCTCTCCTCTTTCTCTCACTCTCCCCTCACCTCCATCCTCCCTCTCTCACTCACCCCTCATCTCTATGCCCCCTCCATCCCCCTCTCTTATCTCTCCTTCTCCCTTCCCCTTTTCTTTCTCTCCCCATCACTTTTCTCCCTTCTCTCTCCCATCCTATTATTCTCCCTCTCTCTTAATTCTTCTCTCTTGCTCCACCTCGTCCCTCATCTCTCCCTCCTCCTCTTTCCTCTCCTCCTTGCTCTCTTCCCATCCTCTCTCCTCCTCCCCTCTTTCTCTCTCTCACCCTCCTATTTTTCTCTCTCCCTCCAGACATTGTGCACTTTACATTAGATCACAGTGCTGGCTGTGGAGCATAGTGTAGTGACGGTGGCTGTGATGGCTATAGAAACGGCATTGAGGTGTGCACATGTGGTTGAATGACGTGCGCACACGTACAAGTAGGGGTCCGTGCACGCTTGTGGGCATCAGTAGATTGCTTCCTTCAGATTGCCTTCTCCAACGGCAGTGGTGCTTGCACATTGTGGGAGGTTGTTGACGCCGTACTCGAGCAAATGTGTCTGTGGTCCGTGCATATTTACAGCCTTCGTTAGTATATAAGATTGTCTACCTATTCATTCCCCATGTGCTTTGAGGTTTTGATATAAATATCAAGTATGCTGTCATAGAAACACGTAAAGGGCATAACTACCAGGGGGGGAAGCAACTACAGGGGGGGGGCTGTCTTATTTTTCCTATGGCAGATATAGGCTCCTCCCGAAAACCACTGTGGATGAAGCCCTATCATAGTTGTTGGGGGACCCAGTTTTTCCTAGTTACGCCACTGACCGTGTATAACATTTTTTGTTAGTATTATTTCTTGCATATTGTGTGTCTAACATCCAATTGTATAAAATCATTTTACAGCATGGTTGCCAATAGAAAAAGGAAAAACAGTTATATTATGAAGACAGTATACTGTCTCCAACCAGATGGAAAGTAATGGAAATACTGTCCACAATGCGATCCTGTAAAATTTTGAATGTTAAAACATTCCACGCACCCACTGCTTGTTTAAAGGACAATGATATAAAAAAATATAACATTACCCCCATTACATGTCCACAGTTCCAGCAGCTGAAATCGCTTACTTTCATTTACTTTCATAATTTCTGCTGTGCTGCTCTCCATTAGATATCACACAGCAAAGATGAGCGCTAACAGCCCGCCTCCTAGACAGCCCAGGGCCATCGTTAACATATCACGTGTCATTGGCTGGTGGAAATGTCTGTTACAACCACTCTACTCCTCCTCTTGCCAGTCAAACAAACTTGAACTGTTCGGTTGCTAGGATGTACAGCCTACATATCAAGCTGACCAAGGTGGGGTGGAGAGAGTGTTTTCTTGCATGCTAGCTTTGAGTGACAGTTACAGGCAACGACGAATCGTTACGCCCCCTTCACAGCATGGCTAATTGAACGCAGAGAGAAGCTCGAAATCAGGGAGAAAATGTATGGGGAACTGCATACCATTACTCTTTTGAAAGCAGTTTTTTTTTAAAAATGCATTGAGGCAATACAGTTATCCTTTAACCCCTTTATCCCATATCTTACTGCAGTTCTTTTCATCTGATCCATCTGGACAGTCCACTACAGAGTCACACTCAGGGTTTGGCTTCTTCACACAGCTTCCATCCCTGCATTATAGTTAAGGGTCCACAGGCTACAGCTGGGAACATTGTACAAAGAAAAGTGATAAAATTATGAAGTTACCAGGCAAATATATAATTGTATAATATTAATAATATTACAGAAGAAACATTTGCATAATGCTGAAACTGTGGAGAAAGTGAATAGAATGAAAACATAATAATTATAATAATAATAACGAAAACATGAGTCGGAGAGAAAACATTCTTGGACAATGAATTCAACTTGTAATTTATGTTGAAATTATTCTGTACCGTGGTGCTTTTCCTATAAAGGTAGGTTCAGACACTGATGTAGGTGGTTTCATAATGATTCTTAGAACTGCTAAGCTTTAATGCAAATTTTTATTCTGTTATATAATATTTGCTTGTACTTGATCTCATTGGACATATTTGGATACAAATAAAAATATATCCAATAGAACTGCCCTCTTTTCTAAGTAACTCACATAGTTTTGGAAGTTGAATAAGGATAAAACATCTACAGTATCTAGTTTCCTACCATACCAATAATGCCGGCCAACAGTTTGATACCTCTATCTAGTTCCTTACCATACCCGTAATGCCAGCCAATAATTAATACCTCTATCTAGTTTCTTACCATACCCGTAATGCCAGTCAATAATTAATACCTCTATCTAGTTTCTCACCATACTCATGTCAGCCAAAATAAATACCTATCTAGTTTTTACCATACCCGTAATGCCAGCCAATAATTAATACCTCTATCTAGTTTCTCACCATACTCATGTCAGCCAATAATTAATACCTCTATCTAGTTTCTTACCATACCTGTAATGCCAGCCAATAATTAACACCTCTATCTAGTTTCTCACCATACTCATGTCAGCCAAAATTAATACCTCTATCTTGTTGTTACCATACCCGTAATGCCATCTAATAATTAATACCTCTATCAGTTTCTTACTATACCCGTAATGCCAGCCAATAATTAATACCTCTATCTAGTTTCTTACCATCCCGTAATGGCAGCCAATAATTAATACCTCTCTCTAGTTCTTACCATACTCATGTCAGCCAATAATTAATACCTCTATCTAGTTTCTTACCATACCCATAATGCCAGCCAATAATTAATACCTCTATCTAGTTTCTTACCATACCCGTAATGGCAGCCAATAATTAATACCTCTCTCTAGTTTCTTACCATACTCATGTCAGCCAATAATTAATACCTCTATCTAGTTTCTTACCATACCCATAATGCCAGCCAATAATTAATACCTCTATCTAGTTTCTTACCATACCCATAATGCCAGCCAATATTAATAACTCTATCTAGTTTCTTACCAACCATAATGCCAGCCAATAATTATACCTCTATCTAGTTTCTGACTATACCCATAATGTTTGCTAACACTTAATAATCTATCTAGTTTCCTACCCTACCCATAATACCTGCCAACAGTTCTACCCAGGAAATGCAAAACAAAGAGACCTAGAACTAGTAGGGCAATGTCACAAAGACTCAGAAGATTAGAAGATGCCTCTCATCCCTTATACCACTATTATCTAGTGGCATGGCTGTCACAAAAAATACACAACAAATTTAAGTTGGGCAGAATTATGAGGACAGCCCTGTTCCTGGGACTCCCTTATATGCACATATCTACACATATTTACACATCATTCTTCTCTATTTTATAATTTCCTGTTTTCCTATGCTAAATATTGCGGAATATTGCGTTTGCCATTTAGTGTGATATTCCGCTGCATTGATGCACATTGGTGGTCATTAAATTCAATGGCAATGCTGTGTGTTAACGCACCACACTGCGCATGCGAGTGTACTTTTAAAACGCACTACATCACAGCGTTGCAATGTGAAGAGCGACAGTCACTAACTTTGCACATTCGTTTTAGTGCGATGACATAGCACCAAAACACAGCATGTGTGAACGAAGATTAAGGGGTAGCTAAGTAGTAGCGCATATACTTAATTGGAAAATATCTTTTTTACCTGAGAAGAAACAAGACAAAAATAGAATATAATGGAATGTACTGGCTACAATGTTCCTTTGATGATAAGTCAGACACCAGGATTCACCTTAATCATGTGATGGAACCTGCTGCCAGCAGATCTAGTGTATTTATTCATTGTACACTATTTGTTATAGTGGGATCCCTTAGAAGAATTATATTTGTACATTTGTTTTCTCTCCTTATTCTGTACCTTCCTCTACCATATGGCTCAGGTACCATAAACCAGCAGGGGAAGGGATTTCTGTAGCATCTTTGCACTTAAATAAGCTAAACCATGGGGAGGAGGTCTAGTGGTTTAGGTCCAAATGCTGAGTATTCTTAGGCTGGGTACACACCAGCAGATATTTCCGACTGACCGATAGTGCCGTGGATCAGTCAGTCAGATGGAAATAGCTAATGGTGTGGGACGGCCGGCCGCGACTGAGCTCAGTCGCCCTTTCATCCGAATGGGCGATCGGTCGGTTGTAAATCATGGCCGATCGCGCGATTCCCTATAGGACCGCACAATCGGTTGCACAAACTGTTGGCCGCGGCCTTTATCATTTGTCCCGGTGCGCATCGTATCGCTCGGTCGAAACAAAAAACAGCCCCATGTGTACACAGCCTAAATGGAATGAAAAGGGAGGGTGTGGAAAGGTTGTATAATTGTCACTTAATATTAGTAGATACACAGATAGATTACCAATTCAGACTGGGAAATCTTGATAGGAACTTCACTAACAGAGGGTGATAGAACTTAATAAGAGCTCAGTTAATACATTGATTTAAGAAACAGATATCTATGACTATTGGTGTCTTTGGCCTGAGGTGGAGAAAATAAATTTATACCATCATTAATAGAGTCTTCAGACACCACCGCATGTCTTCAAGCTTTTACTGACATTGTTTAGTGATCTGTAAGGGAGCATCAATTAATGTTGCTCCTCTCTGTCAAACAACCTGTCTCTACAGGCATCAATATTGTCTCTGGAGCGATAGAGGTGTTCCTGCTAGAGTGTGTTCTGTGTTACTGACCTATAGAGACTTTCCTTTCAATACCCTGAGCTTCCATTGTGACACTGTGCCTCATTTACACGCTTAAGTATGTGCGTGCGAGTCTTAAATCACTGCTAAACAAAAAAAAAGAAGTGTCTACAATACAGAAACCTGGAGCTTCTCACTAAGTCCTCACTATAGTCCACTAAACTTCATTAACAATTACAACACAATAATGAGTTATAAGTAAATACCTTGGTTACACTGTTCCTCATCTGTGCCATTTAAACAGTCCTTCTTGCCATCACAAACACTTTTCATAGAGATGCAAGTGTTATTTTCTGGGCATGATATTGATCTGGGCAAACTAGAAGGAGAAGTAAAATAAATAATTGTGGGCATAATATTGATAAAGGGCAGAGGACTGGTAAACATTGCCACATTGCAGTCATTTGGGACTGATGAATAAACCGATAATACTTTGACATTCTAGAAAACTATTCATGCTGTTTAGATTGCAGTAGTTTAGGCTATGTGGCCCACATTGAAGTCTCCTGTGCCAGTTAAAGTATTTGTATTCGTAAGTTTGTATCTTTTTGCAAAATAAATTGGCAGAAAAATATTGTTCTCACAAAAACGATAATACGGGTAGTGCACACTGGAAACGATGCAGTGTAGAATCAGCTTAATTAAAAAACCTCTTTATTTCAAACAGTCAAACGGAGGTAACATAGGAACTACCTGGATCGCCTGCCGCATTTCGGTTATGGCAAGCCCTTATTCATAGGCTAAAACACATTACTTCATTAAATATATGTACAATTTATTTGCATTTGTTTCAGTATCGCCGCAAAAAGAAAGAAAGAAAAACTAATGTACTTTGTAGAAAAATATTTTACCATAGACAATGATGGTCCAAGAGTTTAAAGTATTTTTGTGGCCAGTGCAAATATTTACTGGGATAGGAGAAGGATAGTTTTTTTTTTCTTACACAGTTTTCTTCATCCTTATTATTGGGACAGTCTTTAACCCCATCACAGTGAGGTACACAGAGACCATTATTTAGGCATAAAAATTCTCCTGGACATGCTGTGGGTAGAGCCACATGTAATTAGAAAATAAAGGGGAAGATTTTCATTAGCAGAAACTGTGAAGATGAACAGAAAACAGAAAAAGGGTAAAGAAGCATTTATATTTATATAAAAAGTAATTCGCTTGTAAAGCGATGAAACAGAACAAAGCGAGGTTGTGAGGGTATTACTGATTTAGTAAGTATTTATGGGGTAATTATGGGGTCATATTTTCTATATGAGCAAAGAGAGAGTAACAACTTGTTTATGCTTTGGTAACTTACGATCTGATAGGTTGAAGAGGCTGTAGGAGGCTTGCACTCCTGGCCCAGTTAGAGTTCTTGGAACGGTAAAGGACAAAGTTTATATCCTGAGACTGGGGCAATTCTCTCCGCATATGATTGAAGCGTTTATGTGTCCACACATTCTAGAGGTAGTCAAAATAATTATGTTTGGAACATTAGCACAGCTTGTAGTATGTAGTAATGATGCCATTCATTTCATCTATCTCTGTATGTGAGTGCTTTCTGGCTTGATCTTGGGTAGTAGCAGCACCCTTGTTACATAAAAGATCAGTGTACTGAACTAGAAAATGAATCCATTTTGGGATAAATGGTCTGCAGCATCATTTAGCTTCTGTAACTTACAAGGTATGTCCACCCCAAAACCCCAAAGGATATTTTTTACCAGTTTATTACATGTGTTTGTAACCAGATATTCAATGATAAGTTTTCTTCCTTCTGGGTGAGTATGTGTATTGCTAGGAGACCCCTCACAGGAGAGGGTAAGAAAGCCTCTGAATATTTTCTGCAGAAAGAGGGTTCTCCATGACACCCTTATATAGTTTCTAATTGAATGTATAGATTTATTCTTCGATTTAACTGCTTTTACTTTTGAGGAAATTTTACATCCAACAGACCTGTACTGCTGCAATGGGAAAGTTTTTTTTGCCCTGAGCTATGCCAGTTTATTTGTGGGATTTTGGGGAGAGCTACCTATGGGGTACACAACCCATACAGAACATTGTCGGAACGAAAGTGAAGATTATTGACGATGTTTTGTTGGTATGTGGGGGGGAAACCCCTGACACTCTTCATGAATTTCTTGTATATATTAACTCCTCCAGTGATTCGCTGAACTCATAGTAAGGAAAGGGTAGCATTTTTGGACCTTAACATAGAATAGGGAAAGATAAATTCATTACAAGTTTGTAATTTAAGGAGGTGGATAATAATACATATTGTAATATATGTGGCTGTGGCCATATATAATTTAGTCCTTACTTAGTTTCATAAGAACTCACACAACAGCAGCTGAAGAAAGCAACTCCTTTATTCAGGTAGCAATGCACTACTGGGAAAACTAGTCACATGTTATAGAGACAGGTGAGGGATAGGTCAAAAAGCAACATGCATATATCCCATATATATTGATTACAGCAGTGCTCATAGACATTCGTGGTTAGAAGGTCCCAATAATGTTAAGAATTAGAAGAAATTGCTCCGTAAGGGAGAAGTATATAGGGGTACCCTGGTGGATGAATACAGTGATGCAATAAAAAGGGCTAAAATGGTTGATAGACATAAACATCTGACTCCAAAAATAAAGAGAAAGGACAAAGGTATACAGAAACCGGCACTAGTACTGTATAATAATAAGGATAGCTTTAAGAATATATGGTCGGTCCTTCAAGGAGATAAAGATCTTACCAGAATATATCTGTGTATTCATTAGATCAACTGGACTTGGAATGTAGTTCTTGAAGACGTTTCGCTAGTCATCCGACTGGCTTTCTCAATTCAGAATGACTTGTACAAGAATCTGTGGCAATTATGTACCCTGGAAAATCCCAATTAGCATATCACAGCCAGGTGTTAAGGGTGTGATTAGATAGTGGCTAAGAGGTGTTATAGGAACGCCCAGAGTAAGGTGTTAAAACAGCATTGTACATGGCAGTCAGTTGGTGTGAACCCCCCCACCTCTATGCTTGGTTTCTTTATTTTCACATAAATGGCCTCCTTAACACCTCTCTTGAACCAGTCACGTTCCTTCGCCCGTATGTTAACATTACAATCTTCAAAGGTATGTCCTTTATCCTTAAGAGCAGATACACGGCTGAGTCCTGACCCGAGGAATTGGCTCTTCTGTGCTGGGCCATACGTTGATGCAGTTGCTGTTTGGTCTCCCCCACATACAAATCAGAGCATTCTTCACTGCACTGCACCGCATATATGATGTCGCTTTTCTTGTGTTTTGGTATTGGGTCTTTTGGATGTACAATTGCTGCCTCAGTGTGTTGTTCGGTTTAAAGCAGACAGGGATACGATGTTTTTTTGAAAATTCTTCTAATTTCTCGGAGACCCCTGCTACATATGGGAATACCATGTTCTTCCTCCTGTCTTGCTTTTCCCCTTCACTGTTGGTATTTGTGTTCTTTCTTCCTTCTACTTCTTTTGACAAAGGCCCAGTCTGGATATCCACAAGTTTTAAGGTTCCTCTGAGATGTTTCATTTCTTTAGCCTTCGCCTCTGTGCTAGTGGGGATGTTTCGGCTCTGTGTTGCAGGGTTCTGATGACACCCAGCTTGTGATCTAAAGGGTGGTGGGAGTCAAACATCAAATACTGATCTGTGTGTGTTGGTTTTCTGTAAACCTCTATATCCAGTTACCATTTTCCTTAATTCTACCAAGCAGTCCAAGAAAGCCAGTTTGTTGTTTTGTACTCTCTTGTGAATTTAATGTTTTGGTCCATCGCATTAATGTGTTCTGTGAAAGCTTGTACTTCCGTCGGTGGATTTTAACCCAGGTGTCATCAACATTACTACAACAGCTTCAAAAGGTAAAGCCATTGGCCGAGCAATGTATATCGCCTCTCTACCCTGGTGAGGCACATCCATGATATATGGACTCCCAAGATACATAAGGAAGGGGCCCCACTAAGACCTATAGTCAGCAGCATCAACTCTGTAACATACAAGGTGGCAAAATATCTAGCTAACACCTTAGGACCTTTGTGGAAGTTCTAAGCATCACATCCAGAACTCTCAGGATTTCACCAACAAGATTGAAGATATAGTACTCGGTGTAGAAGAACTATGGTGTCGTATGATGTGACATCTCTCTTCACTTGTATACCCACCAAGGAGGCTGTTGACATGGTGAGAAAACGGCTGGGCCAAGACAGCACTCTTACCAGCAGAACTGATCTCAACCCAGAGCAGGTGTGTTCCTTGTTGGACTTGTGCCTGAATACCACCCTATTTCAAATACAGGGATAAGCAAAAACATGGATGTGCTATGGGATCTCCAGTTTCACCTATTGTGGCCAACCTTTACATGGAGGAGGTAGAAACACAGGCGCTTAATACCTTTAAGGGCATAGCACCCAGCCACTGGTTCAGATAGTTGATGACACCTGGGTTAAAATCCACCAGAAGGAAGTACAAGCTTTCACAGAACACATTAATGCGGTGGACCAAAACATTAAATTCACAAGGGAAGAGGTACAAAACAACAAACTGGCTTTCTGGACTGCTTGGTAGAAGTTAAGGAAAATGGTAAACTGGAAGTAGAGGTTTACAGAAAACCAACACACACAGATCAGTATTTGATGTTTTGACTCCCACCACCCTTTAGATCACAAGCTGGGTGTCATCAGAACCCTGCAACACAGAGCCGAGAACATCCCCACTAGCACAGAGGCGAAGGCTAAAGAAATGAAACATCTCAGAGGAGCCCTTAAAACTTGTGGATATCCAGACGTGGCCTTTGTCAAAAGAAGTAGAAGGAAAGAAAAGAACACAAATACCAACAGTGAAGGGGAAAAGCAAGACAGAGGGAAGAACATGGTCATCCCATATGTAGCAGGGGTCTCCGAGAAATTAAGAAGAATTTTCAAAAACATCGTATCCCTGTCTGCTTTAAAACCGAACAACACACACTGAGGCAGCAATTGTAAATCCAAAGACCAATACCAAAAACACAAGAAAAGCGACATCATATATATGCAGTGCAGTGCAGTGAAGAATGCTCTGATTTGTATGTGGGAGGGAGACCAAACAGCAACTGCATCAACGTATGGCCCAGCACAGAAGAGCCAATTCCTCGGGTCAGGACTCAGCCGTGTATCTGCATCTTAAGGATAAAGGACATACCTTTGAGTTTGTAATGTTACATACTGGCGAAGGAACGTGACTGGTTCAAGAGAGGTGTTTAAGGAGGCCATTTATGTGAAAATAAGAAACCAGCCTAAATAGAGGTGGGGGGGTTCGACACCAACTTTGCCCATGTACAATGCTGTTTTAACACCTTACTCTGGGCTTTCCCTATAACACCTCTTAGCCACTATCTAATCACACCCTTAACACCTGGCTGTGATATGCTAATGGGATTTTCAGGGTACATAATTGCCACAGATTCTGTACAAGTATTCTGAATTGAGAAAGCCAGTCGGATGACTACAAAACGTCTTCAAGAACTACATTTCAAGTCCAGTTGATCTATTGAATACAACAGATTACCATGACCTGGATGAATGAGAAACCTTCACAAGCATATCTTACCCAGATAATTGGCTCCAGAAAACGAATATAATTTTTAAGAAGCCAGATACCTTAAAAGTATACTATCTCCTAGTATGCTATCAGCATGTAAATAGAGAATACAAGAAATTATAACATGGAAACCCTTTTAATGTAGAATGACTTGTACAAGAATCTGTTGGCAATTATGTACCCTGGAAAGTCCCAATTAGCATATCACAGCCAGGTGTTAAGGACCTTCTGAATGCAAGGCCTGATTGGATTGTGTGCGTGCGTGATTGGATTGTGTGCACGCACTCATTTTATTCTCTCTGCTGTCAGCTGCACCGTCAGACGGTGTAGCCTGTTAATTCAAATAAACCAATCAGACACTTCCTTCTCTGGAGCCCTTCTCTTATTGGGTCCCTTACCCTTTTTATTCTACCCTTGTGCAGTTGTTCCCTGTCTGTTATATTGTTTAGAATCTCTACTCTGCTAGTGCTGCGTTTGTTTCTTTTGTACTACCTGTGTTGTGCTTTGCTACGTTTTGACCATTCTATAGCCTGCTGCCTGGACCGACCCTTTTGCTACATTGACTCTGCTATTGTCTGAGCCTTCCATACCGTGCTAGTTTTCCTGACCTTAGGTCTGGACTAGGTTAGTCTGACTCCACCTAGACTGACCCTGTTCTTTGGCTGGCCAACCGGACGGTTACAACTTAACCTCTACCTTCTCTTCTCTCATTGTTTTCCTCGATATTTGTCCTTTTCTGACATGTTCTTATCATCCTACTCTGTGTCTGTTCTGCTCCTGTTGCACTGCACTTCCCAGGTTCTCCCGGCCTCTGTGTCGATTCCTTGCATCTTAAGTCTTGGGGGCAATTATGTTCCTCTAGGCGCTGATTGCCTGGCGACAAACTAGGGCTTTTCAATAGGTGAAGTTTTACATGTTAAAACATGTTAAAGGGTAAGGCATATAAAATAAATAATTGTACCACCGGTGAGACAAAGTGTTGAGTTAATTTACAGCAATACCATGATACAAAAAGAAAGGACCCTGCCCAGTGAGCAATGTTCCCTCTAACCTCAAATTGACTGTGTGCGCAGAAATAGATTTTCTGTGCGCATACAAAATTACATTTTGTGCGCTCCATATCGCAGCACTTACATTCCAGAAGATTTTTGTGTGCACACCACTTTAATCTCTGTGTGCAGGCCTGCACAGTTGTATACGATTACACAGCTTAAAGGGAACACTGCCAGTGAGCTTACAGTCTAGAGGAAATGGGGGTGACACATAAGATGAAGTAAATCAGTAGGCTGCGAGTAGATTTTCAGTGGAGATTGATTGGGGGGAAGATCAAGTTTGGTCAATGGGAGGGGTAGTGTCCTAGGCTAGGTTATATGCTTGCCTGAAGAGTTTGGTTTTGAGCTTGGGTTTGAAGATATTAAGGGATATTACGTGATGGATAGAATAAAGGGGTGGCGAAAACCAAATCTATTAAATATGTATTAAATATGCTTTGTAGGATAGGGCCAGGAATAAATACAGTAGGTGCATCCTAGTGCTTTGTAGGATAGAGTCAGGATTAAATGGGTATAGTCTTGTGCTGCACACAATACACAATGTAAGAGGCACTAATGAAGCACCCAATGGAATAATTAGCAGCTTTTATTAACTGTGGTATTTGGGTTGGCACAATTTTCATTAGGAAAAGCACATAAGAAACAGGTTACATTTAGGTGTTTTATTACCATCTGCTACATGGTACTTTGTGTGCTACACTGCCATTGGAGGCAGTAATAAACACCTAATAGATGGTAATAAAACACCTAAATGTAACCTGTTTCTTATGTGCTTTTCCTAATTAAAATTGATCTTTGGACAGTGGAACGGGGATTGGTTTGCTGTCTTGTGTTCTCTTCTTTTCTGTTCTCCAATTTTCTTGGCTCTTATCTCTTCTCTTTTTTCTCTTTTAATTTATTTTATGTTCTCTTCTTTTTCTGTTATGTTATCTTCTGTCCTCTTTTTTAGGGCTGATCTCATAGTTTCTGCTCTGTTCTGTTCTCTTCTTTTCTACTTTCTTCTCTTATGTTCTTGTCTTGTCTCATCTCTTCTGTTCTTTTTTAGTTTTTTCCTCTTATCTTTTTCCTGATCTTTCCTTCTCGGTTGCTTTGTGTTATCTTCTGAGCAGACTGCAATTGTATAAATATTCTCTAAAACTGTCCAAATATATAATAAAGCAATCTGAAACTTTTAGACACTCACGGGGGGGGGTGCAATATTGCTTTTGTGAAAGTGACTGCATGACAGGATCGGGAAAGGTGAAATCATTCCTTTGCCTTTATTTTTACATCACAATCCAATAGAATGCAAAATAGGAGCTCGATTGATTAGGGAAAGCAACTCCTTTTCCAAAAAGGAGAGCAGGACTGAGAAACCCACACTAACCCAGTAGTAGAATGTTATATGTTTTTTTTGTAAATACAGTATATTACTGTTTCTTCTAATATACTTTCTTTCATGCACACTTATTTTCTTTTCTCTTTATTTCTCTTTTGTTATGTTTTTCATGTTATTTATCTTTTATTTTCTACTCCTTTATTTTTGTTCTTTTCCTTTTATTGTTCTGTTTTCTCTCCTGTTCACTTCTGTTCTATTTCTTTCTATTTTACTTTATCTTCTGGTCTGTTCTGAGAGAAGAAAATAAGAGAATACAATAGACAAGGAAATAATAGAACAGACAAAATACGAACGGAATAGAACAGAATGGAATAGAAGGAAACAAAAGAGAAATGAATGGGGAAAAGGAGAACAGTAAAGATGTGAGAATAGAAGACAACAGAATAAGAGAAAAAACAAGAGAACAAAACATAAGAGAATGGGACAGAAGGTGACAGAAAAGTCCAGAAAAGAAGAGAACAGAGGAGAACTTAAGCAAAATGTCAGAGAGAGAGAGAGTCCCCCTTTAAGGGTATGTCCACCCTCCAAATTTGTTTTTAAAGGGCATGTCCACCCCCAAAACTATAATCCCCCCAACTACTGGCCCCATCATGTAGTGTAGTTTAATCCTTACCTCACATCCCAGCTCCATATGGTTCTCCTGTAGTCCCCCCCCCAAAGTCCCAAAAACTGCCCACCAGGAGGATAGCAGAGTCCATATAGGACTCTGCCTCCTATCTGGCCTCCGGGATAAGTTTGGCGTGCGTACTGCAGCCCTTCTCCCCCTCCCACCTCCTCCCTCTCCCTCCCTCTCCGGATTCCCTCCCCCTAGCATTAATCCCCTTTAATATAGTAATCCCCCTGGTCCCCCAGCCCCAACCGCATCATTTTTATTTTTAGAAAGTGCCCCAAACTTTTACTTACCTCCCCTCTTTCCTCCGCTGCACTGAATGACCGGCAGCCGCGTCCGTGATTTTAAATCAAAATCAATTTCTGGGTGATAATTGTTCTCCTAATGAGAAAAGGGTTTTTTTTCATGTGTTTTTATTTTCATTTCTGTTAAATTATTTGAATTTTCTTAAAGGGTATGTACACTGGAATTTTTTGTTTAATTGCCCATCAGGGGAAACTAATTTATTCATCTGTACAGTTTTTTTGTTGATCTGCTCCCATTTCATTAGATATCAAATCTAAAACATATTATGTTTTAGCATTCTGTAAGCATATCTGTTGTATTCAGTTCGATCAACTGGACTTAAAGTTTAATTCTTGAAGACGTTTCGCTAGTCATCTGACTGGCTTTCTCAATTCAGAATGACTTGAGTACAAGAATCTTTTGGCAATAATTACCCTGGAAAGTCCCAATTAGCATATCACAGCCAGGTGTTAGGGACCTTCTGAATGCAAGGCGTGATTGCATTGTGGCTAAAAGGTGTAATAGGAATGCCCAGGGTAAGGTGTCAAAACAGCATTGTACATGGCAGACAGTTGGTGTTGAAACCCCCCCCACCACCACCACTTCTATTTAGGCTTGCCAGAAAGAAAAGTCCTGGCTAAGGGCCTGAACTTTACCATAACTCCTAAAACCATCCCTGTGGTGGATATTATAGCAGCCACAGAATCCACAATAATAAGGTACCACAAAGTGAGGCAGAACAACTTCGCCTTAAGGTATCTGCAGCCTTAGCCAGTGCTAAAACTCCTTCATCTAACTTGACCACACTGGAAAGAAGAGCCTTAATATCCCTCAAGAAAGATTACAGTATCACCATTCTGCCAACAGACAAGGGAAGATGCACAGTAATGTTCAACACCTCAGACTACCATGCTAAGGTGACCACACTCTTGGCCGATAACACATATGAGGCTTTAACAAGAGATCCCACCAGTCATTACAAGAAAAAGGTCATAGACTTACTACAACAGCTTCAAAAGGATAAAGCCATTGATCGAGCAATGTATCATCGCCTCTACCCTGGCGAGGCCCATCCATGCATATATGGACTCCCAAAGATACATAAGGAAGGGGCACCGCTAAGACCTATAGTCAGATGCATTAACTCTGTAACATACAAGATGGCAAAATACCTAGCCAACATCTTAGGGCCATTGGTGGGAAGTTCTAAGCATCACATCCAGAACTCTCAGTATTTCACGAACAAGATTGAAGATATAGTACTCGGTGCAGAAGAAACTATGGTGTTCTATGATGTGACATCTCTCTTCACCTGTATACCCACCAAGGAGGCTGTTGACATGGTGAGAAAACAGCTAGGCCAAGACAACACTCTTATCAGCAGAACTGATCTTAGCCCAGAACAGGTGTGTTCCCTACTGGACATGTACCTGAATACCACCTATTTTAAATACAGGGATAAGTTCTATAAGCAAAAACACGGATGTGCTATGGGATCTCCAGTTTCACCCTTTGTGGCCCACCTTTACATGGAGGAAGTGGAAAAACAGGCGCTTAATACTTTTATGGACATAGCACCCAGTCACCGTTTCAACACCAACTGTCTGCCATGTACAATGCTGTTTTGACACCTTACCTTGGGCAGTTCCTATACCACCTCTAACACCTGGCTGTGATATGCTAATTGGGACCTTCCAGGGTACATAATTGCCACAGATTCTTGTACAAGTCATTCTGAATTGAGAAAGCCAGTCGGATGACTAGCGAAACATCTTTAAGAACTAAACTTCAAGTCCAGTTGATCTAACTGAATACAACAGATAAACCATGACCTGGATAAATGACAACTTTTACAAGCATTTCTGTAAGTAGTTTTGCTGTTGCTGGAAAGGTTTGACAGTTGGTGTGCTGTATACTGTATGCAGTATTGAGAGTTGGTATGTGGTAGGTCAGTGGTCAGAGCCTGAGCAAAACAAGTATTGTATTGTATTGAAGGCACACACATACCTCAGAGTAAGTGATACGTACATGTATTTATTTGTAGATTAAGATGAAGCAAAGTAATTTTTTCAGTATAAATACACTTTAAGGGCACAAGAACCATTTCTTTTTGTTTCCTGTGTTGTTTATATCTCTCACTGGGTTCCATTTGTCTTTTTTCCACCTCCTAGTTTCTCTTCTCCCGAGATCTGGACAGTATTACTTGGTAAATTACGTCTCAGTAGGAGTAGCAAAAGAGAATTGTCATTCAAAGTTACTCAGCTGGTCATTCACCCTTTTTACAATGAGGAATCCCATGATTATGATGTGGCCCTTGTCCTCCTTGATCATTCAGTTCCATTGACCTCCCCATATGTCCAACCCATATGTTTACCTGCCAGCACTCATCACTTTCCAGATGGTTCATCATGTTGGATTACAGGGTGGGGAGCTGCCCAGATGAATGGTAAGAACTTTCTGTCTTCTATATGAATAAAATGTAAATGTTTAATAATAGCTCTAACAAATGTATTACCATATATACTCGAGTATAAGCCGAGACTTTCAGGCTTTAAAAACCTAACCTCGGCTTATACTCAGGTCACCAGATTTTTCTATACATTCTGCTCTGCTGAGGAGACCCAGTGAAACAACTAATTTCATAGTGCTCCGATAACCAATTTCCCACCAGCACACTGTGGACCCCCCCACCACCCAACACGGTAACTTACTCACTGTAGCGCAACTGGGTTGAGGAGCATGCGGTCATGTGACCAGACAACATGGGTGGGTACGCGCTGTCCTTCCTCCACAAGAGACCGCGGGAGAGGTGGGTTCCCAAAAGCCGGTACCATGCCCAGGCCTATGGAGCATCTGTTCACAGGGGAAGAGGAGCCTTCTTCAGTTCTTGTGCTGGTGCCTACTGAGGGGATACTGAGAGTTGGCTCAGGCTTGTCTCCCCCAGTTGCACCGAGGACCCCATGTCAGGGAAGTAAAGGAGACACTGATAGAACATGGTGACGGCCCGCATCTGCTTAGTGAGGAAACTGCCATACTTTCTCCTTCCTGTCTCACAATAGTGGATGGGAGCTTTAATACTACTGTCATTATAGGGGGTGGGGGGCTGCCATTCTGCTGTCTGATATTACTGTCATTATAGGGGGTGGAGGGCTGCCATGCTGCTGTCTGATATTACTGTCATTATAGGGGGGGGCTGCCATGCTGCTGTCTGATATTACTGTCATTATAGTGGGTGGGGGGCTGCCATGCTGCTGTCTGATATTACTGTCATTATAGGGGATGGTGGGGCTGTCACTAACCTGTCTGTTCGCTTGCTCCGCATCTTAAGGCTGACATCACTACTCTGCGCCTGTCCCACTTCCCGTTGCCGAGTAGTAACGTCAAGCGGGCAGATGAGCGAGCGGCCGGATTGCCCAGAAGCTGGAACATTTTCTTTGATGTACAAACCTCTTGGGTGTGCTGCCACAGATGCCAGTATGTCATATTTCTTCTGTACATAACTGTCTGTTTTGTTCTGTATTGTTTTAATGCTTTAGTTGCCCTTTAAATGGAAAGCAGAATTCCCATACAGTAGGCCTATACAGTTATAGCCATAATGGATTTGGCTATTACTATATGGGACTACTGTATGGGAATTCTGCTGTCCATTTAAAGGGCAACTAAAGCCTCAGAACAATACAGAATCAGAAGGCAGTAGTGGTCATAATTTCAGCCCTCGGCTTATACTTGGGTCGATCAGATTTTGCTAATTTTTTGAGGTACCTCGGCTTATACTCAGGTCAGCTAATTCTTGAGTATATACGACATATAACATCTTAACCCTTTCACTGCCACAGATCGTATATTCACGATCTGTGCAGTGAATGACCAAACTGCCACAGATCGTGAATATACGATCTGTGGCTTCCCCCCTCCCCAAAAAAATTTGCCCCACGCTAGGGCCGATCGGGGGGCAGTATTCAACTGCCCCCCTAGCCCCCTCGATCCCCCCTCGGTTGTGTCCAAATCCGAGGGGGGGATCGGAAGATATCCCTACCTGCAGCCCGGCAGCCGGTCCCACGTGGAGGAAGAGAGGAGGAGTACTTCTTTGCAGGAAAGGGAGACCCTGGTGACTCACTGAACTTCCTCCTTCACCGGGGTCTTCCCTAAATGTGGTAAGATGCTGCCCTGGTGGTCTAGTGGAGGTACTGCAGTGTGATCTCCATTCAGATCACGCTGCAGTACCTAGTATAGTACAAGCTGTTCCATTCACAAATAGGATTTTTTCTAAGTCTTTGCTACTTAGCAAAGACTTAGAAAAAAAATGGGGACAGAGATCAAAATTTGGTGATCACTTCTGATCACCAAATTATTGATCTTTGCCAATGAATGAAAAAATCACTTCCTGGAAAATGATTTCCAGGAAGTGATTTTTCCGTTCGGATTTCGAATTGGAAAACGGGCATTTATGCTCACTTTGTGGCTAGTTGATTCCACTTTTGCGTATCCATACATAGGGCATACCGTTTGATTCAGGACATTTAGGAGATTGATATTTGGTAACTTTTTTTTACATTACTTGGGATTTTGGCATGATTTCTACCTTTGATAGTGTTTTTTTTCAAATTTTTTAGAAAATCTGCTAAAACTGCGAACTTCTACGAAGAACTGCGCCCACACCATTGATGGTACGAATGAACAAACTACAGAATTTCGTAGATGTGTGTTGATTCGAGAAATATATGGTTTGTGGGGTTGTTTTGTGGGGAAAAATTGCAGACTATTCAAATTCAGATTTGGCTGAATATTTGCTGTTTCTGAGCCATTGTGCATTGTTTCACTTTGTGTCTTTGGCTTCCACGTCCGCGTGTGTAACCACACATATGGCATACCGTTTGATTCAGGACATTTGGGAGATTGATATTTAGTAACTTTTTTTTTTTTACATTCCGTCAGGTTTTAGCATGATTTCTACCTTTTTGAAGTTGTTTTTTGTTAATTTTTTCAGACAAATGCGAATTTCTACAAAGAATTGCGCCCACACTATTGATGGTATGAATGAACAAACTACAGCGTTACGTAGCTGAAGGTATGTAGATTCTGAGAATATATAGTTTTGCGGGGGTATTTCCAAGTTAGAGGGGTGTTCAGTTTGAAAAATCTGGGAAAATGCTGTTATTGGCTCACTGCGCATTGTTTTACTTTTTGACTAGTCGCTTCCATGTCCGTGTGTGTAACCACACATATGGCATACCGTTTGATTCAGGACATTTAGGAGATTGATATTTGGTAAGTTTTTTTTACATTACATGGGGTTTTGGTGTGATTTTGTAACTTTGAAATGTATTTTTCTCTATTTTTCCAGAAAATTGTGTAGAAATGCGAAATTCTACGCAGAACTGCACCCACACCATTGATGGTATGAATGAACAAAGTACAGCGTTATGTATCTGAAGGTTTGTAGATTTCAGAAATATATAGTTTGTGGGGGTATTTCTTAGTTGGGGGGTGTTTTGTGGTAAAAACTGCAGACAGTTCAAATTCAGAGTTGGCTGAAAATTGTCAATGTTTCCGAGCCATCATGCATTGTCTCACTTCGTGGCTTTTGCTTTCATGTCCGAGTGTGTAACCACACATATGGCATACCGTTTGATTCAGGACATTTGGGAGATTGATATTTAGAAACTTTTTTTTACATTCCATGAGGTTTTGGCATGATTTCTACCTTTTGAAGTTGTTTTTTGTTCATTTTTTCAGACAAATGCAAACTTCTATGAAGAACTGCGCCCACACCATTGATGGTATGAATGAACAAACTACAGCGTTACATAGCTGAAGGTGTGTAGATTTCAGGAATATATAGTTTGTGGGGGTTATTTCTAAGTTACGGGGGTGTTTTGTGGAAAAACTGCAGACTGTTCAAATACAAAACTGGCTAATTTTTTTTTTGCTGCTACTGACATTTGGCACTGGTCATGCTCTGGGTTAGTTGGTAGCCATGTCTCTGGGTACACCCATGAATGTGGCATACCGTTTTATTCGGGAAGGGTTAGGCTTTCATATTTGAGATGCGTTTGAACTTTTCTCCACAGTTTTTAGCTGAAATTCGCATTTGATTTTGTCTCTGATTTTACAGTTGAGGAAAAAAAGATTGAAACTTACTTATAAAATCCTGCGGGTGTGTAGTTTCTAAAAATATCTCACTTGTGGGGATATTTTAGTTAATTTGGTAGATATTCTATGTTAACCGTCAGTAGTGGTTATACATTTTAATTTGGTGTAATATTCTTGAAGGTGCAGTTTTAGTTTGGGGGGGTCTCCTGTACAGGAAAAGTCGGGTACCTACATATATCTGGTATCGTGGTACTCGGGAGTATCAGAGCTTTTAGAAACAGTAAGATTTTTGTGCGTAACCTTAAGATAACTATAAGTAAAAATGGGAAAAATCCATGAAAATTTGCAAATTTTTCATTTTTTTTACATATTTTACCCATAATTCCAGTAAAATTTCTAGAAAAGTTACAAAACTCTGTTACCATGTTAAATTACAGTTTGTGCTGAAAAAAACAATGTATAATATTCCTGATTTACTGTAAGGTTTCCTACTGTAAAATTAGTCTAAAGCGATTAAGGGCAAAATCCTGAAAATTCTTCTGGCAGTTAACGCAAAAAAAATTGAAATTCTTCTGGCAGTGAAAGGGTTAATGGCTCTAAACACGTGTACCCTGTGGGTAAGGCACAGAAAAAAGGATGTATGGAAGTCACATGACCCCCATGTGGTGAGTTTTTGATAGGATATCCAAGCAATTGGATACAGCTAATAATCTGCTGCTTTATCTTCTTAGACATTTGTCTTAGACATCTGTATAAAATACACCACTGGAAATGCTAACCTAAGGCTATAAATATGCACAGAAGGCAGACGCATTTGCACAAGCACAGCGTCATTCAACCACCACAATGTGGGAGGGATTGGAGGAGGAGCATGATGAAGGATGTGGGGGGTTATGGCGCGGGTGCGGGGTGTTGCGTCATGGGGTTTGCTAGTTTTATTCTGATCTACTGTAATGTATGGTGCTATGTGCATGTATTTCCATTAGGGATTTTTAGATTCTTAGATTTTGTGTGTCTTTATACATTAATTTTATTAGGTAACACTTTTATGTAACTCTTTCTTTCCCGCCATTTTAAAAACTATTTTAATCTAATATTACTAGCAGGTTTATTAATTGATTTAAGATATTTTGCCCATAAAATCATGATAAACATAGTAACTGTGCAGATTATTATTGCTTGTGTGACCCATAGGTCTGAACAGCGATGAGCTCCAAAAGGCGGATGTTCAGCTGATTTCTCAGGAAATATGTATTGCACTTTATCGCAATCAAATCTCACCCAGAATGCTCTGTGCTGGATATAGTGATGGACATAAAGACGCATGTGAGGTAATTATCTCAAAACTGTATATTTTAATGTATTGTGGTTTGTACACATTTACAGATTTGGTAGTGATACTGTTTAGGTTTGGTCCAATATAAAATAAAACCTAAGAATAAGTTACTGAATTGAGCTTGGTACTATTAAAACTGAATTTAAGTGATGTTTGATAGAAGTTAAGGAAACTAGGTTTGATTTCCCATAATGCACCGGGCATACATTCAGCAGCCATAGACAAGCCAGGAGGTCTCCAAAGGTGTTCTTACAACTATTTAAAGGGCATGCCCACCCCACCTTTAAAGGGTAACACTCAAAATATTTTTTTTCTGTAGTGTAGGGCACCCCAACTGCCAAGTTTAAAAGTTAAAAGAAAAAAAACAAACAAATCAAATTACCCAGCTTCGTTCCCTCAGCTCTGTGCCTCTATTGTTACTCCCTTCCTGGAAAAAGCAAAAGGGGCCGGGCCGGCAGCCACGCCTGTGATTGGCTGAGAGTCATCCAATCACAGACGTGCCTGCTGGCTATGAAGGGAGCCAAGGGAACAAAGGTGGGTCTATTTCTGCGCTTTTTTTAATCTTCTTAACACGGCAGTTAAGGTTGGGGGATGCCCAACACTACAGAAAATTCTTCTTACACTACAGAAAAGAACAGGAGCAGAGGGATCCAGAGGGTGGGAGGGGGTTGGGCTCCAGGAGGATGTCAATGCACACCACACCTATTTTATATATATATATGTTAAAATATAAATATAAAAAAAAAATTATATATATATATATATACTCATTAGGTTAGGACTGATGCTGGGATACTGCCTTGAAGTGGCGCATCAGCTGACGCAAGTTTGTACAAACTATGTAACTAAACGTATCCATTTTAACTTTAGTGCAGGTAATCACCCTTCGTTGCTTGCATACTTGTTCGTGATATCTAATTAATTTATGCTTATATGTATAGTTGAGTGCTGGAGACTTCTGTGTAATATATATATATATATATATATATATACTGAATTCCATATCGGCTACAATTTATATATAAATATATATATACAATATATATATATACATTCTTAACCTTTTATTTATGTAAATTTAATGTATCTGTATAATGGCCTGCTCCCCCGTTTGTATACTCTGTATTTGATCATGTACAGCGCTGCGTAACCAAGTGGCGCTATATAAATAAATCATAAATACACACAAGGAAGTAGCAGGCAGCGGATGACACTACTCCTCACTCTCTGGGCCTTTGAATAGGCACTGCAGGAGCAGAAGAGTAAGTTAAGGAGTTTTTTTACACAACACAGTGGAGCCAGCACTGGGGTAAATTTTAGTTTTGGAGGTGGACATGCCCTTTAAAATCTATACCTACCTTCTATAGATTGTTACATAGATTGTTACTTTGTTAGATTGTTAGCTGCATTTGTATGTTTTAAAAATATATCCAGTCTGCCCTGTGATTGACAGCAGCATAACTAATGAGTGATAGAGATCTGTATCAACATTAACCCTGCAGCTGCCTGAGGTGATTTCTGAGACTGGGTTTATATACATTACTTACTGTACCTACTACACTGTGATGTTAGTGAGCAGGAATAGGAACATTAGGAAATCCTGGAGGTGTTTCTATAGCTGATTGTCAACATTATATTATATACACACAGGAGTGATGGTTACGTATATTCTTTATACAGAACAATCATTCAATGTGCCCATACATGGTCCCATGTTATCGTCTCCCTCTATTGTAGTAAAGGGAGCCAGTAATGGAAATTTTCCATCTTGCCCGATAGGTCCCGATACCGACAATATTCAGTAAATTGTCAGATCCTTCGTCAGTGTCACAGCTCTGACTATGAAAGACACTAGTGATAATGTAGCAAATGTGGATTTCTCAGTAAAAGAGAACGTTAGGTTGGGTATATCAAATATTTTGTCCCATGTGTTTGCCGCTATTGATCACCCGGGACGAAGCACAGTCGGTCACAGGAAATGGACCACACATTTGTTGTGATTGCCTGTTCATTCGATTCAGGCCACTACAAAAATCAACGACTGGCCGATACAAAGAAATACCGGTCAGTTGGCCCGGAAAATCTGTTCGTATGTACCCAGCCTTAATGAATATACTTTATAATAAATTTAAAGGGGATATCTGTATTGGCTAACTGATGATAATCATGGCAAGAGGGAAATTTTCGGGCATTTCTGATCGCGAGGCCGACAGGAGTGTTTGGGGAAAGCGCTACACACACTAACGATAAATAAATAATACCGACAATAGTGTTAGTGTGTGTACCCAACTAATGGCATCCCACCAGTGTGACGTAATTATAAGGAATTTCTGGGACTGCAGAGAGATATGAAAGTACAATGATTTTGCTGTTTGAGGGGTGGCAAATGGTATAGATTAGACATGCCCTTTAAATGGAAATTGTACTTCCCCCCCACACACTATGGGATTTACCCATTACCGTCAGTGTGTAGGGTCTGTTCCTGACTGCAAATAGGGATCAGTCGGGTCTGTGTGTGCCAACAGATACCAATGTGATCTGTCGGCACACGTGCTGTGGAAATCGCATGTGTATGGCGACCTTTAGTTACTCACCTAAACTTTACTGACCATCCCTCTGACAAGGAGGACAATAAAAAGACGCACTCTGTGAGAGCATTTTAGGTTCTCACAATGGTACTATTGATAGGAGGAAATCTCTAGTGGTTCAGTGTTCTGCACGAATACTTGTGCCTGACATGAATGTGCACGTATTGTATGTGTACCACATGGCAGTTTACATGTGTCTCCCAGGGAGGAGATAATCTGTAATTAAATGTTGCCAGTTTTTCTCCTTGTGGTGTTTTTAACATTTCAGAAGATCAGCAACATATCTACTGCATGTAGTTTGAGAGCAAATGGTATTTATGCAAATTCCATTCTGTTTTCCTTTTACAGGGCGACTCTGGAAGCCCATTGGTTTGCAAAGATTCCAGTGGACGTTGGTTTCAAGTTGGTGTGGTGAGCTGGGGTGCAGGTTGTGGCATCCCTAAGTACTATGGGGTGTATAGCCGAATTACAAGGCTTGTTAAATGGATCCAAACTGTAACTTCATAAAATAATCGGTTTACTATGTACTAAATGCTAAAATAAATTAGATATTGGATCTAAACACCAAGTTACATTGTAAATATTGTATACAGTTAGGTATGAAAAACTAGGCCTAACAATTAGAATCTTTATCTGATTCTTCATATTTTAGTTAATTAAAGGCACAATGAAAACATTTAGATATAAATATGAAATAATCTTTAATACTATTTTTGCCTGTAATTATTCTAGGATAGGGATATACAGATATTGTGCGGTGGGCACCGTAAACATGTAAGGTTATCACAATGCAATGCCACATTGCAATCCGGCAAAATTAGTGAGCATCACACAAGGACCAATGGCTGATAGGCATTTTATTGTTGACCATTGGGATTGGATTGCAAAACAGCTGGATGATATTAGGACAGGGTTTTCCCATATTAAACCTTTGGTATACCATTGATTATTACAAATTATTCACTACAGTGAACAACACAATAATCACTGGGGATTATGCTCATATACAAGTAAGTCTTATAAGCCATAACAGCCAGACAATATTAAGCTTTATTTGATTGGTTATTTGGTCAGGAAAATCAAATGCTTTTTGTGAATAGATCCAAAACATTTCTGCAATGTATACACCAAAGTGAGAAGACATTACTTACAATGCAAATACATCTTGAAACCTTGAAGGCTATACTTTTAAAACAAAGATTGAATTATCATAAGCAAAAGAGATGATCAATGTTGATATCATGTATCTGAACATTAGATGACTATGATCAAACATAAAGACTTATATACCAATACTCATTGGAATCCTATGGATATTTGGATGATCAATTTTCTGAATTCCGAAATCCACACACAAGCTACAAATACCTTCCTTCAACCATGTAATTGTATTGAATGTTCTATTATCTTCAGGCTTTACGGTACATTATCTATATATTGGACATATCTGTGGTATCAACAGGACGTTTCACTAGTTATCCAACTGGATCTCTCAATTCAGAATTCTGAATTGAGGAAGTCAGTCAAATGATTAGCAAAACGTCTTCAAGAACTAAGGATGGTATTTTTAAAACTTTGTTATTGTAAAGTAATAATATTGTTATAATACATAAGTGTGATATTTTATAATGGGAGCTGCAGTGGTATATATCCTTATAAAAATCACTCAGCTATGTCATTAAGTGACTCATTTCTTATATTTCTTATATCCCACTACTCCGCCCATTCCAGTGTTCATGCCTGGAATTGCCTTGTTTAACTTCACTAACAGAACCTGCTTCCTGTCACTTCATAACCAATGTCTCTCTCCTCCTCCACAAAGATTTGTTTAACCTCATAGATGCTGGGCTGGGATGTTCCTTTCTACTGGGTTTAAGTTACAGAAGGTAGCTTTGGGGGATTTAAGGTGGAAATAGGGACAAGGCTAGAATTTAAAATGTGAATGGGGTGAAGGAATCCAATACTTATGTATTATAAGAAATAATGCGCCCCTACACATTATAATATAAGGACATTACGCCACCTCTGAGTTCCCTGTCCTACGGCCTTGTGCTTCTATATGGTCAGGGAACTCCTCGGTGGCGTAATATCCTTATATTACACTGTAAGGGGCGCATTATCCCTTATATTTTACACAGCAGCCTTTTTTTATTATTTTACATGGCGGTTGTTACCTTACACGGCAGTTAAAATTTTACCAGGCGGGTGTTAATTTGCACTCATTATTTTGTGTTGCTGGTTTCTTTTTAATATGGCATTTTTATTTAAAAGAAACCAGCAATACATATGTCATATTATAAAGGCACAAAGTACATAACTTTTCAACCCCATGTAAAATAACAAAGACTGTGTAAAATAACAAGTGTAAAATAATAACCACCATATAAAATAAAGATGATATTATTTTACGATAAGGTTTTAGAACTACCGCCCTAAACTTCAGGTCCAGTTGATCTAACTGAATACCACAAATATACTGTGACCTGAATGAATGAGAACCTTCACAAGCATATATATATTGGACATTATCAATCATGTGCTATGATAAAGAGATTTAATTTATGTATGATTCTGTATGGTTGATTAAAAAACAAATCTACTACAATGAACAATTTTTTTTTTATTTAAAATGTTGATCACCAGTAAAATATCAAAACAAGGAACAACACTTTTTAATGGAATAAAGGAAACTGGGATTGACAGAGAAATATCACTAAATGGATAAAGAAGAGTAAAGACAAGAGTTCAGGGAATTTATATAGAAGTATTTTGAATGGGTGGTAATGGACTCTCACAAATTTCATTCTCTACTGGTTCTGTCTAGTATCTCCTCCTCCTGTAAGACTATTGACTCTGGATGCACAACACACTCAGATTCTTTTTCAGCATCACATTTCTGTTGAGAAAGACAAAAGAAGAGTAACTAGCAGCTCAGAATGCTCGGTTGTAAAATGCCAGGCATGTTTACAGAACTGTATAGGGCTACACTGATTGCTGGGATTGGTTTTATTTTTCCTATTTAGCAATGATTTTGCAAGCAAATTGTCTAAACAGAACACTACACAACTTGCTGCTGCAATCTCAAACTGGGCCCTGTCCTGCCATAGAGAATTGAATAGCTTCTGCATTACAGAAGTATTCTGCTTTTAAATAAGACTCACCCTAGATGGTGATCTTCATCCTCTCAATTGTAAAGCTAGACATACATGGGTCAATTTGTGTTTGACAGTTCTACATTTGTATCAACTTGTTAGATAAAACAATTGACTTGATTAAAAAAAAAAAAAAAAATATGATCACACCGGTTCACACAAGGGAATCGATTTTCAAATCTTTATTATTGAGATTCCTGACTAATGAGATTTCTTAAATAAATGCGATTCTTCTATAAATGTGATTTTTTTTATCATGTGATTCGTAACATGCTTGTTAATATGATCAAACAAAAATGTATCAAAATTTCTCAAAAACCTGCCAGATAATTGTATAATTGACTTTCCGAACTGACCAATCAAAATTTAAATAGATTCTACAATCGATATTGATCACTTTTGGCCAATCAAATGCAAAAAAAGGAATGGATTCTAAAAGCAATTGCTTTAAAGAATCAAATACACTTATCAATTAATCCAATCAAGAAAAATCAATTCATATATGGCTAACCTTACTGGGGGGTTGTTTTTGCATTTTGATTTACAGTAGGTATGCTTGCTCAAAAACCATGGGAGATCAAGTCCATAAAACGGGAGTAAAAAAAAGTTAATTTAAGATTTAGCTTCCACTACAAGCCAAGTGAATAATATTTACCAGTTTCAATATCTGATATGTGGTCGGATATTTGCAGTTCAATGTACTGTTAAATAATTTGCAAATATTCACATTCTGTTATAACTTACATTTAATGCAAACAAGTAGTAATATGAGCCCACCTCTAGAATATAATCATGAAAAATAGAAAAAAGCCCAGAGGATAAAAAGGCTAAATTTAAAAACAATACTTTATTCTTACGTATTAAAATGATGTCACAAGGCATCAGAAAGCAGTATAACACTTAGCCCCGCTCCTACCTATCCTTCTTTGGGTCAGTTGTACCCAAGGTGAGGACCTAAAGCGGTAGGTTCTCATCCCTTGGTAAAGCCTGTATATTCAGAACGTAGCTTTAAATTTTCTTTGGGCCATCTTTATAAATGGCCAATAGTAGCGCAGTAAAATTACCGCCGCACATCGCCACGGAAAAAATACCGCTATCGCCATATTTATAATGGCCGATCTATCTTCACGGAGATACTGCACTTGGCGCAATGCGCTAAGTACAATACCGCCGTGAATCCTGAGACGGAGCATGGGGTATGGGAGGGGCTGCTGGGAAGGAGTCACGGCAGGTGGTTCCATCCCCTGCCCTCACCCCCCAGCAGAAGATGCGACCACCCGTCACAACCCCTTCCCAGCAGCCCCTCCCAGACCCTGTACTCTCGCGAGGAGGGGAAGGGAGGGACCCGCTGAAAGGGGCGGAGGGACCCTCCAGATGGGGGCACTGAAAAGTGCCTTTTGGGACTTAGGGGGTCCTGCAGCTCAAACCGGGACCCCCCCTTCCAGCCCTATCAGGGCGTTGCAGCACTGAGAAGTGCCCTTGTGGCTCTGACAAGAACTCTTTGGGGCTTAGGGGCCCCGCAGCTCAAACCATGAACCCTCCCTATCAGGGCTCTTGCGGCCCTGAGAAGGGCCTTTGGGGCTTAAGGGGTCCCGCAGCTCGAACCGGGACCCCCCTCCCCGGCCCTTGTGGCACTGAGAAGTGAATTTGGCGGGGGTCCCGCAGCTCGGACTGGGACCCCCAGCGAGCGGCTCTTAAAAGAGGTCTTGTTTCTTCCATCCGGTGACACCAGCTCCGCGAGGCCACCGATCCCGAGAAGTACCCTGTGGCCATCAGGAGTACCTCCGGTGCCGGTGGCTCGACGAGGACGATGTTCCCGGTGTCTTGATCTGACGCGGCATGAGGTCGACTAAGCCAGGCAGGCTCACTGCGGCCAACAGTGAGCCTGCTGGCACTGCCGGCCTCAGCGGAGCCGATGTTGCTAGCTGCTTCTTTCTTCATCAATCTACTGCGATGGCTTCTGAGCTCCGCAAAGGTTTGCACCTCTTTATATAGGTTTTCAGAAAACTCTGTTTATCCGTTTCTGATCAATTTTTCAATTCTTTGTTTACATGGTTTACATTAACCAATCGGATATCAGAAATTTTCTGAGATCTGATTGGTTAATGTAAACCAAGCATGGAAACATTGACCAATTAGAAATGTATTAGCCCGAAACTTCGCATCGGATCAAGACGCTGGTAACATCGGCCTCGTCAAGGCCACCGGCACCGGAGTTACCCCTGGCAGCCGCAGGGGTACTTCTCAGTGACAGTGGCCTCGGCGGAGCTGGTGTCACCGGATAGAAGAAAGAAGACGTCGCCCAAGGGCTCTTTTAAGAGCCGCTCGCTGGGGGTCCCAGATCATGCTGCGGGTTCGAGGTGCAAGACCCCTTAAGCCCCTTCTCAGGGCCGCAAGGGAAATTCTTAGTGCTGCTAGGGCTGGGGAAGGGGGTCCCGATTCGAGCTGTGGGACCCCCTAACCCCAAAAGGCACTTTTCAGTGCCACCACCTGGAGGGTCCCTCCGCCCCTCTCGGCGGGTCCCTCCCTTCCCCTCCCCACGAGAGTCTGGGAGGGGCTGCTGGGAAGGGGTCATGGCGGGTGGTCGCATCCGCCGGGGGGGCGGGGTAAGGGCAGAGTGGGCATACCACAGCCGCGCCCATCTGATGAATGCAACCACCCACGGCGATTCTTTACCAGCATCCCCTCCCAGACCCCTGTAATCTCGGCCATTTTCGCCACCTTCAAGGTGGTGACGTGAAACGGCCGAGATTAACGCTGCGCATCAGTTACCGCCACTTTATAAATAGAAGTTAACGAGGCGTTAAGTTTTCGCAGGCCGGGTTTCGCGCATTTATAAATCTTTGCGAAAATGGCGGGAAACTCAGCCGCAAAAAGTGAACAATCGTTTATAAATATGCCCCTTTGTGTGGCAGCCTCGCAACACTTCCTCCTACAGTCCCAAGAGTGTCTTCCAATTGGTGGTCTGGCCCCGGTCAAAATGGGTGCATTGTGAGTGGGCCACACAAAGAAAAGATTAAGCTTCTTCTGATTATACAGCTTTGATTTGGTATGTAGTGTACAAAATGTGATTTTGTGTTCACTTAAATGACACTGTACATATCTGTGCACACAGATAATAAACAGTAAAAGGGAAACATTTCTTGATTTCCACTGAACCCCTTATGTGAAAAACTGGCTGGAGCTATTACATAGTCGTAAGAAATTCCTCAAATGTGTGGCTACTGGACAGACTCTACATTTACTTTTGGAGAGATCCATTGGCTCTGTGTGGATTGTGGAGGTATGTGTTAGGTGTGTACCCTCCCCCCATGTGCTAATTTATATATTGGCTTAATACAATGCAATATATATATTTCATATACATATATACAATAACATATCTATAAATTGCTCCACCACTGATGACCTGTTGCCAACCCCATCTCTCTGGAAATATCGGAGCTTCAACGTGGGGAACTCCAAGCGGTTCTTCTGATCTTGATCAGAAAGCTGATCTTAAGAACATCTGGTCATGTATGTCTAGCTTAAATAGTTTTCTATAACACATCTTCGTGCACTGGGTAGTGGAGCATAGCCCTAAAATGTACGTTTGCAAATTCAAGGAGCCAAGCTGAAAAAAAATGGAGAATTAGAACTACTCTGTAATGTAATTAAACTCAGGGAAAACGCATATAGGGCTTATTTAATGAGAGGTGTAACACTTTGCCTGTGCTGTTAATCTGCACAACCAGTCAGATGTTATTAAATGTTTTCTAATGCAGTAGACCAATATAAAGGAATCATTTGATTGGTTGGTACAAATTAACTCCACATGCACATTTTCGCCCCTTTTATTAAATTGGCTTGCTGGTCTCTGTTTACAGCTGTGTATGTACGAGAGAAAGGGGATCAGGAGCTCCACTGCGGTGACAGCCATTAGAATTTTTGGTAGGTTTACTTTGTCATCTGGCTAAGACAATGCTGTAAATATGCTACTATATGAAATCCCTGTAATACTCACAACTTGCTCCAGGCAGCTCGATCTGCTATCACAGGATTTCAACTGATTTTGAAGCTCTCTGGATACCACACAGAGAAACTCAGCTTGCCCTTCACTGCTGTAACTATATGAAGACCCCACATTCACCAGCTGCAGAGAAAAGGACCACAACATTTCAATATATATTTTGTAGGCCCAATATATATATATATATATATATATATATATAATATATATATATATATATACGGTAAATATAAATAGCCTCACTTTTCACTCATTTTGCTATGATGCTAGATTGTTCACAGTTACATATTCTAAATCAAATGGGGGAGATTTACAGAGAGCAGCAATTGTTTCCCGGCACAGCTGCAACAATGATGGATTATTGCAGTTATGACACTAGAAAATCTGATTTTGGTGTAAAGTTTTCATGATTTTAATGTCGGCTATGTACATACACCATCTGTAATTCTCTTATAATTGTCACAATGAACATTCGTGCATTGGTGTGATTTTTAGAGAAGAATTAAAGATACATTTTGGGATTAGCCTGCAGTAAACAAGCAGACAAAACGCTTGTGAAAGTTCTCATTCATCCAGGTCATGGTATATCTGTTGTATTCAATTAGATCAACTGTACTTGAAGTTTAGTTCTTGAAGACGTTTCGCTAGTCATCCGACTGGCTTTGAATAATTGAATACAACAGATATAAGCAGACAAAACCTTTTTTACTGGCCGACTGCAGTTTAAACATCTCCTGACACAAGCTAGGCCCACTTTGACAAAATATGACATTTTATTTATACTGTTAATAGCAGGAATGTGCACGCTGTGATCTGTTGTGATTTTATAACGCAGGCGATTACCCTTTTTGGTCCATTTTTGTCAAAATTGCACTTAATAAAAGTCTATGGAAGCCCATAGATAAACAGACACAGGCACCATGACATGCAATTTTTGTTTTACCCATAATCCCAAGGGAATTGCAAACTCTTGTAAAGGCGGTTTCAAGCGGGAGGCAAAAGTGCACAAAAACGCATTTTCACTTTAGTGGGGCCTCGGCCTCATGGTTGCTGCAGATTAAAAGTATGGGCAAAAATGTGCCACTTATTAAATAAGCCGATTTGCCACTCTAAATAGCACTGCATTGTTCTCGTTTCAAACTCCATGGAACATTATCAATGATTATGCACATCTCCTTCTTAGAGGGCATGTTCACCCCTAAAACTAAAATTTAACCCCATACTGGCCATACTCTGTTGTGTTAAAAATCCTTAACTTACTTCTCTGCTCCAAATGGTTCTCCTGCAGTGTCTCTCCAAAGTCCAGGAAACTGAAGAGTAGGAGCTGTCTTCCTCTGTGAAAGGTTTCCACCTCCTCCTTGTCCTCTGAGAGGACAGTAGCATGTGCAGGAGAGCCCTTTCCCCCCCCCCCTCCTCCTGGAGCCCTCTTTGCTACTGGGTGCCCTACCTCTAAAACCTCTCAGGATATGGTAGGACACTCTTTCCCATCCCCAATGGCTATATCTGTTTGTCCTACGATCCTTCTTTCCCCTGATGTCCTGTATTGCGGCAGCCACGTCTCGGATTGGCTGCCTCTCAGCCAATCAGACGCGGCTGCTGGTCCGGACCCTGCTTGCAGTTCCAGCAAGAAGAGGACTGAGATCAGAGCACCGGCAGATTGAAGGATTGCAAGTAGAATTCTGAAGCTTTTATAAACTTATGGACTTAGCGGTTGGGGGTGGGATAGAGTGACCTTCCACAAGTTAAAAAATTATTTTGCAGGTGACATGCCCTTTAATGTAAAAAGTAGATAAACCTAAATACATACAGACAATTCATAGGCTCAATTATATTCTATTATATTGATTGTAACATACATCGGGGTAACAGGTACACTACAGAGTAGATGGCAACACATGCCAGGGCTGCTCAAAACGAGATCTACATGTGATAATAAAGAAAATAAAAACTAAACTCCTTTTAGAATCCCTTTGTGTGTTTTCTGGTGTGCGCCACATCAACTGCAGTGTACTTGTTTCTCAGATTTGGCCATAGCTTGGGGCAGGCTGCACCTGGGCCACCCATTGAATCAGGTGAGTGAATCTGTTTTAGAATGATATAATACTGCTGGAAAGTGGCTAGAAGAATACTCCATTATGTACATCTGACCAATAGAGATAATAGGTATGCATTATAAAAACGATTCCTGAGTGTTCAGCCAATTATAGTGGTTAAATATCAAATGTACATATACATCCACGTAACCTGTCCCAAATCCTTTGTTAGTTTAGCTGTAAAGGGACATTTACCTGCTCAAATTTCCAGCTATCAGACATGGAGGAGACCATCTGGGCCAGTTCTGCCTCTTGACATTGCAGGACGCGATACACATGTTTCTGTTGGAGCTGAGAAAATAAAGGAAACGTTTAGATCCAGGAGGATTTCAGACGTTATAAGAAATAACCACAATTGTGGTACCTATTAAGGATGTTTCATGTGCACCAGCATTGAAGCCTAGTAAGACCTGGCTTATGTAAGAAAGATACACAAACATACACATATTCAATGAACATGGTCTGGTCAATAAGATGTAGAAGAGGCTTTTGTCTTAAGAAAGCATGTTAATTAGAAAATAGAGCTTAAGGGCAACTATAGTGCTCCAATCCGTATCTTCCAAATTCTAAAGGGCAACTATAGTGCTCCAATCCGTATCTTCCAAATTCTAAAGGGCAACTATAGTGCTCCAATCCGTATCTTCCAAATTCTAAGGGCAACTTAGTGCTCCAATCCGTATCTTCCAAATTCTAAAGGGCAACTATAGTGCTCCAATCCGTATCTTCCAAATTCTAAAGGGCAACTATAGTGCTCCAATCCGTATCTTCCAAATTCTAAAGGGCAACTATAGTGCTCCAATCCGTATCTTCCAAATTCTAAAGGGCAACTATAGTGCTCCAATCCGTATCTTCCAAATTCCCCTTCCTAAAACGAAATTTACCAGGATGTAGGAGGGCTTAGTTCTCTTCTCTATCAAAATCTGCTCATCCCCCCCAGTCCCCTCCACAAGTGTACATGTATGATTTTATGAGAGAGGGGAGAGAAAGTCAAAAGGGGAGCTGCTTTTGACATTTTTGCACTCCATTTATAGAAAAAAAATTGGAGGTAGGAGTGTTGTCTCAGCAACCTCCTTTTGCTGTACCCAACAGCTGCTGCACAGCATAAATCTGTTATAGTCTGTTAAAGGACAATTTTGTCCAAAAAAAACAATCTCCACTAACCATTAAATAATACCACCACCCACTCGCTCCTCTTCTACCACCTACTAATAGTATCCAGGGTGAGGACAGAAACTTCATCTCTTGGGGGCATTTATAAAGGTTCGTTAACTTTTCGCGCCGTTTTCGCGGCCATTAACGCATAAATCGCGTTTACCGCGATTTATAAAGGCCCGAAAACGGCCGCGAAAAGTTAACGAAGCGTTAACCTTTCGCGCCGATACTTACCCGTTACCGCCGCTTCTATTTTATAAAGCGGCGGTACTGGTTTCGCTCGGCTAGTATCGGCTGTTTTACTTCGCCACCTTGAAGGAGGCGAAGTCAGCCGATACTAACCTCCCGCGGCGGGATGGGCAGGCAACCCGCGGCGGGTGGTCGCACCCGCCCCGGGAGACACGCCCACCCCGCCCACACCCCCCGCGGCGGCAGCGGCGACCACCCGCCGCCGCCGCCACTTCCCAGCAGCCCCTCCCAACCCGTTCCCCGTTCGCGGCAATCTCGGAACGGGAGGCTAGAAGGGGCTGCCGGAAGGGGCCGCAGCAGGTGGTCGCGACCACCCGCCGCGCACCCCCTCCCCGGCAACCCCTCCAAGCCCCCCCCCCGGCCGCTCCCGGGGAGGGACGGGAGGGAGCCGCTGGGGGGGTGGAGGCTCCCTCCCGCGGGCCCTGAGAAGGGCCTTTTGGGGCTTAGGGGGTCCCGCAGCCCGAACCGGGACCCCCCTCCCCGGCCCTTATAAGGGCCCTTGCGGCACTGACAAGTGCCTTTGGCGGGGGTCCCGCAGCTGAAACCGGGACCCCCCAGTGCGGCTCTAAAAGAGCCCTTGGGCGACTTCTCTTTCTCAGTCCCGGCGACACCAGCTCCGCCGAGGCGCCGACCCCCGAGAGGTACCCTGCGGCCGCCAGGGGTACCCCCGGCGGGCGCCGCGACCTCAACGAGGCCGATGTTGCCGGCGTCTTGATCCGACGCGACGTCTTCGGGCTGGCGACACCAACCCCACTCAGGTCGCCGATGCCAGGCAGACTCACTGCGGCCGCCAGTGAGCCCGCTGGCACCCGCGGCCTCAGCGGAGCCGATGTTGCCAGCCGCTTCTTTCTTCTTTCTTCAGCCATCTACTGCGATGGCATCTGAGTTCCGCGGCGGAAAGCTCCTCTTTATATAGGTTTGCAGAAATCCATAATCCGTTTCTGATTGGTCAATTTTTAATACTTGCTTTACATTAACCAATCAGATTTCTGGAAAGTTCTGAAATCTGATTGGTTAATATAAAGCAAGTATTAAAAATTGACCAATCAGAAACGGATTATGGATTTCTGCAAACCTATATAAAGAGGAGCTTTCCGCCGCGGAACTCAATGCCATCGCAGTAGATGGCTGAAGAAAGAAGAAAGAAGCGGCTGGCAACATCGGCTCCGCTGAGGCCGGCGGTGCCAGCGGGCTCACTGGCGGCCGCAGTGAGTCTGCCTGGCATCGGCGACCTGAGTGGGGTTGGTGTCGCCAGCCCGAAGATGTCGCGTCGGATCAAGACGCCGGCAACATCGCCTCGTTGAGGTCGCCGGCGCCCGCCGGGGGTACCCCTGCGGCCGCAGGGGTACCTCTCGGGGGTCGGCGGCCTCGGCGGAGCTGGTGTCGCCGGGACTGGAAGAAAGAAGACGTCGCCCAAGGGCTCTTTTAAGAGCCGCACTGGGGTCCCGTTTCGCTGCGGACCCCCCCAAAGGCACTTGTCAGTGCCGCAAGGGCCCTTATAAGGGCCGGGGAGGGGGTCCCGTTCGGGCTGCGGGACCCCCTAAGCCCCAAAAGGCCCTTCTCAGGGCCCCGCTGGAGGGAGCCTCCACCCCCCAGCGGCTCCCTCCCGTCCCCTCCCCGGGAGCGGCCGGCGGGGGCTTGGAGGGGTTGCCGGGAGGGGGTGCGCGGCGGGTGGTCGCGACCACCTGCTGCGGCCCCTTCCCGGCAGCCCCTTCTAGCCTCCCGTTCCGAGATTGCCGCGAACGGGGAACGGGTTGGAGGGGCTCTGGGAAGTGGCGCGGCGGCGGGTGGTCGCCGCTGCCGCCGCGGGGGGTGTGGGCGGGGTGGCGTATGCCCTGCCCCCTTAGGAGCGGCGTCGGGAAGGGATTTTAAGTCCCTTCGCGCGATACTATATAGTATCGCCGCGAAGGGGCTTAAAATTACCGCAGCACATCACGGCCGCGATATGTATCGCGGGAATAGCGCTCGCCGTTATAATACGGCGAAGCGCTATTTTCGCGGCCCGCGATGCGCGGCGGTAATTTTTTGCGCTAACATCGTTCCTTTATAAATATGCCCCTTGGTACGTGCAAAGAGTGTGTCTTCCCATTGGCTACATTGCAGACTGTCACGACAGTAGCCGAGCAGGGCAGTGGACCGGAGCGGTCCTCGATCTGGGTACTATTCAGGTGCTGAGCAGGTAAAGGGGAGTATAATTGTCCTTTAAATATAATTCTAGTGGTGGTTAATTTCTTGAAACTGCAACCATGTAAAGAATAAATCCTCCTCTCTACTATATGTGCTCCTATTCACTCTGCTTCTGTCCCCTGGTCCTGACACCATGATCCTACCTTAGCTCTCCATCTGGACTATCGGGGATAAATCCAGCAGAGTGAGACAGGACTGCACACCCAACATGTAGGGGGAGAATAGGGCAAACACATTGTCATTCATCTGAGACTGTTTTTCCAGTCATTTCCATTTAATCAGACTCACTTATAAAGAAGGTATTAAAGGTTGAGTGTCCTTCCTCTTTACTTTGCTGCAAGGCGAAAAGCTAAACTGGTGTAATAGAGCATAACATACAGTATGGTTAAACATAATTAACAGAATGCCTCTTTCTTAAAAACACAGCACACAAACAGGGCATTCACAGGGAGACACAACCTCAGCTCAGCGTGATTTTAAACCCCTTGCTTGGGCCGGCTGGGCAAGACGCACTCACTCAGCAAGCTATTCACCTGACTAAGCTGGCTCACACCGGGGGAAACTTACCCAGAGCCACACAGCCACTGGTGATCTCTCTATGTGTAAATCTCCCCAAAATGTTCTCTCTCTGGTTGCTATTGCTTTCACATTAATGGCAGCATCAGTCCATTATGGCTTGTTTAACAAAGTTGCACATTTTTGCCCATGCTCTTAATCTACAGCAACCAATCAGATGAGACCATTTAACAGGTTCTACACCAATTAGAAAACATCTGATGTCATTTAATTAGTTAAAAGTACAGGCAAGGTGTTGCATGTCTCAACCTGCTGATCCATAATAAATAAACGGTTGAACCTCTTTACCTTCTTGTTTGTTTCTTTTTTCTGCTTTATTAAATGATGTTTTGGGATATGAATTAGAGCTGCTTTTTAACTAACTTGATATATGTATAAATTCAGAAAGATTACTTGCATGATCCCTAATGCCATATTCACTCCTACACACATCATTCACTGGGATGAGAGTGTTTGTTGCAGTAATGGCCTGTTTGGCATTCTGTGCATTTCCATTCTGCAATTTAATTCAAGGTTATGATGGATAAATTGCTGTTTTTCCATTTTCTCATTTGCCGTTTTCTGTATTTAGACAAACGACTCTAAAAATCCGACTTCCACAGACATGTATGTAAGATTAGAAATACCCCTTCCAAAATCGGTGGGCTCCGGTTAATCTGGCACTATCTGGCAGTTTTATTACTAACAAGGTTGAGTATAACAGAGCAGCGGATTGGAGGAGATGTGTGTCAGTCATGATGTAATGACGCTGTGAAGGACAGCCTGCAAACCCTTCAACATTTACATTTAATAGGTCACTTATAGGATAATTATGAACCCAATCTTGCAAGCTCCTTGCAATGCATTTCTCAAAGGTGTACCTATTTAAGGTGAATGTTGAGTGTGTATGAGCCTGTAATGGAAAGGGTGAAAACATATCAGATGTTTAGATCCTTCTTAAATATTATAGGTGTTCAGTGTTCTGTATCATTACCCTTTAAATATATTTGATGCACTTGTCTTGTTTCTGTATGTCTATCTCTGAATGTTAGAGGGCTAATAGGCTAAGTAATCATTACTGTGAGGGAACTACAGTCTCAACCTCAGACCAAACGGAGCTTTCCCAGCTCACGGATCAAAACCAGGTTGAGGGCTGCCGTCACTTACCATATACCACTACCAGGTATATAAAACATGCCACCACCCACTCACTAACGGCTATGGGAACCGATACCAGTAATGATACCACAACTCTCAACCTCAGACCAAACAGAGCTTTCCCAGCTCACTGGGTCAAACCAGGTTGAAGGTTGTCATCACTAACATATACCCCTTACCAGGTATATAAACTACTGCAAAAACCACTTACTAACGCCGGCCGTGGAAACCGACACCAGCCTTCACGGCTATAAATGTAAATAATACTAAATACCTGTATCACTCGCTGCCACACTCAGGCGATAGTATCAGATAATAAATGACTATACGTAGCTTCTCAGAGGACAGGATTCTTACTTAGTTCTGTTGAGCACCAAGGAATCAGCTTAACGATTTTATAGAATATCGTTTAATAAAAGAAAAACAAAAAGGGTGCAATAGTGATTACAAAAATAATTAATAAACAACATAAAAACAAGCAACAGTAAAATAAAGGGATAAAGGGAAAAATACTTAAAGGATAAGTCCATAGATGGTAAAAGAGTTCCTGGCTCCAAAAAGGTAACTCGCTGTAATCCACTTTGATGTTTCATGATGTAAATCAGGAGCTCCTTTCCAGTAGTGTGTGGCTCCTTATCTACCCCCAGGCCAAAGGAAGGCAATAATTTACCCCCAACCAATCACCAACAGTGTAGGCTGGACTGAGGGTGTGTCAGATATGTGATTTCTTTGGAAGACACACCCACAGTGACATTATTTTTTAGAGAATTCATATCTCTGTGGCCCAGGTGCTACCAACTGGAAATCACTAAATTAGTTATTGTCATGAATTAAACCAGTTGATAGACACCAAACATGACAGATATGGAAAATATAGTTGACCAGAACGAATATGGTAGGTTTTCCAGCCTCTACTAGGCCTACCATACATGATGTTTGGGTTGTACCGACTGGTCTCACCTACCTGGAACCATATTTCATATCGGCTTGCCATATTCTATTACATAGGCAGAGTTATGTATAGGTTATGGAAAAGGGATTGTGCCTTTATCATGGTAAACCAAAGGTCACATTCCGTCTGTTTGACCTCCTGCTGAGATCAGGAGACTCAAGTCTACTGTATCCTTTAGAAGTAAGGTACAAGGAATACAATCCTTGGCATCCTGCTGGGTTTCATGACACCTCAGCCAATGGTAGAAAAGTACAGAAGAAAAGGGGGAAACACAATGTACAAATAAACAAACAAATGGAATCCTACTATTACTGACATATATAATTATAACTACTAGATCTGCTTACAGCTTGTAATAAGCCATTTATAGCCCAAACTTGATAGAACTTAATATAAGTTATGTTTTTATTGCTCAGGAAACAAAAGGAGTTTGAGCAGAATTCATTCTTCACTTTGCACACAAATGTTTGTGGATAAAAAAATGGGGCATTTTGGAGACAAAACTCTTTTTGTAGGAATATTTTGAGACTTTAGCTGAGTCACACCAAATCAGACAGTAATGCGCATAAAAGCGAGTGCACAGCATCGTCGTGTTTCACATGTGTTACCATCCGTGTTTTGTGATTTACACTTTTGCATTAATGGAGCCAAAATAAAGTTCCAATAAAATGAGAAATTATTACCCAATGGAAAACAGTTAATTACAGGTATAACTTACCAAGTGCATTTGGATAAACATAAGGGAAACCTATGACATACTTACCGAGAGTTTATTTTTCCGGCCCCCCCCAGGGCAGCAGAAAAAAAACATTGGGCTATTCCCCTGTCCATCCCCGAAATGTAAGTAAATTTTTCCCCCCCCTCCTACCATCGTCCAGTCAATTTCAAAAGCTAAGCACTGAACAAAAACACAACCATTCCTGCTGCATAAAAGTATTTTCTAAATAAGTTAAGCCCTAGTCACTGTATTTAAAACTTTGTGACTAAATGAAGCTCTGACCTCCACACTGAGGTCAAGTTTATAGCAATTATAAAGGTATTAGGGTTAAATCAAGCTTCTGCCTGACATATGGCTTCAGCCTGGCTCCTTCTCTGCTGCCCATAACAGCACATGTAGAGCACCTAACTCTGGAGGGAGGTCATACTTTGAGCTTTGTAGGCTTCTTAATTGTAAGAACAATCCATCTTCTGATGGTAACGGTTTTGACGCTTGTACCTTTCCCATCAAAGAAATAAATACATTTTCTGAATTTCTCAGAAGAAATTTTCTGATTTCTTCCAATGTCCAACTTTGACAAATCAGGATTTGTTAATTCGGACTTTGACATTACTTTTGGCAAAAATTCTAAAAACTCCCGATGGGAGATGAGAAAGATTTTGACTCCAGCATCCCGGTACCCAAGCTCCTTGAATACAGGCACCCCTCCCATTCCTGAGGCATCGGATGCAAATTGGATTGGCAAGTCCACCTAACAGCTTGACTTTGAGGTCTTCACTTAAATAAATGATTTGAAATCGCTACCTTTTTTCCATTTTTTGAGAAATAAATTTGAATTGGCCGCATCTCCATTTAGCCCATTTTCTAAACCAAATGTTGACACTAGTAGACCAAGAAACTTCATAAGTCTCTGGCTGTAAAATATTCTAGTTGTAGACTACTCTGTTGCTTCTTTGAGTCTGATTGGCGAAAGGATATCAAGATGTCTTTGTCTATTCAAGCTGGTGTTTTCTGAGCTGGAGTTATTGGCTTTTTTCTAGCTTTATTTTCCACCACATTTCACTTTCACATCACTTTTGTGAAAGTTATCAGTGACGTAGAAAGGCAGAAGGGCAGACAACTAAATAAATAATGGTGTCGAGAAGCCACAGGAACTTGGAGATAGGCACTGAGAGGTCTATTGTACTTAAGGATAAGTGCACTGTAATCAAGTTATGTTCATTTGGACGCTGCAGCTTTAAAATACTGTTGTCATATTTTTTTTTTCCCCTATGTCCCTCCAAGCCTACTTAAGGCCTTGGAAGTTGCTGACATCTTGTTACTCTCGTTTGCTGAATGTTAAGCTCCCGCCCCTCTGAGAATTCCTCTGCTTTCTCCTGCTTGAGCCTCAAACAGTAATGCTTTTGAGTTCCGTGCACGTGCGTGTGCACGGAACTCACAAGCATTACTGTTTGAGGCTCAAGCAGGAGAGTGCACGGAACTCACAGGCATTACTGTTTGAGGCTCAACAGGAGAAAGCAGAGGAAATCTTAGTGGGGCGGAGCTTAACATTCAGCAAACCAGTAACAAGATCCAGCAACTTTCAAGGCACAAAGCAGGCTCTGGAGGGGCATAGGGGAAAAAATATGGCAACGGTATTTTTAAAGCTGCAGCCTCCAAATGAACAAAACTTGATTTTACAGTGCACTTATCCTTTAACCAATCCAGTTGGGCTAGAGCACTTCTGATGTTTGGAGACAGTCTATGATTTTTTCAGATTTCGGAGGTCCAAGATAGGATGAAAATCTCCTGTTGCTTTGGTGTACTAAACAAGGGGCGATTAAATCCTCTTCCTTGATCCCTTTCTGTCAGTTCTACTTTTTATAGATTCTCCAAATTATCTGGCCAGATAGTGACACATTTTAGAACGGACATTTGGGCCACTCTCCTTACATTCCGCTCCTGCGTGTTACATACACTTTCTTAAGCTCAGACTCTAACTTTCCATCTTCTTCAATACTGATGCATTATCATCAAACGCAGTTTTTTGGATAATCTGGCAACTGGGGCATCAACCGAAGGCAGTTTATCCCACAATTCTGCCATATCAGGGGGAAAAGGATAAGGTTTCCCACATTCTCTTCCACAGGATTCCTTCTAGAAGGTTTGGATCACTCCTTGATCATTTGATTATACCATCAAGTATAGGAAAAAAAGAGTTTTCTTCTTTTTCTGAAAAAAGTAGATGGTTGATCAGTATATTCTAACACCAAAGTGGGTCTAATTAGTTTAATCAGGATATATTTGTTTGAAATCAAATGCTGACTTCTCCTCCAGTCAGAAACTTCAGAATTCTACTTAACATCGACATAAATCAGACCCACATCTTTAAATGGCTGAGGCTGTACTTGAGGTATAGAGTAGAGGTTGTTGAAAACATTGGACTACCGCTTGTGTTATCCCTGCAGAATTTTTGGCTGACCAGTTGAATCAGAGACATCAGCAGGTATTCTAGGATTGGAAAATCCAAATCCTTCTCAGTCACATCAGAAATGCACTCTGCACACAACCTTTTCCCTTTAAATAAAGGTTATGTGCTTTACAGGGTCTGGAATCTGTGTTGGATGCAGAATCCTACTCCTCTTCTTAGATCCAGAAGTATGGCTAAAAGAATTCAATAAGTATGAGCTCTTTTCGCAGAATCAAAGAAAGAAGGCACTGTAATGTAACACCACCTACCCATGACCAGCGTCGGTGAGCAGCCTGATCCATAACCACCAGAGCAACAAACTGGCATGATTTAAAAATTTTCACGGGTGTGGTGTGATGACGTTATGCGTGCACCTGCAAAAAACGCCTCTAAGGGCAAATGGCCGCTGAAGCGGAAGGTGGTTCCCACAAAAGCGGCTGCATAGGCCATTAGAACAGTGGGACTGGAAAGCTCAGAACTGCAGCTAGAAAGCACAGTGCCAATCCGGAAGTGATGACAGAAGAAATGACTGGACAATGGTAGAAGGGAAATTTAAGCTTTAGATTCTGTGACAAACAGGAGAATAACCAACGTATTTTAGTAGATAAAATATCCTGTAAGGGATAGATCATATTTATGTGTTTCTCACACTGCTCATGATCCGCATAACAATGTCGAGGAGTGCATTCTAATGTTGGTGGCCACTGTGTATGCTCTATGCTGCAATCCATTTTCGGTGGGCATGCAATCCCCATTCTTGCAAATCGCATGTGTACTCCGATTCTTGACTATTACCACATTGCAAAAAAAATGGACAGTAACACCTCATCATGCAGTACATCACATTGCCCACCATACACAGACACTGTGGTCAACATATATGCACCAGTCTCTGTGGACAACTGTATGCACCAGTCACTGTTTTCAACTTGCATGTACCAGCCACTGTGGGCAACTTGTACGTACCAGTTTCTGTGGTAACTTGTATTACACGTCATCAAACCCAAATAATGAACATTCGCATTGCCGCGCAGGTGCTTCCCAGTAAGTTTTAACTTATATACGTCGCCATGGATAACAGGTGGTATAAGGGAATTAATCCCTTTACTTTATCCCCCTTTATCTGTTGTGCGTTTCTGGTTCTATTTTTGTTCTGCGTGAATGTGTCCCTTTCGAATGGCTTACAACAGAGCAGGTGTGTAGTAGTGTGCCTATCCACAATCTCTCTAAACAACTTGTACATAGCAGTCACTGGGGCAACTTGCAAGTACCAGTCACTGGGGGCAACTTGCATGTACCAGTCAAAAACCCAATAATGAGTAGTGAATTGAAAGATTAGAAGTGCAAAGGAAAAATGAATAGAGACCCCTTACAAATTCGGTAGTAATATATTAAACATTCTAAAACTGTCAGAAACACTTCCGCCTCCTTGCAAATGATTTAACTCATTCTAATTAGGGTTGCACAGGCCTCGCTTAATGAGCAATGCTCCTCACCCTATCAGGAATTCTAGTGAAATTACTCAGCAGAGTTAAGCTAATTGCAAATGTACACTTAATAATGAGACCTCGCAATCATAATTAGCAACAACGCCAGGCTCTGAGATTTCATTCCCGCAGCAGCAAATAAGAAATGAACTCCTGGCTTACATAATCTTTATGTTTTTGCAAAGGTGAACTGAAGCAGTCAGCACTTTAGACCTAATGACTAGGCCGCATCAAAGCGTTTTTAACAGACGATCTGATTGTGATTCTATCGCATGTTAAAAAGCACTCACTAGTGTAGCCCAATAATATAGCCTAGATGCACTGCTATATTACGATCCGTTAATCAAGCTCGTGCACTCACAATTATTTGCCAATCACATGTACTCTGTGCACGGCAATGCCATTCGCATGCCAGAAACATGCCTCAAACAGCATTGTACATGGTGTCAACCCAACTGTCAGCCTGTACAATGCTGTTTTGATGCCCTATTCTGGCAGTTTCGATAGCCACAATGCAATCACACCTTGAATCAAAGGTCCCTAACACCTGGCTGTACTTTCCAGGGTACATAATTGCCAACAGATTCTTGTACAAGTCATTCGGAATTGAGGATCCAGTCGGATGACTAGCAAAACGTCTTCAAAAACTAACTTTATGTCCAGTTAATCGACTGAATACAACAGATATACCATGACCTGATGAATGAGAACCATCACAACTCTCTTTGTAGTCATCTTAAAATGAAAAATGAAGAAAGATTAATAATAGGGTAAGATGATACTGGATCTATTGTGGTGTTACCTGTTTAATTTTGCTTTCTCCCATCTTTTCACAAATAATTATAATCAAAGGTCAATGTTTAGAACTCTGCTGCCTCTTCCAGCACACCTAATGGAGGGGAATAGAAGGCAGAAGAGGTTTTTTGGGGGTATCTCAGAAGAATGACACAGCGTGGATAAATATGTTTTAATAAAAACATTAATACTTTGTTTTGGTCCAAACACACACAGAAAGCAAACCATTTGCTTTATTAATTTAATAGCATTTGAATTTGGGCCTGTTGGGAGTTTGAATGCATCCATCTGGTCGAACGGTAATGGACTTTTAAATGGGATTTAAAAACAGAGGTGTAGTTTATAAACACAATTAAATATGTTAACGTGTTTGCTTTAGCTGATTCAATAAATGCTAACAATGATTAATCATTTAACATATAACCCTATAACATAAATAACATGAAAGAATTTACAATAATTAAAAATAAGTCAAATTCTCCCAAGACACACTCACATTTCTCTAAATACAATACATCTGGTTTACACACGGGCCAACTAAACAATAAATGACCCAAGGTAATTTGTTAGGACCTTCCATACTGGGGTTACCTTGACGTGGTTGGAAGGCTTTTTTCACTTTTATGCATAAATTGTAACTAAAAACCCCTATGTTTTTACTGTTTGCACTAGCATAGATATATACTATCGCACTTGGTGGACAAATGTCCAAAATACGTGTGTGCCTTACGATACAGGCATTCACCTATAGACAGCATTGCTGTTGGAGAGTTTGCATGGAAAATGTTACCCTGGTCTAGTACCTATAGCAACCAACCAATATGGAGATTTATTAGGCCTGTTACAGTTTTACTGTAACTAAAGACTAAAACAAACTGACCATGTTACAACATAAGGAAGCAGTAGATCCCCTAATGCAAAATATAACAATTTTACTAGTCATCAACAAGTCCCTGGACCATTAGAACAAAGGCCACAGCTGGGAAAGTTAAAACTGCTTATAAAGATGTACAGATATATTTGAACTTATTGAATACATTACATACCCCAAAAATACATTTTTGAAAAAGTACATGAAATATTATGACAGATGTAGCTAAATAAAATCAAAGTGATTTAGTCATTACCTTCTATTGAGACATTTTGTCTATATGAGTTTCCCGTGCCGCAAGTACCCGCAAGAGGGCACCAAAGTAATAGGGGTCCCGGTCTATAAAGGCCCCTGACTCATCCTAAAGAAAGTGAAGGGTTCCAAAGGCCCAACCAGATGAGGATGAGAACAGCACCATTGACACAAATAATAGAGAACATATATAAAAACCCTTAAAGGACAACCTCCACTCTCATAAGAACTCTTTAGAAAGAATGACCTCTTTAAATATGTTGATATATCATACTTTTGTCCTATGAATTCATTACTGTATGCCTGCTATGCTTCGGATACCTCATGGAAACTGAGCAATTTTAAACCTGTACTGAGCCTGTACTGAGCCTGGGCATGCTCAGAAGAGGCAGAGAGGGGATTAACATAAGTCATTGACTGTGATGTCAACTGTCAAATCCATAACTGACAGTTGCTAATTGAAGAACTGGGAAGCTGAAACAGGAAACAGGACATTGTGCAGGATTTCAGGTTAGACTTATATATTTCACATTTCAAACTATTACCATTTAGGGTTTTGGGGGATGATTTACCTGTGTGTGGGGCTGGACTTGCCCTTTAAAGAAAAATACTTTTACTCTAACTAGATTGAAAATCTTTCTCAGGTCCAAATTTTCTTTTCTCAGATCTTAAGGTGCTGTGCATTTTTATTATGTACTTTATTATGTACTGAGATTGCAATGCGCGTGTTACTGTTTGCTTGTGCTGCGGTTCTGGCAATATTCCTTTATCGAAACGCATGTGATGTGCATCAAAAACTGTGATTGCATGCACACAGTGAGTCAATATCTCCTTACATGCATACAATGGCAGGAATGAAATAAAACTGCTGTACATAGAAGTCATACCTTTTCAGACAGCAGTTTGGGATTCCTGGCAGAGACGAACAAGGAATGAATTGGTTCCCGGCAGAATCTCTTTGTAGTGAGAACACTGTCCCGCCAACATTAGACGTATCCATGTCCCTCCTCAACAACAGGAAACTCAGTGGCTCCAAACCTCACCATCTTGAGGCCACTTCATCTTGTCCTTTTTCTCCATGTGGCCTGTCAGTGTCATTGTGTGTCGTTGGATGGGAACTTGAAAACTGTGGATTTCTTGGTTTTTTTCCTATAGCAGATTAGCTCAATACTTGCATTTTCTGCATCACTCCCCGGTTTATAAATTCTGCAGCGCCAATCCTGTAGAACTGGTTTAAGTTTGAATTTGTTAACCTCCTAATTCTTTGAAGCCTTTGAATACCTCACTTTCTCTTATTTTCTAGCTCTATAGTATGTGACTGTCTTCCTCTCAATCTCTCTATGGCTCCCCTCCCCACACCCTCTCTCCGGACGGTTGCCACCACAGGTGCATTGTATTTGGATACGTACTGCACTAGAGATCTCTCTGCATCTCCTCTTGTCATCAGTTCACCTTCTGATCTTCCATAATAATCCCACAAAGACTGGACTTTATCCATGTGCATTGTATTGAAACCATAATACTAGGCTTTGCTGCTGAAAACTATTTTAGGCTTATGCAATAAAAAACACAATGTTTGCGTGTGCTATTTATCTGAAGCAACCAATCAGATGTTATTAAACTGCTGTAACCCAGTAAATAGCTTAAGTTTGATTGGTTGAAACATGTTGATAGCATGGGCATAGGTTTTGTACCTCTTTGCATCAGCCCCTTTATCTCTTTGGACTGATTTCTGCTATGTATTTCTGTTCTCTGCAATATATGCCAATATACTGTAAATTAAATGTACAGTAGCATTTACTACTTACAACATTATTTCAACATTATTATTTCATAATTCATAAAGAACCAGATCTATAGCACATAATGTTATGCATCCTTTCCACAATGAAGGCCACTTGCCCAGTTATCTTTTTGCCAACGGGCCTTTAGGTCATTAATAAAATGCAACTTAATGCAATGAAAATCAATTTATGGTGAAAATGCTGAAACTGTATGGAAAATTCTAATTTAAGTGAATGGATATGTAAAAAATGTTGGCTGTAAGATGTGCACAGAAGCAGTACGTAACCTCCACTTTTAGCAGACAAATGGACTTAATTAACTATGTGGTGTGCCTGTATTAGTAGCTATAAAATCTCTAGACTGTAAGCTCTTGGGCAAGGTCCTCTTTCCTATTGTTTCACGGTATTGCTGTAAGTAACTCATCACTCTGGGTACTTATAATATGTATTACCTTTGTATGTAATATGTATGACTTTGTATAATATGTATTACTGTATGTATGTATGACTATGTAATTGTAAAGCTCCACGAAAGATGTTGGTGCTATATAAACAACAATAATAATAATAATAATAATATTGTTTTGAGGTTTTAGTTGCCCTTAAAGGACAGAAGAATGCCAATACAGTAGTCCCATACAATAAAAGCCATACTGGATTTGGCTTTTTACTGCATGGGACTACTGTATGGGAATTCTGCTGTCCATTTAAAACTAATGCCTCCAAAACAAATCAGGAGGATGCCTCCAAAACAATACAGAATCAGAGGATGGTATATACTGTTAAAAGATTTCCTCTGATTCTGTATTGTTTTTGAGGCTTTAGTTGACCTTTAAAGGACAGCATAATTCCCATACAGTAGTGCCATATAGTAATAGCCATACTGGATTTAGCTATTACTGTATGGGACTACTTTCTAGCCATTTTGGCTATTACTGTATGGGGCTACTGTATGGGAGGTTTAGTAAGGACTAGAGTCCGGAGTATTCCACCCAAGAATAGGGACATAGTGCCAGATACAGGGGGAGAAATTCCACTACAGTGACCTGAGAGCTGGGGTGGCACTAACAAGCTGATTGTTATTTATGCTGTTTCTAATCCCTCTCTGGTTTGTATTTATGTGATCTGTGCCATGCTATGTCCCTCTATTGTGCCATTTGCAACGGTAATATTGTTCCTGTTAATATAAGATCGTTTATGTTCAAGAACCACTGGCGCCCATTTATTGCATTCTACCTAGAGTGGTAGGAACAGCAACACCCTGCCTCCAGCATATGCGAGGGCCCACTCTGATATATAAGAGAGTCTTGTGCATAGAATTTGGGTAAGGTGACAGCCTCTAGAGCAATTAAGTCCCACACCCCCATTTTACTATCGCTTCTCAATAGTCACATTGTATTGAGGCTGAATAAAGACTACGCCCATCAAGTCCAACCTTCACATCTTCAAGAAGTTATCAGCTTACAATAGCGCTTATTGGTGAAAAGAAATCGCATATTCCTTATTGGTTGAATCACCTACCAAATTAAAATATTTAAAAGATAATTACTGTGAGTTTCTCCTAACATCAACTCTTAGGGCTAGGCCACCTGATGAGCTTTTAAACACAATCCGATCGCGCTTTCAAAAGCCAAACTTGATGTGACCACACTAGTGTGCGACTGTGTGCTGCAATGTGCGATACGTTAAGTGGAGCAGATGTGATCCCATTTTTTGTGCAACAGCATCGCTCCGATGCGAAACTCGGGCAATCACATGCCACCAACAAGCACACAATCGCGAGCGTTAACGCATGCGGCTTAGTGCGGGCGGAGTGCAGTGCAGTGTGTGCCTCACCCTAGCTGAGTACCACTTGATGTTTCTCGTCTTAACTGAAGCGTTCAGCATTTCCAACCAGTTGGCTAGACAAAGGAATATGGTTTCACTAAATGTAGCCACGATGAGCATTCAGTCCCTAGAGGACCGAATGATTAGCCGGGGTTTTTTGGACGCATCTGATTGCCGGTTCGGAGAGAAGAACAGTTGTCATGGACGCACGAAGGAACCATATTTCGGCCCATCGACCAAAGTATGAAATGACTGTCTGTCGGGCTAAAAAATGGATGGTGTTACCCAGCTTAAAAGAATAGTGCCACAAAAAGTGAACTATTCCTTTAAAGCAGTGAAAGACGGGAGATAAAGGACCATTCCTTACCTTCCGTTCTCAGTTGTCAATCACTTCACCAGATCCAGGGCCGAAGGTTAGTTATTACCTCATGCACGATCCACCGCAGCTCCATTGACAACTGGTCCTGGATCCTGGTGAAGTGATTGAAACGGAAGGTAAGGAATAGGTCCTTTACCTCCCATCTTCAATCACTGCTTTTAAAGGATAGTTCACATTTTGTGTGATTTTTAAGATTGATAGAAATATGGGTGGGCTAAAAACGGTTGATTATGGTAAATGTTTTTTTTTTTTTAATACGAATTGATTACTATTTATAATGTTAATAATATTGTTTTTGTTTTTCATTGGTCATTTCTATACCACCTCAATATTTAGAAGGATTGCGATCTAAAAATCAAAATGGGATCAAATTGGGTAAAAAGTAAATGACTTGGGGTGAAAAAACCAATTTGTGACCTTTTATAAATAACTCCACATCCATATTACTGTCAGTGCTTCTGGAATATTCTACATGATTCTACATCATTTGATTCTCTCAGATGACATTTTGAAGGGGGCGGCAAATGTTCAAGCCCGTCTAGTGGCAGCTCCATAAGTGATTTACATTCCATCTCCTGACTGCTTTAGCAGCTGCTTGCCGCCAACCACATCTTAATTAGAACACTAAAACGATGCAGCACACTGAATGGATTACTTTGTACCCAGCACTGCGCTCGCTGCCATGATTATTTTCATTTTTTGTGCTGTTGAAATTTCAGCTTGTAGGAAGGCAGTATATCTACCATAGCAGATAACAGCCAAAGATATAAGAAGACCAATGGCTTTAAATGTAGGGATATTATCAGATCTACCAATTCCACAAATAATCAGGGCATAGTTGCATATTTAGGGGGCGTATTACCGGGCACCCAATGCAAAGCTCTTTCTGTTAATTTTCCGCTTTAATGGGCAGTTTATCACTAGTGACTTGTCAGTACTTTTTTCCAGTTTATGACAGTCAATTTTATTAAATTCATTTGTAACCAATTATTTAAATCATAAGTTTTTCTATTCCTTTTCTGACAGCGTATCTTGCCCCTCCCTCTGCTCAAAGAGATTTTTTATTGGCTTGAGCACGTGCGCAGAAGTGGCAGCAGGTGAAAACCAGTCACATCATTGGTTGTAATGTCAGCAGTCACAGCCTTGATTGACTGCATAGAGGGAGGGGCCCAGAATGGGGGACATAATAATCTTAAATATGTTGGTTAGTAACGCAGGTAAGAAAGTGCCAAATATATCAGTTGGGGTTGGGGGTCAATAACTGACCATTTGACCGTTTTTTTTTGTTTTAAGAGTTTTGGACATGCCCTTTAAACATGCTTTAATGGTGCCGTAAAAAAAGGCTTCGCTGCCTTACCTGACCTGCCATGCAGTTATGGTCACATAATGATTACTGCATTGTGGGTGCATGGTCATATAAGTAGTGTAGCTTTATCAAATTACTTTCACGAATATTGATCAGAAAAAATGGTTCCCATATCAGACAGCCGGGTTGTGTTAGTTTCACACCCTGATTTAATTGTTCACTATAACACCAGTGCAAAATGTAACAAAAAATCTAATTGTTTTTCATTTCAAAAAGTTTGTGTAAAAAACACTTCTTAATTTTCCTAATATTGCATGGCGGGGGTTTTGTACTGTTCGGGTGATAGTGCCATTGTTTGTATCTCTCACCCTCTGTATGGGCTAGGCCACACTTGCATGATTTTTCTGCAATCACGCATGCATTTTTTCCGGAAATAGGAATTGCGGCAATGCACCAAAAACACTCGTTTTCGGATTGCAATTGCGCATCCGTTTGCGTACCCATCGCATGCGATCGACATTTTTATGCACAATTGTATGCAATTTCAGATCTCAAAAGGAGATATCATATGCCCAAATGCCACCGGAATCGCAATGCAATTGTGTGCGATTCCGTGTGTGATTACATGTGTGGTGCAGTGTGGCCGCATCCTTCAAAGACTTTGCAGTTGACCATATAGGAACTGCTGCTTATTGAAGATCCATTTATTGTCTGCAACCAAATTTTACTTGCTCTGTACTTTCCGCTGTGTCAATGTCCTCCTTGTTTTTCAATTCACTTTGCAATTCCCCTAGCACAGACGATTCACTGTTTAGAGTCAGGGATTTTGGCTCACAGAGGGAAACAGTGATTGGAAAAGAAACAGTAAACGCCCCTCTATTGCCTAATAGAAAGGGTGTGTTCTTCAGACCAATCACAGCATTGTATTAAAGGAACAAGAGACTGTCATTTCTGCAAAATAAAGGACAGAAAATAGGCAAAATAAAGGACAGAAATAGATCTCCAACAATGTCGCCCATGTGCTACCAAAAATGATTTGGTTCTAAATGCAACGTAATGTGTATAGATTCCCCACAGTGTCTTTATATTAAGAATGCACATCTACACTTAAGAGTGGCATTCTGGTTCTATATACTGTATACTACATACATAAAAGGGCTTGGTCACACCAAAGCTTTTTTTTTTTGAAAATAATTTTTTATTGGTATATTTCAAATACATGTATAATGTAATAAATATGCAATAAAAATTAATTCCTGTAACATAATGTTATTCAATATATTATTATTAGAATAACAAGAAACAAAAACAAATGCCAGTGCTGTTTTCGTTATTTCACTGTTAACCTATTAAGTACTGTGTTTTGTACTTTTCTATGGAGGCTTTTAAGTCTTATAATATTAGGGTTGTCTAGTTACGCTAGTGTTGGTGGGCTTGTGTTTTTCTGGGATAAGGAAGAGAGAAGAGGGGAGGGGAGGGGTAAGCCCTAGATTGTACTACTTTAGTAAATGAGGCATAAGGAAAATGGTAAGCCTTTTTTACGAAGAGACATCTCTTAATTTATACTTTTGCCTAACATTCTGTAGAGAGCGAATATGGTGCATACTATCATACTATGCATATTTGGTGCGAGTGGGCCCCTGCCGGGCATTTGATATTAAGTTTGAGTCGTTAGGCCCTTCTCTGGTACAAAAATGCCCAGTTGATCGGCCGCCTGCCCCGCCACCCGTGTTTAGTTTTTGGTGGTGTTTTTCCCCCTTTCCATAATAAGGTGACCAGGTTGGCTTCTAGTGCCCAGTCTTGTTCAATTGAGGCCCATAGTGCTATTTTATTGGGTTGGTACCATGCGTAAAAGCTCTGAGGTGTGGCTGCTAAATAGTATCTGTAATGATGGAGCTGCCAGTCCGCCATGGGATCTGTGCACTGTCATTATCTATGGTGGTACTCTATGGCATTTACCTTGCCATAAGACCGGAAACAGTTTGATTGGAAGGAGTGTAGGTTTTGAGGGGGACCTGAATGGGAGGGTTTCAAAGAGATATAATAGTTTATGGATGAATTAATTTTTAGGGTTGTTATCGACCTAACCTGGAAATTGGTAAATTATGCCATCTTTTTAAGGTTTTTCAGTAGCTAGGGATAGTTTGCATTGCATAAAGTTTGATAGGTGGAGTAAGGAGATACCTAGTATTTTATATAGGTTGTTTTACCAGGTATATGTATATTTGTTTTTAAGGTCTCATGGGTAGTGTGTGGAATATTAATGGTAAAGCTTCTGATTTACTTTGGTTAATCTGTATCCAGATAATGAACCGAAGTGAATAAATATGACATTTAGCATAAGGGAATGTATTAGCAACTGTTGGTTCTGTATATAATTTTTAATGCTCGTAGGGGCATTTCCTTGGATCACGAATGCTTGCAGAGTAAGACCTAGAAATCTCCAGTCTATGCGGTCAAATGCTTTTTCAGCGTCTAACTTAAAACTAAAGCCTTTGTAGTTTTGTGCGGTTTATGATATCTATGAGTCAATGCTTACTTGGTCCGGGTGGATATTGTGGTAGTGACGGGCTAATCTGTTTGCGGTGAATTTTTTGTATATTTTGAGGTAGAGTGTTAAGTAAAGCTATTGGCCTGTAATTTTTGCAATATTTGGGTCTTTCCCGGCTGGGGAGGACTGTAATGTGGGTGGATCATTGTTTGAGGTATAGAAAGGAGTTGTATAGGATAAGAGTTTTGGGGGCTAGTAGTTTGTTGAAAGTTTTGTAGTCAGCTGTACTGTATCCGTCTGGGCTTTTATTGGTGGGGAGTCTTTAGAATTGCTTTTAGTTCCGTTAGGGTGAATGGGGACAAAGGAGGTGAATCTTTTTCCTGATATGCGTGGAGTCTAGCTTCCTGTAAAAATGCGTATAGATAGGTGTGTCTTTGATGTCTGGTATTGCTGACTCTAATTGGTAAAGGGATTTGTACTAGTGCAAATGCTGATACTTGTCTGTGGGGAGTGGCATGGGTGCCCTTTGGTGATATGATGAGATTGGGGAGTGTCTTTTTTTCTTTTTTAAGTTAAAGGGCAACTATAGTGAAAAAAAACTTTGTCTGTATACAATGTATGATCACTAGTATAAGCTGCCTTACTTTCATGTTTCTCTGTGTGGCTTCGTTTCTTCACACGGCAGAAGTTTGTACCAACTGTGTAGTCCCCCTCCCCTCTCTGTCTCCTCCCCCTCAAGCAGTGACGGCTGTATACAGAGTCCGAGCATTGTCAGTTGAAGGACTTTAAATGAAGTGCTGACTCCTGTTGACCCCTCCCCCAGAGCTAGACTGCAAGCAATCAAGTGTGGAATAAAGTAGCAATATCTGAAGGGAGGGGCAGAGGGGGAAGAGGAGACAGTGGTGCTGAGATTCTTTACAAGTAAGTTACTGAACTCTGCCTGTTTCTCTAACTTTGCTAATTGTTATTTACTTTTTACCTAAAGTTCATATCTCTCCCGCCTGCTTAGCTGAGATTCATAATCACTGAAGAGAGAGTCAGTGTAACAGCAGCTTGTAGTGAGACCCTTCACAAACACAGTGACCTCTGCTTTTTCCTGTTAATTTTCAGTTGCTTAGTATCTAAATATTTCATAGATTGCACTGTGTGTCGGTTTGGTATAGTCTGTATACTGTATTAATATACTGTATTAGTGTTCATTTGAGTCACTGGTTTTGTATGTATATAATATTTTTTTGGGGGGAGGGGCTGTTTTATATGTGTTTATGCTCATATTGCTGGGTTAATGGTTTATTGATTGTGGTAGCACTACGCATTTGACTTATGTTGCACATGGTACATATCGTGTGGGTTAGAGAGTGTGTGACAGTACTGCAGGGGAGCTTTGGATTGTGTGGGTGTGTGCCTTTGAGTGACGATGAGGTGTAGCATCCTACAAATCACGCATATTCAAAGGCTTATATCTCGGGACTATGTAGAATTTAAGAGAAACTAAAGGTACCCTGATGGATGGGATGACTATTAGGATACATTAGAAAAATTAAAAAAAAAAACAATTTTCTCACTATAATTGCCCTTTAAGTTGTCTGACCAGTAGGTCATTTGCTTTGTTCCCCTTTATCATAGAGTAGTAATAGTCTGCAGAGCCATGTTGTCGGATGGATTCCGGTAGGCCTCTTAGTCGGAATATTGTTACGTCAACCTCTATATCGAGGTCTCCATCTGACGGAATAAGTCTCTTATGGCTCTGGAATGGTCGTTCACTATTGTGTGACCATTGTAAATGTTGTTTGTGGCCTGGTGTTTCTCTAGGTCCTCCACCCTTCCAGCACTGCTTTGAGGTAGTTTCTTCGATTAGGAGACCTCTGCGCGGCAGGGTTGACTGATTTGCTGCGTTTGTGTTGAGTCTGTTTTTGTTGGTAGGTTCAGTAGCAGTTCTCAAGGAGGATTTGGGTTGTGGGTGTCTAGGCCTATGTGGGCCCTTGGTGAGCTCTGGCCCCGGATCAGGTGGGTTTGGGTTATTGTTGGGTCCCTCTGGAGACCTGGAGGGGATCTGCCAGGAGTCTAGGGAGTGCATGGGAGAATTGGGGGTGTCCCTCCTTTGTAGGTTCGCAGGAATGAGTCAGCCTTTTTTGTGCGTGGGCTGTGCCAGGGTTGGGGCTTGTTTACCTGGAGGTCTCTGGAGTGGTGGGTGCGCCGACTACCTGCCTCTGTGGCTGAGGGTTCGGTTCCATCTTTGCGGTCGCTGGCTGAGGCTCAGGACTCTGGTAGGAGGTGGAGGTTGTGGGTCTCCCACGGCAGCTAGGTCCCATTTTTTGTGCACATCGCATCGTGCCTGGAGTGCTTGGACGCACTGATAGCGTACAGGAGGTTTACCAGCCTCTGAGGGGCCCATGGGGTCGAAAACTTTGCTGCTGAAAGCGTATTGTCGATTTTATGAGAATTCCATCGCATCATTTCTATATTTGTCTGGTTTTATACCTTTTGAAAATGCGTGTTTGTAGCTAAAGAGTTGCCATGCAAGGGGGCAAATCCTCTCACACAACGATGTGTGTAATTGTCATTGTGGGTACAACAGGAAGTACCCATATTCGGTCCAAGCGATCATCTCACAATGAAATTCTGTCCTGCAACCATCTACAATTGATTGCAATCACACTAGTGATGAGTGGCAGTTTTTGAAAAAAAATCTACGGATTTTCGATATTGTCAATCTGTCGACCAAAAATCGACAAATCACTGTCAATATTCAAATCGGTAAAAATTTAACCCCCATTATAGCATGCTTTAATTTCATGTTTTTGTTCTGCAAAGTCTGCAATTTATTATTAGCTGCACTCTCTATCCCCTGCGTAAGACGTTCTAATATTAAATTGAAATCTTAATATTTCCATGTTTGTAATGTAATGGGCAGTCAAAAATAATTTTTGGTAGCACAATTAGTTTAATTAGCAGATACTTGATGGACAGAAAATGGATCAAATTTTATCATCATAATTTGCTTTGTAAGCAGAGTGCCTAATTGCTTGATGTTGATACTAATATCAATGATTGTACTCTTCCTATCTCCAGGGAGACACCTACCATGCAGCATTCACCTTTAAATAGATGTGATGACACTGCAACTGAACTCTCAACTACAACGAGCTTTCAGAGCTCACTGGGGTCAAAGCCAGGTTGAGGGCTGCCGTCACTTATATTACCAATTACCAGGTAATTAAATACTCCACACCCACCACACTAACAGCCATGGAACCGATATCAGTGGTGCACTACAACTCTCAACCTCAGACCAAACAGAGCTTTCCCAGCTCACCGAGGCAAACCCAGGTTGAGGGCTGAATGTCACTTACATATCCCACTTTCCCGGTATATAAACTATATGTCCAAAACCCACTTACTAATAGAACGTGGAAACAAAACCACTTAATGGCTAAAAAAATTCTAAAGGGCAACTATAGTGCTCCAATCCGTATCTTCCAAATTCCCCTTCCTAAAACGAAATTTACCAGGATGGTAGGAGGGCTTAGTTCTCTTCTCTATCAAAAATCTGCTCATTCCCCCAGTCCCCCTCCAACAAGTGTACATGTATGATTTTATGAGAGAGGGGAGAGAAAGTCAAAAGGGGAGCTGCTTTTTGACATTTTTGCACTCCATTTATAGAAAAAAAATTGGAGGTAGGAGTGTTGTCTCAGCAACCTCCTTTTGCTGTACCCAACAGCTGCTGCACAGCATAAATCTGATTAGTCTGTTAAAGGACAATTTTGTCCAAAAAAAACAATCTCCACTAACCATTAAATAATACTCACCACCCACTCGCTCCTCTTCTACCACCTACTAATAGTATCCAGGGTGAGGACAGAAACTTCATCTCTTGGGGGCATATTTATAAAGGTTCGTTAACTTTTCGCGGCCGTTTTCGCGGCCATTAACGCATAAATCGCGTTTACCGCGTTTTAAAGGCCCGAAAACGGCCGCGAAAAGTTAACGAAGCGTTAACCTTTCGCGCCGATACTTACCCGTTACCGCCGCTTCTATTTATAAAGCGGCGGTACTGGTTTCGCTCGGCTAGTATCGGCTGTTTTACTTCGCCACCTTGAAGGAGGCGAAGTCAGCCGATACTAACCTCCCGCGGCGGGTGGGCAGGCAACCCGCGGCGGGTGGTCGCACCCGCCCCGGGAGACACGCCCACCCCGCCCACACCCCCCGCGGCGGCAGCGGCGACCACCCGCCGCCGCCGCCACTTCCCAGCAGCCCCTCCCAACCCGTTCCCCGTTCGCGGCAATCTCGGAACGGGAGGCTAGAAGGGGCTGCCGGAAGGGGCCCGAGCAGGTGTCGCGACCACCCGCCGCGCACCCCCTCCCCGGCAACCCCTCCAAGCCCCCCCCCCGGCCGCTCCCGGGGAGGGACGGGAGGGAGCCGCTGGGGGGGTGGAGGCTCCCTCCCGCGGGCCCTGAGAAGGGCCTTTTGGGGCTTAGGGGGTCCCGCAGCCCGAACCGGGACCCCCTCCCCGGCCCTTATAAGGGCCCTTGCGGCACTGACAAGTGCCTTTGGCGGGGGTCCCGCAGCTGAAACCGGGACCCCCCAGTGCGGCTCTTAAAAGAGCCCTTGGGCGACTTCTTCTTTCTTCAGTCCCGGCGACACCAGCTCCGCCGAGGCCGCCGACCCCCGAGAGGTACCCCTGCGGCCGCCAGGGGTACCCCCGGCGGGCGCCGGCGACCTCAACGAGGCCGATGTTGCCGGCGTCTTGATCCGACGCGACGTCTTCGGGCTGGCGACACCAACCCCACTCAGGTCGCCGATGCCAGGCAGACTCACTGCGGCCGCCAGTGAGCCCGCTGGCACCCGCGGCCTCAGCGGAGCCGATGTTGCCAGCCGCTTCTTTCTTCTTTCTTCACCATCTACTGCGATGGCATCTGAGTTCCGCGGCGGAAAGCTCCTCTTTATATAGGTTTGCAGAAATCCATAATCCGTTTCTGATTGGTCAATTTTTAATACTTGCTTTACATTAACCAATCAGATTTCTGGAAAGTTCTGAAATCTGATTGGTTAATGTAAAGCAAGTATTAAAAATTGACCAATCAGAAACGGATTATGGATTTCTGCAAACCTATATAAAGAGGAGCTTTCCGCCGCGGAACTCAGATGCCATCGCAGTAGATGGCTGAAGAAAGAAGAAAGAAGCGGCTGGCAACATCGGCTCCGCTGAGGCCGGCGGTGCCAGCGGGCTCACTGGCGGCCGCAGTGAGTCTGCCTGGCATCGGCGACCTGAGTGGGGTTGGTGTCGCCAGCCCGAAGATGTCGCTCGGATCAAGACGCCGGCAACATCGGCCTCGTTGAGGTCGCCGGCGCCCGCCGGGGGTACCCCTGGCGGCCGCAGGGGTACCTCTCGGGGGTCGGCGGCCTCGGCGGAGCTGGTGTCGCCGGGACTGGAAGAAAGAAGACGTCGCCCAAGGGCTCTTTTAAGAGCCGCACTGGGGGGTCCCGGTTTCAGCTGCGGGACCCCCGCCAAAGGCACTTGTCAGTGCCGCAAGGGCCCTTATAAGGGCCGGGGAGGGGGGTCCCGGTTCGGGCTGCGGGACCCCCTAAGCCCCAAAAGGCCCTTCTCAGGGCCCCGCTGGAGGGAGCCTCCACCCCCCCCAGCGGCTCCCTCCCGTCCCCTCCCCGGGAGCGGCCGGGGCGGGGGGCTTGGAGGGGTTGCCGGGGAGGGGGTGCGCGGCGGGTGGTCGCGACCACCTGCTGCGGCCCCTTCCCGGCAGCCCCTTCTAGCCTCCCGTTCCGAGATTGCCGCGAACGGGGAACGGGTTGGGAGGGGCTGCTGGGAAGTGGCGGCGGCGGCGGGTGGTCGCCGCTGCCGCCGCGGGGGGTGTGGGCGGGGTGGGCGTATGCCCTGCCCCCTTAGGAGCGGCGTCGGGAAGGGATTTTAAGTCCCTTCGCGGCGATACTATATAGTATCGCCGCGAAGGGGCTTAAAATTACCGCAGCACATCACGGCCGCGATAGGTATCGCGGGAATAGCGCTCGCCGTTATAAATACGGCGATAGCGCTATTTTCGCGGCCGCGATGCGCGGCGGTAATTTTTTTGCGCTAACATCGTTCCTTTATAAATATGCCCCTTGGTACGTGCAAAGAAGTGTGTCTTCCCATTGGCTACATTGCAGACTGTCACTGACAGTAGCCGAGCAGGGCAGTGGACCGGAGCGGTCTCGATCTGGGTACTATTCAGGTGCTGAGCAGGGTAAAGGGGAGTATAATTGTCCTTTAAATATAATTCTAGTGGTGGTTAATTTCTTGAAACTGCAACCATGTAAAGAATAAATCCTCCTCTCTACTATATGTGCTCCTATTCACTCTGCTTCTGTCCCCTGGTCCTGACACCATGATCCTACCTTAGCTCTCCATCTGGACTATCGGGGATAAAATCCAGCAGAGTGAGACAGGACTGCACACCCAACATGTAGGGGAGGAATAGGGCAAACACATTGTCATTCAATCTGAGACTGTTTTTCCAGTCATTTCCATTTAATCAGACTCACTTATAAAGAAGGTATTAAAGGTTGAGTGTCCTTTCCTCTTTACTTTGCTGCAAGGCGAAAAGCTAAACTGGTGTAATAGAGCATAACATACAGTATGGTTTAACAATAATTAACAGAATGCCTCTTTCTTAAAAACACAGCACACAAACAGGGCATTCACAGGGAGACACAACCTCAGCTCAGCGTGATTTTAACCCCTTGCTTGGGCCGGCTGGGCAAGACGCACTCACTCAGCAAGCTATTCACCTGAAGCTAAGCTGGCTCACACCGGGGGAAACTTACCCAGAGCCACACAGCCACTGGTGAATCTCTCTATGTGTAAATCTCCCCAAAATGTTCTCTCTCTGGTTGCTATTGCTTTCACATTAAATGGCAGCATCAGTCCATTATGGCTTGTTTAACAAAGTTGCACATTTTTGCCCATGCTCTTAATCTACAGCAACCAATCAGATGAGACCATTTAACAGGTCTACACCAATTAGAAAACATCTGATGTCATTTAATTAGTTAAAAGTACAGGCAAGGTGTTGCATGTCTCAACCTGCTGATCCATAATAAAATAAACGGTTGAACCTCTTTACCTTCTTGTTTGTTTCTTTTTCTGCTTTATATAAATGATGTTTTGGGATATTGAATTAGAGCTGCTTTTTAACTACATGGTATATATGTGATAAATTCAGAAAGATTACTTTGCATGATTCCCTGAATGCCATATTCACTCCTACACACATCATTCACTGGGATGAGAGTGTTTGTTGCAGTAATAAGGCCTGTTTGGCATTCTGTGCATTTCCATTCTGCAATTTAATTCAAGGTTATGATGGATAAATTGCTGTTTTTCCATTTTCTCATTTGCCGTTTTCTGTATTTAGACAAAACGACTCTAAAAATCCGACTTCCCACAGACATGTATGTAAGATTAGAAATACCCCTTCCAAAATCGGTGTGCTCCGGTTAATCTGGCACTATCTGGCAGTTTATTACTAACAAGGTTGAGTATAACAGAGCAGCGGATTGGAGGAGATGTGTGTCAGTCATGATGTAATGACGCTGTGAAGGACAGCCTGCAAACCCTTCAACATTTACATTTAATAGGTCACTTATAAGGATAATTAAGTGAACCCAATCTTAGCAAAGCTCCTTGCAATGCATTTCTCAAAGGTGTACCTATTTAAAGGTGAATGTTTGAGTGTATGAGCCTGTAATGGGAAAGGGTGAAACATATCAGATGTTTAGATCCTTCTTAAATATTCATAGGTGTTCAGTGTTCATGTATCATTACCCTTTAAATATATTTGATGCACTTGTCTTGTTTCTGTATGTCTATCTCTGAATGTTAAGAGGGCTAATAGGCTAAGTAATCATTACTGTGAGGGAACTACAGCTCTCAACCTCAGACCAAACGGAGCTTTCCCAGCTCACAGGATCAAAACCAGGTTGAGGGCTGCCGTCACTTACCATATACCACTTACCAGGTATATAAAACACTGCCACCACCCACTCACTAACGGCTATGGGAACCGATACCAGTAATGATACCACAACTCTCAACCTCAGACCAAACAGAGCTTTCCCAGCTCACTGGGTCAAAACCAGGTTGAAGGTTGTCATCACTAACATATACCCCTTACCAGGTATATAAACTACTGCAAAAACCCACTTACTAACGGCCGTGGAAACCGACACCAGCCTTCACGGCTATAAATGTAAAATAATACTAAATACCTGTATCACTCGCTGCCACACTCAGGCAGGAATAGTACCAGATAATACAATGACTATACGTAGCTTCTCAGAGGACAGGATTCTTACTTAGTTCTGTTAGAGCACCAAGAGAATCAGCTTAACGATTTTATAGAATATCGTTTAATAAAAGAAAAACAAAAAGGGTGCAATAGTGATTACAAAAATAATTAATAAACAGACATAAAAACAAGCAACAGTAAAATAAAGGGATAAAAGGGAAAAATACTTAAAGGAATAAGTCCATAGATGGTAAAAGAGTTCCTGGCTCCAAAAAGGTAACTCGCTGTAATCCACTTTGATGTTTCATAAGATGTAAATCAGGAGCTCCTTTCCAGTAGCTGTGTGGCTCCTTATCTACCCCCAGGCCAAAGGAAGGCAAATAATTTACCCCCAACCAATCACCAACAGGTGTAGGCTGGACTGAGGGTGTGTCAGATATGTGATTATCTTTGGAAGACACACCCACAGTGACATTATTTTTTAGAGAATTCATATCTCTGTGGCCCAAGGTGCTACCAACTGGAAATCACTAAATTAGTTATTGTCATGAATTTACCAGTTGATAGACACCAAACATGACAGATATGGAAAATATAGTTGACCAGAACGACATATGGTAGGTTTCCAGCCTCTACTAAGGCCTACATACATGATGTTTGGGTTGTACCGACTGGTCTCACCTACCTGGAACCATATTTCATATCGGCTTGCCATATTCTATTACATAGGCAGAGTTATGTATAGGTTATGGAAAAGGGGATTGTGCCTTTATCATAGGTAAACCAAAGGTCACATTCCCAGGTCTGTTTGACCTCCTGCTGAGATCAGGAGACTCAAGTCTACTGTATCCTTTAGAAGTAAGGTACAAGGAATAACAATCCTTGGCATCCTGCTGGGTTTCATGACACCTCAGCCAAATGGTAGAAAAGTACAGAAGAAAAGGGGGAAACACAATGTACAAATAAACAAAACAAATGGAATCCTACTATTACTGACATTATATAATTAATAACTACTAGATCTGCTTACAGCTTGTAATAAGCCATTTATAGGACCCAAACTTGATAGAACTTAATATAAGTTATGTTTTTATTGGCTCAGGAAACAGAAAGGAGTTTGAGACAGAATTCATTCTTCACTTTGCACACAAATGTTTGTGGATAAAAAATGGGGCATTTTGGAGACAAAACTCTTTTTGTAGGAAATATTTTGAGACATTTAGGCTGAGGTCACACCAGATCAGACAGTAATGCGCATAAAAAGCGAGTGCACGAGCATCGTCGTGTTTCACATGTGTTACCATCCGTGTTTTGTGATTTACACAATTTTGCATTAATGGAGCCAAAATAAATGTTCCAAATAAAATGAGAAATTATTACCCCAATGGAAAACAGTTAATTACAGGTATAACTTACCAAGTGCATTTGGATAAAACATAAGGGAAACCTATGACATACTTACCGAGAGTTTATTTTTCCGGCCATCCCCCAGGGCAGCAGAAAAAAAACATTGGGCTATTCCCCTGTCCATCCCCGAAATGTAAAGCTTAAATTTCCCTCCCCTCCTACCATCGTCCAGTCAATTTCAAAAGCTAAGCACTGAACAAAAACACAACCATTCCTGCTGCATAAAGTATTTTACTAAATAAAGTTAAGCCCTAGTCACTGTATTTAAAACTTTGTGACTAAATGAAGCTCTGACCTCCACACTGAGGTCAAGTTTATAGCAATTTATAAAGGTATTAGGGTTAAATCAAGCTTCTGCCTGACATATGGCTTCAGCCTGGCTCCTTCTTCTGCTGCCCATAAAGCAGCACATGTAGAGCACCTAACTCTTGGAGGGAGGGTCATACTTTGAGCTTTGTAGGCTTCTTAATTGTAAGAACAATCCATCTTCTGATGGTAACGGTTTTGACTGCTTGACCTTTCCCATCAAAGAAATAAATACATTTTCTGAATTTCTCAGAAGAAATTTTCTGAATTTCTTCCAATGTCCAACTTTGACAAATCAGGGATTTGTTAATTCGGAACTTTGACATTACTTTTGGCAAAAATTCTAAAAACTCCCGATGGGAGATGAGAAAGATTTTGACTCCAGCATCCCGGTACCCAAGCTCCTTGAATACAGGCACCCCTCCCATTCCTGAGGCATCGGATGCAAATTGGATTGGCAAGTCCACCATAACAGCTTGACTTTGAGGTCTTCACTTAAATAAATGATTTGAGAATCGCTACCTTTTTCCATTTTTTGAGAAAATAAATTTGAATTGGCCGCAATCTCCATTTAGCCCATTTTACTAAACCAAATGTTGACACTAGTAGACCAAGAAACTTCATGAAGTCTCTGGCTGTAAAATATTCTAGTTGTAGAAGCTACTCTGTTGCTTCTTTGAGTCTGATTGGCGAAAGGTATACAAGATGTCTTTGTCTATTCAAGCTGGTGATTTTCTGAGCTGGAGTTAATTGGCTTTTTTCTAGCTTTATTTTCCACCACATTTCACTTTCACATCACTTTTGTGAAAGTTATCAGTGACGTAGAAAGGCAGAAGGGCAGACAACTAAATAAATAATGGTGTCGAGAAGCCACAGGAACTTGGAGATAGGCATCTGAGAGGTCTATTGTACTTAAAGGATAAGTGCACTGTAAAATCAAGTTATGTTCATTTGGACGCTGCAGCTTTAAAAATACTGTTGTCATATTTTTTTTCCCCTATGTCCCTCCAGAGCCTAGCTTAAGGCCTTGGAAGTTGCTGACATCTTGTTACTCGTTTGCTGAATGTTAAGCTCCGCCCCTCTGAGAATTCCTCTGCTTTCTCCTGCTTGAGCCTCAAACAGTAATGCCTTTGAGTTCCGTGCACGTGCGTGTGCACGGAACTCACAAGCATTACTGTTTGAGGCTCAAGCAGGAGAGTGCACGGAACTCACAGGCATTACTGTTTGAGGCTCAAGCAGGAGAAAGCAGAGGAAATCTTAGTGGGGCGGAGCTTAACATTCAGCAAACCAGTAACAAGATGCCAGCAACTTTCAAGGCACAAAGCTAGGCTCTGGAGGGGCATAGGGGGAAAAAATATGGCAACGGTATTTTTAAAGCTGCAGCCTCCAAATGAACAAAACTTGATTTTACAGTGCACTTATCCTTTAACCAATCCAGTTGGGCTAGAGCACTTCTGATTGTTTGGAGACAGTCTATGAATTTTTTCAGATTTCGGAGGTCCAAGATAGGATGAAAATCTCCTGTTGCTTTGGGTACTAAACAGAGGGGCGAGTAGAATCCTCTTCCTTGATCCCTTTCTGTCAGTTCTACTTTTTATAGATTCTTCCAAATTATCTGGCCAGATAGTGACACATTTTAGAACGGACATTTGGGCCACTCCTCCTTACATTCCGCTCCTGCTGTTACATACACTTTCTTAAGCTCAGACTCTAACTTTCCATCAGATTCTTCAATACTGATGCATTATCTATCAGAAGCGCAGTTTTTTGGATAATCTGGCAACTGGGGCATCAACCGAAGGCGATTTATCCCACAATTCTGCCATATCAGGGGGAAAAGGATAAGGTTTCCCACATTTCTCTTCCACAGGATTCCTTCTAGAAGGTTTGGATCACTCCTTGATCATTTGATTAATACCATCAAGTATAGGAAAAAAAGAGTTTCTTCTTTTTCTGAAAAAAAGTAGATGGTTGATCAGTATATTCTAACACCAAAGTGGGTCTAATTAGTTTAATCAGGGATGATATTTGTTTGAAATCAAATGCTGACTTCTCCTCACAGTCAGAAACTTCAGAATTCTACTTAACATCGACATAAATCAGACCCACATCTTTAAATGGCTGAGGCTGTACTTGAGGTATAGAGGTAGAGGCTTGTTGAAAACATTGGACTACCGCTTGTGTTATCCACTGCAGAATTTTTGGCTGACCAGTTGAATCAGAGACATCAGCAGGTATTCTAGGATTGGAAAATCCAAATCCTTCTCAGTCACATCAGAAATGCACTCTGCACACAACCTTTTCCCTTTAAATAAAGGTTTATGACTTTACAGGGTCTGGAATCTGTGTTGGATGCAGAATCCCTACTCCTCTTCTTAGATCCAGAAGTATGGCTAAAAGAATTCAATAAGTATGAGCTCTTTTCGCAGAATCAAAGAAAGAAGGCACTGTAATGTAACACCACCTACCCATTGAACCAGCGTCCAGGTTAGCAGCCTGATCCATAACCACCAGGAGCAACAAACTGGCATGAATTTAAAAATTTTCACGGGTGTGGTGTGATGACGTTATGCGTGCACCTGCAAAAATAACGCCTCTAAGGGCAAATGGCCGGCTGAGAGCGGAAGGTGGTTCCCACAAAAGCGGCTGCATAGGCCATTAGAACAGTGGGACTGGAGAGAGCTCAGAACTGCAGCTAGAAAGCACAGTGCCAATCCGGAAGTGATGACAGAAGAAATGACTGGACAATGGTAGAAGGGAAATTTAAGCTTTAGATTTCTGTGACAAACAGGAGAATAACCCAACGTATTTTTAGTAGATAAAATATCCTGTAAGGGATAGATCATATTTATGTGTTTTCTCACACTGCTCATGATCCGCATAACAATGTCAGAGGAGTGCATTCTAATGTTGGTGGCCACTGTGTATGCTCTATGCTGCAATCCATTTTCGGTGGGCATGCAATCCCCATTCTTTTGCAAATCGCATGTGTACTCCGATTCTTGACTATTACCACAATTGCAAAAAAAATGGACAGTAACACACTCATCATGCAGTACATTCACATTGCCCACACATACACAGACACTGTGGTCAACATATATGCACCAGTCTCTGTGGACAACTTGTATGCACCAGTCACTGTTTTCAACTTGCATGTACCAGCCACTGTGGGCAACTTGTACGTACCAGTTTCTGTGGGTAACTTGTATATACCAGTCAAAACCCAAATAATGAACATTCGCATTGCCGCGCAGGTGCTTCCCCAGTAAGTTTTAACTTATAATACAAGTCGCCATGGATAAACAGGTGGTATAAGGGAATTAATCCCTTTGACTTTATCCCCCCTTTATCTGTGTAGCGTTCTGGTTCTATTTTTGTTCTGCAGTGAATGTTGGCCCTTTCGAATGGGCTTACAACAGAGCAGGTGTGTGAGTAGTGTGCCTATCCACAATCTTCTAAACAACTTGTACATAGCAGTCACTGGGGGCAACTTGCAAGTACCAGTCACTGGGGGCAACTTGCATGTACCAGTCAAAAACCCAAATAATGAGTAGTGAATTGAAAGATTAGAAGTGCAAAGGAAAAATGAATAGAGACCCCTTACAAATTCGGTAGTAATATATTAAACATTCTAAAACTGTCAGAAACACTTACTGCCTCCTTGCAAATGATTTAACTCATTCTAATTAGGGTTGCACAGGCCTCTGCTTAATGAGCAATGCTCCTCACCCTATCAGGAATTCTAAGTGAAATTACTCAGCAGAGTTAAGCTAATTGCAAATGTACACTTAATAATGAGACCTCGCAATCATAATTAGCAACAACGCCAGGCTCTGAGATTTCATTCCCGCAGCAGCAAATAAGAAATGAACTAACTGGCTTTACATTAATCTGTATGTTTTTGCAAAGGTAGAACTGAAAGCAGTCAGCACTTTAGACCTAATGACTAGGCCGCATCAAAGCGTTTTTAACAGACGATCTGATTGTGATTCTATCGCATGTTAAAAAGCACTCACTAGTGTAGCCCAATAATATAGCCTAGATGCACTGCTATATTAACGATCCGTTAATCAGAGCTCGTGCAATCCACAATTATTTGCGCAATCACATGTACTCTGTGCACGGCAATGCGCATTCGCATGCCAGAAACATGCCTCAAAACAGCATTGTACATGGTGTCAAACCCAACTGTCAGCCATGTACAATGCTGTTTTGATGCCCTATTCTGGGCAGTTTCGATAGCCACAATGCAATCACACCTTGAATCAGAAGGTCCCTAACACCTGGCTGTACTTTCCAGGGTACATAATTGCCAACAGATTCTTGTACAAGTCATTCTGAATTGAGGATCCAGTCGGATGACTAGCAAAACGTCTTCAAAAACTAAACTTTATGTCCAGTTAATCGAACTGAATACAACAGATATACCATGACCTGATGAATGAGAACCATCACAAGCTCTCTTTGTAGTCATCTTAAAATGAAAAATGAAGAAAGATATAATAATAAGGGTAAGATGATACTGGATCTATTGTGGTGTTACCTGGTTTAATTTTGCTTTCTCCATCTTTTCACGAATAATTATAATCAAAGGTGCAATGTTATAGAACTCTGCCTCTTCCAGCACACCTAATGGAGGGGAATAGAAGGCAAGAAGAAGGTTATTTTGGGGGTTATCTCAGAAGAATGACACAGCGTGGGATAAAATATGTTTTAATAATAAACATTAATACTTTGTTTGGTCCAAAACACACACAGAAAGCAAACCATTTGCTTTATTAATTTAATAGCATTTGAATTTGGGCCTGTTGGGAGTTTGAATGCATCCATCTGGGTCGAACGGTAATGGACTTTTAAATGGGATTTAAAAAACAGAGGTGTAGTTTATAAACACAATTAAATATGTTAACGTGTTTGCTTTAGCTGATTCAATAAATGCTAAACAATGATTAATCATTTTACAATATAACCCTATAACATAAATAACATGAAAAGAATTTACAATAATTAAAAATAAAGTCAAATTCTCCCAAGACAACTCACATTTCTCTAGAATACAATACAGTCTGGTTTACACACGGGCCAACTAACGAACAATAAATGACCCAAGGTAATTTGTTAGGACCTTCCATACTGGGGTTACCTTGACGTGGTTGGAAGGCTTTTTTCACTTTTATGCATAAAATTGTAACTAAAAACCCCTATGTTTTTACTGTTTGCACTAGCATAGATATATACTATCGCACTTGGTGGACAAATGGTCCAAAATACGTGTGTGCCTTACGATACAGGCATTCATCCATATAGACAGCATTGCTGTTTGGAGAGTTTGCATGGAAAATGTTACCCTGGTCTAGTATCCTATAGCAACCAACCAATATGGAGATTTATTAGGCCTGTTACAGTTTTACTGTAACTAAAGACTAAAACAAACTGACCATGTTACAACATAAGGAAGCAGTAGATCCCCTAATGCAAAATATAACAATTTTACTAGTCATCAACAAGTCCCTGGACCATTAGAACAAAAGGCCACAGCTGGGAAAGTTAAAACTGCTTATAAAGATGTACAGGATATATTTGGAACTATATTGAATACATTACAATACCCCAAAAATACATTTTTGAAAAAGTACATGAAATATTATGACAGATGTAGCATAAATAAAATTCAAAGTGATTTAGTCATTACCTTCTATTGAGACATTTTTGTCTAATATGAGTTTCCCGTGCCGCAAGTACCGCAAGATGGCACCAAAGTAATAGGGGTCCCGGTCTATGAGAAAGGCCCCTGACTCATCCTAAAGAAAGTGAAGAGGGTTACAAAGGCCCAACCAGATGAGGATGAGAACAAGCAACCATTGACACAAATAATAGAGAACATTATATAAAACCCTTAAAGGACAACTCCACTCTCATAAGAACATCTTTTAGAAAGAATGACCTCTTTAAAATATGTTGATATATCATACTTTGTCCTATGAATTCATTACTGTATGCCTGCTATGCTTCTGGATACCTCATGGAAACTGAGCAATTTTTAAACCTGTACTGAGCCTGTACTGAGCCTGGGCATGCTCAGAAGAGGCAGAGAGGGGATTAACATTAAGTCATTGACTGTGATGTCAACTGTCAAATCCATAACTGACAGTTGCTAATTGGAAGAACTGGGAAGCTGAAACAGGGGAAACAGGACATTGTGCAGGATTTCAGGTTAGACTTATATATTTCACATTTCAAACTATTACCATTTAGGGTTTTGGGGGATGATTTACCTGTGTGTGGGGCTGGACTTGCCCTTTAAAGAAAAAATACTTTTACTCTAACTAGATTGAAAATCTTTCTCAGGTCCAAATTTTTCTTTTCTCAGATCTTAAGGTGCTGTGCATTTTTATTATGTACTTTATTATGTACTGAGATTGCAATGCAGCGTGTTACTGTTTGCTTGTGCTGCGGTTCTGGCAATATTCCTTTATCGAAACGCATGTGATGTGCATCAAAAAACTGTGATTGCATGCACACAGTGAGTCAATATCTCCTTACATGCATACAATGGCAGGAATGAAATAAAACTGCTGTACATAGAAGTCATACCTTTTCAGACAGCAGTTGGGATTCCTGGCAGAGACGACAAAGGAATGAATTGGGTTCCCGGCAGAGAGTCTGCTTTGTAGTGAGAAACACTGTCCCGCCAACATTGAGACGTATCCATTGTCCCTCCTCAACAACAGGAAACTCAGTGGCTCCAACCTCACCATCTTGAGGCCACTTCATCTTGTCCTTTTCTCCATGTGGCCTGTCAGTGTTCATTGTGTGTCGTTGGATGGGGAACTTGAAAACTGTGGATTTCTTGGTTTTTTTCCTATAGCAGATTAGCTCATACTTGCATTTTCTGCATCACTCCCCGGTTTATAAATTGCTGCAGCCAATCCTGTAGAACTGGTTTAAGTTTGAATATTTGTTAACCTCCTAATTCTTTTGAAGCCTTTGAATACCTCACATTTCTCTTATTTTCTAGCTCTATAGTATGTGACTGTCTTCTCTCGCAATCTCTCTATGGCTCCCCTCCCCACACCCTCTCTCCCGGGACAGGTTGCCACCACAGGTGCATTGTATTTGGATACGTACTGCACTAGAGATCTCTCTGCATCTCCTCTGTCATCAGTTCACCTTCTGATCTTCCATAATAATCCCACAAAGACTGGACTTTATCCATGTGCATTGTATTGAAACCTAAGTACTAGGCTTTGCTGCTGAAAACTATTTTAGGCTTATGCAATAAAAAAACACGAATGTTTGCGTGTGCTATTTATCTGAAGCAACCAATCAGATGTTATTTAACTGCTGTAACCCAGTAAATAGCTTAAGTTTGATTGGTTGAAACATGTTGATAGCATGGGCATAGGTTTGTACCTCTTATTGCATCAGCCCCTTTATCTCTTTGGGACTGATTTCTGCTATGTATTTCTGTTCTCTGCAATATATGCCATATACTGTAAATTAAATGTACAGTATGCATTTACTACTTACAACATTATTTCAACATTATTATTTCATAATTCATAAAGAACCAGATGCTATAGCACATAATGTTATGCATCCTTTCCACAATGAAGGCCACTTGCCCAGTTATCTTTTTGCACAACGGGCCTTTAGGTCATTAATAAAATGCAACTTAATGCAATGGAAAATCAATTTTATGGTGAAAATGCTGAAACTGTATGGAAAATTCTAATTAAGTGAAATGTATGTAAAAAAATGTTGGCTGTAAGATGTGCACAGAAAGCAGTACGTAACCTCCACTTTTAGCAGACAAAATGGACTTAATTAACTAGTGGTGTGCCTGTATTAGTAGCTATAAAAAATCTCTAGACTGTAAGCTCTTTGGGCAAGGTCCTCTTTCCTATTGTTTCACGGTATTGCTGTAAGTAACTCATCACTCTGTGTACTTATAATATGTATTACCTGTGTATGTAATATGTATGACTTTGTATAATATGTATTTACTGTATGTAATGTATGACTATGTAATTGTAAAGCTCCACGAAAGATGTTGGTGCTATATAAATCAACAATAATAATAATAATAATAATATTGTTTTGAGGTTTTAGTTGCCCTTTAAAAGGACAGAAGAATGCCAATACAGTAGTCCCATACAATAAAAGCCATACTGGATTTGGCTGTTACTGCATGGGACTACTGTATGGGAATTCTGCTGTCCATTTAAAACTAATGCCTCCAAAACAGAATCAGGAGGATGCCTCCAAAACAATACAGAATCAGGAGGATGGTATATACTGTTAAAAAGATTTCCTTCTGATTCTGTATTGTTTTGAGGCTTTAGTTGACCTTTAAAAGGACAGCATAATTCCCATACAGTAGTGCCATATAGTAATAGCCATACTGGATTTAGCTATTACTGTATGGGACTACTTTCTAGCCATTTGGCTATTACTGTATGGGGCTACTGTATGGGAGGTTTAGTAAGGACTAGAGTCCGGAGTATTCCACCCAAGAATAGGGACATAGTGCCAGATACAGGGGGAGAAGATTCCACTACAGTGACCTGAGAGCTGGGGTGGCACTAACAAGCTGATTGTTATTTATGCTGTTTCTAATCCCTCTGGTTTGTATTTATGTGATATCTGTGCCATGCTATGTCACCTCTATTGTGCCATTTGCAATGGTAATATTGTTCTGTTAATAATAAGATACTGTTTATGTTCAAGAACCACTGGCGCCCATTTATTGCATTCTACCTAGAGTGGTAGGACAGCAACACCCTGCCTCCAGCATATGCGAGGGCCCACTCCTGATATATAAGAGAGTCTTGTGCATAGAATTTGGGTAAGGCTGACAGTCTCTAGAGCAATTAAGTACCCCCATTTTACTATCGCCTTACAATAGTAACATTGTAATTGAGGCTGAATAAAGACATACGCCCATCAAGTCCAACCTTCACATCCTTCAAGAAGTTATCAGCTTTACAAATAGCTGCTTATTGGTGAAAGAAATCGCATATTCTTATTGGTTGAATCACCTACCAAATTAAAATATTTAAAAGATAATTACTGTGAGTTCTCCTAACATCAACTCTTAGGGCTAGGCCACACTGATGAGCTTTTAAACACAATCCGATCGCGCTTTCAAAAGCCAAACTTGATGTGACCACACTAGTGTGCGACTGTGTGCTGCATGTGCGATACGTTAAGTGGAGCAGATGTGATCCGCATTTTTTGTGCAACAGCATGCGCTCCGATTGCGAAACATCGGGCAATCACATGCACACAACAAGCACACAATCGCGAGCGTTAACGCATGCGGCTTAGTGCGTGCGGGAGTGCAGTGCAGTGTGGCCTCACCCTAAGGCTGAGTACACACTTGATGTTTCTTCGTCTTAACTGAGCGTTCAGCATTTCCAACCAGTTGGCTAGGACAAAGGAATATTGGTTTCACTAAATGTAGCCACGATGAGCATTCAGTCCCTAGAGGACCGAATGATTAGCCGGGGTTTTTGGACGCATCTGATTGCCTGTTCGGAGAAATGAACAGTTGTCATGGACGCACGAAGGAACCATATTTCGGCCCAATCGACCAAAGTATTGAAATGACTGTCTGTCGGGCTAAAAAATTGGATGGTGTGTACCCAGCTTAAAAGAATAGTGCACACAAAAAGTGAACTATTCCTTTAAAGCAGTGATTGAAGACTGGGAGATAAAGGACCTATTCCTTACCTTCCGTTCTCAGTTGTCAATCACTTCACCAGGATCCAGGGCCGAAGGTTAGTTTATTTACCTCATGCACGATCCACCGCAGCTCCATTGACAACTGGTCCTGGATCCTGGTGAAGTGATTGAAGAACGGAAGGTAAGGAATAGGTCCTTTACCTCCCAATCTTCAATCACTGCTTTAAAGGAATAGTTCACATTTTGTGTGATTTTTAAGATTGATAAGAATAATGGGTGGGCTAAAAACGGTTGATTATGGTAAATGTTTTTTTTTTTTAATACGAATTGATTACTATTTATAATGTTAATAATATTGTTTTGTTTTTCATTGGTCATTTCTATACCACCTCAATATTTAGAAGGATTGCGATCTAAAAATCAAAAATGGGATCAAATTGGGTAAAAAGTAAATGACTTGGGGTGAAAAAACCAATTTGTGACCTTTTATAAATAACTCCACATCCATATTACTGTCAGTGCTTCTGGAATATTCCTACAATGATTCTACATCATTTGATTCTCTCAGATGACATTTTGAAGGGGGCGGCAAATGTTCAAGCCCGTCTAGTGCAGCTCCATAAGTGATTTACATTCCATCTCTGACTTGCTATTAGCAGCTGCTGCCGCCAACACATCTTAATTAGAACACTAAAACGATGCAGCACACTGAGATGGATTACTTTGTACCCAGCACTGCGCTCGCTGCCATGGATTATTTTCATTTTTTGTGCTGTGTGAAGATTTCAGGCTTGTAGGAAGGGCAGTATATCTACCATAGCAGATAACAGGCCAAAGATATAAAGAAGACCAATGGCTTTAAATGTAGGGATATTATCAGATCTACCAATTCCACAAATAATCAGGGCATAGTTGCATATTTAGGGCGTATTACCGGGCACCCAATGCAAAGCTCTTTCTGTTAAATTTTCCGCTATTTAATGGGCAGTTTATCACTAGTGACTTGTCAGTACTTTTTTCCAGTTTATTGACAGTCAATTTTATTAAATTCATTTGTAACCAATTATTTAATCATAAGTTCTATTCCTTTCTGACAGCAGTATCTGCCTCCTCCCTCTGCTCAAAGAGATTTTTATAGGCTTGAGCACGTGCAGAAGTGGCAGCAGGTGAAAAACCAGTCAATCATTGGTTGTAATGTCAGCAGTCACAGCCTTGATTGACTGCATAGAGGGAGGGGCCAGAATGGGGACATTAATAATCCTTAAATATGTGGTTAGTAACGCAGGTAAGAAAGTGCAAAATATATCAGTTGGGGTTGGGGGTCAGATAACTGACAATTGACCGTTTTTTTGTTTTAAGGTTGGACATGCCCTTTAACATGCTTTAAATGGTGCCGTAAAAAAAAGGCTTCGCTGCCTTACCTGACCTGCCATGCAGTATGGTCACATAATGATTACTGCATTGTGGGTGCATGGTCATATAAGTAGTGTAGCTTTATCAAATTACATTTCACTGAATATTTGATCAGATAAAAATGGTTCCCATATCAGCCGGGTTGTGTTAGTTTCACACCCTGATTTAATGTGTTCACTATAACACCAGTGCAAAATGTAACAAAAAATCTATTGTTTTTATCATTTCAAAAAAGTTTTGTGTAAAAACACTTCTTAATTTTCCTAATATTGCATGGCGGGGGTTTTGTACTGGTTCGGGTGATAGTGCCATTGTTTGTATCTCTCACCCTCTGTATGGGCTAGGCCACACTTGCATGATTTTTCTGCAATCACGCATGCATTTTTTCCGGAAATAGGAATTGCGGCAATGCACCAAAAACACTCGTTTTCGGATGCAATTGCGCATCCGTTTGCGATACCCAATCGCATGCGATCGACATTTTTATGCACAATTGTATGCAATTTCAGATCTCAAAAGGAGATATCATATGCCCAAATGCACCGGAATCGCAATGCAATTGTGTGCGATTCCGTGTGTGATTACATGTGTGGTGCAGTGTGGCCGCAGCCTCTCAAAGACTTTGCAGTGACCATATAGGAACTGCTGCTTATTGAAGATCCATTTATTTGTCTGCACCAAATTTTACTTGCTCTGTACTTTCCGCTGTGTCAATGTCCTTCCTTGTTTTCAATTTCACTTTGCAATTGCCTCCTAGCACAGACGATTCACTGTTTAGAGTCAGGGAGTTTGGCTCACAAGAGGGAAACAGTGATTGGAAGAACAGTAAACGCCCCTCTATTGCTCAATAGAAAGGGTGTGTTCTTCAGAACCAATCACAGCATTGTATTAAAGGAACAAGTAGACTGTCATTCTGCAAAATAAAGGACAGAAAATAGGCAAAATAAAGGACAGAAAATAGATCTCCAACAATGTCGCCCATGTGCTACCAAAATGATTTGGTTCTAAATGCAACGTAAATGTGTGTATAGATTCCCCACAGTGTCTTTATATTAAGAATGCAACACTACACTTAAGAGTGCATTCTGGTCTATATACTGTATACTACATACATAAAAGGGCTTGGTCACACCAAAGCTTTTTTTTTTTTGAAAATAACTTTTTTATTGGTATATTTCAACATACATGTATAATGTAATAATATGCAATAAAATTAAATTCCTGTAACATAATGTTATTCAATATATTATTATTAGAATAACAAGAAACAAAAACAAATGCCAGTGCTGGTTTCGTTATTTCACTGTTATACCTATGTAAGTACGTGTTTGTACTTTTCTATGGAGGCTTTTAAAGTCTTATAATATTAGGGTTAGTCTAGTTACGCTAGTGTTGGTGGGCTTGTGTTCTGGGATAAGGAAGAGAGAAAGAGGGGGAGGGGAGGGGTAAGCCTCTAGATTGTACTACTTTAGTAAATGAGGCATAAGGGAAAATGGTAAGCCTTTTTTACGAAGAGACATCTCTTAATTTATACTTTTGCCTAACATTCTGTAAGAGAGCGAATATGGTGCATACTATGCATACTATGCATATTATGGTGCGAGTGGGCCCCTGCCGGGCATTTGATATTAATGTTTGAGTCGTTAGGCCCTTCTCTGGTACAAAAATGCCCAGTTGATCGGCCGCCTGCCCGCCACCCGTGTTTAGTTTTGGTGGGGTTTTTCCCCCTTTCCATAATAAGGTGACCAGGTTGGCTTCTAGTGCCCAGTCTTGTTCAATTGAGGCCCATAGTGCTATTTTATTGGGTTGGTACCAATGCGTTAAAGCTCTGAGGTGTGCTGCTAAATAGTATCTGTGAAATGATGGAGCTGCCAGTCCGCCATGGGATCTGTGCACTGTCATTACTGATTGTGGTACTCTATGGCATTTACCTTGCCATAAGAACCGGAAACAGTTTGATTGGAAGGAGTGTAGGGTTTTGAGGGGGACCTGAATGGGAGGGTTTCAAAGAGATATAATAGTTTATGGAGGATATTAATTTTTAGGGTTGTTAATCGACCTAACCTGGAAATTGGTAAATTATGCCATCTTTTTAAGTTTTTCTAGTAGCTAGGGATAGTTTGCATTGCATAAAGTTTGATAGGTGGGAGTAAGGAAGATACCTAGGTATTTTATATAGGTTGTTTTCCAGGTATATGTATATTTGTTTTTAAGGTCTCATGGGTAGTGTGTGGAATATTTAATGGTAAAGCTTCTGATTTACTTTGGTTAATCTTGTATCCAGATAATGAACCGAAGTGAATAAAATAGGACATTTAGCATAAGGGAATTGTATTAGCACTGTTGGTGCTGTATATAAATTTGTAATGGCTCGTAGGGCATTTCCTTGGATCACGAATGCTTGCAGAGTAAGACCTAGAAATCTCCAGTCTATGCGGTCAAATGCTTTTTCAGCGTCTAAGCTTAAAACTAAAGCCTTTTGTTTTGTGCGGTTTATGATATCTATGAAGTCTATGCCTACTTGGTCCGGGTGGATAATTGTGAGTAAGTGACGGGCTAATCTGTTTGCGGTGAATTTTTGTATATATTTTGAGGTCAGTGTTAAGTAAAGCTATTGGCCTGTAATTTTGGCAATATTTGGGTCTTTCCCCGGCTTGGGGAGGACTGTAATGTGGGAGTGGATCATTGTTTGAGGTATAGAAAGGAGTTGTATAGGATAAGAGTTTTGGGGCTAGTAGTTTGTTGAAAGTTTTGTAGTAGCTGTACGTGTATCCGTCTGGGCTTTTATTGGTGGGGAGTCTTTTAGAATTGCTTTTAGTTCCGTTAGGGTGAATGGGGAGCAAAGGATGGTGACATCTTTTTCTGATATGCGTGGGAGTCTAGCTTCCTGTAAAAATTGCGTATAAGATAGGTGTGTCTTTGATTGTCTGGTATTGCTGACTCTAATTGGTAAAGGGATTTGTAATATTGTGCAAATGCTGATACTTGGTCTGTGGGGGAGTGGCATAGGGTGCCCTTTGGTGATATGATGAGATTGGGGAGTGTGCTTGTTTCTTTTTAGTTAAAGGGCAACTATAGTGAAAAAAAAACTTTGTCTGTATACAATGTATAGATCACTTAGTATAAGCTGCCTTACTTTCATGTTTCTGTGTGGCTTCGTTTCTTCACACTGGCAGAAGTTTGTACCAAGCTGTGTAGTCCCCCTCCCCTCTCTGTCTACTCCCCCTCAAGCAGTGACGGGCTGTATACAGAGTCCGAGCATTGTCAGTTGAAAGGACTTTAAATGAAGTGCTGACATCCTGTTGACCCCTCCCTTCCAGAGCTAGGACTGCAAGCAATCAAAGTGTGGAATAAAGTAGCAATATGCTGAAGGGAGGGGCAGAGGGGGAGAGAGGAGGACAAGTGGTGCTGAGATTCTTTACAAGTAAGTTACTGAACTCTGCCTGTTCTCTAACTTTGCTAATTGTTATTTACTTTTTACCTAAAGTTCATATCTCTCCCCCTGCTTAGCTGAGATCATAATCACTGAAGAGAGAGTCAGTGTAACAGCAGCTTGTAGTGAGACCTTCACAAACACAGTGACACTGCTTGTTGTCCTGTTACATTTCAGTTGCTTTAGTCTAAATATTTCATAGATTGCACTGTGTGTCTTGTTTGGTATATAGTCTGTATTACTGTATTATATATACTGTATTAGTGTTCCATTTGAGTCACTGGTTTTGTATGTATATAAGATTTTTTTGGGGGGGAGGGGCTGTTTTATAGTGTGTTATGCTCATATTGCTGGGTTAATGGTTTATTGATTGTGTTTAGCACTACAGCATTTGACTATATGTTGCACATGGTACATATAGTGTGGGTGAGAGAGTGTGTGACAGTACTGCAGGGGAGCTTTGGATTGTGTGGGTGTGTGCCTTTGAGTGACAGATGAGGTGTAGCAGCTCCTACAAATCACAGCATATTCAAAGGCTTATATCTCGGGGACTATGTAGAATTTAAAGAAACTAAAGGTACCCTGATGGATGGGATGACTTATAGGATACATTAGAAGAAATTAAAAAAAAACAATTTTCTCACTATAATTGCCCTTTAAGTTGTCTGACCAGTAGGTCATTTGCTTTGTTCCCTTTATCATAGTAGTAGTAATAGTCTGCAGAGCCATGTTGTCTGGGATGGATTCCGGTAGGCCTCTTATCGGAATATTGTTACGTCAACCTCTATATTCGAGGTCCTCCATCTGACGGAATAAGTCTCTTATGGCTCTGGAATGGTCGTTCACTATTTGTGTGACCACTTGTAAATGTTGGTTTGTGGCCTGGTGTTCTTCTAGGTCCTCCACCCTTTCCAGCACTGCTTTGAGGTAGTTTCTGATTAGTGAGACCTCTGCGCGGCAGGTTGACTGGATTTGCTGCGTTGTTGTTGAGGTCTGTTTTTGTTGGTAGGTTCAGTAGCAGTTCTCAAGGAGGATTTTTGGGGTGGTCTAGGCCTATGTGGGCCCTTGGTGAGGCTCTGGGCCCCGGATCAGGTGAGGTTGGGTTATTTGTTGGGTCCCTCTGTGGAGACCTGGAGGGGGATCTTGCCAGGAGTCTAGGGAGTGCATGGGAGAATTGGGGTGTCCCTCCTTTTGTAGGTTCTGCAGGAATGAGTCAGCCTTTTTTGCTGTGGGCTGTGCCAGGGTTGGGGCCTTGTTTACCTGGAGGTCTCTGGAGTGGGGGTCCGACTAACCTGCCTCTGTGGCTGAGGGTTCGGGGTCCTCTGTGCGGTCGGCTGGAGGCTCTGCTGTGTAGGTGGAGGTTGTGGGTCTCCCACGGCAGCTATGGTCCACATTTTTTGTGCAATCGCATCGTGCCTGGAGTGCTTGGACGCACTGATAGCGTACAGAGGATTTTTACCAGCCTCTGAGGGGCCCATGGGTCAGAAAACTTTGCTGCTGAAAGCGTATTGTCGATTTTATGAGAATTCCATGCAATCATTTCTATATTTTGTCTGTTTTATTACCTTTTGAAAAATGCGTGTTTGTAGCTAAAGAGTTGCCATGCAAGGGGGCAAATCTCTCTTAAACAATTGGTAATTTGTCAGTTGTGGGTACAACAGGAATGTACCCATATTCTGTCCAAGCGATCATCTCACAATAGAAATTTGTACAAACCATCTACAATTGATTGCAATCAACTAGTGATGAGTGGCAGTTTTGAAAAAAAATCTACGGATTTTCGATATTGTCAATCTGTCGACCAAAAATCGACAAATCACTGTCAATATTCAAATCGGTAAAAATATTAACCCACCATGTATAGCATGCTTAATTTCACTGTTTTTGTTCTGCAAAGTCTGCAATTTATTATTAGCTGCACTCTCTATCCCCTGCGTAAGACGTTCTAATATTAAATTGAAATCTTAATATTTCCCATGTTTGTAATGTATGGGCAGCTAAAAATATAATTTTTGTAGCACAATTAGTTTAATTAGCAGATAACTTGATGGACAGGAAAATGGATTCAAATTTTATCATCATAATTTGCTTTGTAAGCAGAGTGCCTAATTGCTTGATGTTGATATCTAATATCAATGATTGTACTCTTTCCTATCTCCCAGGGAGACACCTACCATGCAGCATTCACCTTTAAATAGATGTGATGACACTGCAACTGAACTCTCAACTACAACAGAGCTTTCAGAGCTCACTGGGTCAAAGCCAGGTTGAGGGCTGCCGTCACTTATATATACCAATTACCAGGTATATAAAATACTGCCAGCACCCACCCACTAACAGCCATGGGAACCGATATCAGTGGTGGCACTACAACTCTCAACCTCAGACCAAACAGAGCTTTCCCAGCTCACCGGAGCGAAACCAGGTTGAGGGCTGAAGTCACTTACATATACCACTTTCCAGGTATATAAACTATTGCCAAAACCCACTTACTAATAGACGTGGAAACAAAACCAGCCTTAATGGCTATAAATGTGAAATAATACTAAATATCTGTATCACTCGCTGCCACACTCAGGCAGGAATAATTACAGATCATACAACAAATACTAAACACAATGGCTATAATATGTAGTGTCTCAGAGGACAGAACCAGCTAAAGGATTTTATAGAATATATTGTTTACAAAAATAATTAACACGTAAATATGAGCAACGGTAAAGGGATAAAAGGCCCAAGTCCTAAAGATTCGTACACACGTACTGATAGGTGGACACCCCCCTTGTACCCCACAGTATGATGTGCCCCTGAGCCACGACCCCCAACACCATCTTCTACGGTGACGAACGGCCATTTGGGCTGAGAATTGTCCGTGTGTATGCATTTGGTCGGGGGTCATTCGTCGATCCGCCAGTCGGATCAAAGAACGACTTAGAAGAATAAAGGTTTGTACAAATGTGCGATCGTGAGTGCCGATAATCGGCCTGTGTATGGGCCTTTTATCGGCCGAAATGCATACCCTCCAACATTCCCAAGAAAGAAAACGGTATGCTTTGACACACCCCTTGCTCCACCCAAACCCCACCCATTGCTCCACCCAAACCCCACCCATTGCTCCACCCCCAAATATCTAGCCCAAGCCAGTAACGGTAGCACTGTGCAGCCAAGTGACTGGCGCACACATGATCGGGCGGTACACATGCCAGGCACCCGGTACAAGCCGGTACTTTTGTTATGCCCGGTACTCCCGTTTTAAAAAGGGTACAATACCGGGAAAATCGGTACACTTGGAGGGTATGGAAATGGCCACTCATTTGGGTCTGGCAACGATCCCTGAATGAACAGCCGTTTCAGTCGATAAAGTGCCCACACACGGGCCAATTATCGGTCCTCGTAAGCGACCGATCGTGTGTAAGCGTGACCAATCGTACTGTCCATAGAGGACTGCACGATTGGTTGTGATTTTCCGACCTGTCATATGGTCAGCGGTCAATCGAGGCGACAAAAAGACGCCATATAATTATGTTGGTTCAGGTTGGTCGGGCCGAATTATTGTATCGTGTGTACCTAGCTTAAGTGCAGTAAATTGCCTTATGGAGAATAATAGCACAAAAAGGCTAATATTGCATAGCTAGCGTTAGTTGTGTGTTTAAGATCTGAACATTTATTGGCATAAAAAAAATAATGCTAAACATTGCACAGTGTTTTCTATTCAATAAGGAAACAATTACCTATTGCTTCCAAGTATTACTGTCTCTTTAAGAACACTAGGCTCTGTTTGTGCGTTCCAATATGCTTGCACTTCCTGTAACCGGGTCGTACCACCGCATTCGGTAGGGGGGAGGTTATCTTGTAGCAGTCATTCCTGCCACCTATTGAAGAGGATTGAAAGCTCTAATCCTAAATGTGCTTACTTATTAATTCATTTAGTTTGTGAAACTATGTTAGTGGTAAACAGGCGCTGGGGTTCTACCACTTATTAGGTTACCCCATCTGTCCGTTCCCCCTGTCCCATTCCAATGTTGGTTGGTTCTGTAGAGTCTCTGTGTGTAGACGTGCAGCTATACCTGCAGCCTCATCTGCCCAGTAAGTGGCATTAGGACCTGACACAGTGACATACACCGGAGCGAGAATATTGGATCCAGAGGGACTTTGTGAGTGGTAAGTGCAGTGGTAATGCAAACCCTGCTTAGTTACCCTAGGAGCCTGTGGCCTGTAACAGTGTGTGGGACTCATTAGCTGACACTGATAAACTACATATCTCAACATCATTGTACAGAACAGATTGTGGTATTAAAAGTGAAAGAGATTGAACATGGTGGACACTTTACCAATCTGATTGGATTGGATAGTTTGTGTTGGGAGGCCACAGATCGTAACAATCAATGTTCCCTCTAATTTAAAGTCATATGTGTGCGCAATAAGAAATTGTGTGCACACAAAATTAAGTTGTGCGCGCTACATGCCGCACCATTTATATTACAGCAAACTTTTGTGTGCGCATCACTTTCACCTGTCTGCAAAGGCCTGCAGAGTTGTGTGTGCGCAAAGCTTGAGGTGCCCATACATTAGCTCTTACCTGCAGAGCGATCCTGCCACATAATTGCAAAATGAATGGGCCAGGCGGGACCTTGGGATCCTATGTCGGCTGCAAAAAAGATCTGGAAAGGTGGTTCCTGCAGGATTGATTGAATGTCGCAGAATTGGTCTGCAGGTCAGCGCCAATGTATGGGCACCTTAAGAGGGAACACTGCTAATAATTGCTATCGGCTTTATATACTAAAGTACCATATAGTAAGTTGATATTGAACAATGGGATTTTTTCGTCAAAACCGACCAGTTCTCAGCAGATGGTATGATCACTATAGTAACATGCTAACATGAATTGCGCAGCATAGACCAAAAAGCCTAGCATCATTTATCTGTGTCTTGCACTACATGTTGAACACAATAAAAAAAACACTTAGCGCAAAAGAAAAAGTTTAGGGCTAGGCCACACTGCTGCGCCTTTTTTGCATTTGCGCATGCATTTTTTTCATATAATTGAAAACACGGCAACGCACCGAAAACGCGCGTTTTCGGGTGTGTCGCGATTGCGTTTTGCTTTCCGCATTTTAAATCGCAATCGCATACGGTTTTCAATACTTAATGAAAAAACGCAAACGCAACGTAATCGCACATGAAATCATATGCGTTTGCATTGCAGTGTGGCCGTGCCCTTAGTGTGATTTTTTACAGCTGCATTGGGGCCCAGCTAGAATTTTTTCGCATATCACATGCAATGTAGCCGGGTGCGTTGCACTCCTGTGCAGATCATGTGTTGCATTTAAGGACTATTGTGGAAATCGCTAGCTAGTAGCGGACGAGAACACAGAAATGCATCTCAAAAATCACAACATGTTTGTTGTGTTGCAGTGGGGTCTCAGCCTGCGTGTTTTTTCTATATTTGAACACTGCTTCTTGTATATATCATTTAAATATACTCCCACTATCCAATTCACTGTTCATGCACTGCTTTTATAGGCCAATATAATGCAGTAAAGTAACCCTTTGTATAACCCTTTGTATACTATATACAGCAGTTTTAGCTTTAGTGTGGTACAGTTCATGCTACCAGCTGCATGTCATCCATGTCTCAGCCTTCTTATTATTCCCACTCTCCACCAGGTCCTGTTTTTCTATCTTCACTTTATCTTGACTATTAATCTGTTTGTCTCTTTCCAGTACAGATCCTTAAGGATGACCCACCAGCTGCTTCCTCGTGCAATTGTTTCACCGCGGTGGTTGTGGGATACCTTGCGTAGCAGTACAGCTCTCTCTGGAACTCTCCGTGTCTTGGATGCATCATGGCATCTCCCCAAAACAGGACGAGATGGATGGCGGGAGTACAAGGAGCGGCATATCCCAGGGGCCTATTTTTTTGATATTGATGCTTGCAGTGATCGCACTTCCCCTTATGATCATATGCTACCTACTGCAGACCAGTTTTCTGAATATGCAGGGCGACTTGGGATCTCCAATGACAGCCATATAGTTGTCTATGATGCAAGTGACTTTGGGTCCTATAGTGCCCCGAGAGTCTGGTGGATGTTTAGAATTTTTGGGCATCCAAAAGTTTCAGTTTTAGATGGGGGTTTAAAAGCTTGGCTAAAGGAAGGCTATAAAGTCAATTCCGGAAAGGAGACGCGCCCTCAGACTGTGGAGTTTCGAACACAGTTCAACAAATCCTTACTTGTGGGACATGAGGAAATGGAGGCAAATGTTGAGAAGAAGATGTTTCAGATGGTGGACGCCCGCGTAGAAGGAAGATTCAGAGGCTTAGAACCAGAGCCTCGGGAAGGTCAGAAATAATGGAGTTTGTTGGGGTTTTTTTGCACCTGATCAAAACCAGTGATACGGTTACCCTTTATTCTTGTGTGTAGCACTTTGTAAGAAAATCAACATATACATATTTGGCCCCCAAGTGTATATCATAAAGAAAAATGTATTTTTATTCCCTTTAACAAAATGAAAGGGGTGTAACTGGTAAAGTGCGCCATTTTAAGGTACAGCCATTGATTGATTACCCATGATTGCTGTACCATCTTTGCACCACTCATTCTTTAGTCAAGAATCAATTGAGACACTGTCACCACAAATTTGGAACTGTTCAATTATATTGATCGGCAATGTGGAAAGGAATTTTTGTCCAATTTGTTGAAAGTGAATAAATTAACCAAAATATTGTTTTGTGTATTTCCAGCTTTGATGGGGGGCTAATGTCTCCTCGAAACTTAAAGGAATAATTTACTCGAAAAGTGAACTATTCCATTAAAGTATTGATTGAAGCTCAGGAGATTAAGGAGCTATGCCTTACCTCCTATTATTCAACCAATATCTCAGGAGTCCGGGACGAAGGTAAGTATATTTACCATTTGCGCGATCCATTGCTGCAGAGCTGAAAATCTCAGATTCCTGGTTCTAATCCACTATAGCACGCATGCTTGATAATACGCGCTATAGTGGATTAGAACCAGGAAGCGGTTGGAGATTTTCAGCTCTGCAGAGGTGGATCGCGTGAAAGTTAAATATGCTTCCTTTGTTCCTGGCTCCTGAGATATTGATTTGAAGAAAGGGAGGTAAGGCATAGCTCCTTAACCTCACAGGCTTCAATAAATGCATTAAAGGAAAAGTTCATTTTTGCAGTGAACTATTCTTTTAAGGTGGCCATACACTACAAAAGGTTATTGCAATCGTAATTACAATTAATTGTATGTAGATGTATCATACATGTTGTTCTACATTCAATTCGTTTGGTGATTAATGTCTAATGTTGTCTATTGTGAGGTTACATTATATTAAATTGGAACTTCTATGATCATTTAACCGATTGACTTAAAAAACAACAACAACAACAACATCACAATTATCGATAATTGCGATCGATATTATGATCTAATGTTGCATAATATAATCTGGAAAATGGACAATTTTTCGGCCAATCAATGGGTTTGTCGGATTAGCTTGTTGGTGGAACCAGTCTGTTTTCTCTAATATCTTCCTCCACATTCTGTGACATTACATGCTGATATCTACGGTATCTTTTCTATATGCAGACACGTGTGCACTGTAGGGGGTTTAGAAAAGTAAATGTGAATGGTCAGAGGAAAAAATAGCATTTAAAGGGTATCTCCACTCGTTTTTTCAAGTTTTGGTAATCCAGTTCTATTGAAGAACGGGAGGTAAAGGAGCTGTGCCTTACCTTCTGTTCTTCAATAGAACACACAGGAGACTGGTGAAAAGCGCTAACCTGTCAGCGCTTTTTCTGACAGGTCCCGACGAACCTTGTCTTCTATGCGCATAGATCGCGCATGCACATAGAAGACAAGGTCCGTTGGGACCTGTCAGACTACGCGCCGGGGGAGCGAGCGAGCGGGTAAGTTTCTTAGCTTGTCACCAGTCTCCTGTGTGTTCATTGAAGACGGAGGTAAGGCACAGCTCCTTTACCTCCCGTTCTTCAATAGAACTGGATTACCAAAACTTGAAAAAACGAGTGGAGATACCCTTTAAGAGATCTTTTTTTTAGATAAAAGATTTGAGGAATACAGTAGATTGAAAAGGTAGGATTTGCTCTATGATGGATTTACAATAATTTCTAGCTTTGCCACTGATACTGCTTTACTAATTTAAGAACCTTCTTGAGGTTATTTATATCACAGCAGTCCCAATAACATGTCTATGTATAGGACATACAGTCTGAGACCCTGCAGCTATGTATTCCAATTCCTCAATTACAATATGCCCTGAAGACTAACCCCATACATTTTTTCCCAAAGAAGGGGGGGGGCAAACAGTATTAATTTGTGACTGTTGTATCTCCAGAAAAAGACTTTCCATAGATTTATCTCCCCAGTTCATTATGCTGTACCTGTTTATTATTAAACCTACAATCCCATTTTCTCAGTATGTGTAGTACACACGTGCAATGTGTTTTGGCCAAAGCGGGTGGTTAACAAATGATTACCAAGCATCCATACACGTGAAGCATCGATTGAAAACAGGACTTTATTCTTGAGTGGATGTAAAAAAAGTAGAGGAGAAAGACCATCCTCCAGTTTATCGTTGTTTTTTGCAGATTTAAGGGGGGGTGCCAGGTATAGCTTCCTGGAATGTGAACTTTTTTTTTTTAAGGTAAATTATTATCACGGGCTCCAGTGTAATGTTCATTGCGTGTCACTAGTAGGAGCAATATCTCACATTCTATTCCAACAATTTGTTTTGAATTCAGTGGCAATAAGTTTACACTGACAAAAATAACTTTATAAACCCGCAGTATCATAAAGGTCCGATGCCACAGGTTTATTTATGTCACGGCTGTAAATGTACAGCTGTGGTCGTTCAATACCATTACAGTCCTTAAGAATTGTATGGGTGAAACTACGGTATCCGTATTTTACAAGGGTAGTTGCTGTACGACCACAGTCGTAAAATACAGACAAGCAATTGCATAACATTGTTAAAAACACAATCGTAGAATAGCGATACCACACCTTTATAAATAAGGCCCTTGGATTGCCACCTCACACCTTAAACAGGCCACTTGTAAAATCTGTATTGTTTCTCTGAGGAGCACCTGCCCAAAGAAAACAGATTCTTTCTCCTGGCTTCAGCACTATCTTTAATACAGGAATAGTCCAGGACTAACCTGGAAAATGTAAACTGTACATGCTGTAGCATTTTTAGAGTATAGGTATCCTTTAAGTGTAACATACAGTGTTGACCTTGTGACTTTGTATATAAAGTTTTTTTTTTTTGCAGTGGCCACATTTCATTTGAGCTCTGGATATGTAGAGTACATGGCTGCCATCCCATACATTATATTGGTACCAAAAAAAGTAATTTTAAGAAAACACTTGTTCATGTGGCACATGCAAGTATAATGTCTTCATAAAATAAGTTCTAGGAAAGATTACAATCTAGTTTCAGTTTTTACAAAATATCATTTGCTTTAAAATATCAGGGTTTTTTTTAAAGGCAATTTCTGAATATCATTGAACAGTCCTTATTCCCCTCTAAAAATCCCCTCTAACTTTTTCCCCATCTGTATCTTCTGAACAGATCATTGATGTGGTAGTGGGCTCTATTTAACTAGCTTCATTTTATGGATTGATAGTTTATAACTCATATTCTATTGATCAACCAAGTGGCTGTGGAAACAATAATGCACGAGAGGTAGGAAAGCATACTCCTGCCTATCTTGCGTGCAGCAGAATATGAGCAGTGCAGCAGTAAGCTTACCAAGAGCACTGCTCATCTCTTTAAAGGAGAACTAGAGTGCGTATAAACCTTTTCCAAAAACCGTTAAAATAAAAAGTCCCCGGGGCAGGGAGGTAGGATTGGTAATTTCTATCTCCCAATATAATTTCTATGAGGAGCAGCTGCATGAAGAAAATTGATCCTGCCAGGCTTCAGCTCTATCTGATACAGTAAGGCACAGGGCACTAACCTGGCAGATGAAAACTGTATGTGCTGTAGCTCCTCAACAAAACACTGTTGGTGGGAATAATCAATCCAACCTTCCTCTCCTAGGTTCTTTTCATTTCTAAAAAAAAGTACATTTTTATATTATACTTGTCCTTTAAAAGCAGGTACTACTTCCCACACGTGATATCAATGTAATGATACATGTAGCTTTTGAATAAGGGAAGTTAATTGTGATAGTATTGGTAACAATGCATGGGTTTTATACAACCCATGTATATATATATATATATAACCATGTATATATTATATAACCAATCCCATGGGCTTTATACAGTGTATGCTTGTCTCTTCTTTCAATATTGATTGGCTCTACTGGAGATGCACCCAGGCAATCACAGGGAGCATGATTGCACCTAGAGTGCTGAACCTATGGTTAGAAATTAAACAGTTCATTCCCTGTATGTACAGGATCAATTATATTTGTATTGTTTTTATGTCTCGGGGTATCCCTACATTAAAAAAATATATTTATTCTTTTTCCTCAGTTGTTAATTCATTAAATACATAATCTTTATTTTACATTTTTAAAAATGCACTCCTATTCATCACAAGGGTGGATCCCTAAAGTTTACCATCTCTTGAGGCCCACAGGGCAACCTCTTGGGGATCCCCGGACCACTGGTTGACAAACACTGATCAATATAATCTTCAACTTTTTCATTCAAACAAACTTTTTTCTATGTAAAACACTCTGACAATAATGTTTGCCACTGTGCATAATGAAGATTTTGCTGATTATTTTAGATACAGCATAGTGATGGAGGATATTGCCATGGAGACTGCTGTCAGAGGAGAGTAAAAAACAACTTCATGTACTTGCCCTATTCATACCTGCAGTAAAACCATAGATCTTTTTATACTCTGCCATAAATATTTATTTTTGCAAAGCGTGGGAAATGCACTCATGGCAACGTCACCTTACAGAGTCTGTAAAAGTGTCTTGTGTTTGTTTCAATTCAATTTTAAGTTAGTGACAATGTTTGGGAGATTTGTGATAGTTTATCCTGTCCATTATTTTATTTCTTACTTGCTGTGTCATATCTTACATTTCTTTTAAAATCTCTGTTTTTTGTGCCCTGCAGGGATTGAACCTGGTCATATTGCTGGTGCACTGAATGTCCCTTTCCCAAGCCTCCTAACAGAGGAAGGATATGAAAAGTCCCCTGAAGAGATCCGCCGTCTATTCCAAGAGAAGGGTGTTGATCTTGGGGGCCCCATTGTGGGCACTTGCGGATCAGGAGTAACTGCCTGCCATATAGCCCTTGCTACCTTTCTTTGCGGCAAAGAAGATACTGCAATTTACGATGGCTCCTGGGTAGAGTGGTACATGCGTGCTAAGCCAGAGGATGTTGTGTCAGAAGGCAGAGGAAAGACCTTGTGAGTTTGGGACCCTCCAAATGATAGTTCCATTTCCCACTATGCTGGTGCCTTGTGACTGGCCTGTACTAAACTAATTTAATGCAGAAATATCATTTAAAAAGTCACATTCACTGTTAGTTCAACATCTTTAAAGTTAGATTTTTTTTCTAGTTATTAATGTGATTAATATGGGGGCTATTTCAAGTCCATTTCCCCCCTAGTGCCTTATTTCCTATAAGTGTGGTTGGTTATTAAATACAAAGCTTTGTTGTTGAGTAATAGTATTGTAACTGCAATTCTTATTAGTCCTTGTGGGTCACCTTTGGACATAGAAGCACAAACATTTTCTGTAAGGTTTGCTCCTGAACAAAGGTTAGGAGTTTGTCAATGTAAGCTGACAAAGGGTTTTTTGGAACTTTACAACTGGGGTATAAGTTAATAAATGTATCCTTGGTGTTAATGTAAAAAATGGGAAAAGTGATTAAATTTTTCAGAATTAATTTTAAATATTCAAATAATATTCAATTATAAACCTCATCCATGAAAACCTCTCGAGATTATTGCAATTGTCTTGTAAAGTTGGTCATGTGACTAGACTGCAGTAACCTGTTAAATCGAACGCAAGATCCTACTTATGGAAATGATGGTAAATTCATGTTGCACAAACTACAGTGATTTCTTTTAAATTAAGTTGTGGGAAGTCATTGCATTAAATGAACTTTTAAATTCATCACTATTGTTTTCCGTAAGCAAAAACAAACCACTGTTTTATATCAACACAATAAAAAGAACTTGTCTAACTTTGACATGATATTGAGAGGTCTTTCTTCACTACTAGATAGAAGTCATGGTAGGAAATAGATGTTTTATTATCCCTGTCACTACAGCAGGTAAGTTAGGACACAGAGAAAGAAGTCACTAATGTGCCACCCCTGCAAGCTGACCGAGCTTTGGTAGAGACTTTAGGGGTGATGTACTGTATAGAGAGCTGCATTTTATTTTATTGCCCACTTTAGGGGCAATAGCGTCTCTCTATGCATTGCATAGTGATAGCGTCTCTCTATGCATTGCAAATGGGGTTAACCCATTCTGAATTTTTAATGCCAGCTATTGGCTCGGTGCATTGACGGTTACGCAGCCCTCTATTTGTGTACCACCACAACTGCCGTTAAGTTGCACTTAAAGCCACATTAACCCTTGGTGCATTGGTTAACACAAGGTTTTAAGACTTAAAAAGCCAGTAACGGCTCCCTGTAAATTGCCCAAAAATGTAATCGTATTTATAAACATGGGTTCTGGACTGAGATGTTTTATCTTTTCACAAACTGCAGTTAGGTTTTTTTCTATTTATAAATTCTAATCGCACAATAAATAAGAGTATATTTTCAGTATCTCCATTTAGACACAAATGAAAAATGAGGATTATTTAAATATTCTACAACATTAAATTTGTCAATACTAGTTACAAGAGCATTTAAATATGTTTACCTACTACAAACTGCACTGAAATCTCTGTTCTGTGTCCGAGCGAGGGATGATATCTGAACTGTAACATGAATGGCTGTCAGCTTCTAGGAAGCAATGCTGCAGCTTCCTGTGAAGTGAACCACTTACACTTAGCTAGGTGTGCCCACCTAAGGTGAATTATGGGAGCTGACCCCTAGTACCCAAAGGTTAATTTTATAACCCAGCAGCCACAGCAAAGGGAGAGGTGAGACATAGATATTTGTATCTTTGTGAATGTGCTTTGTCCAATGGGGCAATGTTGTGTGGAGTCATTAGTTCCCCGTTAGTCCCCCTTACTCTAAAAGCCAAGACCCTGTAGTACAGAATAAATCACACAAATTCCATTAAAGAGTCCTGTGTACGCGATAAACGGCTTTAGCAACTAGAAAGAGAAAGTTTAAGTTGGCGGAGCCCATGAAACATGTTAGACCTGATGGGGTGTTTCCACACATGATCTTACTATTGATGTGGAGGTGTATCATTAATGTGTGATTTCCTTTGGAATGGAGTCTGCTTTTCTTTTTGGATGTCTGAGAAAGTTTATACTTAAATTTTGAATTTGTCTTGATACTCCGAGCACAGAGCTCTTTTAATGTGTCTGTCTGCGTGTGCAGATAGACACATTACCTGCACCTGTGACACTAGCAATAAAGACAGGTAATCATCACCGATTAGGTCTGCTCACGGGAGAATGCAATCAAGAGGCATCTTATTACCACTGCAGTCTTAAAGGGCATGTCCACCCTTTTTAACAACTTTTAGCCTTTAATAGAATACCCTCCCCCAGCCCCAACCGCCATAAAAATAATTTAAGAAAGTGACCAAATCTTTACTTACCTTCCCTCTCTCCTCCATGCCACGCCCTGACTTCTGCTGCAAGACACTGCACAGGGCGGGACCGGCGCCGCGTCCGTGATTGGCTGAAGGGCAGCCAATCACGAACGCGGCTGCCGGCTTCTCAGAATGCCGGTAGAGAGAGGGAAGGTAAGTAGAGTTCTGGTCACTTTCTTACAATATTTTTATGCGGTTGGGGCTGGGGGAAGTTGTTCTATTTACGGGCAAGGGGTTTTATGGTAGGGGGAGGGTAGCAAAACGGGAGGGAGAGGGAGGGGAGAAGGCTGCAGTACACATGCCAAACTTCTCCCGGAGGCCAGGTAGGAGGCAGAGTCCTATATGCACCTGCTATCCTCCTGTGGCAGTTTTTGGGACTTTGGGGGGGGGGACTACAGGAGATCCTTATGGAGCTGGGATGTGAGGTAAGGATTTTACTACACTACATGGTGGGGGTATTATAGTTTGGGGGGTGGACGTGCCCTTTAAAGTTCAAACCATATAGCCAAACCGCTGGTTAAACGGTATCGACTTTGTGGCCTTAGCTGTAAAAACATCTGCTATTAGCCGAACCTTTCTTAATATGGCCGATAAACACTGAGATGTGGAGTGCTCAAAATGTTTGTCCCAGCGGAAAGTGGATGAAGAAGTAAAAGTATTGTTGGTTAAAAAGTGATAACGCAGTTCTTGGTATATAAGGCAGGTTAAATCTGGGGATGAAATTACATTCCAAATAGATACATCTCACAAGAAAACTGTGTTTAAAAAGTTCTAAAACAACACTAATATGAATGACTAACCTTACATGAAATTTCCGGTAGCTCTTCTAGATTTCTATAAATTTAAATTTAAACTAAATGCACTGGAAAATAAATGCATTAAAGGGAATTTCCACCACCCCCCAAAAAAATCTACTATTCAGCTGGTAATAGACGATAACCTACAATAACCTAGACCTCCCCAAGTCTATTTCCCATCCCAGCAGCAGAAGGGCTAGACCGCTCAGCCAATCATCGAGAGACTGCCGGTCTGGGCCTTTCTGCTACCGCAATCTGGAAAAGCAGCAGGAGAGCCCTGACAAGAAGGCAGGTAATTAAGTTTACATTGTGAATTAGGGGGGGAATAGACCAATGGAGGTCTGGGTTATCAACCATTACCAGTTGAATGGGGGATTTTTAACATTCACAATTCTGTGCACAAAGCAGCAGCAGGAGGGAGGAAGGGAACTCCCCTGCGCCAGAAACCTCTAGCAGGGATGAGTTACAGGCGGAAATGGATTGCCCCTGGGAAAGGCTCCTAGTCTTCAGATTTCTGTACTGTATTGCGCACATGCAGGAGAAGCATATGTAGTAGAAGAGAAAGGTAGGGGTCATTTAACACTACACAGTGCCCAACATTTGGGGCAAATTTCGCTTGGGGGGTGGACATGCCCTTTAAGTTACATAACGTTGCCATGAGAGCATCTTTGCATTTGAACATTGAGTAATACAGACCCAGGGGGAAGGTGCAAAACAAAGATGGACCTCTGAGTTTGGGGGGAGCTTTACCAAAAAAAAACTTTTCACTTTTACCAAATTTAATAAAAGCTGAATCAAGTTTCTTAATTAAACACAAATGGCAAGTAAAACAAATAATGGATTAATTTAATCTGCCTCACTAAAACAGCAACTCACAGACAAGCAGAGCCTAAATACACATTAGTGCTAATGCAGTTACCCTAATACTACTAATACAAGTATTTCCCAAACCTGCATACTTTATAAATTATCTTAAAGGCCATTTTCACCCCTTATATTAAAAATGATATTTAGGTATATCCCCCCCAAAACTACAATAGTAAGAAACCTGACAGATGTAGGGCTAATCTGTTACGCATCCCCCTTTACTCTGCCTCTTTGCAGGTTTCCACCTTCTCTTCATGCTCAGAGGCAGCTAGGGGAATAGCCTACAGTCATTGGCTGTGATGTCAACTGTCACATCCATGACTGACAGCTGCTAACTGGAAGAACCAGGAAGCAGAAAGAGAGTTAACAGCATCAGGCAGATTTTCAGGTTACACTTACATTTCTTAGTTTTCTAACTATTACAGTTTTGGGGTTTGGGATTCATTTAACTGTAAAAAATATTTCATCTGAAGGGTTAAACCTTTCCGTATTTTCCCCTAGAATTAAAAAGACCATTATACTGAAAAACAAATATTCAGTACCTGGATTTTATCATCCTTGGGGAGGTAGGAGCAACCATTCTCACCTCCCATTCAACTTATTTTGCATATGGATGTGCTGACTCGGAGAGAGAACAGAGACATTGAAACTAGTAATGCTGGCCGTGAACTTTAGCAGCTGGTTGCTCTGCTATTGAAGAAAAATGGGAGGTAGGAATATAAAAGTTCATTTGCGATGGCGGTTTTGTTTAGAATGAAACAGGAACACAAAAGTTCCCGCAATTTCCGATGCACATGCGATTGTGCATCTGTTTCTGTTTTGCAATCAACATTTTTTGCGCAAACGCATGCATTTCCATAATGTTAAATAGCAAAATTGCATGCGCAGAAGTAGAACAACGTGCGACAACACACCAGAATCGCCCACATAATCGTGTGTGATAACGCTCGCAGTTACGCGTGCACTTGTAGTGTTGTAGTGGGGCCTCAGCCTTAAAATACATTTTATAAAAATAGATTATGACCAAGATGGCATTATTTCTAAAAAAGAGTTCTGGTTGGATGATGAAAATAACATATCAATAAAAGAAAAACTAAAAGTAAAAACAAAATCCCCCAAAGCGTTATAGAAAGCCCTAAGGCTATTAGGTTTTCTGCTGCATCTTTACCTGGTAAATTGGCCCTGTTTTGTGCCTTGGGGCTGCCAGACTTTCTATAATACTTGGGGGGGGGGGGTCTTTGCTTTCCTGTTAATACTCCTTTAACTCTCCATAATCTTTGTTTAGCTGTGTGCCCTTGGAGAACAGCAATGCTTGTAAACCTCAAGTAAATTGGTTTTTCACCCAACAGATTCCGTGCATTTTAATGGAGATAAATCTCTTAGTTTGGGGTCAAATGTCTCTTTTATTATTGTGAGAGATAAAAATAGGAATAATCACACAAATGATTAATAATTATGTAGTAAATATGCAGTACACAATTGCCGCTCGCCCTCTAGCCACGAACCGTCCTGTATGCTTCCCCCTTCACCGTCTATAATAAGGCGGTTGCTTCTTATTTGCACTGTGACTGAGAAAACAGAATTCACCTTTGACTCGTGTTCACAACCCAACATCATAAATCATGTCCTACAATAACAAACCATTCGGCAGCATTAAATTAGATTTCTATACTGTTTCTGCTTCTTGGAAGAAGCCACCTCGGGGGAATCTGAAACTATCCTACTCTAAGGTATCAACCACCAATATATAGAATGAAAGCGCTGGGTTTGGGAAACAGTTTAGTGAATTCTAATGAAAACCATTATTCATTGCAGATAATCCCAGGCGAGATGCCTCATACATATGTTAGATGTTGCTTACGAATATCACAGCCAAAGAAAGATCCATAATAACTTATTTGTTTTTATCATCTAGTTACTTACCAATTAAATAGGAAAATGCAGGAAATAGTTTTGTTGCTTGTTTACCTGTAATGCACAAATGTGTGGGTATTCCCCATGCAGAAAATAGGATAATAGAAGAAATATTGGGCCTTCAGAGTCCATTGGTGTCTAGTTGGAATAACTGATACCAGCAATTTATTAGCATCCTTTCTTAGGTCACGTGGGCTCGGAATTTAGTTTTTTCCATTTGAGTGTGAATAAGGGCGACTTTAGAATGTTCACAATTGGATTTACATACTGTCGGATAGTTATAAGAACCCTTAAAGGGCATGTCCAACCATCCAAAACAAATCAAAATTTTACATACAGCTGCAGGATCCCTTACCCCCCAAATCTTACCATCCCCAAAGATACATCTAACCATACTTACAAGCCCCCCTTGCTGTCTGGGTACCGCCCCCTGCTGCTCATTTCAAGCAAGAACAGCAGCAGTAAGGCACTTCCTGGTTGCAGCTGTCAGCTATTGGGCGTGACATCACTTCTGTGCCTTTGACAGCCGCGACCAGGAAGCAGAGAGGGGAGGCGCAGCAGAGCGGTCATGTAAGTATATTTAGCTGCATCTTTAGGGAAGGTAAGTGAAACCTAATGGGTTTGGGGGGTCCTGCAGCTGAATATAAAATTTACATTTATGGGTGGACATGCCCTTTAAATAAAAACAAGGATAACTAGAGATTCAGCACATTTTCATCAACATTTATTCTGCTACTGTAGTCCTTTGTAGATGCGGGTTGCCTATCTGTCTCGTCACACTGAATTAATGGTTAACAAGAGCTCACCTATTATCTCTGTAAATCATTCTGGAACATTTAAAGGGCAAATATGGTGAGTGTTACAGCTACTGTATCTGTTAGTTAGGAATAACAGAATTTATTCAGGTATATAAATAGTTTCGCTTTAGTTTTCTTTTAAAATAGATCTTTTTTTTATCATTCTATTATTTAAAAACCTTTCTGTAATGTGATTATATAAAAATGCTTTTTCTTTGGTTTTACCAATTGTACCTTTTCAACCTGTTGCTTGAGGTTCTGACACTGGGGGGCGCTCCTGTGCCTGTTCTGTCATTTCTTCTCAAACTTGACATATGAAGGGTTTTAGTTTTTTTTCTCTGTAGTCTGTACAACCTGATATAGGTGTGATTTAGCCTATAAAACTGGAAATGGTTATTCCTTTTGCAATTTTTTGCTTTTTTGTTTTTTTTATCCTTAAAAAAAAAAGACTACCAATTGCATGGTAGTTTAGAGTACCCAGCCCTCGTACAATTATACAAGCAATCAGAAGTGTACAGACCATTTAAAGGGATGAGATGCTCACCTCAGGCATCAAACCATGCCACAATATAAGTGAGGGTAGATCCTTGTTAACAATACAGATTCTCTAGCCGCAAGCTAATTTTGCACATGGATTAAAACCATTAAAGATTAAATATAAAACAATGACATTTGTTGACACCCATTTGTACACTCAATACAGCATTGTATTCTGTTATACCGGCCAAGTATCGCACAGATCATGTCCGCTCCCTAGAAAGTTCCACCCCCCGAAAAGCAGTACCCAGCTCCTTGGTGTTCCTGTAAGATTTTTACAGTTACCTCTTCATGAGCTCACGTGGCTTTAAAGTAAGCCATCAAAAGTAAATGGCCATGACATCATTATCCCTATTGTGAAGGCCAACACCCGAAAAAGCAGCAGAAAGAGGATGAGAAACTGCAGAAGGATGATGAATCATGTTGTGATGGCAGGTTCATTGGTCAGTTTAAAAAAAAAGCTGGATGAGTTTCTGCAAACAAGGAATGTTGCAAGTTACTGGTATTGATTCATAAAGTAGAGTTGATCCAGGGAAATTTCCGATTGCCACTTGGAGTCAGGAAGGAATTTTTTTCCCTTCATAAATTTGGTGGGTTTTTTTTGCCTTCCTCTGGATCAACAGTTAGGCAGGAAATGAGGATATTGCTAGATGGGTTGGACTGGATGGACATATGTCTTTATTCAACCTCAAATACTATACTATCCTCTTTCTTGAACACTGGGGAGCTGGGTACGTCTTTTTATTGGGAGGGGGGTGGCCTTTAATTTAACTCGCTACCATTTTTAGATTCCCTTTTCCACTGTGATTGATTCAGGTGTTTCCAACTAGTAGGCAATCAATCATGAGGAAAGGTGTGAAGGAATCCAGCCTATTTTCTTCCTTATCTCTCGTTCCTTATAGTGTAGCAGGTGAAGACAGATCGTATCTTCTCAATCTGTCATTGCAGTATGACCATTAGAAATCAGTAGGCCCATTAGGAAAGTAAAACGTTGCTGCTGTTGTGATCTCTATTTGCTTTCTAACTCTTTCCTTTATGACTCAAGAGAAAAAAAACAAATGGCCACAAATAACCAGAAACAAATCAGTGTGTGAAGGGCTGTTATTATCTAGGTACTATGTATATATCTTTAGTTATATAGTAACACTTGGGAGTGCAGCGCTTTACAATATTATAATAACAAAAAAATTAAAAAAGCTGTATAAGGGGGACAAAAAATATAAATAAACATATAAATAGTTAATTAATATATTAAATATTAAAATATATTAAATATTCATTAAAATATAAATGTGCAATTATAAGAATAGGGACAGGTTGAAGGCAGCGAGGTTAGGGGCGTTCCAGGGCAGAAATTAGGTGTTTTGGGGTTGGGCTTCCTTTTGGGGCTGGGCTTCCTGGGCCGACCGTTTTCTGGTTCTAATCAACTATAGCGTGCATTTTCGGGCATGCGCACTATAGTTGATGAAAACCAGGAAGCAGTTGGGACCTGTCAGTTCTGCTGCTGTGCATTGCGCAAAAGGTAAGTTTCTAGGTAAGGCATAGCTCCTTAATCTCCCGGTTTTCAATCAATACAATAAAGGAATAGTTCACTTTTCAAGTGAACATTTCCTTTAATTACCCTCAAATTCTCCCAAACTCCCTTAAAATCAATGGGAGGCAAATTCCCCACTCATCATGTTCTAATTTGAAGATGAAAATCCATTCAGCTGGCAATAGTATCATTTTTATGGTTTTGACAAATTATTATCCACAATACCTGGATTGTAGAACAATGATTTAGTTGGATAAGTTATTATTCATTTACCAGGCATAGTTACAGATGAAATGAAAAGCTTTGTGTGATCAGGTAATAGTAAACGTATTTGCGTAAAACCGAGTTATCACAGAACTGCTACATCTGTGCTATTTCCTTTCCGCTCAATATTACAGTAAACGTTATTCCTGACATTTGTCTGCCTGTTCTGCTTAACCTGTGTATGTAGATAGCAAAGTAATATACCGACCATAACTCAGATCATTGTTCAATTCATCTGATTCATTTCAAATTTGAATTCAACTGTAATATTTATTCAATGGCTGCAATAGAAACAGTAACACATTTGAAAGATAACATCCATTGACAGAGTTGCGTATAGTGTACATCAATAACAAATATCCTTTCCCGTTATTGGAAAAAGTCATGGAAACTTACATAAAGTATGTAAATCGAATAGGGTGTGTAACGTATTCCTATTGTTCTTTGTAGTGGGATTGGCAGTGTATAGAATTTTATAACCATGCAATTGGTCTATAAATTGAAGAGTGTGAAGCAGTCAGGTATACCCAACTGCCCAATGGCTGGACGTGTGTTGACCACTGCTAGTATGAATATTTTCAAGTTAGGCTACAACATTCCCAATATAAAATGCAAACAGGTTCATTGGTCAGTTTAAAAAAAAAGCTGGATGAGTTTCTGCAAACAAGGAATGTTGCAAGTTACTGGTATGGATACATAAAGTAGAGTTGATCCAGGGAAATTTCCGATTGCCACTTGGAGTTGGGAAGGAATTTTTTCCCCCTTCATAAATTTGGTTGGTTTTTTTTGCCTTCCTCTGGATCAACAGTTAGGCAGGAAATGAGGATATTGCTAGATGGGTTGGACTAGATGGACGTATGTCTTTATTCAACCTCAAATACTATACTATACTATACTATAATCATTATAAAAACATGTACGTTTCGGTATTACCAATGATGCCTGGATAACATCTATAATGATAACATCTATAATGATAACATCTATAAAACCTGTGGGAAGTTATATTGCATATTAAGCATTTGCCTTCCTATTTCCACCTATTTTAGTAGAAGCTACTTGACATTTACTGGCTTGATTCTGTGTGTAGTTTATTTCAGGATTAAGGGCACGGCCACACTAATGCAGTTGCGTTTGGCATGTGTTTTTTTCATTAATTATTGAAAAACGCATGCGATTGCGATTTAAAATGTGGAACGCAAATCGCAACATACCCGAAAATGAGCGGTTTTGGTGCATTGCAAAAAAAAGTGTAAACGCAAAAAAAAAACGCAGCAGTATGGCCTAGTCCTAATAGGATTTTAAAAAGTAGATGATCAAAAATGAAAATTCTATGGCTTCCCCTTGCAAATAACTACTTAATATGTGCTGGGAAACTGATAAAGTGAATCCAAAATTGAACTAATTATTTAAAACTAAGGTCAGAACAGGTTTGTGGGAAAGTACAGGGTCCAATTAATAGCTAATGTAACATTTCCTTTTCTAGAATTCCTCTACCACAAACAACCGTAACATCATAAAAACACAACATTACAGAACATTAGGCTGGGTACACACCAGATGATATTTTCATCTGACCGTCCGATTCACGGCACTTTCGGTCAGTCGGCCAAAAATATCAGCTGGTGTGGGACAGGTGGCCGTGATCAACCTCGATCATTCATTAGTCCGGATCGGACGAACGGCTGATGGGACGTGTTCGGTTCCCTATGGGAACGCAGAATTTGCCGCGACTGAAGGACATTTCTCCCGGCCCAGCGTTTGCTTGTAGTCCCTCCATGTGTACCCAGCCTTAGACAGGGGCAATACTGAAGAGTGTTATATAGCTAGTTAGCTAATGTGACTGCGCACAAATCCAGCACTTAGCTGTGTGCAATTCCATCAGGCATCTCATTGTATACAATTTAAACCATAACTCCACCTGTTTTCAGTGTAGATCTAAATTGCAATTATTTATCACAAAACATCGCAAAGACAAATAGCACTTTTTTCGCCTTATTTATAAAACCGCTCGTTTTCGCTCTCGCCTTTGCGGAAAAATTATTGCTGCGGCGATGTGTGGCGATAGTTTTCGCCTTATTCATTGCGTTAAGTGTGGTATCACTGCGAAAAGAGAGATTGCTCTCTAGTGTAATTCCAGAGCTATTTTTGTCATTTTTTTTATTTACAGCCATTTATAAATAGGGGATTCGCCTTTTTGCCCCTTTTCTCCCTTTTGTTGCTTTTTTTTTTTGTTTTGTTTTACCAGAATTTTCGCCAAACATTAACATGACTATTCCTTACACAGCACTATGGTATGTTCCCATATTAATGGAACTGGTTTGGTAATTAGCTGCAGTTTGCTGAAAATAAACAATACTAAAAAATGTCCTATTAATAAAATAGAGAAAATTCGCCTTTTGAGTTTTACACTATTTATATCTTTGACTGAAAAAACACCACCTGTGTTAGGCTATTTTTAAATAACAAAGATAGATGTTCAGTGTGTATTAACCAATTTAATACTATGAAAAACCACCAGGGAGTATTACCTATTTACCATCGTATGTGCTGAACTTTTTCAGCATTATTAGTGCTACTTAATTGTCGTTTTTGATTGAAAATTCCTTTTTAATAACTTTGATGAAAGGAAAAGTTAAAAGTTTAAAAAATGATGGTAACGTCTGGTGGATCTTTAAAAAGCGAAAAATTAATCTTAAAAAGCGAACTCACAGATTGTATTACAGTTAATGCTGGAAAGTAGTCTAACACCCCCCTGGGTACTTATTAGTATTGAGTAACACTCCACAATGTACTGACACCTTCATGGACCCATTGGCAGGCTAAATAAATAGCCACTTATGCGTTTTCGCCACCTCAGACTTGGTGAATTGGAATGGCTGAAAAATACACTTTTCGTCATTTTATAAATATGCGTGAGCGGTTACAGCAGCGATGTATGGCGAAAAGTGAAATGCAGCGGTATTGACCTTTTGTCACTGGTTATCACTGGTTTATAAATAGCAAAAAGTCCAAATTTGGCGAAAAGTCTGCGTTAAAGAAGGCGAAAAGTTTAACGAGCCTTTATAAATATGCCACTTGGTGTCATACACAGTATAACATGCTAATAAATGCACAAGTGCTCAAGGGAATCGAAATTCTGCACACATTAAGGACCCCAAGTTTACAATTTTGCATGTTGTAAAATTTACAATAAACATTGTATATGCAAATGTATTTTTTATAAATATATTAATAGATTCTAATTTAGCTTCTAACGCTGCAGGAAGCTGGGACCATTATCTAGATTTGTGGAACTACAGGTGCATAAATCTATGTGGGAAACACTGTACACACTTTTTAGTGCACATATTCACATGGTAAATCCCCCAACATTATTTAGTGTCAAGACACAAAGGATGTGCCACAACACAATGGGGGACCTTAGGTATAAAATATTATGCGGGCCTAGTCATTTTGTAGTTTAGTATTGCATATACAGTGTAGGTAAGACTAGCGGATACAAAAGAGTTGCAAAAGGTGGATTACAGGATCTAATTGGTTGCTGCAAATTAGCACCTTTTATTACAAGTTTTAACTTGTGCATTAGCCCTCCAAGCTAAAGTGAAGATACATTTGTTAATGGATTTCTTTAGCTCTTTTTGTATTTGTGCCCTGAACTGAGATTTGTTTCTTATCTGTTAAGTTCTCTCTACTTGGCGCTAATGCAGGATATATCATGGCTGATACTTGTTGCATAAAACAGGAAATTTCCTGGAAAACTTGAAAGATTGGAATGTGAAATGTTCTGGGCGAAAAAGGATTTACCCTAGTTTGCAGAAATACACAAAGAAACATCGCTCCCCAGGGGTACGGGGATATGCTGGATACAATACTAAAAGCCAGGAATTTTTTCAGTGTTATAGGCTGCAGGGTCAGTGAACCACCCACATCACAATCTGAAACCACAATCTCCTGGCTTTCCAGAGCACAGTAAAAAACATTTAGCTTTTGTGCAGGCTCATCTGAACTCAATAGGCTATTGCAAAAGAATTGTTCAAATTTTATTCACCCACAGTGCAAGACAAAAAAACAACGTTTCGGGGAGTTCTCCACCCTTCCTCAAACCTCTTTTTACACTGCTCAGGGTTGATAACAGAATGGCTCAACACAATCCCATGAATACCTTTGCTGAGGCCTGAGGAAGGGTGGAGAACTGGCCGAAACGTTGCCTTTTTGTCTTGCACTGTGGGTGAATAAATGTGAACAATTCTTTTGCAACTATCTCAGTATCTCCGTTATTTGATGTATTTTTTTTGGCTGGGAGCAGCGCAGCCAACACTGGGACACACCAATACAGAGTTTTGTAACAGCCCAATTGTGACATTTGCTATTTAATGGACTGGACATCATCCATCACGGCATGTCAGATGGGGTACCCTACTGTGATGTGACAGGCTGAATAACACACTTCCCCTGCATTCTGGGATTTGTAAGTAAAAGGGTTTTAGGGTTTGAGGAGGAGTTTCTACACATAGGTGAAAGATCATTTTGGGGTGGACATGCTCTTTAAGGTAAGGTTTTCTAACAGCAAATGTCAGTGTGATGCTAAAAACCTAGGGGGTGATACACAAAAAGGCTACCATGCAAATCTGGAAATTACCCAGAACCACCCAGAAGTTATTACCACCTATTTTCCCAATACTTATTTGTATTTATTGGGGGACATGACATCAAAACATGAACTACAAATATGACGGAGCCCTTCAACTCAACTAGAATTTGCTTACTGCCTGGTTAAAAGACAAGCATCATTTATTTGATGGTAATAAGGAAAAAACGGTAGGAGGTAAAAACTAACACGGTGGAAAATATGTAAACCTCAATAAATATGAAATGTGAAGCAAATTTGCTTGCCAGCTGTTGTGCATTCCTGATTGATGTAGCTCTGTAGAAACTGCTGACACCAGATCTCTTCTGCGTTTGCTAAGTTTCTTAATATGGTGACATCTGGTCTTTTAGACGTTTGATTTAACACAAGGACACTCCAAGATATAAATTAGATGAAATGCACCACAGAAAGACATAGAAGACTCTGACTCCCTCAACAACTATTTAACAAGGCCAAACTGTTCAATGTCTTCCTGTGATAAATATTTTTATTTGCTTTATGGATGCAATTATATAAGGAGGTGAGATATTGAGTCATTTAGCTTGAATCCATTTTTACCAACAATGAAGCATGTTTATTTGGATCATATTAAATCCATCTGCAGAGAATGGCTTTTAAATACCTGTCATCTGCAGTACACAATGACCTCAGCCCACAGATTCCTACCGTAATATATCATTACGTGTACTGTATGTACATCAACCTTGGCTGCCCAGTAACTAAGGGGGAGATGCAATAAATCTCCCTATCGCAACTAACCTGCACTTGTTCCCGTAATGTAGAAACCTACTTTGCAACTGTTACTTCATCGTCTGAAACCTTTGCACGGCTTTAAAGCCACGATTGAAAAGGCTTTAAATTTGGTGCAAAAAATGAGAACACTAATAAATTTATTGCATCAATTGTACTGTGCTATTTCCAAAAGTCTTTGGAAATGGAGCAGGCAATGCAAAATGAGTACAAAACTCTTGCTAACACGATATTACATTGGTTAGCACTGGGTTTGCACTTATTTTCCCCCTTAGCACGGGATACTGCATAGTTCTCTGCCCCGGAGAGATAATTGCCATTGCTTTATAAACTACAAAACATTCTGAAGTGTTTTCATAATGTCTTGGCCACTTGTACTCAGTTATTGGAGTTTTTGGATATTATTGCATTTTAATGTTGGAAGTGTATGGCATATCACATACATATTAACAAATGTAAATATGAAAGAGATTTATACAAATGTAGCTGTATATCTTACAAAAGTGTCATGGAAACTGAAATGCACTATGGGGCCAATGCAATATGAGGTGCACAACTTGTGCTATTGATTTGTAGCAACTAGAGATGGACCCAAAACCAAACTTGAACCCGGGTTCGAGCCAAACTTTATGAGTTCGGACGAACTCGAACTATTCAAACTAGTTTGTTTTTCTGGACTGGCGGCTGTATTTTCGATAATTATCGTAAATTCAATAATTATCGAATTTACAGGCCATTCGCTACCCCTAGAATGTATCGTACACTAAACCTCAAAAGTATTGTTCGTTTTCGGTCGTTTTCGGCCATTTTGATAAGCCTGGAAAGTATCGTTCGATTTCGGAATACCCTCGAATTTATGGTTTGTTTTTTCGCTAATCCTCGAAAGTATCGTACAGTAACCCTCGAATGTAGCTGCTCGTGCCTGCTCATGTTTAGGAAGTGTTTTAACAAGTTTTAGTCATAATGACATGTTCCCCAGACCATTTCCCAGGTGCCACATCCATTTACAGTAAGTCACCATTGTTAGTTTAGCTGTAAATCACCCAGACTTTTCGAACTATAACTCCCCCATTGACTTTAATGGGTCTGAATTCGATCTTTAGAACTTATACTGAAGTTCGGCCATCTCTAGTAGCAACCAATCAGCTTTTAACTTGGTTACTGCAGTTAAATAGCAGCTGATTGGTAGCAGCAGATTACTATACTAACATGGGCAAACCTTTCCACCTTTCATTGCATCTTAGCATGATGTTCACTATTATTCCTTCCCAGAATACACAAGGACAACTCTTTGAAATTAGAACAAATAAGGTTTGTCATTTTCTGTTCTAAAAAGGTTTACATTTTTTTTTTTTTATCAAAACAGGCTGGGCATTATTTTCATTCATTTCCATTCTATTGAACAGTGGTTGATCTATTTTTTTGCCTGACTGCCATATTGGAGGAATTGTATTTCTGTTCTGGGCCATTTGGTTATGTCTCCAGAGGGGATGGCGAATTCTCAAGTACACCTGATGTAAGAGATAATCATCCCCAAAACATTGTCACAATGAACGAATATTGACAGTGTGTGTCCATTTAATGTTTGTATGCCAAACATGGTGACCACAAATAGAAATGTAAATATTTTTCCTTTGCAATTGTAAGTAAAATTCCCTTTATTATTTAATTGCCCTTCTCTGAACTGCTTCCATTTCCAAGATGTCCCTTTTGTATATGGGATTCCAAAACTGCACTGCATATTCCAAATGAGGCCTTACCAGTTCATTGTAAAGAGGGAGAATAATATGTTATTTGTGGTTATTTGTGGTGTAGGTGGCACAGGGATTATTAAATCCCAAATCTAATCTGCCATTCTGCTGCCCATTTTGATAATCTATCTAGTACTGCTTGCAACACTTGCACATCATTTGATGTTTCTACATAGTTTAGTGTCATCAAAAAACACTGAGACCTTGCTCTCAATGCCCCCTTCTAAGTTATTTATAAACAGATTAAAAAGAGGCGGCCCCAGTACAGAACCCTGAGGCACTCCGCTTAGAACTTTAGCCCACATAGATGTAGCTCCATTTACCACCACTCTCTGTTTGCGATCCAATAACCAATTCTCTATCCATGCACAAATGTTTTCTTCAAGGCCAACAGTCCTCAGTTTATACATTAGTCGCACAGTGGCACAGTATCAAAAGCTTTTACAAAATCCAAGTATACCACATACACTGCTGTGCCTGAATCTAAATTCTTACACACTTCCTCATAAAAAACAATTAAATTTGTCTGGCATGATCTATTTATCATAAATCCATGCTGACTACTACTAATAAGATGGATATGATCCCGTAACAAAGTTTCCATCACCTTCCCTACCACTGATGTTAGGCTTACAGGTCTATTGTTACCAGGCAGGGAGCGACTACCTTTTTTGAATATTGGTATTTCATTGGCTTTTTTCCAATCCAGCGACACTTCCCCAGACCAAAGTGATTCTGAAAAGATGAAGTATATTCCCTATAGTAATTTCTAAGGTTATAAGATATGTAATACAGTATACTCCCTATAGTAATTTCTTAGGATATAAGATATGTAATACAGTATATTCCCTATAGTCATTTCTAAAGATATAAGATATGTAATACAATATATTCCCTATAGTAATTTCTAAGGATACTAGAATATTTTTACACAGAACATATAGGTGATGTCTAATACCCTCATACATTGTAGCAAGGGTGCATTATCTTTTATAATATACATATAGTGTGTTTCACCCCATCTGCACACTATATAAGAATGTTTTTGTTTAGCCCTTTTAGTTCACCCCAATACTAAACACAGCTATTAATCTTATTCTAACCTTATAACCTCTTATTCCTCTATAAAGAAAAATGTGGCTGTCATGATGGATTTATGGACCCGCGGCAGCTCAGGATGCCTCCCAATACTTAATTGATGCTCTTTGTTTACAATCTGACAGTGAACCTTAGGCAGTCAATAGCCACTGAAATGTGAGGGTAAAAAAACACAAATAATAATGGTCCAGTAAGGGGGAGCCAGACTAGATCAATCATAGTAGAGTTATTTTTACTAACACCTCCAGGTATTTTGTGGATCCTTTGAATGACTTTGGTTCTCCTTTGAAAAAATGAGGACAGGAGGTATTCAAATACCATGTGCCTTTCTGTATTTGTTGATTATACCACATAAATGAATAAGGATCTTGATTTATAGAGAGTATAATGCACTGTACAGTGCCATGTACTACATATATTACCTTGCATCTTCTTTTTCTCATATCTCTGTTAGAATAAAGGACAATGCACCCCTTCCAGTACAATTAAGTAACCTCATAGTTCCCTGGCCTGTATAGAAGCACTCCGTATCCAGCCTCATTAGTCTTTAGTTATGGAACACATTGGTTACAAAATAATTTTACTTTATTTTATTTACAGTTTGGTATGTCTTACTTAGACAAGTAATTAAATATAAAGTGTTGCTAAAAAATCTCATCCTCCTCTCCCACTACTACTGAGCTAAAAAAGCCAATACTGTGAAAGTATATAGAGTTTATATGCCCTGGACTTACCCATTAAACTTCTCAATACTCTTTACACTTACGACTCGTCCCACCAATAAAATCACCAAGTATGGTCAGTCTTCTCTCTATATGCCTTCTTCAGGCATTTTTGCAAGTGTAAGGTAAAGCCACGGTATATAGAATATTTACAAATTAGCTGAAAGGGCACATTTTAATGTGTATATATTCTATACTCTGTCACCCTGTAAAAAATACTTTTAAATGAAAAGGGGGAAATAACACAGATAGCTTAAAGGGCACAACTAGCCCCAAAGAGGCAACTCACCCCTTTAAATTTTAAAATCATTTTTAACCATTCCACTCTTTTCTTTTAAACATTTTCTTTTAAACACCATAGCAAAGTTTTGTCTCGTCCTTACTGCCTTTCCCCCAATCTATGAGCGTGAGCATGTGCAGGACACCATGTTTAAAGGGCATGTACGCTGTAATAACATGTTATCATTACTGGATGGTTGTGCCTTTAAATATAAAGTTGGTGTATTTTTTTCCCCTATTACCCTTCCAGACCCTACCTTTGTGCTCGAATCTGGCCTTCCTCCTCCATTGTAATCATGTTCTTAGCCCTGCCCCCAACACCCAGTTGGTCAGAGAATGCCGCAGCTATGTAACGCACGCACGTGATGTCAATGCAAGTGCGCGTCATGGTGAAGTTGCCACAAGTGTTCCCCCTGTGATGTAGACGCACCACATCTTATATCGGGGGGGGGGCGTGCAGGTCTGGAAGGGTAGTAGGGGGGAAAATACTTTTGTATACATTATATTTGAAGGCACAACTATCCAGTAATGAAACCTTACATGTTTTTCCGTTTTAAATTGGTAATTTTGCACTTAGAAATAATTTTTCCCACTTTAAAATAATAAAGAGATTTTAAATATAATAATAGTGGTGTGCTGCAGGTACTCTTTATCTTTATATTTCTTGTATTGTATCATATAAACTAAATATACTATATCAGATAAGTCAAACATAATTTCCCACTCCTTGTACTGTAATCTCTTTTGTATGGCTAATTACTGATGTAGAGACTGTGCAGTGGCGTAACTGGGAATCACCGGGCCCCCCAGCAAAACTATAATGGGGGCCCTATCTGTGCTTCATTCAGTGTTTTTCTGGGAGTAGGCTATATCTCTCATAGGAAAAATAAGAAGATGGGGCCCCCTTGGCTCCCGGGCCCCCCTGCGGTTGCTCCCCCTGCTCCCCTGTAGTTACGCCCCTGAGACTGCTATGTGTGTTTTAGCCTAACAGCAAAACCTTGTTATTGTGCCAAGCATTATGAGTTTTGATACAGGAAAATGAAGCTTGAGGTTGAGGCTGAGGTTAAGAGCTATGGGCACAAGGGTCTTGAAGAGCTCAAGGTGTACTGTAAGGAAGCATTATGGTGGCATTGACAGTTAACTTATCTATTTTACCTCATCCTAAGGCTGAGGCCCCACTACAACACACCAAATTGTGCACGCAATCGCGAGCATTATCGCTTACGATTGTGTTCGCAATTCTTGTGCATTTTTCATTTGCGGTTGTGTTTTGCGCATGCGATTTTGCTGTTTTCCGTTATGGAAACGCATGCATTAACGCACCAAAAATGGTGAATGCATGCGTTACCAAAAGGCGAACGGACACGCAATCACATGCGCATAGGAAATCATGGGAATTTTCACATTCCCGCGATTTCCATTATAAACAAATCGCATGTGCAATCGGGAGCACAAAACGCGTGCACAAACGGAACAAAAAACGCGTGTGGGGCCTAGCCCTAAGGGACATATTCACAAAGGAGTGCTATTTTCAGTTTTTTCAATGCCAGACTGTGCTACAAAAATGATTTAAAATGGCGAATTTTCATAGCTTTCATTTTCACCAAGTTGAAATGTGTCATGAACATCACTAAGAATCTAGTTAAATCTAAAGAAGCAGAAGATCGCACTCCAGTCAATTTAAGTCTTTATTGTGGACCACACAACACAAACACAACGTTTCGGGGGAATAATGTGCCCCCTTCTTCAGGCAATTAGTTAAATCTAGTTGAAGAATCAAAGTTAAACAACTTTGCAAAAATAATCTAATGCCAAAGGGCAATTTATTGCCAAATGATGTAACAATTCTAACACTTGAAAATGAAAACCTTTTTAAAAAACCCCAGGACAATTTTTTTTAAACTGTGATTTTTAAAGAGAAAAAAAGCATGAGGAATTATTCAACAAAAACTATTTCCAGCCCGAGAAAAGACCCCCAGAAATTAACAAATTTTCACACAATATTTCCAAATTGTTTTTCCACAAGTTTGCCCTTAAAGGGGAACTGTGTTCTCCAAACAAGTTGAGTTTAAATATAAGGCCAGTTTCCTAACTTTAAAACAAGCCATCAACCACCTCTCCACATGCTCCACAGCCCAAGATATAAAGAAATTACTGACCAGAAAGTTAATGGGTGGGAGACATGTGATATGGCTGACATGTGACATTCCAAAGGCTTTTCCTACCCAGTGCCACCGTCGAGCAAAGCCTCAGACTCCCTCAATATGTGAGGGAGACAGGAAGTCCCTCCTCCTCTCTGCTGTGTGAAGGACCTGCAGCTGCAGAGAAGGTAAGGGAATCTACAGCCCTTCTCTCTCACTATGTGAAAACAGCCATTTTTCTTTTTGTTTTAAGGGTGGACATGCCCTTCAACACCAAGAAAAGTGTATCTGTGACCTTTTTATAAATTGCTGTCATTTTAGACTGACAAAAAAATGTTTTTTTTTGTTAAAATTCACTCTTTTACAGTATCTGCAATGAAAAACTGACAGAACTAAAAACAGTGATGGTAAAACTTAATCGTTTAATATAAAAAAAGACAAACTACTCAGGTTTAAAAGTTTTTCCTCTTGCAGTGTTCATCAACAGGTGCATTTGTGTGGCAGATATCAAAGTTGGCATTAATACACAACCTTTCATAGTTGGTTACTGGATTCTAAATGTTATCATAATGCACTCTGAATTCCCTTTAGGCAAAAATAGAAGATGCTCCTGTCTTAAGGTTCGTACACACATTCGTACACATTCGTTCGGGGATAGTTGCCCGATCTGCTGGGCGGATATCCGAATGAGTGGCCGTTTCAGCCGATAAATCGCCCATACACAGGCCGAAACGGTTGTTCTAACACATCGTGCATCGCGGGTTGGCACCTGCGATCTCACGTGTGTACGAACCTTTAGGCTTTTGCTTACAGAATGAAAAAAGTCAGTCAGTCCAATTTTATATATTGTACAGTAACTTTATTCTAATGAAAAAATGCCTTACACCAAAATCATGGAGGCTGTGAATGGCAATGTTTCTTTAAGTAACCCTCAGTGTGCATCAGGTCACCACCCAGGCCCTTAAAGGGGACCATACACTCTACTTTACCTTCAGTAGTTCCCGCAACATTTCCTCTAATGTTCGCGCTACTGAACGTCTGAGGAACCACCAAGCCTGTTCTGTTATGCTATCGAGTTGCGATGGCAAATTAAATGGGTCTGGCGGGAATGTTGAAGTAAGAAATGCTAGACATTCGATTACACATTCGTCTATGAATGAACATCTAATCTATCTAACGTTTTACTAGTGTATGGCCATATTAGACAGACTAGACGCTTGTCTATAGTTATATGTCTGATCTATCAAATATCTATCTTTAGCGCCAGCGGATTCTTACCTTCGGAATGTTTCTGCAATGGCCGCACCATCTTTTTTTGGTCTCAAAAAAGAACGGACCAGGCAGTTTCTTCAGAATCACTTGAACGGTGCGGAATTGTCGCAATGTGAGTTCCAATGCATGGGAACAAATGGTAGTAAAACTCATGTTGGATCTACAGTTTGACTAATTAATTCAGTTGTGCGAATCAAATGAAGCCAAGAAAAAATGACGATGCCTGCGATATCTAAACCAATACCACTTTGCAAATATACATTTTAACACAATTCTCAAAGATAATAATAAAACAACATATTTAATTGGTTTAAAAACTAAAATCTGGTTCAAGGCACATACAGTACAAAATGCATTTTAACACCAACACAGTCTGAATCATTTTTTTTTTTTTTTTACAAAACTACACAATAAGCTAACAAAACATTATGTGGTCCTTGTTTACTGTTGTGATTCTATAATACAATCAGACTCTTGGCACATGTAAACAGCTAGAAACATTCTATGTATTTTCGCTTCATGTTGTTCAACCCTGTTACTTTTTCCATTCTGAAATCTTGTGTTCTGGTTTGGCTCGGTGGAACCACTCAAACCAGGAACCATCATAAAGTCCAGTGTCTTCTTTTCCAAGTATGTAGGAAGCCATGACAAGCTGGCAGGCAGTAACACCACGTCTGCATGTAATAGTGAGAGGTTTACTCAGATCAATTCCTTTATCCTGGAATAGCTGCCGAATTTCCTCTGGAGACTTCTCATAGCCTTCCTCTGTCAGGAAGCTTGTAAAAGGAAGATTTAAGGAGCCAGGAATGTGTCCTGGGTCGACTCCTATAAGAGAAATTTCAAGAAAATTGGGTGTAAGTGAAGCAGGTAATGAGGGGAAAGAAATCTTATTTCAAAGTTTGACACAGAGTATAAAACAACACAGCAAAAAAGTCAGTGATTGTCCTGAATAAACAGCCAATTGCAACCTTGATGATTAATTTTAATCATTGTCCCTGCAAAGCAAAAAAAAAAGATTTTATACAAATAACAATTAAAAACCTTGGAAATCATATAAGAATCCCAGACATGAGAGATCTGTAAACTGAGAACAGAACGCTATAAAACATTTCTTTATACATTCTTGTCTGTTTTACCTTCACTTGCTTATTCCGAATTATTTATACAAATCTGTGTGATTATTCTTCTTTTGAATCTGAATTGAACTGTTTAATCTGATCACCAGCCCATGCAGTAAACAAAATGCCCCAAATCCAGTTCAGTGAAATGAACTCTAGGAAATCTATACTAGGAAATTCTTACCAACTTCCATAGAGTTATCAATTCAATTTCAAATTTAGTGGTTTGGGTGGGTAAAACATTTCTAATTCTGTGTCTGTGCTGTTTTTTCTGTTTCTAATAGAGAATATCAAAGCCTAAATAGTTTAGACATTCCATACAGGGTGCATATTAACACGAAATTTCTCCTTTATATGAGAAAATATATTTAACTAATACCCCAGTGTTTGCAATGTATGCACTTGTTTCCATAATATATGTTCTATTATGAAATGTCCAATAACCATCCAAACTGTCCCATTTTCATAGCAAAATCCTTATCTGCACATGCTAAAATTGTCACGACTAATTCAGGAAGGGGCGCGCCTTATTAAGGAAGGAGCAGGACTAATTCAGGAAAGGGCAGGACTAATTCAGGAAGGGGCAGGACTTATAAGAGAGGGGCATGACTAATTCAAGAAGGGGCAAGCCTTATTAAGGAAGGGGCACACCTTATTAAGGAAGGGGCACGCCTTCTTAAGGAAGGAGAAGGACTAATTCAGGAAGGGGCAGGACTAATTCTGGATGGAGCATGATTTCAGACTAGACAATGCATGACTGCTGTATTAGTGATTATGAGGCGAACATTGTTTTGTTTTGTTTTTTTACTGTTTGTTCCTATAATGTGTTTTGCGTTAAATTTTCAGTGCGTTTAGCAATCCGCAAATTAATTCAACATATAATAGAATTATTTTTGCGATAATCCGTTCCCACTAATAGTCTATGGGAACGCAAAAAAAAAAAAGCGGACACATGTGGACAAACTTCCTTTTTGCATGTTTTTTTGCATTTTCTTCCAAAGAAAATGCTTATATACAAAACACGCACAATAACACAAATGGACCGGAAACGCATGCCTGTTAACCCACAAATAGACTGGAATGCATTGTCTAAAACACATTGTCCAAAACACACGCAAAACTGAAAATGGAACGCACATAGTGGAACCTGACCCTTAGGCAACAGATACGTGTCATTCCAGCTTTACAGTTTAGCCAGATCGCCACATCCATTATACCAATGCTGATAAAATATTCAATATTAATGTCTGATATTCAATCAACATTGATACAATGAAATGTTGCTATCTTGGGTGGCAACTGATAGCACTTATGTGTGTAGGCGCACCCAAACTACCAATCCCAGCAAGAGTTTCAGAGGGGTTAAGATTTAAGTGTTCAATTAGATAACAGACTTGGCTGTAGCTAATTATGCCAAACTGCTACAGCTGGAGCTAGAAAAATATTGTCTTGTATTAAGAGGGGAATAGATTTAAGGGAGCAAAATATTATTCTTCCCCTTTACAAAACACTGGTAAGGCCTCAGAGAAGGGCAACTAGTTCAGAGTTCAAAGAAGGCCAACTAAATTAATAAGGGGAATAAAGGGGCTTGAATATGCAGGCAGATTACAGGGGCTGTTTACATTGGAGAAGCAGCAATTACATGGGGATATGATGGCTTTATAAAAAATAGTATAGTATTTGAGGTTGAATAAAGACATACGTCCATCCAGTCCAACCCATCTAGCAATATCCTCATTTCCTGCCTAACTGTTGATCCATATATTAATGGACTGTATAAATAAAACTATGGTTCATTGTTCACCAACAGGTAATTTCTGAGAACATCATGTTTCCCCCCCCCCCCCTTCCCCTGGATCAGCTGTTAGGTGGGGAGTAGGGTATAAAGGTTGGACTGGATGGATGGATGTCTTTATTCAACCTCCATTACTATGTTACTATGTTGTACAGGTGTTTATTTCCAAAGTATCTTTCAGGAAATTATTCTATTAATTGATCGTGTATGATCATGTATATATTCAATGGAAACACACATATAATTAATATTACAAATAATAATTTGGATGTGATAGACTGCAAGTGCCCTTCCTTTCCTTCGGGGAAATTACAATGGGCCTATTACTATTAAATTGCACCCTGGGAAACTGGCCAAACTTATAATTACCATATCTTTGTTACAGATTTTCTTTAAAAATTGTTGTTAAAGGCAAAGCTCTATCTTTACTGTACTTTGTGTACTTTTTCACTTTTGACCTGAATGCTGTTAATTAATTACGTTGATTAGTGTAAAATCTATGTTTTGAAAAACCACACTAAATTAAAGGGCAAGTCCAGACTAAAAACAAGTAACTCCTAAAATGCTTATTACCCCCCAAAACCTCACTTTCGCAAGGTTCCTAAAGTTCAAAGATACCCCAGAACTAACTTACCTGACCCGGACCCTCGCTGGCTATTCCATACCCCCTGCTCCTGTTTTGAGCTTGTTGCGAGCAAAAACAGGAGCAAGGGACTTCTGCGCTCACAGCCGCTTCACTTCCTGGTTGCAGCCACAACCAGGAAGTGGAATGGCTGTCAGAGTAGAAGCGGCGAGGGTCCGGGTCAGGTAAGTTAGTTCGGGGGATCTTTGAACTTTAGGAATCTTGCGAAAGTGAGGTTTTGAGGGGTAATAAGCATTTCAAAACCTCCTTGTTTTTAGGCTGGATATTCGCTTTAATGATGATTTTTATTTGAATAGTTTTTTTATTATTATTATTATAAAACATTGTAATACATGGATATTATATTAGAATAGTAGAATAGTCATGTAGCAGTCGTTAATGATATATAACAGAGGTCTATATCCATTTACACTACTGCTTAACTTGCAATTGTCACAAGAAGTCCCTGTGGAATTATCACGTTTCCCTGGCATAATGATGTCTATAGCCTTCTTAAGTAGACAGGCCTAGGTGTTATATATCATTGTTTATACTGCATTAAACTTTCCCCACGTTAAACCCTTTTCTGCAAACACTTTCTTTACTAACAGTGGAGTGCGGAGGGAGAATGTAACAAACACCATGGGCCATATTTATAAAGCTGCGGTATTGCTAAAAAGCGATACCGCGGCTTTATAAATATGGCCCCATGAGACCATCGACCATGGCATTAAATTATATTAATGGAATAAATGAATGAACTACTGTAAACATCAACATATACAGGACGAATGTGGAAATATTAATAGGGGTTATTCAAAACTATAGTTTTTCATAATTCCCAGCATGCTATGCTGGCCTTTAGCTGTTTGCATTAAATGTCTGTGTATATCAGTGGAGCTGAGCTGTGTATAAATAGTATCTGAATGAAATTGTACCCTCTGCTGGGCCTCTCACTCCAAGGAGTGCTTTATCTGACAGCGTTCCCTGTAAAACATTACCCTTGTGCCAGCCCATTTTCTCTGTACTTTCTCTGTATTTTGTACTTGTGTTTCCGTTTTTATGCCACTATTGATTACTAATGTATTACTATGTGTTACCTAGATTGTAAGCTCTCCTGCACAGAGATCTCTTTCCTCATGTCTTGGTGTCATCCACTTTTATTATTTAACAGATTGGAGCTTGGTTACTATCAAACTGCACTGAGCAACTTGGACATTTGGTTACAGCATTTGTCCCCTATAGCTTTCCATAAAAAGCCACAGTGTTTGAAGTATTATAACAAACTAGAATCCACCTTAACCCTAAGGTGATAGTTATCGAGCCTATTGTTTAATGATAGTGTCATTCATTAAAGGGCAACTCCAGCCCCCACACTAAATTTTAGTATCCTGCAATTGCTTTAGCCAACCACAGGGGCAGATGCCGGTCAAGCCTCTCCTACTTGACTTCCGCGCACTGAAAAGGCACAGGAGTTCAGCAAAAGGCGTTGGGGGAACGAAGGCTGGTAAGTACATTTGGGTACTGCAGGGAGTGCTCACGAGGTTGAGGTTTATAGCAATTCCCTGCAAGATACTTAACATTTAGTTTTGGGGGGTGGAGTTGCCCTTTAAGGTTTCACAAAGTTGTAGATCATATTTTACTGACTGCAGCTTCTTTTTTCCTTGGTCATTTAGTTGCTTTCCTTATTCATCTAGGCTTGTTACCTAAACTACATTCTGCAAACAAACTGTGCACCTGCATAAATTCTTATGGTTCAGATTTTTTCACCAAAGCAACTTTCTGTTCTTTTCAATGTTTTCCCCACCTATAGCACACCAACTGGGGCTGAACTTGAACTTACAGCAAACTGTGGGCATGCCAGGGCTACACAATGAAGCTCTAGCTCTATTCCTTGTCAGTGTCTGACCAAAACCCCATCCTTCTCACCTTCTCCTGGTTCAGGCTCTGTCCCTTGGTACCGTCCCTCTGAGCGAGAATCCACTAACTGGAACTCCTTACTGTCCATGTTCCTCTGGATATCCTCATATCTCTTCACTAAGAAGCTGTTCAGCACTGCATGGAATTTCTCTGGCTTCACTTCGGGCACCTCAGCTGTTACAGGCAGCCCCTGCTTTAACCAGTTTCTGAATCCTCCATCCAGTACCGAAACCTTCTGGTGCCCAAAGACTTTAAACATCCACCATGCACGTGGGGCATAGTACATGCCCAAATGGTCAGCATCATACACCACCACGTGGGTTTCGTTATTAATGCCAAGGTTGCCTACATACTTGGCAAAGTCGCTTTCACTAGGCAGCATCACTTCATATGGGGATGTTTTGTCTTTGCATTTATCTATATCAAAGTAGGACGCCCCAGGGATGTGCTGTTCTTCGTACTCTTTACGTGCGTCCCTGATTGCAGGAAAGTAGAACGAGGCATCAAGAATCCTTAAGCTTGCTCCCACATGACTCTCTTTCAAGGCTGCAGAAAGCCAGCTAGGAGAAACCAGTGCCCGTGAAAGAAGCTGCTTGGCCATTCTGGCACTGACTGTGGACAGAGACGTGTGCGGTTAGAAATGATAGAGGTGGGTCAAATACTTATCTAACTGGGCTGGATTTCCTAAAAAGGGCTGAACCTTTGCTGTGTGCAGTGAAAAGGGTTACTAGCAAACATTAAGGCATTGGTAGAAATTCATTACACAGACACAGAATAAAATGCAACCTGAATTGCAGGTACATAAGGGTGTAGCTAGAAAATTTGTTTGGACCCCTCCCAAACCACGAGAAGGAAAAGAGAGAGAAATTTAGATGCAAAGTTGGTTTTGTGATGAAACTTGAGGTTTTACAAAAGTTTCAAAAAAAATTGACAAAATGTTTTTAGTTTTATGAAATTGCAAATCCAAAAGTTTTTTCAATACCATGATGCCCTGCACTGAGATTATACTACGGTCAGCAGGACTGAGATAACCAATCACAGCTAATTTCTATTGTACTATCCCCCTGACTATCTAAATGGCTGTTCCCCCTTACCAGCAATTATTTATCAGTGTGTTGGAGTGCAAGGAGAGCTGACAGACAGCCGGAGAGCTGGAACAGGGACAAATAGACGGTGCTGTTTATATTGTGTGTGAATTTTAATAGCCAACGTGCAAGATAGTAAACATGTTAGTTTGCCAGCCACTTGCCAATATACTGTATATACCTGAGTATAAGCCAAGGTACCTATTTTTACCATTAAAGGACAATTATACCCACCTCCCCCTCGTTCCTTTCCCTCCGCTCCTGCAAAGTACCCAGGGTGAGGACCTAAAATGCTAAGTCGTCACCTCTGGGTACTTTACAAAAGTCCTGCACTACTTACTTGTTATCTCCCTCGTCGCTCCGGTCAGATCCTCCCCACTGGCACTTTGAGTAACAGGTCGCGAGGCAGCCAATGGGAAGACGTGCTCTGCAAGGAGGTGTGTCTTCCCATTGGCTGCCTCCCGGACTGTCACTGACAGTGCCAGTGGGGGGGATTGGACCGGAGCGATGAGGGAGATTACAAGTAAGTAGTGCAGGACTTTTGTAAAGTACCCAGAGGTGAGGACTTAGCGTTTTAGGTCCTTACCCTGGGTACTTTGCAGGAATGGATCAGGGAAATGGTAAGTATAATTGTCCTTTAAAAAGGAGTAAAAGTGGTTGACTCGACTATAAACCGAGGGTAGAAATTATGACCACTACTGCCTTCTGATTCTGTAGTTTTGAGGCTTTAGTTGCCCTTTAAATGGACAGCAGAATTCCCATACAGTAATAGCCATACAGTAATAGCCAAATCCAGTATATCTTTTACTGTATAGAAATACTGTATGGGAATTCTGCTGTCCATTTAAAGGGCAACTAAAGCCTCAAAACAATACAGAATTAAAAGGTAACAATAGATAACATCCGCCTTCTGATTCTGTATTGTTTTGAGGCATTAGTTGCTCTTTAAATGGACAGTAATCCCATACAGTGACCCACAATTCCTTGACACTCCAGATGTTTGGAAACTACAACTCCCATTATGCTTTATTTGCAGGGAGTTGTAGTTTCCAAACATCAGTGGAGACTTACTATTACTACAGTATTCAGTCCAGCTGCCTCTTGCTCTGCAATCCGGCTGCTGCTCGCTCTGCATGTATTGCAAGTACTGATCTGATGTCACTAATTGTGCAGTAAGACACAGAAGTGATGTCAGCCAGCAGATCAGTACTTACGGAGCGGCCGCCGAATTGAAAGGTGAGTTCTCTGCTTGACCCAAGTATAAGCCGAGGTAAGGTTTTCAGGCTATTTTTAAAGCCTGATAACCTCGGCTTATACTCAAGTATAAACGGTATACAGTATGTACATATTTGTATTTATACATTTGAGTGGGAAATAGCCAAACCCCCAAGCATTATGGTTTTGCCCAAGACTAACCAAGATCTCCCAGCTTTGTCCCACTGGGACATGGCCCCAGACTCCCACTTCCTGTTGTTGGGAGGTACCTTCTTAAATAAAGCATGTTAGTTACATACATTCCATTGGCTTCAATGTGAGAGTTTTGTCCATATGTACTAACTAACTGGTACTGATGGACTGGCTGTAAAACAGTCTCTTGTGGATTTAGCTGCACCGTGTCCCCCATCTCCCCCCGCCTTCCTGCCTGCACTGTGGGGGTTAGGAGGTTCAAATGCCTGCTCTCCGATCACGGCTCATTGCTCTTGCATAATGTGAATTGAAGACAGGAAGACGGAATTTACTGTGCAGAGCCAGGAACACATACAGGGAGATGTAATAAAATTCTTATCGTTAAAAATATTGCTAATTTTGTCCCAAACAATCAGATGTTAGCTTTCAAATGGTAAATAACATGATTGGTTGGGGCAAAATTAGCACCCTTATTAATGATAAGAACTTATATTACATCTCCCTTATAGAGGTGGAAATCCAAATTCTACATTATAACAGACAGCAGTAACATATCTATGGGCATGAATAGGCCCCACCCACACCCATGTACCATCCCTAACTTCTAAAAATGTTGAAATGTTTGAATTTGGCTATTGCAGAACTGCAGTTTTACCTTATTTATGGGAGCTCACTACCATATGAAGTATCCCATGCATACCATGATGGACAAATATAGAAAGGAGATAACAATATGCCCAATGTTACCCTAATTGCAGCCAATAGAACATTGTGTATTTAAAAAACATGCAGCAATATGTAACGTGTTATTAAAATGGGAATTAAAGGTTTATACTGTATACTAGCTTAGTAGTATGTAACTAGAAAGGGAAAGTTTAAGTATAAACTTTGAATTTGGCTTGAAAGACTGCATTTTGGAAGGGAATTTGTGTGTTTGTGCTGCAGATTTTAAAACTCAATAATGCCAATGATGAGGACATTGTTGTTTTTTACTTACCCTTTAAAGGGCATGTCCACCCTTTTAAAAAAAATTTGTCATATTGTAGGGCTTCCTCCCCCAGCCCCAACTTCATTATTATTATCTCCAGAAATTCATGCCCGGCCCTCTGCTTGCATGAAACTTCTGCCGCCTCTGTGATTGGCTGAGAGTTAGCCAATCACGGACGCGGCTGCTGGTAGTTCAGAATGGCGGAGGAAAGAGGGAAGGTAAGTAAAGATCGGGGGAGTTTCTAGAGATAATAATAATGCGGTTGGGGCTGGGAGAGGAAGCCCTACAATATGACAAATGGGTTTTACACTAGGGGGGGAGAGCAAAACGGGTGGGAGAGGGAGGGACTTTGGGGGAACATTGCAGGGCAGCCATTTGGAGCTGGGATGTAAGTTAAGGATTTTTATGCACTACAGAGTGGGGCCAGTAGTGGGTGAAATTATAGTTTTGGGGGTGGACATGCCCTTTGAATATGTTGCATGCATTAAAGGTAGGTCAGTTGGTTTACTCATATCAGGTTGGGAGATAAAATACTAACTTTTTTGATGATTGGTCAAAATGTGTTTTTTTGACTATAGTTACCCTTTAAATATGTCTGCCATGGAAATGGAAGGGTGGGTCAGTAGGTGTGTGTACCTGGATCAGGTTGGAAGTAAAAAAAACAAACTTTTGATTATTGATCAAAATTAGTTTTTTTGACTTTAGTTACCCTTTACGTATGGCTGCCATAGTAATGGATAAGTAGATCGGTAGGTGTGTGTGTACCATTGTTAGGTTGGGGGTTAAAAAAAACAAACTTTTTTGATGATTGGTCAAAATTAGTTTTTTAGTTACCCTTTAAGTATGGCTGCAACAGTAATGGAGGGGTAGGTCAGTAGGTGTGTGTACCCGTGCCACATGGGTGTTAAAAAAATGTTTTGACTTAAGTTACCCTTTAGGTATTGCTGCAACAGTAATGGAGGGGTAGGTCAGTAGTTGTGTTTACCTGTATCACGTTGGGGGCTAAAAAAACAAACTCTTTTGATTATTGATCAAAATTTAGATTTTTTGACTTTAGTTACCCTTTAAGTATGGCTGCCACAGTAATGGATAAGTAAAAGTGTGTGTACCTAGGTCTGGTTGAGGGTGTATGTCTTTTTTTGTGTTCACAACCATAAAACTATCTTTTATTGAGGAAAAATCTAAATTAGTTTTTTTTAACTTTATTTACCAAAGGAATAAAGGGTAGGTCGGTAGGTGTGTGTACCCGTGTGAGGTGGGATTTATATGTTTTTGGATGTATGACCATATAACTAACTTTTATTGATGATTGATCAAAATTAGTTTTTGACTATAGTTACCCTTTAAGTTTGGCTTCCATGGGAATAGAAAGGTAGGTCAGTAGGTGGGTGTACCTGTGTCTGGGGGGTTCGGGATATCACCGTTTGTATTTATGACCATGAAACAAACTGTTTTGAAATATCCACATTTGAGGATTGTTACCATTATAGTCTATGGGAAAAAAATGTCCCGAATTCCGCCGATAATGCCGCAACGCTTCCGCGGATTCCTTAGCTAGAAGATAGCACACTTCTCCTATATGCCCGCACGTCTGTATCGAATTTCATGTCTCTAGCTCAAAAACTGTGGGAGGAGATACGGTCCAAAAAAGTTGAAGAATAAAACGGAAGAAGAAGAAATAGAAAGAACAGGAATTTGGCTTTTTCAAGCCAAATCAATCAGTTAGACAAATCTTCATGTATGACTAGAGGATCTGAAGAGTCTGTCACTGTGTTTCCCAGAACACCTAGTTTTGTACTGTGGGGGAGGGGATTGGTTGTTGGGGGCATGGTCAGGGTGTTCTGGGAAGTGCCTTGAGTTGGGCTTTAATGGTTCTCATCCCTGCACAGACTTCCAATTCCTGTTGTTGAAAGGTATGCTTATGGAAGAGAAAGTTAATGCTTAGTAGACCTTGCTCACATACCCAATTTCAATGCATCCGATCCTGCTCATTTTCCCACACTATTGATCCACTGTGTTGTGTATTAGAGTTAATACTACTCAATCAGACCTAATGTAAAGGTGTGTAAAATAATGTATGCTAATCCTATAATCATGCAACACCACAGATACCAATGGCCTAACAAGGTCAAATAAATGGAATAGCATTCGAAATCTCCTTCCCAAACTTATAGTCCCTAAAATAGTATGAGGAAAGCTATAAACTTCCATGGTAATTAGCCAGAAAGGAATCTCCTATTATAAAGAGGGCAGCAAGGGAGAAGCTGAGTTCCCATTGGTCAGGGATCAAAAAATCACACGTGTGATTTGAACCTTAAGGCTTGTACACACATCCAATCTTGGCACCAACCACCAACCATGACACACACACACAACAAAAATCTGTTTGAGCTGATAATTGCACGTGTATGCATTCAGTCGGGGGTCATACTTTGATCCGCCATGGCGATCTCACTGGTCCGTGCCAAGATTGGACATGTGTATGGTTTTATGATGATATATACAGTGTCAGACTGAAGTGTTGGGGCCCACCAGGAAATCTGAGACCAGGGGCCACTTGGACAAGTTTAGAGGCCCATGTAACATTTCATATCACTCATTTACATGTTATAATGTAATTAAAATGTAAGAAGTTTTCTCTGTTTTCTTGGGTGAATGGAGTGTGGGTCCACTGGGAGGTTCCCATGTAGCCCTGTGGCAAGTCTGACACATTAGTATAGCTTGATATAAATAATGGTTTACATTTATTTTGAAGCCTAGGCTTGTTTACAGCAGTTATAATAATACGCCAGGGTAGTGTCATTTATTAGGGTGTGTGCTAGATTTCCCCTTTCATAAGTTCAGATTTCATAATAGGATTAGCACATTCTATTTGCATATATTGTTTAGTAATTAACAGACAAACCCTACTGTTTCCTAACACTGTTTGTCACCTGGACCAATGGTGCTGCTTATAAGGCTGGGTACACATGGGCAGCTTTTTTTGCCCAATCAACCTATACTTCCATGTAACGGCCAGTCAGGCCAAAAATCTGCGCTGGTTTTGCTGCTATCGTTGTTGGCCGCCCGTCGTCTCGATTGGAAGAATGGACGATCGGACCTGGTGGACAGAAAACTTACAGTATTAAATAGAAATGTTTTGCTGGGTTTTGCACCTAGTTTATGGAGTATACTAGAGATGACCTACCTGTTTTCCCTCCCCCCCCGGGAAGAAGGTGGCAAGTGCCGTTAGGGCTGCAGATTTATTGAACAGGTCCCATGATCAGATTAGGGATTGACATGTAAAGCGCTTAGGGGCTTGGGAATCACTTATATCTTGGACTTGATCTATATCTTGGGGGGGGTTATCATCTTTCTCTGTCTTCTTTGTTTTGGGAGATTTAGTTCTTGTCCTACTTGGTCTTACCAAGTCTTTATCACCCTTCCCAATATTCTTTGGTTTGGGAGATTTAGTTCTCGACCATCCTGATCTTACAGAGTCCCTTTAATAATCGGTCGGGAGGCCGGGGTACTTACGAGTACGCTTTAGGAGGAGGCACTCCGACGGCTGTTGGGATTGCAGAACTGGATACAAGAGACTGCTGGGAACTGTAGGCTGAGCGATGGCGACTAGGTGCTGCTGAAAACATTTCTGAATCATATACACCCAAGTCTGGAAAAGAGAAAATAAAGGATCTGGCAGAAAAGGTGAAACCAAAAGCAGCTAAAGAAAAAGAGGCAAATGAGGAGGATAAAGATTCAGTAAAACCAAAAAGGTAGAAAAGTAAATCCCCCACACCAAAAAAGACTGAGAAGGGGGATAAAGACTCTGGGAGATTTTGTTTTTGACCTTCCTGATCTTAAAAACCAAAGAAGACTGAGAAGGGGGATAGGGACTGTCACAAACTTACCTGCCGCTCCATTCCCGCGCCGCGCTGCACTTCACATCACGACACCGACACACCGGGCGGCGCGAGGATTGAAAAAACGGCGGCCTCCTGGACCCGGTGCCTGATTGTAGCGTTAGCTACCTCCCCAGCTCCTTCTACTTACCTGCCCTAGTTCCTGTTCCTCTCCAGCTTTAGACTTACCTTACCTGGTCCTGCATCAGAGACTTACCTTGCCAGCTCCATCATCAGAGACTTACCTTGCCAGTTCCAGTATCCATACTCACCTGACCTGTTTCAGTGACTGTTTCTGCCTTGCCTGTTCCCAGTATCCTGCCTTCTCTCCAGCAGCACCTAGTCGCCATTCCTCAGCCTACAGTTCCCAGCAGTCTCTTGTATCCAGTTCTGCAATCCCACCAGCCATCGGAGCGCCTCCTCCTAAAGCGTACTCGTAAGTACCCCGGCCGTCTATTACAGTACAATCAGGCCATGGAAACGCCTGAGGGGGCTATGGCAGAGTTGAGTATAACACTCCAAACTTTGTCCAAACACACATATTTGAACACCATCATGATCAGTTGGCTCAATTCATGGAAACCCTCGCTGTCCGGCTACCCTCAGCTTCTGCCTCTGCTCCGGGTTCTACGCCGCCCCCTTCAACGTCCGGATCCGGTGATCTTTCTCTTCGGAGAGAGCCCCGCATACCTCTACCTTCACGGTTTGATGGTGATGCTCAAGCTTGCCGTGGATTCATTAATCAGTGCCGAATCCAATTTGAACTTCAACCATCTCATTTTGCCTCAGATCGTGCAAAGGTTGGTTACATCATCGCCTTGTTGGAGGGCAATGCTCTGGCCTGGGCTTCTCCCCTATGGGAAAAAGACGATCCTCTAGTCAATAATATTACCGATTTCCTGAGTATGTTTCGTAAGGTCTTCGATGCTCCAGGAAGAACCTCTGCTGCCTCCTCCCGTTTGATGCAGCTCCGCCAAGGGTCTCGTTCCGTGGGACAATACGCTATTGAATTTCGTAACCTTGCCGTGGAGACTTCTTGGAACAATGAGGCACTTATAGCAGCCTTTTTGCAGGGACTCCCTGACCGCCTCAAGGATGAATTAGTATCTAGAGAATTACCTGTCCCATTGGAAGACTTGATTACTCTATGCATTGGCATATTTCACCAAGAACGTTTGTCTATTCTTGTCATCCAAAGCCCTTCCGCTCCCCTGATTCTCGGATTTTTTTTTTTTTTTTCCATGGCTCAGATTACACAACCCTGTTATAGATTGGTCTAACAATGAACTTAAGTCTTGGAGTCCTTTCTGTTTTGAAAATTGCCTTTCTACTCTTTCAACTCATTGCACCTCCATTATCTGTGAAAATAAATCAGAGAAAAATCTCCCTGAATGTTATCGTGATTTCTCTGATGTGTTTTGTAAAAAGCGAGCTGAGAAGCTACCACTGCACCGATCCTACGATTGCCCCATCGATCTTCTCTCATGTACTATGCCTCCTGTCCCCCTCTACCCAACCAGCGGAACTATGGTGTCAGGAATAGGCCCTCGAGGAGTGGCGTCATCTTTTCGAAGGCACCTCTGTACCTATCACCATCCTTACCAACCATAAGAACCTCAAATACATCCAGAATCTTAAAAGGTTAAATCCCCGTCAAGCACGGTGGTCCTTATTCTTTTCCCGATTCAACTTTATTATCACTTACCAACCTGGTTCCCAAAACAAAAAAGCTGACGCCCTTTCCAGATCATTTGTTGCTTCCGACTGTATTAATCAAGATAAGGGCTCCATTATCCCAAACACTAAAATCTTGGCCTTTATATCTCCTCAACTCTGTTCCAAGATTCAAGCCGCACAAGATTCTGCTCCTCCAGACACACCCTCTGGCAAAATCTTTGTTCCTGTTTCACTTCAGAAAACTATCCTTCTTCATACTCGCTGTTGCAAGCAAGCCGGACATCCCGGTGTTAATAAAACTTTTAATATTCTTGCCCATTCCTTTTGGTGGCCCAAAATGAGAAAAGATGTTAAAGACTTTGTTCAAGTGTGTACTAGCTGTGCTCAATCTAATTCTTCTAGAACCCTCCCCTGTGGCCTTCTTCAACCCTTCCCCATTCCGTCCAGACCTTGGGCCCATCTATACATGGACTTTATTGTTGAACTTCCACCTTCCAAGAAAAACACAGTTATATGGGTGACAGTAGACCGCTTCAGCAAAATGGCCCATTTTGTTCCCCTCCCCAAACTACCATCTTCGACGGAGTTAGCGCAACTATTTATATGTCTGTATCTGACAGAGGTACTCAATTTGTTTCCAAATTTTGGAGGGCTCTTTGTAAATCCATGAACATCAAGTTACAATTTTCTTCTGCTTACCACCCACAGTCCAACGGGGCCACTGAACGGCATAACCAGTCTTTGGAACAATATCTTTGTTGTTACATTTCCTATACTCAGGATGATTGGTCTGACCTTCTGCCTTGGGCTGAGTTTGCCCATAACAACCTCATGCTTCTACTGGGAAAACTCCTTTTTTGTGTGTCCTTGGGACAAATCCTAGATGTTTTCCTCAAGATTTTCTTTTCACACAAGTCCCAGCTGCCAATGACTCTGTGGCCCAGATGTCGGCTATCTGGCATTCTACGGAAATCAGCCTTCAGAAATCTGCTCTGGTACAAAAAACTGCAGCAGATAGGAGACGTAGAGAACCCCCATCTTATTCGGTTGGAGATAAAGTGTGGCTCTCCTCTGCTCATATTAATCTACAGGTTCCTTCCTCCAAATTGGGACCCAAATTTATTGGTCCTTTTCCTATCCTGGAATTAGTCGGTCCGGTGGCTGTTCGCCTCCAACTTCCTTCCAGCATGCGGATTCCTAACGTATTTCATATTTCTCTCTTCAAACCAGTGTGCTCTAATCAGTATTCCACATCTTTACTAGCTCCCGTTCCAATTTCCGTTGATGGTCAGCAAGAATTAGAGGTCGAGAAGATCTTGGACTCTAGATTCTTTAGGAGGTCTCTTTAGTATTTGGTCCACTGGAAAGGTTTTGGTCCTGAAGAAAGAGCATGGATTAAACATTCAGATTTGCATGCTCCTCGTCTAGTCAAAGCTTTTCACAGGAGTTTTCCAGGATAACCTGGCCCATGGGGTCCTGTGGCCCCCCGTAAGGGGGGGTACTGTCACAAACATACCTGCCGCTCCGGTCCCGCGTGGCGCTGCACTTCCGGGTGGGCGGCGTCGTAGACAGCACGAGGATTCAAAAACCAGCATCCTCCTGGACCCGGTGCCTGATTGTGCTACTTACCTGCCCTAGTTCCTGTTCCTCTCCAGCTTTAGACTTACCTTGCCATAGAAGCTCGAGTGACTTACCTTGCCTGTTCCAGAGACTCCTTGCCATACCAGCACCAGTTACTTACCTAGCCTGCTCCAGAGACTTACCTTGCCATACCAGCACCAGTGACTTACCTTGCCTGTTCCAGAGACTTACCTTGCCATACCAGCACCAGTTACTTACCTAGCCTGCTCCAGAGACGTACCTTGCCATACCAGCACCAGTGACTTACCTTGCCTGCTCCAGAGACTTACCTTGCCATACCAGCACCAGTGACTTACCTAGCCTGATCCAGAGACTTACCTTGCCATACCAGTACCAGTTACTTACCTAGCCTGCTCCAGAGACTTACCTTGCCATACCAGCACCAGTGACTTACCTTGCCTGTTCCAGAGACTCCTTGCCTGTTCCCAGTATCCTGCCTTCTCTCCAGCAGCACCTAGCTGCCATTCCTCAGCCTACAGTTCCCAGCAGTCTCTTGTATCCAGTTCTGCAATCCCACCAGCCATCGGAGCGCCTCCTACTAAAGCGTACTCATAAGTATCCCCCGGCCTCCCAGCCGTCTATTACAAATACTCTTTAACACAGCTCGGGTTTACTAAGGATTTGAAAAGGTTAAAGGTTGATCTTTTTTTTGGTAGACATCCTGTGAAATCGTCAATAAAGTGCATATTTTTTTTTATAAAATCAATCAATTTCCTATTTAAAATTACTACCCAGGTAAATGTATTCAGGGTGATGCAATATTGCTTAGTGCGCTCCTTTCTTTACAACACTACCACTATATTTTCAAAACATTTTTTTAAAAAAAGGAAGGGCCCAGCAAACCACTGCAGAACACAGGCTAACCCAATATCTGGTAGCATGTTTTTTGCACAAGTTTGGGTAAAATAACCAGTACCACTTGTGTATGAATGCACTGGCCAGCAAACTGCCCAAAATGGGGCAGTGTATAATAGCAATTAGCATCACATTTTAATCAAATGATTGCAATATACACTGTAAAGTTCATATAATATGGCTAATTACAACAATATAAGTAATGCTGCTACTAAAGACATGTTATTACTTGCTTGAAAGGATCTGGTTCACGAGTTGGTATAGCCAGCCAGCCCTTCCTAATAGTTACATTGTATAGAAAGAAAGTATCAGGGAGATGCAATAAAAATTCTTACCGTTAAAAATAGTGCTAATTTTACCCCAACCAATCAGATGTTATTTACCATTTGAAAGCTAACATTTGATTGGTTGGGGCAACATTAGCACAGTTTTTAAAGATAAGCAGGGAGATTCAATAAAGGTTCTTATCGTTAAAATTGGTGCTAATTTTGCCCCAACCAATCAGATGTTATTTAACATTTGAAAGCTAACATCTGATTGGTTGGGGCAAAATTATCACCATTTTTAACTATAAAAACTGAATAACCCTGAAGAACTTTTATTACATTGCTCTGTTATAGCTTAGGACAGATGTTAATTTTCCCAAACCCATTTTGACACAGAATTCATTTCTAAATGCTAAAGTAGCTTTTCAAACACTTTTTGTGAAATTCTTAATAAAGGGTCAGTTTCATTGAAGAATGTAAACACAATATTTCACAAAATATTAATCAGGTGTAAACATTTAGACCGTGGAGGGATAAAGAGAAAAGGACCCGGTCAGCCCTGAATACCAGATTAAAACCTTTTACTTTTAAATAAGACACAGACACCACTTTTTTGGGTTAAACAATCGGCCACGGCTTTTTTTATTAAATATTAATTTAAATAACTTAAATTTAAATATGCCCTTTGCATATTTCCAAACTGTACACCCTTGCGTGCCAATAACCATACTTGTTGTTAACCATCTCCAGCCGTAGAACACAGCTTAAATGCCAACCTCTGTCTTGCCAGAGGGCATGTAACGGCTCCATCAATTTCCAGCAAGGGTGTACCCGCCAGCCGTGACTCCAACAAATATCAAATATAAATAACACAACATATATACATAAAACAAGGGAGGGCGGGAGGGATGAGCTGTTCCTAGGTCACCGGCTGCTCTGTAATGGCGCCGGTGACCGCGTGCGCTGGTCTTATATACCAGACGCGGCGCGGCGTGATGACGTCACGCCGGCGCCGCGTCTCGCGAGACTTCTCTCGCTCGCCTAACAGAGAGGGAGGGGCGGACCTAGAGGAACTACTCTGCCTGAAGCTCCCGCCACGGTCAGACGCCCCATCCACTAACCCGTGGCGGGGCTCCCAGACCGTGGAGGGATAAAGAGAAAAGGACCCGGTCAGCCCTGAATACCAGATTAAAACCTTTTACTTTTAAATAAGACACAGACACCACTTTTTTGGGTTAAACAATCGGCCACGGCTTTTTTTATTAAATATTAATTTAAATAACTTAAATTTAAATATGCCCTTTGCATATTTCCAAACTGTACACTCTTGCGTGCCAATAACCATACTTGTTGTTAACCATCTCCAGCCGTAGAACACAGCTTGAATGCCAACCTCTGTCTTGCCAGAGGGCATGTAACGGCTCCATCAATTTCCAGCAAGGGTGTACCCGCCACTAGGAGCTCATGTACCCCTACACTGAGCTCCTACCGCCGCTCAACAAAAATAAGGCTTGGTCAATGCCGTCTTGTAAGCCTGATAGAAATATATCCAAGCCGATCTCATTCAGGTGTATCCCATCTGGCCTCATCAGTGACCTATTGTCACCCTCCAATTGCCTGTGTCTTATGACAACTCCACCCAAGGAGCGTACGAATCTGGAGATCCGTGTGTTCACTACCCTCCTAGCCCTTTCTATGGCTGCCGGGTCCCTGGCACCCTGCCACACTAGCCGGGGAACAATCTCTGACCAAACCAGGACTACCTCATTGAAGAATCCTCGGATTCTGGATATATCCGCCTTCATGAGTGTCATGAGATCCGATAGTCGAGACCTACAGAGATCGTTCCCCGCGGCGTGGATAACTAGAACCAAAGGCCCTCGATCTCGCCTGCTAATCTCCACTGCTTCCGGCAAAACTTGCCACCAAGACATTCCCCTGATGCCCTTCCATTCCAGCGCCGCCGCAGAGTAATCAAGTTCTTCCTCGGGTCGATCTCCGCTCTCCTTGCCGCCCAGAATAGATATGAGTGCCCGATCAGCCATACGACCACTTGCTTGTTTCCTAAAACCAAAACATCAGTTAATAGCTAATTCCGGTCGAATGTAACGTGCCACACAGCTCGATCTCCATCTTCCTAAACGCTAACCTCCTGTTCAGAAAAACCTAAAGTATATGCCTCAGTAGCAGCCCCTATTCTAAAGGAATGTGTGCCAAACTCCTTTGGATTAAGCCCAATTCGACACAAGGATACTTCAGAATAGATTCAAACTGATAGCGGGTGAGGGGAGCCCCCAGATGGGACAGAAAGAACGGGGAAGGAGCCCTACTTGCTGCAAAATCTGTATCGCTGAAACCGGGCAGAAAACCCCTTTTAACGGAAGGATCGAAAACCAAGCTCCAGCACCAAAACCTCCGTTTTCGATCTGTTGATGTGAACCCTAATTCTACCATTCATTACGCATACGTCCTCCACTCGTAAACCTCCCGTCCCCTTAGCCCCAGGGGAACCAGCTCACCCACCCGCAGGCTCCGAAAAATGCTAAGGAAAACCAGCCTTGCAAAAGGATGCCTCCATACGAGGATTTGCAGACAGAAGGAAGGGCCTCAATGAGCCTAATCAGGACCTGAAATGAAATTGGACGCCTGGCCTCTTTGGTATATACTCCTTTTTCCAACCCCTAAGGATTGACTGGATCAGGAAATCCTTTGTTATGTCCTGCCAACCCAATAGCCGAAAGAAAAGGAATACCCTGCAATCTCCTCTGAGCCATTAAACCCGAGCAACGGGAATTTCTAAGGTTCAAAGATAGTCTAAAAGAACTCGCTTCCTAATGCTGGTACCTCTTGGACATCTCTTTCCCAGCCATAGCTACCCACTCCTTCCACGCCTTACCATGATTCTGCCACGTTGAGGGTGCCACTGATGCCTGTACCATGGCCATCAGCTGTTGTCCGCTATCTCCCACAAGGAAATTGGGCAATGTGTCCCCTCCAACTCCGCTCCGGAGCCAACCTGCGGAAGTCTTCCCACTGAAAACGAGAAGAGAGTCAGCAATCTTGTTTTCAATACCAGGAACATGCTTGGCTCTAAACCAGATGTTAAGCTGCAAGCAGCGGAGAACCAGATGTCGCATAAGAGCTAAAACAGGAGGGGAAGATGAAGATTGTTTGTAATTACATGGACCACGCTTTCATTATCAGTCCAAAAACAAAGGCTTTGTTAGACATCCTGTCACCCCACAATTCCACTGCCACTATGATTGGGAAAAATTCCATCAAAGTAAGGTTCCTACAATTACCTGAAGCCATCCAGCTACTGGGCCACTGCCAGCGCTCCAAGACCTTCCAAAGATGGCTCCAAAGCCCAGCGAGCCAGCTGCATCAGTGTATAACTGCAGCTCCTCACTAGACTGCTTGCCTTCTGGATCAGTGACTTCCCATTGTAGGACCCTAAAAATGCCTCCCACACTTTCAGGTCTTCTTTAAGCTGCCTAGTCAACCTAATGTGATGGTGAGGAGCTTTTGCCCCACATGTGGCCAAAGATAACCGCCTACAAAAAACCTCCCCATAGGTAGTATTCTACAGGCAAAGTTCAGGGAACCTAATAAGGGATTGTATTGCCTGAGGGTAATCTTATTGGCCATTAGGCAAAACTAATACCCTTCAGTAGATCTGACAGCTTATCAGCTGGGAGTCTGCATTCCATTTTGATAGAATCTATCTCAATACCCAGAAATGAAAGAGTGGTCACCGGGCCTAACCGTTTTCTCAGCCGACAGAGGGACTCCAAACCTACCCATCAGGTACCTGAATGACTGTAATAAAAGGAGCATTGTTCAGACTCTTTGGGACCCACAAAAGAAAATCATCCAGGTAGTGAAGGACACATCTGGAGCCCATCTCAAATTGAACTACCCCATCAGGAATGTACTGAACGTTTCGAAAGACAGGAGATCGCACACCCCATGGGGAGACACATGTCATAATAGAAAAGCCCATCCAGGCTGCAACCCAAAGATGAAAACAGTCCCTATGCACCGGTAACAGGCGAAAACGGCCTCGATATCCGACTTCCCATCAATGCTCTACTCCTGCCTTTTGTACCAGCGATGCCGCTCTGTGACGATACATAGGATACCGAAGCTGCTTCAGGGCTTATGCCATCATTAACTGATCACCCTTTTGGGTAAGACAGATGATGTATTAATCTGAACTTACCGGTTCCTTCTTTGGTACAAGCCCAAAGGGGAAACCCGAATATTGGGGAATGGTGGGTCAAAGAAAGGGCCCGCCATCCGACCCAATTGGATCTCATCCTGGAGTTTTTGCCTTGCCACTTGAGGTGCCTCCAACGGACTTCAGATTTTTTGAAAAAACTGGGGAAGGGGAAAAGTGAAAGGGGATAAAAAAAACATGTACAAAACCGTTTCTTAATAACTCAGCGGCCTCCCTTCTGGGTACTTATCTAACCAAGGCCCATCTCGCCCACGTTCACTGGGGTCCTCTGGCCTCCTAGTACTAGGCTTCTTGGCTGATGCCTTCCCTTTTTTTAAACATTTGGCTGCAGAATGCCCTGCCCCCACAAAGGAACATTCGTGGCGAAAACGGCAGGCTGCCCCAAACTTACATTGGCCCTCATTGAAAAGCCAGCATGGACCTGCTTTCTTGGCTAATGACGGGGTACCGTAACCTGACACCCCGGGGTACTTCCAAAGCTAGGTATCATCCCTGATGCCTTCTGTGACATCATGATCCTAATCCATGAGTCGGTGGCCTTAGTGTTCCAACCTACTTCTGGGTGCACTGCCAACCTACGACGAACTCCTCGTCATAATGCCACCAAGCTGTCCCCCATAAACTTTATATGCCCCGAAGATGGTGTCAAGATAAATAATAGGTCGGAACATTTTTGTGGAAATATCTTACCAATGACCCCTGCCAGAACGCAGAAAGCCTGCACCCAATTGCCAAAGGTTCTAGCCACCTTTGGTTTTTTCTCCTTACGTCTCTGTCGGACATATTCCTTGTCTACCGTCACCATGTCCGTATTGATGAGAGACCAAATTTCCACATATTCATTCCTCCAAATCTTTTCCTTTACCTCCTCCGGACATGTACCCCGAGTGGACTCACCACACAGAAATAAGTGTCCTTCAGGGCTTCCGCCCTGCTAACCCCGACACAGGCTGGAGCCCCCCTGCTCCACCTGGAGAAAAACTCCCTGCAGAGCCATGAGGCATAGCCTCGATTTTTCCATAAGTGCTTTAATAGCCTGCACCAATTCACCTCTTTCCCCAGCCCCCGCTGCCGCCCCCCAAGCGCCCGCACATGACAACTCACCACTGGCCTGTTGTCCCGAAGCCGTTGCATCCCGCCCCTGGTCAGTGGTCAGGTGCTCGGTCAACGACAGCCTGCTCCCTCTCATAGATGCCCTGCTGTGCCGCCTTGAATCGGAACGGGATCTGGTGCTGGCCGATGTGCTAATTGTGGAGGACGATGAACGCCTGCGCCTCCTGGACCCATGCCGTCCTTTGTGCCTTTTATCGTGTGCCTTGGACTGGCTTCTAGAACTCCTGTGGCCCCTTCTCTCCCTACGCCTTTTTCATGAGTGGCGAGCGGAGTGGCTAGATTTTGACTCCGAGGATGAGCATCTGCGACCACCCCTATTCCTTCCCCTGTCTCCGCTGCCTCTTCTGCTAGCTCTCCCCACACGGTGTTCCCTATCATCACTCCTGGCCCCTAAACTTCCTCGACTAGGCGATGCTGCCTCTAAGGCAGATATAGCACTCCAATCCCTGCTTCTCCCATACTCCGCCTCGCTCTGAGCATCCCTGGGCCTAGAGGCTGCCGACCCTGCTGCCTCCGCTAGACGTTTACTCGCCTCTCCCTGTGAGCTCGACCTGGTGGCCGCTTCGCTTCCTCTACTACTGTAAGGGCCTGCCTGGCCTGACCACTGGTCCAATTCTCTGACTACTTCTTGCTCCCCTGGGCCTCCCTGCGCTACCTGCACTGGGGTGGGGTCCTGTTCTTGTGAGGTTCCCTCCCCTGACCCTCCATCTGGGTTGGATGACGATGAGGCCTCTTCCTCCTGAGGCCTAGACCTGAAGATAGCACTAATGGCCCCAACAAGCCCCTTCCTCTGGGCTCCTGCCTTTTTCCTTGTCCCTTTGGCCCAGCCTTGCCCCCCTTTCGCTTTCTAGCAGGATCGGGAGGACTAGGACTCAGCCGGTCTGGTGGGCAGGAGGTGCGCAATGGCCTAACCCCAGGACTCCCAGCCGGGCGCCCTGCAGGGGGAATCCCCTCCCCTTGGGAAATGGGATGCTGTTCCCCCCTTGGCAATAGTGCCCGAAGCCACCCCGCCCCCTCCCTGCTGATCCTCTCCCTCACCTGCTGCATCAAATCTTCCTCCATATCCCCCTGCTTTCCGGAACGCTGTATGTTTATTTCCGCTTGTTTTAATGTGTTACAAGCTCCGATGAGCTGTTCCTAGGTCACCGGCTGCTCTGTAATGGCGCCGGTGACCGCGTGCGCTGGTCTTATACACCAGACGCGGCGCGGCGTGATGACGTCACGCCGGCGCCGCGTCTCGCTCGCCTAACAGAGAGGGAGGGGGTGGACCTAGAGGAACTACTCTGCCTGAAGCTCCCGCCACGGTCAGACGCCCCATCCACTAACCCGTGGCGGGGCTCCCAAGACAATTTTTTTTTCATAAAAACATTTCATATTTCTGTTGTATGTTTTTTCATCTGCAGAGTTCCAGAATTTCTATTATATCCTTCCGGGTTCTAGCGATGCAGTACTCCCTCACTGTAGCAAGAGTTACTGCATCGCGGGAATGAGGCAGGTAAGGAGCGTGGAAGGTAACATCGTAATTTAAACAACGTATTTTGTATTGCAAACAGCACAGCCCCACTGGAAAATTTTAGATTACCCCACGCTAACTTAATATTACATTGGGAAGCATGGGTTTAAAGGGCATGTCCACCAATAAAATGAAAATGTACGTATAGCTGCAGCACTCCTCCAAACCCACTTACATTTTACTTACCATCCCCAAAGGTGGTCCCTTCTCTTCTCTGCTGCTCTTCGCCGCACTCATTCCTGGTTGCGGCTGTCAGTGTAAGGCGTACTGGTGACATCACGGCCAATTGCTGACAGGAAGTGCCACACTGCAGCAGTGCTTGCTCGAAACCATCTTTCAGCAGGTGGCAGCACCCGGGCGGCTAGGGAACAGGTCTTGTATGTATGTTCAGGTGCATCTTTGGGGAAGGTAAGTGAAAGGAAAGTGGGGTTTGGGAGGGTGCTGCATGTGTACATTTTCATATTATGGGTGGACATGCCATTTAGCTTATTTTACCCCTGAACTCCACATATTACATCTCCCCCTTTATGTCTTATACACATGTCTCATGCTTTTCTAATCTAAATTGCTTCAATTATTTAATTGGACAGTTCCATACACACGTGCGATCACAGGGGCAGATACATATTGACACACAATATGTATGCATGGCCGTGTATACACATTGTGCGTCACGGGTCGCCCCCCCCCCCCGCAATCATATGTGTGTATGAGGCTTTTCTGACTGAAACAGAATAACATCAGCAATAGTGACCTGCTGAAAATCTGAACTTTTCACAGAAAATCCGATTATTAAAGAAATGAAACTTCTAAAATATTGCTTTTGAAAACTGAAAATTCCTATACAAAATGTAAAATTCAGAAAAGCACCGTATCATTGGTTGGTATTGGGGTAAAAGGCTCTAGCATTGGATTTCCCTATGGGATAATGTGTGGTGTTGGACTGGGCCCAACCCATGAAACTTCAGACCAGGGGCCCACCAGGAAACATTGAGGGGCCCACTCATTCCCCCTTCTTTTACTCATATAAGTATCTGTCTCACGCCCACTGACTCCTGTTTATTAATTAAGATTTCTTCCTGTTCCTTTGCCTCAGTACCTAAATTTGGATAATTATCTCTGTTTTCATGGGTGAAAGGTCTGTGGGTCCACCGGGGTTTATTCCCTGTAACCCTGTGGGCCAGTCCAACTCTTATATGCCCAGCCCAAGCAATGTACTAGTGCCCATTACATGCAATGGCGTAACTAGGAATCACTGGGCCCACCAGCAAAACTATGATGGGGCCCCAGTGGTTTTCTGGGAGGAGGCTATATCTCTGTCATAAGAAAATTAAGAAGAAGGGTCCCCGGCCCCCCATGAGGTTCCCCCATCCCCCTAGTAGTTGCACCAATGATTACATGGCCAATCATGTCCTGAAATCCTGAACCTGTATTTACCGCTCAATATTGAGGTAACATGGACAATCACCATTTGGAAAGGAAACAACTTATTATTTACCGTATATTTATACTCACAGGTTCTGTATTATTATGCTATTATATGAGGTAGGATTATATTTATATAAAGTAAATAGAATATTAACCAGTAGTTATTATATTATGTTCTGAATTAATAAAATTACTCACTGCAGTTTAACATAATCAACAAGAAAATGTTAGACACATTAGTTTTTTTATCAGAAGCAAGAAGGCAGCAAAGCATTGAAATTCGATGCAACCATGAACCTCTACATCTGCTAATGGTCACGCCTTGTCTACTGTCTATTCAAAATCTATGTGTCACTGCCACCTAGTGGTCAGTAGCTACACTCTGACAGTATTGCACGCTGTACTACACTCTACCTCTAGTTGCTGTGACAACACAACACAAATCACTGTGCAACTAAAATCATGATCTGAGAGCATAGCCCGAATCTACATGCTGGCAATGCAGGTTTGGAAATACCATGGATACAAAATATTTAGGTAAAACCATAGGGGGAAAGACTGGCTGTAACCTTCTTGTTATATCTAACCCGAATAAGTAACTGGTATGTTTTTGGCTGCTGCAGAACCTCCTTGGGAAATGTAAAATATAGACTGTGCTGCTTAATTTTTATTTTTTGCAAAAGCTTGGGGTTCACTGTTTTTGTTTAAATTATATAAAAATGGATTCAAATGTAGTGTGTGTCATTGCAGATTATCTGAAGTGGGGTTGCCTATCCTTTACCATCTAGGGCTGGTACACATGGTGAGATCATTCAGTCTGGCCGACTGCAGTGGTTAAAGTAGGCGTAGTTCACCGACACCGATCATTCAGTCCATAGGAGAACAAACAACCATGTGTGATTTATTGTAAGGCCCAATTATCTTTTTCTCTGATTTGGACAAATGGACGACAAGGTTGGTTGCCCGCAGCCAAAGAACTACAGCAGATATTTTAGCCAATTAATCAAAAGAATAGAAATATCGGTTAGTCGGCCAAAAATATCTGCTTGTGTGTACCCAGCCTTAGTTATTGCTTTACTGAAACTCCCAGCGGGTTCAGTTGTTACTTTCTGGTTAGACATCCCTATTGTTAAAATATTTTTAAGCCTGAAATGATTTGGAGCTGTAAATAACCAATTTAATTGACTTGATCTATTTTGGGAACAATACTGGTTGAATCAGAGAATATATCCAACCAAGGTGTCTGTCTGTTAATGACACTGTAATTCTTTTTAATGTAAAATATTAGGACTAGTGAGCGTTATACAGACCCGATGCACATTAGTCAGTCTCTGTTCTCCCACATATAACATTGGGCCATATTTATAAGGAAATGTTCTTGTCAGCTATAACTTTATTTATAAAAATTATTTAAATCTAAGAAAAGTTCATCTCAAAGACCATTGTGGTCATTAAACCACAATGGTCTTTATAAAAATTTTGGTCAGTAAATTTCTCCAAATTTGTGGTGGCAAGAATGGCATTCCTGGGGTCTCTTCTTCTCTGGAAATCGTTTTTAAAATTAATCTTTGTTTAAAAATTCCCCGTGGTTTGTTTTCTTATAAACATGATTATAAAATTGTTCTGGGGGTTTCAAAAGAGAAAGAAAGTAGTGTATATCTTAAACCAAGATACAGAAGCCCCTAAGATTCCCCCTCTCAGGAAAAAGGTTCCAGACAGAGCTGTACAGGGACCTAATGTAAGTAAAAAGTGGCAATCTGTATACACATTGTAATATAAAACCCCAATGGATAATAACTAATATATCATTTATTTAAAATAGTTATTATTAAACAAATAAAGGCTGGCCAGCCACATATATCCTAAAAGCACCAATACACATAAAATCCTATATAAAATATTACAGATATATAATAACCATATAAAATACCTATAGCAATAAAAAAAAAACTATAAGCTTCCAAAAGGCAAAGTCTCCAGTAAGTCCAGATCTCTATAAAAAAAAAAAATTCAAAAAAGAGATATGGGGACAGTTTGTGAAAAGTGTTATCCTCGGTAATCCAGGAATATACAGTACATAAATATTGGCGTCCAAAAATGAACCAAAGTCCACTCAATAAGAACTGTAAGTCAGACTTTAATTCCTGTAGTAATACATCACCAATAGGTGCTTCCCGCATCAAGGCATCCAGAGTGTACCTCCCGCGATCCCCGAGACAAACTGGGAGATTCAATAAAAGTTCTTGTTAAAAATGGTGCTAATTTTGCCCCAACCAATCAGATGTTAGCTTTCAAATGTTAAGTAATATCTGATTGCTTGGGGCAAAATTATCACCATTTTTAACGATAAGAACTTTTATTGAATCTCCCTGTAAGTTCGCAATCTTGCCTGTGCCAGCAGTTCTTGGGATCTTAACTTTGGTTGGTAGCAGTCCACTTCACTGTCCTTGTATCTCGTGGGTTTCCAAAGACCACATGGTTCAGCGCTTCACTTCCGGGGATGACGTCACTACTACGCGTTTCGCTCTGCATGAGCTTCATCAGGTAGTTTCAAAAGAGTTTTCATTCTTTTTTTTTAGAAAAGGTGAAAACATGTTAAATGCATTAAAAAATTTAGGTGCTAGACTAGTTTTGCAAGATTGAAATCAACTTAATGTTGGCGGTGTTAACTACTTTATGTATCAATACCAGTAACTTGCAATATTCCTTGTTTGCAGAAACTCATCCAGCTTTTTTTTAAACTGACCAATGAACCTGCCATAACAACGTCCACTGGAAGATAGTTCCATAGCTTTACCGTTCTTAGGTCCATATTTATAAAGCCACAGTATCGCTATGGTTAGTTAAGTTACAATCAGGGTTGTTTCGTTAATTAACTAATGTTCGAGCGTAGAATACCGTGCGGTAGTAAACTACCTTAATGGTATTCTATGGGGATCGTAAATCTACGATTTCGTTAAAAAGCGATACTGCGGCTTTATAAATATGGTCCTTACAGTATAAAACCATTTCCGAACTTGAAGCCTAAACCTTTTTTCTTCAAGTCTTAAGGGATGTCCTCGTGTCCTCTGACATGCTAGATGGAATCACCTATATATAGTGTGGCTAAAGCTCCCAAGTGGCGGTAAACTACCTATAATATTAGGTCATTTACACATATATTGGAAACACATGTATAGTATTGATCATTGCCTGTAACATCTACAACTCAGCCATAAATGGACACCAAGTTCCAAACTGATATCTGTGGTTGCTTTATAGAACTGATATATAAACATGTATGGCAGAGCTGGCTACAGATGGAGCTGATGAACTGGAAGATACACTAATTATATTGCTTTCTAGAGATGGAGCAAAGGGCCAGTAAAGTGTTAAACTAAACTTACTTCGAGGTCTGATGTTTTTACAGCAATAAACTTTTCAATAAGCCTTGCAGGAAGAAGGTCACATGTCCTGCCCCCAGGTTGTTATACCACTGGTGGTGACCGCTAGCAAATCTTGTCATACAAATCTATCTATATTAGCAGAGCAGTGTTATCAACATGCGGTTAGTATGGAAGGAAAGAAGGGAAATGAACAAATTTACCCTGCATTAAATCTTTTTCAGACCAGACCAGAAAGGAAAACCAGATCAACAATTGTTACAAATAAATAAACATTCATTCCAAGGTAAAGTCAAAAAAATTGGGGGGTTAAAAAGGTTATGTACAGGGAGTCATTGTTGTTAATAAGCCAAACATTTTATAGCTTGCAGGAATAGGAGTGTGCACCAATATATGTCTTTATCTGCGCAGCTGCAGATATCACACCCATGCGGCAAGGTATTCAGTTTGCGCTACTTTTAGCGTGACTATTTAATGCTGGCTAATGGATGACATTAAAGTCGCACTGGGGTTAAAACCTTTTTGGGATTTAAATCCTATTAAATACTGGTAGGGAGATCTACCCAGAATGATAATGAGTCTGGGTAAATCCCTCCCCTTTATGTCCTCTCGACCTCATGAACATTCTAAACACAGTTAATCTCCACTCTAGAAGGGAAGCCCATGAGTGGAAAAGATGGAGTAAGTCAAAGGAATGAAGAGAAGACAAGAACAAACAGCAGACAAAAGGACCAAATGATGTGCTACAGACACAGCAGATCCAGAAAAAGTACAGTTAAAACCAAAGAGGATGATTTTGTGGTACCAGCAAACATCCGACACAAATATGGGAGCTCTGTGGTAGAACAACTTACCTCACGTGAGCAGGTGAAGTAGCAGGGGGTGGGGGGTGGGATGGGAAAGTAGGGGGGGGGGGTTGGGTGTAGCCTATGGGGTAAAATAATTATTATTATTTCATGAAAGTTTCTGTTCCTGTAGGTTCAAAGTGTTTTGAAAAAGTCAGAAGAGAAACAGAGGACTCATGTATACCAAATCCCTGTGCTGATGAAACCAATGCAGATGGGGAATAAATACGAAGAATATTATGAAATAGGACATTGCCTTCGTGCTAACATATTTCCAGGTCTGTCTGTAAACAAACACCCAAAGGACATATACATAGGGCCCTATTTATAAAAGATCGGTATCGTTATCGATAAAATAACCGATCGTTATCGTAAAATAACGACTGGGTTTTTACCGATAACGACCGTTATTTACCGTAACGACTGGTATTACCGATATCGTTAAATACCGGCGTTATCGGTAAATAACGGTCGTTATCGGTAAAAACCCGGTCGTTTTTATGATAACAATCGGTATTTTACGATAACGATACCGGTCTTTTATAAATAGGGACCCATAGATCTCTAACCCTCTGTATTGCTAACTAAGCCTTTGTTAGCCATTTCATCTTCCCACTGGTTTCTAGTAATTTAGTTCCTTCATTTTAAACAGTAGCTTAAACTTCTGTTCATGGTAGAAACATTTACCCAGGGAGTTTATTTTCATTTTTATTAGACAGGTCTACTGCAACAAAGTGTAATATTCCATGGCCTTTAGTTACCTGTTATTGGGCTTATTGTTCCTCAGATACATCATCTTTCATTAATCATTTATAACCCACTGGAGCTATTATCCTATTCCCAGGTTACTACATTTATCTGAATACTAAAGCACCACGTTCTGAGTTTATCATCTTTCCAAGTTGTGGGTTATGTTTGAAACATTTTAATTAATAATTCCAGTGACAATTACTTTGGGAAGAGTCAGTTACTGCATGAGTATAATTCCCTTTTAAGTTACTGGTCAGCCCACATCAAATCTACATTATAGATCATAGGCTTTGGCAAATTCTATGATGTGGATACTATGCTAGTTCCACATGTGCACTAATAGTACAATGGCTTTGGCTAGTCCTATGGTGTGATTACTATGCTAGTCCCACATGCAAACAAGATACCTGTTTCGCTTGCATTCAGGTCCACTCTAACCTGTAGGTGTCTACAGACCCAACCTGACTACTAAAGGTTTAGCAGAAATATAATTGTGTCATTAGCCGTATATCCTGTGTCATGAGCCCCATATCATAAGCTTCATACAGACGTGCAATTTTGAAACAAACTCCCAGCCACAATGCGCTTCCATGATGAAAACGTCCATTCTTCACATGCGTGTACAGGGTAGGGTGTCTGTTTCAAAGTTATACATCTGTAAAAAGCTTAAGGCCTCTGGCACACAGAAGATTACAGAACAATTAAATGTTGCTGTAGCTTGGGCACAAAGCTTTTTTACCCTTGGGGGCAAGGTGGGCAAGCCTTGCACAACATCAAGCTAACATGAGACATTTCTCATTATATAGACCTATTCAGTGATCTAATAAATAGCCCTGAGATAAACTAATAACCATGTATAGGAAAATGCTGAAACGGCAGACATAGCTTTTGCTACATCAGTGTATAAAAGATGTATAACCCTCTAGTTAGAAATATGGAGATTCCTGGTGTAAAAACCATTTAATCCTTTTCAAAAAGCACAGATCATTTCATCCTATCTTTGCCTATTGAACAAACCCTTATATTTTATATTTCTGCCTTTCGGGCGTCTTGAGATTAACATTGGGTATTTAAACACCATTTTTCTATTTTTACCATAAAAAGCAAAAGATCAAGGTTCAGTAGTGAATCAGTTTCCTGAGACGTTGAAACGGAGTGGGCGAAATTGACAACTTGTTCACATCCTCTAATATGAAAAGTGGCTGCCCTTATAAATATGTGAAATAAGTTTCATTTTCATGAAATGTTCTTGTCCAAGATATGTTGAAATATGAGTTCTGCATTACAGCAAATCCATCAACCAGTACAAAGGCAAAGATTATATAATAAATCAGTTCTGGCCTCTAAAATCTAATTCCAGTTCATCTACCTTGTAAACAAAATAATGTGGCTTGGAATAATAATCAGATTGGCTTCCCTGAGTCTGTTGATGTCTGCAAGTTAATTGCTGCCAGTAATTACTTTTCAAGAAAATCCATTCCATTTGAAGGTGAATTTAAGCATTGATGCAGTAGATGCACAGACGAGACATATCAATTGGAACATTCTTTAATGTTTCTATAATAAACGACAGAAAATTGACTTAACGGAGGCTTCATATGATGCCCTGACTCCAGTGTCACTTTCATTTTCTACATTTAAGTAAAACACAAAGCAAGCACCACATTTAATTTAATTCCTGTGCACCTACCCCTCTACCTGTGGCTCTAGGCATGCTCACTCTATCATGCTCACCCAGATAGAGACACATAGAAGGTGAGGGGATGAGGACCTATCTGTACTGCTGCTAAATTATAGGTAAAAAATGTGCCCTCTGTACCTTCCCCCTCACCTCCAATCCCTCATGGCAGCAATGTATAGATGTAAGTAGGGCTCGCTCACGTATTACACAACAGCACAAATCCTTTTAGTTCTTCCTTATTAAAATGTATTTGGTATAAATGTTTTGAATGGATTCCATCTATAAATAGATAGAACTAAGCCTAGCAGTAAGTTAAATCATATTTTCATCTGTGAAATAAATCCCTTCCTTGTATGGTTTGCCGTACTCTAAATCTCCTATCCATTCTATACATTAATTGTTATAGATTTGTCTTCTAGCTGCTTTGCTTTGTTTCCTCTTTATTTCACAATATAAACACCACAGGTATCCAGTGACCTAATCTTGGTCTCGTTCTCTCTTTGTATAGTTGAAATGCCATGTTGTATGAATCCCCTAATGAGCATCTACTATCTATCATCTGTCAATTTAAAGGGAAACATTGCAGTCTCCATACAAGTGGCCTTTATTACAAAGAGCACACTCCTACCTTTAAATGACTCCTCCTACCTTTAAATGACTCGAAGATCATGCTTCTATCTGCAATCTATCCAAAGTTACAGCAGTATAAAGGGTGTTTTTTCTTGCTTATAATGCGGGCTGTGACATCACCAGCACCACTGCTCTAGCGCCAAGTCTCAGGTGAGAGCATGCCCAGTGCTGGGACAGAGCTACATCAGCTGTATCATGCCTGTGAAGGTTCTCATTTATCCAGGTCATGGTATAACTGGCATCCAGTTTTTAATTGAGAAAGCAAGTTGGATGACTAGCAACTTCAAGTTCAAGAACTAAACATTAAGTCTAGTTAACTTAAATGAATAACACGGATATTAGCTGCATCATAAGCCACACCCCATAACATCTAAATACTGTAATTTTTTAAGGCACAAGGCTGAACATGTTGTTTTTATTCTCCCTTAGGTATTTGTATGTAGAGGAAAGGACAGGGAATGGCTGCAAGTTTGTAACTAGCTTTAGAAAAGATCGATTTTGGGGGGGTTGGGGCTTATTTCACAGCACATCATGTGACAGTCACAGACTCAGCAGTCAGGACAGACAAGGAAATATAACCTTACAAGTCTAGAACTTAGAGAAGCTAGAGGCCTAGAGAGATCCTAGGCTGTAAGATTCATAGTATTTGAAATTATGCTCCATGTATGGGCAGTGTCTGGTACTTTACCAGTGGTAGAACTCCTACTGCCCTTAATCCTGCAGTATTCATCTTCCTCCATAGCAACTGACTTTTAGATCACGTTCATCATTTTCTTTCTTCCCACAGGTATGTCTGTAAGAATGTGCAGCCTGGTGCAGGATTCCTATACCGCAGAAGTAAACAGAAGGGGAATAACCGATATCAACTTCAGACGGCATTGGCATGGCAAGAAAAAGGATGATTTAGGTACATTTTCACCTCCTTTTACAACATTATTATTGTTCTATTTCATTATATGAATCATCACAGGTAAATTACAAAGCACACGACGGCCTACCACTGCCAAAGGTTCGTACCAACCATGTTTGCATTTCACAGACCAATAATGGTAGTTTAGGACAGGGTTGTTATTTTAGGTTGTTTTATGGACATTACAGACCAGAATATGGTCTGTATTTTATGGCATGGTTAAAAAATACCAACGCAGATGAAAAATACCCATAGCATGTGGTCTGATAAATCTGCATCATTAAAGGTGCATTTTTACTATTCTTTTACAAATGTGCCAGCTGTCGTAATAGATACTGTCTAGTACAGTTAAAGGTCATGTCCACCCCTACGGAAACCACCCCAGCATTTGTGCGAGAAGTTATTCACCATGAAGTCTAATTGTTTCCACTTCCACCGTAATGGCCTGATCAAGAGAATACTTTAGTCTAATGCAGATCATACACGTACCAATATTATTTTCCACTCTACTGATTAGTCTGATAATATTCACATGAATAAAAAATGTACAGCTTATCCCACATGGTAAAATTTTAGTGGTCTGATTATTATACGTGAGAGTTAAATCTATTTTATCACTTTCCCCTCCCATGGGGATGACATAATATTATGGGAGGGCAATAGAAGATTTCATCATCATTTGTTTGATTTTTTAAATCTATGCTTTAAAAGGTACTGTATGTATACTGAACAAATTATTTTGAGGTGTATGTGTTACTGTAACCGCTCCTCCCTCTCAGTAATCAGAACGAGGCACCACTGGAAGAGGGAATTTCCCACCATGCATTTCACATATACCAACTATCACCATTCCAGTTACAGCGAAACTGCACATAGCAGAAGAGGTTATTTTAATAAGGCACTTGATTAACAGCTGAAATGTAAGATGTTTCAGAATCAATATCTAAAGATATAGGGGACATAAAAAACATAAAACGGTACAGTGGTGGTTGGGAAGAATTCAAGTTTACAGTAATGGGCAATTTAAAAAAATAGATAAATTCCCAGTGATCATACGGTTTAAAGTAAAGCTGAAATGTAAAACAAACAATCACAATTTATTCAGCTTTCAAAACCAAATCTATGTATAATAGTGAAGAGTATTTATTTAAAAAGTATTCATCAACCTACCTGTTGATGTTCCACAATTTTCCAACAACCACCTGGGTATTTTATCACAACATTAATGGTCCAGGCCTGGAAAGAACTAGCAGATACTGTAAGTTTATTTTACAGCCCAATATAAGACTAAATCCAACAACGAATCTGCCTAATATCAGGTCAATGTATGGCCAGTCCTACCTGAAGGTATATTAATTCATTAATTACATTTCTGATTGCATAGATGTCACATAGACTGATTTCAACCCTCTGCTCTTCCCAGGCAAGTGGCATGAGAGACATTTTTATTACCAGAATCTACAGAAGGCTTTAGACCAGAAAAACAAGGACACATAGATAAAGAGATGACTGCATCTTGTTTTGCACAATCCCAAAGGTTTCTGGCACTTTAAACTATACATAAACAATGTATATTCATAGTATATCACTATCACATCTATTGCATTCTGTCTGCATCAAAGCAGTTCATGGACCTAGTCACAAAAGATTAATAAATAGGTTTGAAGAATGAATTTAGACTGTAACTGTCAGGGTTTTATATCATGTATTTAAAATACTTATATATGTCTATGTTATAGTCAACATATTTAATGTTATAAAGACTTACCTGTTACTTACTATTAAATTACATATTTACTGAAAAGAGATATAACCTCATGGTTTTTACTTCTATCGTCTAGGTGTAGTGAAAACACAGAAAGACAGCAATAGTAAAGACATAGTAGGACATAGAGATTGTCAGGATATAGTAAAACAGCAACAGTGAGGACATTGTAAAACATAGTGATAGTGAGGGAATAGTGAGACAGCGATAGTGAGGACATAGTAAGACAGCGATTGTGAGGACATAGTAAGACATAACGATTGTGAGGACACAGTGAGACAGCAATAGTGAGGACATAGTAAGACATAGTAATAGTGAGGACATAGTGAGACATAGCAATAGTGAGGACATAGTAAGACATAGTAATAGTGAGGACCATAGTGAGACATAGCGATAGTAAGGACATAGTGAGACATAGCAATAGTGAGGACATAGTGAGACATAGCAATAGCAAGAACATAGTGAGATATAGCGATAGCAAGGAAATAGTGAGACAGCAATAGTGAGGACATAGTAATAGTGAGGACAAAGTGAGAACATAGCAGTAGTGGGGACATAATGAGACATAGCGATAGTTAGGACATAGTAAGACATAGCAATATTGAAGATAAAACAGGAAGATTCAATAAAAGTTCTTATCGTTTAAAGGACAATTATACTTACCATTTCCCCGATCCATTCATGCAAATTACTTAGGGTGAGGACCTAAAAGTCCTCACCTCTGGGTACTTTACAAAAGTCCTGCACTACTTACTTGTAATCTCCCTCGTCGCAGAGCGTGTCTTCCCATTGACTGCCTCACAACCTGTCACTCAAAGTGTCAGTGGGGAGGATCGGACCAGAGCGACGAGGGAGATTACAAGTAAGTAGTGCAGAACTTTTGTAATGTACCCGGAGGTGAGGACTTAGCGTTTTAGGTCCTCCCCCTAGGTACTTTGCAGGAGTGGGGGGAAAGGAACGAGGGGGAGGTGAGAATAATTGTCCTTTTAAAACGGTGCTAATTTTGCCCAAACCAATCAGATCTTATTTAACATTAGTAAGCTTACATCTGATTGGTTGGGGCAAAATTAGCACCATTTTAAACGATTAGAACTTTTATTGAATAACCCTGAAAGTGAGTACATAGTGGTAGTGAAGACATAGCGAGGAAATGCTGATTGATCATAATTTATAAATTACTGGTAATCTTTTTGTTATGAAGCCACCTGGTCTGAAATGTCAATAAGGAGAATGGCAGTGAATAAGAATTTGGAGGAATTGTTCAAATCAACGAGCAACAGTCATGCCTATCCACGAATCTCCATGAAACCTTCACTTCCTTCACCTCCTCCACCATCACCAAAACCACCACCACAGAGCAAAAACAGCAAGAAAAGGCTCAGGCAAAAGGCAAAGAAACAACAGACACAACCCCGACCAAAATTAGAATTTAGAAAAGATGAAGATTTCTGGGACTTCTATGACAAACCCATAATATAAACCCACCATTGTTTAGATACTGTGATCACCATACATAACATACCGTAAACACATTGTAATTGGTCTTTCTTTGTATAATTAGCAGTGATTTGACTTACACTGGTAAAGAAGCCCATTAGAAGTCCATGTTAATCTTAAAGTCCATGTTGATCTCAAATCCCAGTTGACATAAATGAGTAATTAACTTCATACATGAATGAACTAGAATAATTAAATCAATTGTATCGGGCACTGGTGGTATAATATATTCACTGAAAATGCTTATACAGTAAGTGGATGGGCTAGTATAAAAGGTTATAGTGCAAACCCCAGGCTGCTATTGGCCCTATACATTACACATAGACAAGGAAATATTGGTTGCCAATACCGTTTTCTTTACAAATCATGTGAACTGATGTGTGGATTAGGGTAAAATTGAATTTTATAAATTATTATAGAAATAGGAAGTATAGTAAAGAAAATGCAATCAGGTTTTAATTCTAGTAGATTTATCTTTTAATACATATTTTTAGAAGTTTTAATAGCTATATTATACCATACAATACATACTATACACCTATGTTTCTTTACTTCACAAGACTGCGGTTTTGTTTGACATATCATGCTATAGTGATTAATGGAATAACAAAACCAACTAAGAAGGCCCATATATCAGTAGGGGACTGCAACCAGCAGTCCAAAGAGAAGAAGAGAATAAAAGGGATAAGTACTAAAGGAAGGAGAGCTAACTTAAAAAGTGAGATTGCTAATAGGGACAAGACAAATGAGCCCAAGTTGTACACAAGTTAAACAAATGCTGGAAAATATTGTGCCCTGTCAACTAGGGCCCATCCAAATGGTTTGCAAAATATATTCATCTTGAAAATTTCTATTGGTTAGCCCTGCATTTGGGGAGCATTAGGAGCATAAATAATAAATCTTATTGGACACCATCAATATTACTTTGAAGGTAAGTAACTGAATTGTTTGATACACATGCTTCTATAAAAGCCAAGCAAAGAATAGAAGCCAAACATAAAGTATAGAAGCCATCTCCAACAAATAAACCTTCACTAGGCCACCAAGCTAAAGAGAGTCAAGCTGTCTTTAGCTCTGTAATAAAACAAATATACACATTACACAGGATATTAGCTACTATTTTAATAACTGTATCTAAATAGAAGAACACTGCTTCAGCTCAGTCCATTTAATTACTGTCTGTAAACGCATGGGTTAAAATACAGCAATGTTTTCATGTTTGTGGAAGAGCAAAATAGCCATGCTGCATAACCTTAAATGCCTGTACAGCTGGTAGCATGTGGTCCTCAATAATTTGTTGCTCCTTATTCACACTCAATTGTGTTTGCTTCTCCTCTAACTTCTCCTGGCTCCCCTTGAGTCCTGGGAAAAAGCAATAATCTCCAATCTGCTTTAGCATTAAAGGCCCCATACCATCTGCGGTTAAAACCATAAAAGGTCCTTCTGCCAGTAAGTTGGAATCTGTGGGTGCGTGTTTATGGATAACATTAAACCGCTTTTCATGGTCTTGGATAATATGGCTCTTAGGTACCGGAGGGGGTTGCTGAGTTCCCATTCCAAATACATAAGCCAATCGGTCCTGGGAAAACACAGGTGGGCTCAATGGAGTCTGTTTCTTAGAATGAGTAAAAACCTCAGTTTGGGGTCTTGGAAGAGTAAAATATCCAGTGTTCTGTACATTATTGTCTACCAAATCTGACATAGAATGTGCATGAGCAACCATCATATCAGATTCATTGTGTCCCAGCTTGGCTTCTTGCTCTGAAGGGATGCTATAGGGCAAATTAGTAGAATGTTGTTCCCCGCCATCACCAGTACATTCAATAGACTGCTCATTTTCCTTTTTGTTTTCTGGGGATAGGAAGACAGAGTGCTGTCCAAGTGAAGAGATGCAAGGCTTTATAGGTTTCTCTTCTTCAGTTTCCTTCATCTGTCCATTCCCTACTGCCTGGGTTCTATAGGGAAAAAATGTATTTAAAACAAGAGTGAGAATACACTGGGATAAATCATTTACATTGTTTCATATATAAAGTCCAGCAAGGTCAACCATGCAAAACCCAACAACGCCTATCTAACAGAGAAGGACAACCACCTATACTCATCCAGCACAAGGATAAAATCAATCACGTATACTGTATACACTTATTAACAGTTAAAGGGCATGTCCACCCGTTTTTACATTTTTTTCTGTAGTGTAGGACTCCCTCACCCACCCCCAACCACTACAGTACTTTGTCAAAAAACTCTCCTGATCTGTACTTACTTTCCTCTTTCCCCCAGCGATCCGACACCACCCTTTGCTTGCATGAAACTGCAAGCAGGGGGCCAGACCTACAGCCGCGTTCGTGATTGGCTGAGAGACGGCTTCTGGCTGTACTGAACGTCGGGGGAAAGAGGCAAAGTAAGTAGTGATCGGGAGAGTTTTTTTGACAAAGTACTGTAGCAGTTGGGGGAGGGAGCCCTACACTACAAAAAAGGGGATTGGAGTTAGGGGGAATCAGAGGAAAACGGGAGGGAGAGGAAGGGTGGGAGGGCTTTAGTGCGCATGTCAATTTTCTCCCGGAGTAGAGACAGGAGGCAGAGACAGAATGGGACACAGGCAGGCTCCTGGTCTTTATTTTTTAGGACTTTAAACAGCCATTGCAGGGCAGCCATTTGGAGCAGGGATATGAGGTAAGGATTTTTCTACACTACACAGTGGGGCCAGTAGTGGGTTAATATATAGTTTTGGGGGTGGACATGCCCTTTAATAATATTGGATATTCTCTGCCCAAGAAGACATGCTAGCCTCTTTTGGAATTTAGAAATCCTGCAATCACAACATTACCAGGCAGAGCATTTCACAACCTGCTTTTTCCTCAAGTCTAAAGGGACGACCTCTTGTTTTTCAGTTTTAGGACCAGGATCAAAGGGCAAAAGAAACTATGGGGCATATTTATAAAGCAACGAAAATAGCGCCAAAAAATTACCGCCGTGAAAATAGCGCTATCGCCGTATTTATAATGGCGAGCGCCATTCCCGCAATATTTATCGCGGCCGCGATGTGTTGCGGTAATTTTAAGCCCCTTCGCGGCGATACTGTATAGTATCGCCACGAAGGGACTTAAAATCCCTTCCCGACGCCTCTCCTAAGGGGGGCGGGGCATACGACAACGCCGCCCACCCACCCCCGCGGCGGCGGCGGAGACCACCGCCGCCGCTTCCCAGCAGCCCCTCCCAACCCGTTCCCCGCTCGCGGTAATTCGGATCGGGAGGCTAGGAGGGGCTGCTGGGAAGGGGCCGCAGCAGGTGGTCGCGACCACCCGCGCGCACCCCTCCCCAGCAACCCCTCCAAGCCCCCGCCCCGGCCGCTCCCGGGGAGGGGAAGGGAGGGAGCCGCTGGGAGGGGTGGAGGCTCCCTCAGCGGGCCCTGAGAAGGGCCTTTTGGGGCTTAGGGGTCCCGCAGTCGAACCGGGACCCCCTCCCCGGCCCTATCAGGGCCTTTGCGGCACCTGATAGGGTCGGGGAGGGGGGTCCCGGTTCAAGTGCGGGACCCCTAAGCCCCAAAGGGCTCTATCAGAGCCGCAAGGGCTCTTGTCAGAGCCGCAAAGGCCCTTACAAGGGCCGGGGAGGGGGGGTCCCGGTTCGAGCTGCGGGGACCCCTTAAGCCCCAAAAGGCCCTTCTCAGGGCCCCGCTGGAGGGAGCCTCCACCCCTCCCAGCGGCTCCCTCCCTTCCCCTCCCCGGGAGCGGCCGGTGCGGGGGGCTTGGAGGGGTTGCTGGGGAGAGGGTGCGCGGCGGGTGGTCGCGACCACCTGCTGCGGCCCCTTCCCAGCAGCCCCTCCTAGCCTCCCGTTCCAAGATTGCCGCGAGCGGGGAACGGGTTGGGAGGGGCTGCTGGGAAGCGGCGGCGGGTGGTCTCCGCCGCCGCGGGGGGTTGTGGGCGGGGTGGGCGTGTCTCCCGGGGCAGGTGCGACCACCCGCCGCGGGTTGCCTGCCAATCCCCGCCGCGGGAGGCTAGTATCGGCTGACTTCGCCACCTTCAAGGTGGCGAAGTAAAACAGCGGATACTAGCAGAGCGAAACCAGTACCGCTGCTTTATAAATAAAAGCGGCGGTAACAGGTAAGTATCGCCGCAAAGGGTTAACGCTTCGTTAACTTTTCGTGGCCGTTTTTGGACATTTATAAATCGCGTTAAACACGATTTATGCGTTAAAGTCCGCGAAAACAGCCGCGAAAAGTTAACGAACCTTTATAAATATGCCCCTATGTATATGTTTATATCTTACCTTTCTACAAAGCAGATGCATTGACCCCTTTCAAAAGACGTAAACTCTTCAATGAAGTGAGTAGGTGCAGCAAGATGCCAAAATCCCTTTTACACAAAAAAAATATTATTATAGTCTCAAACAAATGTATATCTCCTTTCAAATTTTTCACACAAGTGAACCTGCTTATCCTTTAAAGGGTAACTGTCTCAATTTAAAAGAGTTGTCTCATACCTTTCAAACAAGCCTTTGTCTCTAGCTTTTCTGGATCTTAAGTTATATGCTTGTAAAGTTACAGTTACTTGCCTGTCCTGACTGTCTGAGTCTATGACAGTCAAACGATGTGCCCCACCCTGAAGCTAGTTACAGACCTGCAACCATCTGTCCTTTCCTCTACATTTTGGAGGGAATTTGTTTTTTTCAGGCTTGTGGCTAGCTTTAAAAATGATAAAGAAGTTTAGGGGTAGGGCCTATGATGCAGCTTATGATGCTCTGTTCCAGCATTGGGCAAGCTCCAACCTGAGACTTGGGGGAGAGAAATGGTGCTGGTGATGTCACAGTTCACAGTACTAGTAAGAAAAGTCCCCCTCTATACTGCTGGCATTTTAATGTGCTCTATTTAATAAAGGCCACTTGTCACAGGTCCCCTGGTGTGGTTATTTATATAATTAACATCATGTTTTTGCAGGTTTTGGGTCTATGCAAATGATTGTAGAATCAAATACAGAAATGTATCTATTGAAAGAATTCTCATCACAGGTTAAAGGAATGACCGGTCGGCATAAAACACTTAAACACAGGGAGCTGATAACTGTCATTATGTAGAAATAAAATGGTTGGCATCTTTGTATTTTCTTCTCCATCCTTCTCTGTTATGTATCTATTTTGCTGCCGTTTCCCTTTTTTAGATCCAGTTATTTCTAGTAATTTCTTTTTTTTTTCTCCCTCCGGTGTCTCCACTCCTCCTTCCAGACTCCTGTACTCACCAGTTGATAATTGCTGAGAAGTTTACTCTTACTAGGATTGGGTAAAGAGACCTCCCACCGTTCCTTAGATCTGGTGAAGACCAACAGAAAAAGAGAAACTCAACCATTTGTTTTTCTCAGTGATTAGCTTCCTAGTCATTCTATTCCTCATATACATGTGATTATTTCATTTAGCAACTGGAATTTCCCCTCTGTAGATAGTTCTGCATTCTTGGGTACTGTCATTCTAGGACATAAAAACATTGCCTTGTGATTGTTCAAACCTTTATCAGAAAAGGCCAGAGATTTAAAATGTAAAATTATATATGGGTAAATCACCACCAAACCACAACCATTAGAAAACAGATAAATGTAAGATTAACCTGTTACGCAACAAACCCCCCTCCAAGCCAAGCTCTTTTACAAGCTTGCACATGCTTATGCAGTCATTGACTGTGATGTCAACTGATATCTGCTAACTGGAAAAAACAGGAAGCAGAAAAAGACATAACAGAACATCAGGTATCATTTCAAGTTAGTGTTAAATCTCTCAGTTTTCTAACTATTGCAGTTTTGGGGTTTGTGGGTGATTACTATTTTTCTTTTTAATGGGTTGACCTTTTCTTATAATTATGTGTCACAATTAGTTAAATTGGTTAAACTAAATAGAACTCTCATCTTTCTATTTGTTCTTGTTTGCAGATGTCTGCAGGTGTGATTGGTTGTACATTAGATGGCTTTGTGAAGAAAAGAAGGGCTGTCTGGACCATTTAGGGTAAGAAAAGAAGATAAAGTATAGTTTAGTATACAGTAGTATTTGAGGTTGAATAGAGACATGCGTCCATTCATTCCAACCTACTCAGCAATACCCACATTTCCTGCCAACTGTTCAGATATTGTATGTAGGGTATTGTTTGAAAATTTATACAAGAGTTTTTCAATGTATTCGATACTGGTATTTAAAATAACAGATATGTTCCAGTGTTGATTTGAGGCGCGCCATCGGACTGCCCCAGCATGAATTTTGCAAAAGCGAAAGAGCAAAAGAGAGTGTATCAAACAGAGACCGAGTAAGGGTGACTCCTGAGTAACACAAAGGGAAAATTACCATCAGAACATAGCATGCACACTATTACACTATATTGAATAGATGAAAACTAGATTGCTGGGGAACATCTAGATTTCGGGACACTGGAAGATATCTATTATATTAAAAGCCATAGGATCATTTTATTTATATTCATTGGACAATTTTATTAGCCAATACTTTTATGGGAGAGGAAGTGAGTCAGCTTCATATGCAGTTTGCAAGGGCTGCAAGTTTGGGCTCATTATGGGGGACTTCAATTACCCTGACATTGATTGGTGTGTTGGAACTGCCAACACAGAAAAAGGCGATGAGTTCCTGAATTTGCTGCAGGATAATTTTCTCTCACAGGTGGTTGAAGTTCCTACTAGAAAAGGAGCTCTGTTGGATCTGATAATATCTAACATCATGGGGCGCATTATAGATATAAAGGTAACTGGAGGCTTAGGAAATAGTGACCATGAAATAGTGGCGTTTGGACTATGTTATCGAAAGGAAAGGAAAAGTGCTCTGGGTTAGGAAAAGTGCTCTGGGTTAACAAAGACTTTTAATTTCGGGAAGGCAAATTTTTCCAGGTTAAAAGTAGCTCTTCAGAATGTCAACTGGAATAATGTATTATCAGGTAAATGTACTGAACAGAAGTGGACTGTGTTTAAGGGGATTTCAAGCCAGTTCACATCTAAATTTATACCCTAGGGAAATAAATGTAAAAAAAAATAAATCCGCGCCCGTGTGGCTGAATTCTGATGTAAAGAGGCAAATGGAAAGGAAGAAAGGGAAGTCAGAGGGAACGAAAAGGGCCTTTAGGGATTCTAAAAACTGTAACAAGGAGTGTAAGAAAGCAATCAAACTAGCTAAAATTAATAATGAAGTTAGGATAGCTGAACAAAGCATCACTAAGCCTACATTTTTTTAAAGTATATTAATAGTAAGAAGATGGGGACTGAGAATGTGGCACCATTAATTAATGGGGATAAGTTAGTTACGGTGATGGCGATATCTTGAATTTTTTTTTCCCTCTGTACTGTATACACTAAAGAAGATCCAAGTACAGATATCATAGAGTATAGTAGCAATAATGGTATAAAAGATTCAATTGCACTTTGGTTAACCGAGGATATGGTACAGAAAGAACTAAATAAGGTTAATATAAATAAATCTCCTGGACTGGATAAAATACATCCTCGGGTACTTAAGTTCAGTTTTATCTAGGCCATTGTTTCTTATTTTTGCAAATTTTGAAAATTCCCTCATGTCTGGAGCTGTGCCTCTGGATTGGAAAAAGGCTGATGTTATTCCAGTATTCAAAAAGGGTAGTCGTTCAGAGCCGGGTAATTACAGGCCTGTAAGTTTAACTTCAGTGGTGGGGAAGATACTGGAAAGTTTAATAAGGGAACATGTTCTAGAGTATGTTTCAAGGACTGAAATTATAAGTAGTAACCAGCATGGATTTAGGAGGAATAAATCTTGTCAAATCTGCTTGGCTTTTATGAGGAAGTAAGTAGAAATTTAGAGTCTGGCATAGCAGTAGATGTGTTTACTTGGATTTTGCAAAGACTTTTGATACAGTCCCCCATAGGCGACTAATGTATAAGCCAAGGTCTGTTGGTCTGGGGAGTCACATTTGTACATGGATAGAAAATTGGTTAATGAATAGGATGCAGAGAGTAGTTGTTAATGGGGCTTCATGGACCAAAGGGCTAGGTGGGGTGCCACAGGGTTCTGTGTTGGGGCCACTTCTATTTAATCTATTTCCTAATGATTTGGAAGTGGGTATTGTAAAAAATGTTTCTGTTTGCTGACAACACAAACCTTTGTCGGCCATTAAAAACTTCAGAGGATGTGCAATCGTTACAGGGGGATCTAGATAGATTGCCACATTGGGCTGCTAAGTGGCAGATGAGGTTCAATGTTGATAAATGTAAGGTGATGCATTTTGGACTTAAAAATCCTTGTGCCACTTATACTATAAATGGCTCTGTGTTAGGTGAATCCCTGTTGGAAAGGGATCTTGGAGTTTTGGTGGATAACAAACTTAACAAAGCAGTGCCAGGTGGCAACAGCCAGAGCCAGCATGGTATTGTCTTGTATAAAGAGAGGTATGGATTCAAGGGAGGAAAATGTAATTCTCCCTCTTTACAAAGCATTGGTAAGGCCTCATTCGGAATATGCAGTGCAATTTTGGAATCCTGTGTACAAAAAGGACATCTTTGAAATGGAAAGGGTTCAGAGAAGGACAACTAAATTAATAAGGGGATTGGTGGAGCTTGAATATGAAGAGAGACTGGAAAAGTTACAATTATGTACGCTGGAGAAATGGCACTTGCGTGGGGATATGATTACTGTATTTAAATACATTAACGGGCCATACAATAAACTATCTGGGGCATTGTTCACCAATAGAGCATGTCAGAGGACACGTGGCTATCCCTTAAGACCTGAAGAAAAAATGTTTAGGATTCAAGTTCGGAAAGGGTTTTTCACTGTGAGAACGGTAAAGCTATGGAACTGTCTTCCAGTGGACGTTGTTATGGCAGGTTCATTGGTCAGTTTAAAAAAAAAGCTGGATGAGTTTCTGCAAACAAGGAATGTTACAAGTTACTGGTATTGATACATAAAGTAGAGTTGTTCCAGGGAAACTTCCGATTGCCACTTGGAGTCAGGAAGGAATTTTTTCCCCCTTCATAAATTTGGTGGGGGTTTTTTGCCTTCCTCTGGATCAACATTTAGGCAGGAAATGAGGATATTGCTAGATGGGTTGGACTGGATGGACGTATGACTTTATTCATCCTCAAATACTATACTATACTATACTATATTAAAACTAGATATTTGATTCTAATGCATTAGTTGATTTGGAACTTTTTATTTATTTATCACAATACAGACCATCGGGGTGTTTTTCTTGGCTGGGTTGGGTTGAATCAACTAACAGCAAGGGATACACACTGATATAATTGTTGAATAATTGCACTTACATTAATTATGTCATTGTTATTTGTGCATTCTCAGTACTGTTTTACTGTCTTATCTGATTCTGGTGATTTAATGAAAAATGTGATTCATTGATAAGAAAAGCATTTGGGAATTTTTATTAGTTATTCTTGGTAATGAATATGCTGAAGCTTCTTTGGCCCCCTGTGTACATGGATGGTACAACAGAAACAGTACACCACCTTTTTCTGCAGAGATACCAGGAACCAAAGTTAATTGAAAGGAGAAAGTGCGTTTTATTTCCTGCCCATGACCTACTATAAAGATTAATGGCATAAGGGTAAAGGTTCATTTGTTTTAAAATCTTAAAGAAAACTAATGCGCTTGTAGATTATTATTAATGATTATAATCTTTAATAATATAGAATGTTTTTTTCCCTTAGCTTAGTTGAATTTCTGCTTGAGGCATGACCCTGACACTGCACATGCTCAGTGTCCATGGATGTAGTTTAAAGACTTAAATATAACTAGATATAATTGCTAAATTGAAAGTGTAAACTAGAGGACATAGAAAGTGGTGCAGTCTACAGCCTGCTCAAGCTGATATTTTTCTTAGCTACACAAGACCCCATGTGCAGGGTCACAAGTATTTAGATTAGGCTAGATTAGAGATGTCCAACCTGCAGCTCTTTAGATGTTTGAAAACTACATTACTAGAAGGAATTCTGGGAGTTGTAGTATCCCAACATCTGGTTGGACAACCCTAGACTAAATGGTTCAGGTAGCAATAGAGCGGCAGGAGTCACTGTTATAGAGTATTATGACTCCCTATGCAAAAGGAGAAGTTATTATAGCATAGCTCTATGTTCTACTGTACAAAGAAAACATTACTCGCAATAACTACCAGCACTCTGGGCCTGGAATTTTGACCTACCGTATATACTCGAGTATAAGTCGAGGTTTTCAGGCTGTAAAAACAGCCTGAAAACTGAACCTCGACTTATACTCGGGTCAGTCACTCACTTGATAGAGGAATCCGGCTGCTGCATCCAGTGATGGTCGCATCCACTGACGTCACTACTCGGCGCCGGGAAATGAGACCGGCGCCGAGTAGGGACGTCAGTGAATGCGACCATCAGTGAATGCGGCAGCCGGATTCCTCCATCAAGTACCGGTAAATGATGTCGGGGGCCCGGACTCTTCTGCAGCTGGAGGGTGAAACCTGTGGAACAGGCTGGCCAGTACTAGACAGTTCTTCCACTCGGCCCTGTAGTACATACCCTCCTTGCAATTCCTTCACAGCATGACATATTGCTAAGGGTAGCACAGCAACAAGAGACCAGGAGCAGTATTGGAATATGACACAGCAACAGGGAACCAGTAAGGTAGTATGGCACAGCAGCAGGGAACAAGGAATAGCAATTAGGTATAGCTAGAGTATCAGGAAACCAGAAGCAGGAATGTAGTATGACATTACAGCAGGAGCCACAATAAGGTAGGCCATAGCAACAGGAAACCAGGAGAAGCAGAGTTCAGGAGGCAGGAACAATGGAAGCAGAAGCGTTAGGACAAATATAAATGTGGGAGTCAAAGCACAAAAGTACAATGTCACCGTCAAAACAATACAGAATCAGAAGGCAGTAGTGTTCATAATTTCTACCTCGACTTATACTCGAGTCAACCAGTTTTTACTCATTTTTGAGGTAAAAATAGGTACCTCGACTTATACTCGGGTCGACTTATATTCGAGTATATACGGTACTTTTGCAACACAGTCCAGCAATCCTATCAATAGAATGGCAGGAGACGTAGTTAATAACTAGAGATAACTATTGGCATCCCTGGTCTAGAGAAAGACCAATTCTAGCTGGGTAGAGAACAGATGGGGAATTACAAACACTCTGGAATGTAACACACTTTTATTGCATGAATATAGGAATATATCAAAGCGTTGCCATTCATTTTAAGAAGTTTCAATGTATATTGCTGAAGACTCACCTTTTCATTAATTTATAACCAAGGTACAAACAGGTAAACAGCAATAAAGAGGCTAGAGGCGTCACAATCGTAATCAATAGATTATCCACACCTGAAAGAAATATAGTGGTGTGAGCATAATAAATTTGTCAGATGACCACAATGCAAGGCTTAAGCCTCATACACACATTGGATAATTGTCGGACAATGCAGCCGACGGATGAGCAATCGCACGATATTTGTACAAAAATATATCATCAACGATCGTTAAAGACCAACGACCGCCAACTATTGTCGGCTTTTTCCAATGATCAGCCTGGCAGATTTGTTCTGCCGATTATCGTATATTTGTACTTGGTCGGCAGATTATCGTTAACGTTCTACGAAAAATATATAAAAGGCGCATGCTCTGCTTTCGTAATTGCACAATGATACAAACCTTACGTTACGTACGAAGGTCTATATCTAACAACTATCGTGGTGACTATTGTTGCTGTGTGTACAGATGTTGTTTCAATTATGAGGATTAACGATAATGTCATTAAACGTTCGTCGGCTGCATTGTAGGACAATTATCCAATGTGTGTTCGAGGCTTCAGGCTTTACTGACATGGAATTCACCCAATCGCTCTGGGAAAACCTCCCTTCAGGGATTCAGTATTGAATTGGTTAGCGTGACCCAATAAAAGAGCCCAGTGTCTCCCTGTAAATTCCCCAGTAAATCTTTAGTAAATCATGGGATTTAGCAAATCAAGTTTTTTTGTTTAAAATAATTTAATTACAATACTAATTGATTACTTGATTTATTATTATTAAATTAACAAATCATTTTTATTTATGTTTTTTAATAACCAACGGTTGTCACTGCAAAGATAAAGTATGCCCAGTGATGCTATTACACTGCAGGAAGAATGAACAGTGGCAACAATGTCAAAGATCCTATGAGAAAAAGAGGTTTGAAAAAAATATAGTTAGTGAGCCCCGGATTCCACATCTGCCCTATGGCTGCACTTAACCTTTCAAGAATAAAAATCCTCACCAGTTTATTTAGAAATAGATATTGATTTGTACAGGAATAGTTTTAGAGACATCATTTTCCTGGGACTCTGTCACACAGCAGCCACTTCGTAAAAGTCAAAATTGCAAATTATAAATGAATTTAGGATGTTGCTGACTGTATGTTGGAAATGGATAAAACTCAGTTGGTGGAAGACTGGACATCCTTGATTTACTATTTTCTTTCTCAAGCAAACAAGCAAAAAGCCACAGCCTTCCCTAATTACACAAGATGCCCCTTTCTCTAACCGCACCTAGCAAAAATGAATCTACTCTAGTCTACTCTAGTTTTGACACCTTACTCTGGGCGTTCCTATAACACCTCTTAGCCACTATCTAATCACGCCCTTAACACTTGGCTGTGATATGCTAATTGGGAATTTCCAGGGTACATAATTGCCACAGATTCTTGTACAAGTCATTCTGAATTGAGAAAGCCAGTCGGATGACTAGCGAAACGTCTTCAAGAACTACATTTCATGTCCAGTTGATCTAATTGAATACAACAGATATACCATGACCTGGATGAATGAGAACATCCACAAGCATATTTCATGCAGCATTTTCCTAGCAGCAATGCAAAAAGCAGTTGATCTAATTGATTACAACAGATCTACTCTAGTCAACTTCTCGAGAAGTACAACTGCAGGAAACTGGGATATTGTGCAGGATGTGGAATATAGTAAAACATTAAAATTAAGCAATCAAATAAATCAAGTTGGGGGTCTGGTTCTCAAACAAAAAGTATTAAAAACTCCAACAAAATGTTCCCTGTAGGGTGGGAAACTGCTAAACGGTAAACTATTATAAAACTACGGCAAAAGGGTTGTCTGAGAAAATTTGCTCATTCTGGAAATATTATACAACATTACTCTGAAATTCTAGTTATTGCAGGTACTGCGCTAGATGAATAACTAGATTAATAATGAGAAAACATATTCATCGCTCAGTATTGATGATAAAAGGAAATAAAATAGAGGTATACATTAGGAAGGTACTGTATGGAACCTTTTTTGGTCTTCCAGGAAATAGTTTGACTCCAGTCACTCCAGGGGCCACTAAAGCTGCTTTGACTCCCATCAAGCCTTGTGCGGACTTTTGCTGTATAGTTTCTGGACTCTGTGAGATTAGAGGCTAAGACGTAGTATTCAGGAAGAGTGCCAGAGATATTAAGAAGAGAAGATGTGGGGCACGGTGGGTCACCCTGGAAATGTAGAAAGATAACTCTCCTGTTATAAACATCTGTGAATCATGAGAATTCCAGCCTGACTGCATTTTAGAGAATCCACAACATAAAGGTTATTCCAACTGGGAGGGTGTAGTAAAGTTTATACCAATCAATCAGACGTGCATGAAATGAGAAGACAGAAACCCTCTGGCAAAAAAAACCCAAGGCTCTCTGTTGTTAGAAATAAAAAGAGTTAGAAATAAAGTACTTACTTTCATTTACCTTACTAAGGTGTTTTCAAAAGCAATGGGTATTCCCCTTTCTTGCCATTTAAAGGTCATTCTGCTCAATGGTTGATTTGTTAAAATTTCAAAAAGGTGACATCTTTACAGACGGAGAATTAGTTACTAGAGATGGACGAACTTTCGAAAGTTCGGTCCATTTTTGAACTTTTGAACTATATGGAAAGTTTGAAAACGGACCCATTAAAGTCGAATAGTTCGGCTCGAACTCGGGTTCGAGTTCTAGTCCATCTCTATTAGTTACTAATAATGTGCAGGCTACTGACACACATCAGATTAACCATGAGTGCTGAGACTGTGATTCATTTAGCTGTGTAGCAGCGGGGGTGTAGATTATAAGTACAGTAAGTAGAATATAAGTACAGTAAGTAGATTAGCACAGTAAGTAGAATATTAGTACAGTAAGTAGATTATAAGTACAGTAAGTAGAATATAAGTACAGTAAGTAGATTAGCACAGTAAGTAGAATATTAGTACAGTAAGTACATTATAAGTACAGTAAGTAGAATATAAGTACAGTAAGTAGATTATAAGTACAGTAAGTAGAATATAAGAACAGTAAGTAGATTAGCACAGTAAGTAGAATATTAGTACAGTAAGTACATTATAAGTACAGTAAGTAGAATATTAGCACAGTAAGTAGATTATAAGTACAGTAAGTAGAATATAAGTACAGTAAGTAGATTAGTACAGTTAGTAGATTATAAGTACAGTAAGTAGAATATAAGTTCAGTAAGTAGAATATAAGTTCAGTAAGTCAAATATTAGTACAGTAAGTAAATTAGTACAGTAAGTAGAATATTAGTACAGTAAGTAGAATATAAGTACAGTAAGTAGAGCATAAGTACAGTAAGTCAAATGTTGGTACAGTAAGTAGATTAGTACAGTAAGCAGAATATTAGTACAGTAAGTACATTAGTACAGTAAGGTAGAATATTAGTACAGTAAGTAGAATATAAGTACAGTAAGTCAAATGTTGGTACAGTAAGTAGATTAGTACAGTAGAATATTAGTACAGTAAGTAGAATATTAGTACAGTAAGTAGATTATAAGTACAGTAAGTAGAATATAAGAACAGTAAGTCAAATATTAGTACAGTAAGTAGATTAGTACAGTAAGTAGAGTATAAATACAGTAGAAGTATAACATAAGTACAGTAAGTAAAATGCAATTGCCTTGTCTGCTACAGTGTCCCATCTGTGTATTTACAGGGATCAATAAGCCACATAGTGCTCAAAGCCCCCATCTAGGGATGAAAATATAAAGCATGAGCTGTTGGGGACAGTATCTGATAAATCCAACTGTCTGATAAATCCAACACACATAGATATCTGTTGTATTCAGTTAGATCAACTAGACTTAAAATTTAGTTCTTCAAGACGTTTTGCTAGTGATCCGACTAGCTTTTTCAATTCAGAATGACTTGTACAAGAATCTGTTGACAATTATGTACCCTGGAAAGTCCCAATTAGCTATTCACAGCCAAGTGTTAAGGACTTTCTGAATGCAAGGCATGATTGCATTGTGGCTAAGAGGTGTTATAGGAACTAACCAGGGTAAGGTGTCAAAACAGCATTGTACATGGCAGACAGTTGGTGTTGAACCCCCTCACCTCTATTCAGACTTGATTTCTTTATTTTCAAATAAATGGCCTCCTTGACACCTCTCTTGAACCAGTCACGTTCCTTTGCCAATATGTTAACATTACAATCTTCAAAGGTATGTCCTTTATCCTTAAGATGCAGGTACACGACCTGAGTCCTGACCCAAGGAATTGGCTCTTCTGTGCTGAGCCATACATTGATGCAGTTGCTGTTTGGTCTCCCCCACATACAAATCAGAGCACTCTTCACTGCACTGCACATATGATGTCGCTTTTCTTGTGTTTTGGCATTGGGTCTTTCGGATGTACCAATTGCTGCCTTAGTGTGTTGTTTGGTTTAAAGCAGACAGGGATACAATGTTTTTTGAAAATTCTTCTTAATTTCTTGCATACATATGGGATGTTCTATTCATATGGGGTGTTCTTTCTCCTGTCTTGCTTTTCCCCTTCACTGTTGGTATACGTGGTCTTTTCTTTCCTTCTACTTCTTTTGACAAAGGCCCAGTCTGGATATCCACAAGTTTTAAGGGCTCCTCTGAGATGTTTCATATCTTTCGCCTTCGCCACTGTGCTAGTGGGGATGTTCTCTGCTCTGTGTTGCAGGGTTCTGATGACACCCAGCTTGTGATCTAAAAGGTGGTAGGAGTCAAACATCAAATACTGATCTGCGTGGGTTGGTTTTCTGTAAACCTCTACTTCCAGTTTACCATTTTTCCTGACTTCTACCAAGCAGTCCAAGAAAGCCAGTTTGTAGTTTTGTACCTCTTCCCTTGTAAATTTGATGTTCTGGTCTACAGATTTGATATGTTCTGTGAAAGCTTGTACTTCCTTCTGGTGGATTTTAACCCAGGTGTCATCCATGTATCTGAACCAGTGTCTGGGTGCCATGCACTTAAAGGTATTAAGCGCCTGTGTTTCTTCCTCCTCCATGTAAAGGTTGGCCACAATGGGTAACACTGGAGATCCCATAGCACATCCATGTTTTTTGCTTATAGAACTTATCCCTGTATTTGAAATAGGTGGTATTCAGGCACAAGTCCAACAAGGAACACACCTGTTCTGGGTTGAGATCAGTTCTGCTGGTAAGAGTGCTGTCTTGGCCTAGCTGTTTTCTCACCATGTCAACAGCCTCCTTGGTGGGTATACAGGTGAAGAGAGATGTCACATCATAGGACACCATAGTTTCTTCTACATAGAGTACTATATCTTGAATCTTGTTGGTGAAATCCTGAGAGTTCTGGATGTGATGCTTAGAACTTCCCACCAATGGCTCTAAGGTGATGGCTAGGTATTTTGCAACCTTGTATGCCCCTTCCTTACCAGGGTAGAGGCGATGATACATTGTTTGATCAATGGCTTTATCCTTTTGAAGCTGTTGTAGTAATTCTATGACCTTTTTCTTGAAATGGCTGGTGGGATCCCTTGTTAAGGCCTCATATGTGTTGTTATCGGCCAGGAGTGTGTTCACCTTAGCATGGTAGTCTGAGGTGTTGAATATTACTGTGTATCTTCCCTTGTCTTCCGGCAGAATGGGGATACTGGAATCTTTCTTAAGGGGTAAAGGCTCTTCTTTCCTGTGTGGTCAGGTTAGATGAAGGAGTTTTAGCACTGGCTAAGGCTGCAGATACCTTAAGGCAAAGTTGTTCTGCCTCACACTGTGGTACCTTATTATTGTGGATTGAGGCTTATGTGGCTGCTATAATATCTACCACAGAAATGGCTTTAGGAGTGTTGGCAAAGTTCAAGCCCTTAGCCAGGACTTACATTTCTGGCTGGGCCATTTATGTGAAAATAAAGAAACCAAGCCTGAACAGAGGTGGCTGTTTTGACACCTTACTCTGTGTGTTCCTATAACACCTCTTAGCCACAATGCAATCTACAACTTACATCAGAAGGTCCCTAACACTTTGCTGGGATATGCTAATTGGGAATTTCCAGGGTACATTATTGCCAACAGATTCTTGTACAAGTCATTCTGAATTGAGGATCCAGTCGGATGACTAGCAAAACGTCTTCAAGAACTAAACTTTAAGTCCAGTTTATGTAGCTGAATACAACAGATATACCATGACCTGGATGAATGAGAACCTTCACAAACACTCATAGATATTTACAATCCAGATTTCTAAAAGATGGACTACTGAATGCAGCCTGAGGTTTATTTGAAGTACCTCTTTCCAGTAGCACAGCTGGTATATTGGATGGATATGAATGTTGCTTAGATTTGGGGGGCTCCATCTCAGTATGAACGCCCGGCCTGATCTCTCTTCTACACTTAGATTCATGGGAGGTTGAGTCTGAACTAGAAAATGAAGAACAGAAACAATCATGAAGACAAGTGTGGAATGGCACTTAACCCTTTAACAACAGTTAGCTATGCATACATAGTAGTGTGCAATTTTCATAATTAAATGTAAAGAGAATTCATAAACTCACTGTTCTCGCGGGGTAAAAAGGTTTTCACTTCCTCCAAAAGTTTTACTTGGACAGAAAATGTGCTGTTTGCCTGTTCAGGGGTAAGATCCATGGTGCAGCTGTATAGTACATAGGATCCTTTACCAGTTTTTTTGGGAAGACACACTTTTTCCCTAGAATAGAAAATTATGGACTGTATGATAGTAAATTGAGAATATGCGGTTATCAGTTTAAAGGACAACTCCACCCTCATAAGAACATCTTTTAGAAATAATGGCCTCTTTAAAATATGCTGGTATATCATACTTTGTCCTATGAATTCATTACTGTATGTCTGCTATGCTTCTGGATGCCTCGTGGAAACTGAGCAATTTAGAAACCTGTACTGAGCCTGTACTGAGCCTGGGCATGCTCAGAAGAGGCAGCTAGGGGATTAACATTCAGTCATTGGCTGTAATTTCAACTGTCAAATCCATAACTGACAGTTGCTAACTGGAAGAACCAGGAAGCAGAAACAAGGGGCAACAGGACATTGTGCAGGATTTCAGGTTAAACTTATATATTTCATATTTCAAACTATGACCGTTTAGGGTTTTGGTGGGTGATTTACTTGCATATATGTTTTCATTTCAGGACTGGACTTGCCCTTTAACAGGTTTTGGTCAGAACTATGCACCAGAAATATAAATGCTCGTTCACTCTTTGTCTCCCCTGTGAAAAAGGAATGAAATACCTCCAGGTGGTCTAAGATGAAAGGGATACCAACATTTTGCACCCTGTACATACTTAAATTTAATTTTGTCTATAGTTGTAGTGTAGTGGTCCACTAACAAAGGTAAAACCAGCATCAAGGCTGATTAACTTTCGTACGTGGGGTGGATTTAAACCCAATCACAGGCTCACATGATGAAGATGTTTGGTTGTGAAGGTTTTAATCTTTATTATTTACTATTTGTTTCTATAGTCTTCCTAAATGTATATTTTGGAACCAGAGAACAGTTAAAATGACTAAACTAAAAAATCTACAGGATACTGTATGTTCATTCATTCAAAATGTGATACAGAATAATATCAGTTGCAGATAAAACATCACTGTGCGCTTCATATTAAATGTTAATTAAAAAGTAAAATTCCTTATTTTATACAAGAGAGGCGTGCTAGAGATTCTATATTGACCAATGATAAATAAAGATAACTGTGAGGTCTAGAGCATCTCTCAAACCAGTAGAGCACCATTGTTACGATTCACATTATAATTTCTTCCACTGAGGAACAATTGCTTTAATTAAGATCAATCTCTGTCCTATGTGCCCTGTTCTCTAATAGTATTTTTGAGGGGACATCTGCAGACCATTGTGTGTAAAAACTCTTGCTGAGTAGAGTAAATTTTAATTATTTGTGTCCAATAGAAAAGTCTAAAGTGAATGAGTGATCATAGGGGCTTCGGTGCCTTTCCATTCAGCCTTAATGGTGTCTGTGAGGGACAAATGCAGCTCTGGGCTATCTGAAGATATAGGTCCTAGGTTGGCATCTCATATTTCTGTATATACATTTTGAAAAAATACTATTTTTACAAGTCATAATATTTAGAAAGAACATAAAAATGGTACAAGGCAAGATGGAAGAGGACACAAGTAAAAAGTAGTAAGCCATATTGCACTGCAAATTAACATTTTACTCACCCTTTATTTGACGTTGTTTTTTTAGTCTCATACTCTCTATAGAACAGAGCATAGGATACAGAAAGGGTGACCTCTGTTCGCACCTCCCAAGTGCACTTCATTGATGTTATGCCATTGTACTCACAATGCAGGTTTCGAGGGGCTGCGTCATCTTCTGTAGTGAAAGATTTTCTTGTGTTATTTTACAATTCCTTTACAAGACATTTGATATTACCCAAATGGTTTGTTTACATTTTATCCAGTGATAAAGGACCTCCCATTTTGTTATTACCATAGAATAATGTTGTTTATAGGAAAAATCTGTACCCCACTAACCACTTAGTATGCAGCGTGTATTGTTAAGGTGCCCATAAACATGCGTCAATGTTAAAAAAAAAGGCAATTTACTGCCTGATGCGCCAATAGACAATATACTTTATATGGAACGATCATTTGTTTGGTCTATAGCTGCGAACAATCGTAATTGTCTCCCTATACAGGGGTATGGGAGCCAGTTAGGATCCAACGGGATTTACTGAAGTGCAATGCAATGTGTTTGGGCACCTTTACCGATCCAAGGGTATCTTATACAAGCATTTTCCTTTGGTTCATGAAATCCAGTTCGAATTTATATTTTATCATTTGCCAGGTGGTCTTGGTCTCACCATATCTACATGCTTTTGTTTCATCTTTGGATGTAAATACCTTTAGGCACTTCCATAGTTAGTCCTTCACTCCAGTTACTCCAGAATCCCCTTGGGTTTTTCTTTTCATGTGGCTGAGTACGAACTCTGAAGATGTACATAGTTCCAGGTACAAACAGCTGTGTGTTAAGACTCACTTCCAACTCTTTCCAAATGTAAATAGAGGTTGAATTCTGTAGAGACCGAGAGCAATTAGCAAATATTTATGTTTTTTTGGTTATTCTGACCATAATGATTAAATGAAAACTTTTCACACACAACCTGACTTTGTTAATACCTGATAATCTCTATCCAATTAGTTTTATCATCCAATAACAATTGGGAGATGTAAAAATATTGATTGGCTGATAAGTTTCTACATGTAGATTTAGTGGCCATCTTGATTTTTCCATTTGGCTGTAGTCTCCAATTACAATTTTTTCTCCAAGATTTTACCTAAATAAGACCAAATCCTGTGTAAACTTATTAAAACCCTAATAGCACTGAACAATTTTACATGTGATATGGGACAGCATATTAAATACGGCCAATTGGGACAATTTTCATACTAATGTTGCATTATTCTTTTTTGCTTTACAAACCAAATGTCTTTCCTACCCTAATGGGGAATTCTGAATTTTAATTCTGTACATTTGTATCCTGAGACTGATTTTTCATGCTAATAATGGTCCACACGTTACCGTTTCAGATGGAGGTTAAAAAAAGACAAAATACAAGCCCGAACAATGTTAACTCCCAATACCAGGAGTTTCTCTTGCTTTTATTGATGAACAACCTTCAGTGGGATAGTGGAGGCTTCATGTTGGACAGCCATGAAATAAATCACATTGCATTAATGTACAGTACAATTTAACACAGCAATCTTTGAACTAGCAGGGCGATGCATCAATGGGCGCACTGATCCTGCTAATGGATGTTATATCGGTTAGTGAAACCTAAACTCCTTCATTGTGGCAAGTGATGCTGTATGCCGAAAGAGGCATTTTATTGCAACACCAACTTAAAAATGCCAAAATAGAAAACCGTCAGTTAGCGATGCCCTGAGAGTCACTATTGGCATTTAACATCGCCAGCTGTTTGCACTGGGTTGCCAATAGTGGCTCTTCATAAATCGCCCTGTATTTACACTTTTTGGACTAAGGCTACAGCCCAATAGTAATGTTTTCTCTGTTTTACTTTGTAACCAGATATTCCAGGTTAGCACACAATTTCACAATTAATAACACTTTTATAGTGTTTAGTTCTTGTACACTGCAGATCCATGACTGGCCGATTGCGTTCACATGATGTTAACCAAATGGGAAGCAGAACTATTATTCACTTGTTGTTTCCTCTCTATTGCAGAACTCTGACCATAACACTGATTTCTCATGTTGTTTTGCAATTATACAGACCGCAAAAAAGAGAACAGAGAACCTACATAGATGCATAAAGAATTAGAGCTATATTGATAATAACATGTGCACATCTTAATAAAAGGTGTAAAAAGATAATTCACCTGTCCTATTGGTTCATGCTGAGAGTGAGACCATAATACTTATTGTTATGTCTTATCTCCTCTCCTTGTGTCAATAAAGCACCAAAAGATATCCTTTGGAGTCTTCTTTGTCTGGAAGCACCTGCGTACCATTTTTCCAAATTGACTTAGCTAAGGTGTTTGGGACAGTGCACAGCAGGATCCAGCAGCAAGAGGTGTTCGGGAGACTATCTATTGTTTATTATGTCTTATCTCCTCCTGTAGTCTCCATTATGATGGCCTATATTTCATATATTCATGTACTATATCTATCCATGTGCCATTCTGGAGATATGAACAAGGATATAATGGGGCATATTTATAAAGGTTCGTTAAACTTTTCACCTTCTTTAATACAGCGTTTTTGCCTAATTTGGCCTTTTCGCTATTTATAAAGCAGTGATAACCAGTGGCGAAAGGTCATTACTGCTACATTACCGCTACATTGCTGTGGTAACCACTCACGCATAAAATGGCGAAAAGTGTATTTTTCAGCCATTCCATTCAAAAAGTCTGAGGTGGCAAAAACGCATAAGTGGATATTTATTTAGCCTGCCAATGGGTCTATGGAGGTGTCAGTACATTGTGGAGTGTTTCTCAATACTAAGTACCCAGGGGGGTGTTAGACTATTTTCCAGCATTTACTGTAATACGATCTGAGATTTCACTTTTTTAAGATTTTTTTTTTTTTTAATGTTCTGATTTTCTTTATTTACCAATAAAGTCGAATGGGGGTCTGAGGGACATATTTATAAAGCATTATTTTTGCTTTTTTTCCCACCAGACTTTACCACAATTTTTTAAACTTTCATCTTTTCCTTTCATCAAAGTTATTAAAAAGGCAAATTTTCATCAAAAACAAATATTATCTAACAAAAAGTAGCACTAATAATGCTGAAACAGCTCAGCACATATGATGGTAAATAGGTAATACTCCCTGGTGGTTTTTCATAGTAGTATTAAATTGGTTAATACACACTGAACATCTATCTTTGTTATTTAAAATAAAAATTTGGTGTTTTTTTTTCAGCCAAAGATATAAATAGTATAAAACTTAAAGGTGAATTTTCTCTATTTTATTAATAGGACATGGTAAATAGTGTAAAACTTACCCAGGTGAATTTTCTCTATTTCATTAATAGGACATGGTAAATAGTGTAAAACTCAAAAGGTGAATTTTCTCTATTTTATTAATAGGACATTTTTTAGTATTGTTTATTTTTAGCAAACTGCAGCTAATTACCAAACCAGTTCCATTAATATGGGAACATACCATAGTGCTGTGTAAGGAATAGTCATGTTAATGGAACATTCCAGTAAGTAATGATGTTTGGGGAAAATTCTGGTAAAACTGCAAAAAATACAACAAAAGGCAGAAAAGGGGCAAAAAGGCGAAAATTCACCTATTTATAAATGGCTGTAAATAAAAAAAGTGACAAAGATAGCTCTGGAATTACACTAGAGAGCAATCTCTCTTTTCACAGTGATACCACACTTAACGCAATGAATAAGGCGAAAACTATCGCCACACATCGCCTCAGCGATACTTTTCCACAAAGGTGAAAGCGAAAATGAGCGGTTTTATAAATAAGGCGAAAATAGCGCTATTTGTCATTGCGATGTCCTGCGATAGCGAAAATAACGAACTTTTAGAAATATGCCCCAGTGTATACCAACAAGCGGTTTTCATTCTGGCCTACCCACTAAGGAACCATAAGAATGTTTTAACATTCCATTTATCGATGTTTTTGCAAAATCAAAATGAACACAGGAATAATTTGTCTCATATCCACTGCAGGTTCCATAAAACTTAACTTGAATTTTTATTGAACCGCTTGCAAGTGTGGGTTTTAGATGAAAAAGAGGACATAAGGTAGCTCCCTGCATATTTCTACCCTATTTCTCTCCATGTATTACTACTTTAATGATGGCTTTATTTAGCAAACAAAATCGTATAAAAATCTAAAACTACATCAAGTGATCGTCATCATACTGTGTTTTCCTTTTTATGGGGGGGTGGGACCACCAGTTCCTCTAATTTTCTTAATATCACATATTTTATTTAAATATTAAAATGAATAATGAGTATATATACAGTTTAGTAATTTTAGCTTAAAGAGTTGTTCTACCCCCTATTTAGATATCCAATCTGAACCATCTTTCAACTGTCAGTCAAGTACCTTATTATTATAAACTCTTTTGCTGTGTGCAGTTTTGCTGTATAACTGAAAGAATTGACAGTTGGTATGTGTGAATTGCATTATGGGAAATGCCCTCTTCCAATGCTACCTCATAGTGATTACTGAGCAAGCTTGCCCTCATAGAATGTCCGGTCAGATTAAAAGGAGGTGTCGGTTAAGATGGGAGATACTGACTCTGAGCAAATTAAGGACTGGGTTGAATCTCAGAGTAAAGGCTACTGAACATTTAAAGATTAAGATGAGGCAAAGTAATTTTTTCATTAAAGTTGCCCTTAATGCGCGCAGAAGGAGATTCTAAATAATCCCATACCTCCCAGTGCTCTCCTTCCATCTTTCGGTAGGCGATCTGGTACAGCATATTGAGATGTAAACTAGGAGCAACTGGGCTCTTCCATCTTAGAATGAATGTGCCATCATTAGATCTGTGAATCAGAAGCCCGTTTGGAGGAGGTGTCCGCACTGCAGTAAAAATCGATTTTTTAAAAAAAGAAAACAAAACAAAATCAGAAACAAGAAGGTAATAATAATTATTAACTATGTTTGGTTTAAAACCTAAAACCTGGCGACAGCTCAATATATGTACAGTATAGAGCAAGTCTAGGGCAGGGTATAAGGAAAAGCAGGCCATTTCCCCTGGTTGGGGGGTGGTGGAGTTTTTTAGCAGGTTTAAACAAATGAAGTCCTTTAATCGCTATCCAATGAAAGTAACTAAGCTCATGCATTAAAATAATCAAAAATAGTTATTTGTATTTTTTCCCTCTACGTAACAGTAAATACAAAGAGCATTTTAATGGTTCCTCACGCTCCCATAGAGAATGCACGATAGTGCATGAGTTTTGAAAGTGCTCATGTTAATAATGTTTTTAGAGCATATTTTGTATGACACTGGAAAATTCAAGGCATGTTCTATTAGCTTCTTAAAGTTGTACTAACCCTTGGTACATCGCCATTTAACAGGTTAGAATTATTTTAATACTGGAATTGCATCTCTTGGTACACTGCCCCCTATAGTTCCAAAAAGGTTGCTATGCACTTTTTGTTTTAGATTTGCCTACTTGCATTTGAACTAAAATACATTTCTATCATTATTTCTGCCATCTGTTATTTTTACCAATGCCATATGTTATTTTTCAGACTTTCAGTCTCCATATATAATCTAGCACCACACCGTTGAGACAACGTTTCAGTGTTAACCATCCCTTCATCAGGACATAAAGTGACCTATATAGTATATTTAGTATTTACTATTATATGTCCTGATGGAGGTGTAGTTAACACTGAAATGTTGGAGGGTCTGGAGAGACCACTTTCTATATGAGTGAATGCTCTTAAAGTCTGTCTTCTCACCATTGTGTGCTGGTATGATGGTGGCCTCTGTCTGCACAGGTTTTTCAGGTACAAACGTGTAACTGTCATTCATGTAGATCATAAAAGTGGATTTAAAGCTACAGCTCATGCTCAATTCAGGGCCATCGCCCTCCTGGAACTTAAATGGTACGCAGCGATTCCTGGCACTGGGAAGAAAGATTTCTGAGATCAGAGTGTCATTGAGCCACTATCATGTGTAATAAACATGCAGATTTTTAGTTTCAAGGTAATCAAGATAATTCAATCTCTCTGTCAACCTGTAATACAACTTGAAACTTTTCTCTGGTTAATATGCAGACAAGCCAAGGTTGATAAATGTATTTGTCCTTCGGGACAGATCTTAGAATTAAAGGAGATTTAACATAAGTAATAATAATGGCAAGATATCTGTTGTATCAACTGGATTTAAAGTTTAGTTCTTGAAGACGTTTCGCTAGTCATCCGACTGGATCTCTCAATTCAGAATGACTTGTACAAGAATCTGTTGGCAATTATGTATCCTGGAAAGTCCCAATTAGCACATCACAGCCAGGTGTTAAGGACGTATGAATGCAAGGCGGGATGGACAGCACGGTGGCTCAGTGGTTAGCACTGACGCCTTGCAGTGCTGAAGTTCGATTCCACCCTTGGACACATCTGCAAGGAGTTTGTATCTTCTCCCCGTGCTTGCATGGGTTTTCTCTGGGCACTCCGGTTTACCCCACAATCATAAAGACATAATGATAGATCGTATGTGTCAAATAAATGTGCTTCGATTGTAAGCTCTTCGGGGGAAAGGGCCTGATGTGAATGTATATATGTAATTTTACAGCACTAAGGAAGATGTTGGAGCTATATAAATCCACAATAATAATAATAATAATAATAATTGCATTGTGGCTAAGAGGTGTTGTAGGAGCAGGATAAGGTGTCAAAACAGCATTGTACATGGCAGACTGTTGGTGTTGAACCACCCCCACCTCTATTCAGGCTTGGTTTCATTATTTTCACGTAAATGGCCTTCTTGACACCTCTTTTGAACCAGTCCTGTTCAGGATAAAGAAACCGAGCCTGAATAGAGGTGGGAGGGTTCACACAAACTGTCTGCCATGTACAATGCTGTTTTGATACCTTACCCTGGGAGTTCCTATAACACCTCTTAGCCGCCTTGCATTCATATGTCCTTAACACCTGGCTGTTATATGCTAATTGGGACTTTCCAGGATATATAATTGCCAACAGATTCTTGTACAAGCCATTCTGAATTGATAAAGCCATTCAAATGACTAGTGAAACTTTAAACTTTAAGTCCAGTTGATACAACAGATATACCATGACCTGGATGAATGAGAACCTCCACAAGAATAAAGGTAGGAGCAATTTTAACATAAAAATAAATAATACCTTCTAGCAATCGTATCATTGGTGCAGTCTCCTTCCTGATGATGTCATCAATTTTGGTTGGACAGAAAGTGCCACATACATTTGTAGGCCATAAGAAAGAAGTGAACTGTCAAGTGTGCAACTACTGGACAATTATTCTATCAAACAATAACCCTTAGCACAACTGACACTACCGATTTTTACTGATGTTACCTTTGCCCTAAACTCAACACACCAACATACATACCTATTCACAGTGTTCCAGTGATAGAGGCTTATCGGAAGTAGTTTGTGGGTGGCCATGTTTTCTTGCCATTGGCACTTCCAATGTGTTTTGTAGTCATTAACACAATTCAGAGAGTCCAGCAGAGCAGAACCTGTATTTGGATGTTGTAATAACAAAGCTATAATTGGTTTATTCAATTATTGTTTCTTTTTAAACACTCAAGTAAACACAGACACAGTGCATTGGAAAGCAGCTTTTTATGTGGGTTTACTCTTAAAGCATTTCACATCCTACTAAGCTTAAAGGGCATATCCCCCTTCAAATAAAATGTTATATATACTTTCCCCACCCCTGAACCCAACCCCAACCCAGACTTTGCAAACTTTGCTTACCGGTACCTCCACAGTGTTCAAGGACTAAGATACTCACCTTGTACTCCACCATCCTCTTCTCCAGGTTCTCCCAGCACAGCAGCTAATCACGGGACCCACAACATGTTGCAACTTATGCACTTGTTTCCACAATATATTAGCAGTTGCAAAGTGGTTAAAACATTGAGAAAAATTAACTTGGATGCCACACTGTGCAGTTGCAACTGATCATAACTAAAAAATGGGGTGTTAACAATTGGACACAAAAGCTGTTGTATATAAAAATGGCAGAAATGTGTAAGAGTCAACAAAATAATACTGTAGCTACTTCAGCTATGATCTCTGATTGGTGCTTTGGTTTGCTGTTCCTCTAAAGTACCCCAGCAAGTCAGGGTTCATTGGAATGATGGCAATACAAGGGGCATATGTATGTTTTAATTGTACAGCATTTACATAGCTAGTACTGTGTTGTTGCATAAAGAGTATACAATAAATAGAAAAAAGAAACCCCCTTATAAAGTGCATGCAGCATATACTTGTAAAGTGCAACCGGCAAGATGAGTGGGGGTAGTTTTTGTGTGATTTTTTTATACATTAAAATCACACACATCGATAGTTAAAATCATCATCACAGCAGTCAGCCTGAAAACTAGTAGAGTAAGGCAGGAGAGAGAAAACACTTATTTTGTCCCTCTAAAGGGTGGGAGCAATCTCTCCACCCTGCTGGCCCTAATTCTCAAGCAGGTAGCCCTAGGCACTCGGTGCCCTCCTAGTCTAAAAAGGAAAGAAACTAGTCTAATGGCCCTGCACATAAGAGAATATAAGGGACTGACTGCTGGATGTGTTAAAATGAAAAGCACAATTAAATCACACCAATAGCTGCCATAAGTGTGCTTAGCATTGCCACACTAAGCAGTAAAATAGACTCGGCAAGACCTCAAGACCTCAGTTTAAAGTCGCACTAGTGGTACAATATAGCGAGGTCTAAAGTTGAAGTTCTCAACAAAACAAAAACGGAGGTTCCCTGACGTGTTTTGCTCCTCACGGGAGCTTAGTCATAGCTGAAATAAAAGTTCTTATCGTTTAAAATGGTGCTAATTTTGCCCCAACCAATCAGATGTTAGCTTTCAAATGTTAAATAAAATCTGATTGGTTGGGGCAAAATTAGCAACATTTTAAACGATTTATTGAATCTCCCTGACAATTATCTGTAGTAATTCTGTAGTTCTGGTTGTAATGGATGATGGTCCATTAACAGCATTGTGCTGTCCTGTGTTTTTTTCACAATTCGGGAGTCTTTTCTATATGACGGCTCGTGTTAGTTTTATTTCTATTTAGATGAACTTTTATATGTCCCTGTGGTTGTGAACGTTTGGCAGATTTCTGTGCAATAAACTTCTGGTTTGAGTACAAACATTTACAATTCAATGTAATTTCCACACATTGGAACCATTTCAATGCTTCGTTTTTGTTCTTTTGTGGTGCAAAAAAAAAATGTAATTAGCTGTGAAAGCTCTAATTAGACATTAGGGTGTTCAGTACATATGATTTAGTAGTCACTGGTTGGTTTAGTCTTTGTTTGCACAAGAACACATTGCCAGGGTTATTATTTGCATTGGTAAAATATAGTCATTTGCGGTTGGCAGCCTTCAGATTTTAAACATTAATTAGCATTCACATTGTATTGTAATGTCCTGTATTCTATCAATGTTTCCCATATGTCACTGGCTGGTTGAGATTAACAAGTCTTTATAAACCTAATCAGTCATCAGTAGTCTGGTTAAGATGCAGCTGGCCATTCTATTGCCTATTGTGGGTTAAAGGGAAACTAAAGATGAAATATTCTGTAGATTTCTGCCCACTGAACACTGTTTTTCTTACTGTTCACCATTGATTAGAGAAAACTCCCAGGTATGTCACCCAGTTTTTTTTTGTAAAATTTTGTAATATAATTAAAAAATAAAACAATATACATTTGGTCAAAATGGGAGTACATAATATACATTCAATTTAAAATATCAGCATACCGACTTTAACCAATGTCCATAATTCAGCTATGAAATCTGGTTGATTGTAGAACATACAATTAGTTCAATAAGAGCCTTAAAACTTTATAACAATGTTGTACTACTGAGTATTTTGGGATTAAACATTCACAATCTTATTTCACCTCTAATATAACTTTGCATCTTAGTCTTCTCTTCCCCCCCTTATTTGATTATATTAGAGATCTATTGTCTATGAAACAGCTTTCCCATTTTCTATAGAAACTTGGGAATTTGTTGGGTTATTGCATACGCTGTAATATGTCAACAGGGAGAAAATTTCTTTCATTTTTGGAGTTTTTTCAGTTCTCCAATATTTTATAATCAACCTTTTTAGAGCTATAAGTGAATGGTAAATAATTGTTGCCATATTCTCTGGGAATTTATTAATACCTATATTCAATAAAGCCAAAGTGGGTTGGGCTGTGATTGTTATTCCAAGAAGGTTGCTTAAAAAATTGTAACAGGTTTTGCCAGCACTTCTTGATTCTTGGACATGACCACCAAATATGTTCATAGGAACCTAATGCAGTACAGTTTCTCCAGCATTGAGGGGAATATGATTGGAACCATTTAGATATTTCATAAAGAGTTAAATGAAATCTATAGAATTTGTCGGTTTCCCAAAGTGAAAGACATCTGGTTAGTTTAAACGGTATATACAATGATTCATTCCATTGGTCTATATAAATATCCTTATGTACTGTAGTTCTTGTTCCCATCTATTTGATACATGGAAGCATTCTGGTTTCATTTTTTTGGTGTAATAGTTGGTATATTATAGATAATGATTTTTTTTTTTGTTTTTTGGGTCGGTGGAGTGATCTATCAGAGCGTTATTGGAATTTGTTTCTAAATATGCTTTTTTTCTTGAAGCTTTTTATTTGGTTATATTGTAACCATTCTGATTTGTGTATATGAATTGTTTTCAGTATTTCTTCAAATGATAGAAATTGGTCATTCCTAACCAGATCCATAAGAAATATTGGGTTGATTTTGTTCCATTCTTTAATAATTAAGTTGGTAATGTTATATATTAAACTATTATTTTTTTCCAAATTTTTAGGGTGGTCTCCAATGGTGTCAGGAGAGAAAAAAAAGGGACAGCAGTAGAATAGTGCATATAACATTTATATCATTTTTACTTTCAATTTCCAGCTTTGGTTATATAGTTATCAACAATGATTTAACAACTTTCAAGATTACAATTACTTTTATACTCTTTACATCTTCCCTTCCCCCCTCTATACCATCTGAAATTATTCTGGATGGCCCAGAAGAACTGGAATTAAGGTTTTTAGTAATTATCCCTCCCTCCTCCCTTTATCCCCCTCCCAAACTTTTCATCTTCTCTTTATAATCTCTTTCTCTTTTCCCCTTTTTCCTTTCCCTTTCCCTTCATTTGAGTTGAGCATTTTTCCAGTAAACAATGAGTTAAATATTTGGGGACACATATGGTAGCAGAAGTATTATGGATGAATGTGAGTTTGACCTTACATTTCCAATGGATTTGGCTAAACCTTTTAAGTTTCCTGTACTTTTTCTCTATTTTCCCTCTGGACTTGTTTTTGTTTTTCGGGGAGATGTATTTTCAGTTGGGTAAATTATTGTAGTTGGTTGGTAAGCAGGGATTGTGCGGAGCTCACTGAAGCTGCATCCGCTTTGTTCCCTTGCAAGCCACGCCCCCCCACCCAGTTTTTACTTTGTTACTTTGGCAAGGGAAAAGAGGTAGGGCTATAGAATTCTCTCAGTACGTTCCCATATGTGGCTTGTGATCAATTAGAATTTTGAAGAATTAAAGATATGATATATTCACAATGCTTCTGAGAGAGTTAAAGGGCATCTATACTGGAAATTAAATTACCCATAACTGGAAACACTAATTCTTCCGAACCCTTATGGTAACATTTTTTTTACCTGTCCGCTATTCTTTAGATACGTTTCAGCTGTCATTCGGCTGCCTTATTATGATAAACTCTTCAATGGTGGGGACAGTTGGTATGCGTAAATTTCATGGTGCAAAATCCCCCTTCCCAGTGCTGCAACATTTTGATTACTAAGCATGCTTGACTTCATAAAAAGTGAAAATGTAATTCTCCCTCTTCACTTCTGCCTTTAAAAAGTTTCTGCCTACTCTCCAAGCTTAATGAGCTTGTTATAAGCTTGCACATGCTTGAAGAATAGCATTCAGTTATTGGCTGTGATGCCAACTAAAAGGTACCTCCTAGGCATCCAATTCCTTCTGGCCACCTCTCCGCCAGGCACAAAGTATTTCAAAACGCAAAGAATAGGGATGCCCAATCGTTATTACATTTCAAGGGGTAATCCCATTTTACCATGGTGTGTGTATGTGTTTCTGCAAGAAAATGGGATTACCCCTTGAAATATAATAACGATTGGACATCCCTATCCATTACTGGTGATAACTGGAAACACCAGAAAGAGAGGTAACAGGACAATGTGCTGCATTTCATGTTACGTGAGTGGTTTACTTACATGCAATTTTTTATTTGAGGGGTGGGCTTGCCCTTTAAGCAATGAAGTTCTTTAATAAAGGCTGAAATTATAAACCATATATTTCTGATTTCAGTTACATACTTTATGCACAATAAAATTCTTATAAAATGTTCCTATTGGACGTAAACAATAATGTAACAGGGGACGGACAATAACAGACTCGATTCACAGAGAAGAGAAGATATAATAAGGCTACATTTGTGTGAAGCATTGTGAATTATATACAAACCTTGAATCCACTGCACATAGAGAACACAAACAAGCACACAGGGTCTGCAGGTAGGGCTGGAATGTCCCATAGTCAAAAGAGATCTGTAACAAGTAGAGAGAAGGCAAATAACACTTAGTCCTAAGCACATACATAAAGAAAATGTGTATCTTTAACATTCTCCATTCTATGTACAAGCCAATCTGTTCCTTACCCAATGTGCCCATTTACAAACATGTCCCATTTCCATTATTATGCAAGTGTAGGTGTCCTTACATTAGAAGACTTACCTCCTAACGTTCCCACAAAGTTCTGAAAACTGCCTGGCCCAATAAGTTTACTAACATTATTACAACTGTAATAAATCAACAAATAAATTGTACTATGTACTGGTATATACAGTATGTACAAGTTAAATTACTCACAAATACTATGTACTGGTATATATGTACAATTTATATTACTTAAAAAATACTATGTACTGGTATATACAGTATGTACAAGTTATATTACTCACAAATACTATGTACTGGTATATATGTACAAGTTATATTACTCACAAATACTATGTACTGGTATATATGTAGTACAATTATATTACTTACAAATACTATGTACTGTTATATAGTACAAGTTATATTACTCACAAATACTATGTACTGGTATATACAGTATGTACAAGTTATATTACTCACAATACTATGTACTGGTATATATGTACAAGTTATATTACTCACAAATACTATGTACTGGTATATATGTACAAGTTATATTACTCACAAATACTATGTACTGGTATATATGTACAAGTTATATTACTCACAAATACTATGTACTGGTATATATGTACAATTAATATTACTTACAAATACTATGTACTGGTATATACAGTATGTACAAGTTATATTACTATTACTCACAAATACTATGTACTGGTATATATAGTACAAGTTTTATCTCACAATACTATGTACTGGTATATGTACAATTAATATTACTTACAAATACTATGTACTGGTATATACAGTATGTACAAGTTATATTACTCACAAATACTATGTACTGGTATATATGTACAAGTTATATTACTCACAAATACTATGTACTGGTATATATGTACAAGTTATATTACTCACAATACAATCTATGTACTGGTATATATGTCCAATAATATACTTCAATACTATGTACTGGATATACAGTATGTACAAGTTATATTACTCACAATACATGTACTGGTTATACAGTATGTACAAGTTATATTACTCACAAATACTATGTACTGGTATATATGTACAAGTTAATACTCACAAATACTATGTACTGTATATGTACATTAATTACTTACAAATACTATGTTACTGGTATATACAGTATGTACAAGTTTATTACTCACAAATACTATGACTGGTATATAGGTACAAGTTATATTACTCACAAATACTATGTACTGGATATATTTACAATTAATATATTACAAATACGTACTGGTATATATGTACAATTAATATTACTCACAAATACTATGTACTGGTATATATGTACAAGTTATATTACTCACAAATACTATGTACTGGTATATATGTACAATTAATATTACTTACAAATACTATGTACTGGCATATACAGTATGTACAAGTTACTCTTACCTTCTCTTGAAATTTGTTCCTTTCTATCTAAGCCAGGAAATACCCCACAATATTTTAAATAAAAGCCTTCTGAAGCATCCCCCATTATTGTTAGCTATGAGCCTTATTACCTTTTTGTTTTAGAAACAGATCTTTTTATTGTCTTTTTTAAAAATTTATTGTAAGAATGCAAATATCTTCCTTTATTTATACCATGTCATTTATTGCATTTTCCTCCTTGTGTATTTCCATTTGCCACTTCCTATCATGTAGCCCAGGTTATAAGGATTATGTATTGCTTATGGTCTACATCATCTTCTCAGCCTAGGGGTCCCTGAGAGATTGCATGGAGGGTCCTCAAGAGATTGTGACAAACTGTGTGGATCCACCATTGTATTAAATACAGATATCTTTTGTATATATTCATCAATGTTCTATATTTTAAATAGAGATATATTTATAGATCAATCATTTCTAATTGTATAAATTATGTATTTTGATGATTTGATGACCAAGAAAGAAAGAGATAAATAATAATATATAATCATTATTTTATCTAGGGGTTCCTATACAACAAGGGATTGAGACAGACTAAAAAGGAATTGGAAGATCAGCAGGCCTTTACATTAATTATGCACCTGAAGAAGGGATGTGTCCCTGAAACATTGTGCACCTTGTTTATTTTACTTGCACTTACTGTCTGGACCCTGGGAACGACTGCAATTTGGACTGCACCTTATTTATCCCTGCCCTATGTACATCAGCATTTTATTGTTCTTTAGCTTTACACACCAGTCTTAATAGTCAGCGTTTTCCTTATGAATTCCTTCTAGAAAGCAACATTCAGAACTTTGTGCCTGCTTTCAGTTCCTCCATGGAGAAAAAAAAATGTAATTACACATTGTAAAGAGGAATTATAGACCCGAAACAGAAACAGATAGTTTTCTTGCATATCCCAATAATTTGATCCATACACAAACCTCTTTCATACTTCCTCCAATATAAATGTTCTTCCACCTAAACCCAGCCCTAGAAGATGCGATGGATGCTGCCACAGATTCCCGCAGCCACCGCGGGAGCGAGGAGCAGGTAAGCTGGATTCCCTAACATACATAGACCATTTATTTAATTTCAATTGCCATTGGGGCAAAAGGTCTTGAACTTTTTTTACTGCATTTGCAACACACTCTAAAGGGCCTATTTACAAACCCTACTGGACTGGTCATTACTGATACTGCAGGTTTAGACGAGCCGCATTGAGAATGAAGACAATAGTTTATGGCTGCGTTGGATGTAAAGATTGCCGTGCCCATTTAGCGTTTCTTTCTCATGATAATATCACCAAGATCTTTTGTCCCTTTATTCTCTATCTTTACTTTCTTAGAGCATCTTAAATTCTTCCACACTTTGCTACCATCATTAATAAAGTTCTGTAGGATCAATGCCCATTAACAATAACTAATTTAAAAAAAATCTTTCTTCTAATCTTTAAAACCTTTCCCCGTTGCACTACTTTAGATTTCTTTCATTTTCTTTCTACATTCCTGGATATGTCACAAAGGGTCATGTTTATAAATGATACGGCAGGTTAGTTAATTTACGATCACGGTTCGTTAATTAACTAACGTTCAAGTGTAGAATACCGTGCGGTAGTAAACTACCGCTATGGTATTCTATGGGGATCGTAAATTTATGATCATGAATCGGTTTAACAATCATAAATTTCCGATACCGATCGTTACATTTGTGGTATAACTAAAAAGCAATACCGCGGCTTTATGAATATGTCCCTAAGCCCCCACAAGCTATCCATACACAACTTACAGTACGTTGTAATGCAGGCTTCTTTAATGATCCGATTCATTTTTAATGTGATTCTTTACAGATTTCCCATGTGACCATTGTGGTTAATATGATCAAACAAAAATTAATTATTGAAATTTCTCGTAATCCCAGTCAGACATTTGTACAATGGACTGAGTGACATTTCTAAACTGGAAGATGAAGGTTCATCAATTCTACACGCGATAACAATCATTTTTATTTGTTTCAAATGGCTTTAAAATCAATTGTTTCAGCAAATGATTCCAATGGAACAATGATACAAGTTATGATACAAGTTATATTACTCACAGATACTATATACTGGTATATTTGTACACATTATATTACTCACAAATACTATGTACGGGTTTATATGTATGAGTAATATTACTCACAGATAGTATACACTAGTATATATGTACAAGTTATATTACTCACAAATACTATGTACTGGTATATATGTACAAGTTATATAACTCACAAATACTATGTACTGGTATATATGTACACATTATATTACTCACAAATACTCTGTACTGGTTTATATGTACAAGTTATATTACTCACAGATAGTATGCACTGGTATATACAGTATGTGCAAGGTATATTACTCACAAATACTATTTCCTGGTATATATGTACACGTTATATTATTCACAAATACTGTGTACTGGTGTATATACAGTATGTTCACAAATAATATGTACGGGTATATACAATATGTACAAGTTACTCTCACCTTTGGAATTTTGTTCCTTTCTATCTAAGCCAGGAAATACCCCACAATATTTTAAATGAAAGCCTTCTGAAGCATCCCCCATTATTGTTAGCTATGAGCCTTATTACCATTTTGTTTTAGAAACAGATCTTTTTATTGTCTTATTTTTAATTTATTGTAAGAATGCAAATATCTTCCTTTATTTATACCATGTCATTTATTGCATTTTCCTCCTTGTGTATTTCCATTTGCCACTTCCTATCATGTAGCCCAGGTTATAAGGATTATGTATTGCTTATGGTCTACATCAGTGTTTCTCGAGAGATTGCATGAAGGGTCCTCAAGAGATTGTGACAAACTGTGTGGATCCACCATTATGATGAATACAGATATATTTTCTATATATTTATCAATGTTCTATATTTGTGTGAATTATGTCTATTGATGTAATAATGTTTGTATGTAAGCTTTCCCTGAGATATTAAAATGGGTTCCATAAGGATAAAAAGCTTGAGAAACACTGGTATAGACCCATCCAATGCGGAGAATTTGAATGCATTTGTTAAATAGAGATATATTTATAGATCTATAATTTCTATTTGTATAAATTATGTATTTTGATGATTTGATGAAAATAATAATCTATAATCATTATTTTATGTAGGGGTTCCTCGAGGAAACAAACATTTTTCAAGGGTTCCCCACAGATATAAAGGCTGAGAAACACTGGTCTACATGATGAGGCCATGCAATAATAATAGTAGTTACATTTATGCATATGAATCCTAAAGAGGTGCCCAAGTCTTGGTACTGGCTTCAGACCAGACATATTTACCTATATTGATTGATTTGTAAATTGTAGAACATATGGAATCAACTGCAAATCCTGCCAATTAATTTAATGGCAATTAAGCCCTCATATGGAATCTCTAGCTTTCTATATAATAATACACAAAACTTATAAATATAATTTAAACTTTGTTAAAATGCTGATTAGCAATGTCATCAATTACAATCAGTGATTAGCTATGTCATCATTTATAATAAGTGCTTAGCTATGTCATAATTTATAATAAGTGTTTAGCTATGTCATCATTTATATTCAGTGCTTAACCGTGTCATCAATTATAATCAGTGTTTAGCTATGTCATCAGTTCTAATAAGTGTCTAGCTATGTCATCAGTTATAATCAGTGCTTAGCTGTTTCATCAGATACAGTCAGTGCTTACCAATGTCATCAGCTATAATCAGTGTTTAGCAATTACATCAGTTTTAATTAGTGCTTAGCAATGTCATCAATTCCACATGTATGTATTTTTGAATTATAGGAAATAATGCATACAATACATAAAAAATCTAAGAATATAAAGTCACGTAAAGACCTGTATGAAAGCATTTATAGGGTGGGCTCAGGAAAATCTTTTCAATAAAATACTTTTATTTTTTTACGACATAAGGCGCACTCTTCACTATATAACAATGTCAGACCCTAGTCACTAAAAACAGGGGGAAAAACTAGGAATCCAACAACATGGCAGTTTAACAAGAAATCAAATAACGTACACACATTTATTGCTTTTTAGGATAGTTTATCTAATTTATGTTCGACAGACAATAAAACATTAGGGACAGAACATTCATTTGTGACAAGGCTAACATTTTACATTAAATGTGATATTTATATAAACATTTTTCAAATGAATGTTTTTCTTAAATTAACTGTTATTTAGTATGGCAAAATCAGAGCAAGCCTACAAATTAGTCAGGTGCCTGAACTTACAGTTTCACGTTTAAACTTCTTACAGAATTTCGAAAAAGAACTACCTAAATTTCAATACCAAATTGTTGTCACGGAAGTTCAGTTTTGGTGGCCAAAGTTACCAAGGCAAAACTATGTCCCAACCCACTAGCTTAAGAAACCCCTGTGGGTTCATACATATCTATATCAAAGCTGCCTTTTTAAATTATTTTTATGTTTCTTCAAATTAGTGTTTCAGTTTAGAATCGTAAGATTAAAGTATATTAAACGCTTCATTACTGGTAAAGTATGACAGATTTACAGAGTCCATGGTAACATACTGTAGTAGGCGGAGGTTGATTAAAGACATATGTCTATCTAGTTTAACATCTATTCCACTCCAGAAGAATAAGTAATAAAATAGCAAATTACAAAGGTTCAGTAACTTATTGTTTTTAGTGTTGCTACACACAGGTAGAGACCTGTAACAAATTACTCCCTAAATCCTGTTCAAGTAGGTTTTTTTTGTATTTGAATTTTTTTTAAATATAGTTATTTTACTGTGATCCTTGCAGAGTGTTTTGATTTATTTATTAATGATACATCTAGCTCTTTATGTTCTGTCTCATGCAATGGTTTGTTCAGAAAGTGTAATTTCCCAGAATTCTAGCCCTCTTTACCTGATGCCATTTCTTGTTGTCCTGCTCTTCTCTAATCACCATGGGTGTCTGAAGGCTGCACGTAGATCTTGTGTTTAGTACAAGTGTGTTTAGTATGTCAATTTCTTTCCTGTGAGTCTTGTGTAACTGATTACAGGAATAGGGAAGTTTTGTATGTATGTGGCTTCCATGGGATACAGATGTAAAAACCATATTTTGTCAAAGTAGAATGGAACTTCCTTACGATTGAGTCACATGTTTTTTCTACATAGAATTTATCAGTTTTTTTGTGTTGTTATTATTTTAATACTCCTCCCCCTAGAATATTAAACCCTATAAATAGTTGTTTGTCTGTTCTATTGCAGGCCATTGATTGCCAAACTATTATAAACTATTCTCTACAAATAGGAATCTGAATTACTTATTGTAATATTTCATTAAGATTTTCTGAGCCTTTAGAGCAGACCCAGGCATGCTGGGCTAAAAGTGCTGCTATGGTTAACTTATAACTTACATTCAGCCTGAGAGCATCAATAGAGAACAATACACGAGTGTTTCTGCTCATCACCCTTTATGTACATTGCTTTTACATCCACTAAACATTGCACTAGAAGTTCTAATATCACTACCATGACATATTAGATATCATCACATCATATTACAAACAAGAGCAATGCTATACACCTACGTGTACACACCATAACGTCTTGAAAGCTTTCTAAATGAGAGAGGGGGGATTATACATGTCTCTGGTCTTTGGCATGGTCAGATTTGTAACTTGTTTGTGGCCAGAAAGCATTGCTACGGTAAGTCACCATTATTTTACCCAAATGTACTTTTTCAGAAGGTAAAATTCAAACAGAATATATCTTACTAGGTTCTAGTTAGATTAATATTTGTATTATAGCAGTAAATGCAAATGAAAGTTAAAATGTATTCTGCAACTTGTTACTAACGGACCCAGGTGAGGTTCAGTGTGGATGGCAAGCAATAAGAAAAAAGGTCTGGTCTGCAACACTCTAAATGGAAGGAGGCAAAATTCATATATAAAGCTAAAAATCCTTTATTATAATAGACAGGGATAAATTCATTAAAAACACTTAAAAAATTACCCAGTATCCTCTTAGAATATAATCAGTGTAAATGCCGAACAACTGTGCAAAATAAGTAACAGTGATAGTTACGGTAACCAAAAACAGTCAAGTAATAGCTGTAATGCAAGTCAGTCTACATCATGAGGGTTACCCTACTTTCGACCAATGATGGGAACACAGTGCAAGGAAGAGAAAGTGGGCTAAAAAAATCGGATCTTAACGTCACATGCTAGGACGCGTTTCGCTCCGCCTCTGTCTCACAGGAGCTTTCTCAGCTACAACCTATACGTGTCTCTCCTCCCCTAAATAGCGTAGCGCCGTAACAAGCGCGTGACGTCACTGCCTCGCGAGTTCTCACGATGTAACGCTGTTTAGACCATAGAGCTACTTGATAGGCTGTCTACAACATGTGATCTCAGATATTCAAAAAATTAACTCTTTAAGCATCCCTGCCTATTTACCTGTAGTCGGAGTCTTAGCTGAAAAAAAGCATATCTACAAAAAACAATTACATTGTATGTTTTGTACACTTTAGGACATATTTCAAGGTACCAATGTAGTGAATATTGCATCAGTGACACTTATTTAACAGTGAATATTAACCACAGATAACAAAATATCCTTAAGGTACCACAATATCCATAAAGATCCAAACACTGGATAATGTCAATGAAGAAAGATAAGTATCTTGTAATGTGGATGCACTTAATTGTATTTGATCCCCCCTGTCCTGCTGGAGTATCCAACCAAAAGGGCACAAATTAAGTGTCCGACGGGAGAGACTGCCACTAACTCCCTTTTGCACTTCCAGAGTGCACACCCGAGGGAACTGCTCAATGGCATACCCAAGGGGCAGTTCCTGAGGGTGAGGAGGAATTGCACGGAGGACAGTGATTTCAGAAGAGAAGCAGATGATCTCTTCACTAGATTTCGGGAAAGGGGCTATCCAAAAAAGTCTGCTTACCCAGCACCGTGCACATGCAACAAGATTATCCCAACATTCGCTCTTAGAAACTAAAAGAAGAGCTATTGATAATAGGGTAAGATTTGTGACTACCTATAATCAAGAATGGGGGGGTATAAGACAGGCTTTACAGCGCAATTGGCAGATACTTACCTCTGATCCTATTATTTCACAGTTTATTCCACCACATCCACAGTTAACAGCTAAAAGGGCTAGGAATTTAGCAGATGAGCTGACCCGAAGTCATTTTGAGAGACCTAGTAACCGGACTGGTACGGGCATGAAATTGAGGGGTACATATCCTTGTGGAGATTGTAGTTGTTGTACTCATATGATACGGACAGACCATTTTTGGGATAGCGAGAATCTTAGAAGGTACGACATTAAACCCTTTATTAACTGCAAGACGAAAAATGCCATTTATTGTATAAAATGTCCTTGTTCCAAGTTGTACATTGGAGAAACTACACAACAACTACGACAGAGGCTATCAAGACATTTTTCCCATATAAGATTGGCCAATAGAGACCAACAGGCCAACAAAACCTTAACCACTCTGGCAGAACATTTCCTTATACATCATGGGGGACAGACCAAAGGGTTACAGTGCTTTGGAATTGATTCGCTAAAACAGCATTTTAGAGATGGTGATTTAGAGCACAGACTATTACAGAAAGAAACTGAGTGGATTTTCAGATTAAAGACATTGTCTCCTAGAGGATTGAATCAAGAGATCGATTATACTGTATTTATTTAACAATCTTGTATCTTACAGACTTCTTGACATTTGTATCCATCGGATTTTGGCAGTACAGTTCACATGATCCTGGTGGACAATCTTTTTTACAGCTATCCTCTGTTGGTCAACTTGCATGAACCTGAACGTTACAAGATTATATGCAGCTTATTTATACCTACCTCAATATTGCTTGAACACCAATGGTTGCATTGACGGGCTGATCACTTGATGAGTACCTCTTCATGAACTTTGAAACTTACTTTATCTTGGAAGATATATCGCTACATGTCTACGTTTGAGACATTTAGATTAATTTAGAACATTATATGATGGGATTAGTAGTCTCTTCTACTATATTTACCTTCTCATCGGGTGACATTTGTTGGACTTAGAAGCACTTGGAAGTTTGTACTTGCCTTTTACTGTGCGACATTTGTTGGACCCATAAGCATTTGGAAGATTGGATATTAAGACAAAAACTCAGCTCCTCAAAATGATTCTTCTTCCTTCTTTTTGAGATTAATGGAACTCTGATCTTGGGGGTAATTGGCATCTGGGGGATTGAGACTAGCGGTGGCTGTCTCTCCCGTCGGACACTTAATTTGTGCCCTTTTGGTTGGATACTCCAGTAGGACAGGGGGGATCAACTACAATTAAGTGCATCCTCATTACAAGATACTTATCTTTCTTCATTGACATTATCCAGTGTTTGGATCTTTATGGATATTGTGGTACCTTAAGGATAATTTGTTATCTGTGGTTAATATTCACTGTTAAATAAGTGTCACTGATGCAATATTCACTACATTGGTACCTTGAAATATGTCCTAAAGTGTACAAAACATGCAATGTAATTGTTTTTTGTAGATATGCTTTTTTCAGCTAAGACTCCGACTACAGGTAAATAGGCAGGGATGCTTAAAGAGTTAATTTTTTGAATATCTGAGATCACATGTTGTAGACAGCCTATCAAGTAGCTCTATGGTCTAAACAGCGTTACCTCGCGAGATCTCGCGAGGCAGTGACGTCACGCGCTTGTTACGGCGCTACGCTATTTAAGGGAGGAGAGACACGTATAGGTTGTAGCTGAGAAAGCTCCTGTGAGACAGAGGCGGAGCGAAACGCGTCCTAGCATGTGACGTTAAGATCCGATTTTTTTAGCCCACTTTCTCTTCCTTGCACTGTGTTCCCATCATTGGTCGTAAGTAGGGTAACCCCCATGATGTAGACTGACTTGCATTACAGCTATTACTTGACTGTTTTTGGTTAACTATCACTGTTACTTATTTTGCACAGTTGTTCGGCATTTATACTGATTATATTCTAAGAGGATACTGGGTAATTTTTTAAGTGATTTAATGAATTTATCCCTGTCTATTATAATAAAGGATTTTTAGCTTTATATATGAATTTTGCCTCCTTCCATTTAGAGTGTTGCAGACCAGACCTTTTTTCTTATTGCTTTCCTTCATTGTTTTTCTGTGTCTAGCACCTCCCTACATAGGTATATACATTTTCAGTGCCCTAATCGTTTGTTTTATTTCCATATACTGGACTAGAGTTATCTTTCCCCTGTGTTTCAGTGTGGGTGGCAAGGCCTACGACAAATGTTCAACTATACAATTCCAGATTATAAATATAGTAGTGAGATTGATACATTATATTTATATAGCAAGAAGTGATTTTATCACCCCCCACCCGCCCATACACACAACTAGCAGCTGCTGCTTATGTAGTGTGAACTGTTGTATCTTCAGATCTGAGCTTCGATTCACTTAAAATCTTCAGAATAAATAAAAAGAACACTTTATTCATTTTTCTTCTCAGGAGGAATGGTGCTTGGAGTCTACTGTTATATTGTAGTTGCCTAACTAGGTCCAATTTCAAAACTATTGACGGCAGGACTGAAAAAACATCCAGCATCTTAACCTAAAGATGGAAACAGTGGCCCGGGTTATTTGTCTGTGCATTCTAAAGCTTTCTTGACTAGACCATAATGCAAGAATCTTATTCCTGAATAAATGTAACAACCAGACATTGCACTTTGTCTGTTTTTGAGCCCTATATCCTGTAATATGGTTAATAACTATTTACATAAAAATACAGTTAAATAAAAAAAATTTACAAAACATTTTTGAGTTATTGATATTTTTAGTCTTGTTATTTCCAGTATTCTTATATGAAAAAGCAACCAAGTGGCGGCTCCCGTCCCTCCTGCACCAATTTTCGTCCACGCTAACCACATCAAAGGTGTGTGCCCGCAAACCCGAGGATCTCTACTCGTTACTGTAGTGAATCACAAACAAGAAAAGGGGGATGGTTCGCTGCACCTACCACTCGTGATGTGTCCGGTCCGTAACTAGAAATCAGGCAGTGGTATAACGCGTTAGACCACCTTCTATTCCCATTACCTGGTGCCAGCCTGGTTTTTAAAGTTGATTTGGAAATAAAAATGATCTTTTATTGAAAGAAACCACTGCCTGATTTCTAGTTACGGACTGGACACATCACGAGTGGTAGGTGCAGCGAACCATCCCCCTTTTCTTGTTTGTGATTCTTATATGAAGACTTTTCCAACATGTTCTTTTTTTTCTCTTTTTCAAACTTCTCCATTTCAAACTTTTCTACCCAAATGATTTAACCGCCAGCTTTGCTGATGTACCCTAAGATTTCCCTTTCAAATACAGTAACTGTCTTTTGTTGTTATGAAAACCTTTAAAATAAAAGTTGCATGGCTAGGATTGCCCATTTGGTAGAATCCAAGTAAGATAGAATAAGCATAGGGGGGGGATACCTGTTCTGTTCTGTATGAAGGCAAATGTAATTTATGCAACCCAGAAACCCTTCCAACACAAATATTTTGTGCTCTTTCCTCACTTTTGTGGTCAGATCAGATGAAAATCCAAACTCAATTGGTCATTAACAGTTAAATACTAATAGGTGTAAAATATATACATACAGTGGTGTGAAAAACTATTTGCCCCCTTCCTGATTTCTTATTCTTTTGCATGTTTGTCACACTTAAATGTTTCTGCTCATCAAAAACCGTTAAATATTAGTCAAAGATAACTTAATTGAACACAAAATGCAGTTTTAAATGATGGTTTTTATTATTTAGTGAGAAAAAAAACTCCAAATCTACATGGCCCTGTGTGAAAAAGTGATTGCCCCCCTTATAAAATAATTTAAAAAATAACTTAATTGAGATCTATCAGTCTGGTAAAGGTTATAAAGCCATTTCTAAAGCTTTGGGACTCCAGCGAACCACAGTGAGAGCCATTATCCACAAATGGCAAAAACATGGAACAGTGATGAACCTTCCCAGGAGTGGCCGGCCGACCAAAATTACCCCAAGAGCACAGAGAAAACTCATCCGAGAGGCCACAAAAGACCCCAGGACAACATCTAAAGAACTGCAGGCCTCACTTGCCTCAATTAAGGTCAGTGTTCACGACTCCACCATAAGAAAGAGACTGGGCAAAAACGGCCTGCATGGCAGATATCCAAGGCGCAAACCACTTTTAAGCAAAAAGAACATTAAGGCTCGTCTCAATTTTGCTAAAAAACATCTCAATGATTGCCAAGACTTTTGGGAAAATACCTTGTGGACCGACGAGACAAAAGTTGAACTTTTTGGAAGGTGCGTGTCCCGTTACATCTGGGATAGAAGTAACACAGCATTTCAGCAAAATAACATCATACCAACAGTAAAATATGGTGGTGGTAGTGTGATGGTCTGGGGTTGTTTTGCTGCTTCAGGACCTGGAAGGCTTGCTGTGATAGATGGAACCATGAATTCTACTGTCTACCAAAAAATCCTGAAGGAGAATGTCCGGCCATCTGTTCGTCAACTCAAGCTGAAGCGATCTTGGTTGCTGCAGCAGGACAATGACCCAAAACACACCAGCAAATCCACCTCTGAATGGTTGAAGAAAAACAAAATGAAGACTTTGGAGTGGCCTAGTCAAAGTCCTGACCTGAATCCTATTGAGATGTTGTGGCATGACCTTAAAAAGGCGGTTCATGCTAGAAAACCCTCAAATAAAGCTGAATTACAACAATTCTGCAAAGATGAGTGGGCCAAAATTCTTCCAGAGCGCTGTAAAAGACTCGTTGCAAGTTATCGCAAACGCTTGATTGCAGTTATTGCTGCTAAGGGTGGCCCAACCAGTTATTAGGTTCAGGGGGCAATTTCTTTTTCACACAGGGCCATGTAGATTTGGAGTTTTTTTTCTCACTAAATAATAAAAACCATCATTTAAAACTGCATTTTGTGTTCAATTATGTTATCTTTGACTAATATTTAACGGTTTTTGATGAGCAGAAACATTTAAGTGTGACAAACATGCAAAAGAATAAGAAATCAGGAAGGGGGCAAATAGTTTTTCACACCACTGTATATATTAATTCAACTACTACAGACATATACAGGCTTTTCCAAGGAGAAAGCATTTGTTGACCTGCAAAAAATTTTAAATGTAAAAATATTGACATTTTTGTATTTTTAATGAGTCGTATTAACAAATAGTTTTCATTCTGTTTCAGTTTCAAGGTTGTTTGCATTTGAAAACTTCCATTTTGCTCTGTTACCCTCTTTGTGACACTATGTTGAATATCTGTGTCACTATGGCAACCAATAGAGATGAACTAGAACTCAAACAATCCGAACTTTCCAATAACAATCACATTTTTGATAATTATCGAACGTTTGAATCGTTATCCCTTAACTTTAGTGCTCCATAAGCCTAGAACATGGCATTCGGTAACCCTCGAATTCGGCTAAAACCCTCGACTTTGTTGCTCCATAACACTCGAATGCGGTGGTTGGTTACCCTTTGGCGATAACCCTCTAATGTGGTATTAGATTTCTGTAACCCTCGAATTCAGCAAAAACACTTTGAATTTAGCTCTCCATAACCCTGGAATGCGGTGATCAGTAACCCTTGAAATCAGCGTTAACCCTCAAATGTGGCATTAGATTTCTGTAACCCTCGAAAAATTCAATGCGGAAGCGCGAATATAGCCCCATCGTAGGGTAAGTTAGTATTTAAACAAGTTTTGGTGATAGGTACATGTTCCCCAAACCATTTTCCAGGTCCCAGAGCTATTTACAGTAATTTACCATTGCTAATTTTTACAGTATTTAATCAGAACTATTTGTCCCCATTGACTTAAATAGTTCCGTCTTCGAACTATCGAATTTCCAAACTTTTACTAAAGTTCGGAAGTTCAAAAATGAACCAAACTTTAGGAAGTTCGGCCATCTCTAGCAACCAACTGTAACATCATAAAGACTGTTAAGTAACAAAGCTTTCTACATTTTGTCTTTTTTTTGATTTTTCACAGAAGCAATCCAGTTGCTCATAGGAATATATATATTTTTAATTTGAATATGGAGAAGTACAGAATGCCCCCATCAAGCATATTTATGAGAGCAGGTAATTTTTCAAAATCAAATTCTTAATTTAGTAATTACTTGGTTTCCAATAGAAAAATAGCCCAATAATGTATTTTTATTTAAGGAAACATTATTGAAGTAACTTAATTCATTAATTAATGAATTTAACTTAATGTTAACGGTTATTTGTATATTTTGCATTTATTGATGTGTCTCTTTTTTTACCAATAAAATCTAGCTGGTATTTTTTGGAAAAATATTTTTACGGAAAATTGTAACCCTAACTTGGGGGAATTAAACCTTTTTAAAGGGTATCTATACCCTTTACTGTAGTGTACGGTACCCTAGCCCACCCCCAACCACTGTTAGTTTAGTTAAAAAAGCTGCAGAAAATTACTTACACGCCTTCATTCCCCCGGTGCTCCTTGCTGAAACAGCAAGCAGGGGGCCGGATCAGCAGCTGTATCTGTCATTGGATGCGAGGCAGCCAACCACAGACGCGTCTGCTGGCATTCCAGAATGCCAGAGGAACAAAGCGGTGGAAGTATATTTCTGCAGCTGTTTTAACTAAAATAACATAGCAGTTGGGGGTGGGATAGGGTACCCTATACTTCAGAAATAATCTTTTGATTGTAGGGGTAAAGGAGCAAAAAGAGATCCAGAGGGAGGGGGGAGGGCTCCCCTGCACATGCTAGAAACCTTTTAGAGGACAGAGAGGAAGCAGGGACCAAATGACTCACAGACAGCTCCTACTCTTCACTTTTCTTAACTTTGAACAGGCACTGCAGGAGGACCATTTGGAGCAGAGATGTAAGTTAAGGATTTTTGAAAACTAAACAGTGGGGCCAGTAGTGGGTTAAATTTTAATTTTGGGGATGGATATGCCCTTTAAGGCTAAATAGACATTTCAATAGAAATATTTGGTGACTAATAAAAACCTATATATAGTAAATATATCATCAACATCTAGTGAACTTATTAGATAATGCACAGTTATAAGATTTTACACCATTTATCATATTGTTATTCCCCTTAATATAAAATAATATTTCTTTTTCTGAATGCAGGTGCGGATGTTGTATTTTCTGATGATGGTCATGATGAAGAAAAAACATCTATGAGAGTAGAAACGGGTAAGTATAAAGGATCCTTCATAGGATTTTCCAACTATATTTAAAAACAATTTCTGATTAGTGCAAAGCAAACTCACTAAAACACATACACTATTTCACAATAATGGGATTGATGTAGCGCCACTTGGGACACAATATTACATAGTATTACAATACAAAATACAAAAAAATTTGAAAAGGGTAAAAGTATTGTAATAATATTGTAATATGTATTGTAAATACATACATCAGTATTTAGATTTGATACATTTTTGTTTCAGCCGCCAAGACTTACCATATATACTGGAGTATAAAAGAACCCAAGTATAAAAGGTGATACTTACTTTTACCAGAAAAATGATTGGCCCGAATATAAACCGATTGACTCGAGTATAAACTGAGGGTAGAAAATATGAGCACCACTGCAAACCTGTAATGAGTAAAAGTTATTAGAAAATGAACCCCCCATAATAAAATGACCCAGTAATGCAATATATGGTAGTTTTCCACAACACAATAACATGTATTTATACACAGTGCCACTGCCCACTTCCCCACCCACCCATCCACCACACTGACTTAATAGGCCAACAAAAGATATGTAACGCTCCGGATTCCCAAGTATTCCTTCAGTCTGAATACACCAATCTACAACCACTATCTTCACCAATAGACAAGCCCCGGTTTGCCGGGAGGCTAGATGCACCTCAACGAACACAGTTGCCCCCTGGACTGAGGTCGGGAATACTGCAGAAGTCCGAAGCAAAACAGACAGGCAAGGCACAAGGAAGTGAGACAAAGGTCAGAGACCAAAATAAGAGGTACAGACTAGGACCAGGCAAGAGCAGAGTCAAAAACAGGAATCAGGCCGCCAGGCACGGTACAGAGGGTTGAGCAAGAAGCGTAGTCAGGAACAAGCAGAGGTCAGGGCAGGCAGATATGAATCAAGGTCAAAAAACAGGCAAGGGTCAATAACAGAGAATATACGGAGAAAAGCACACCACCAGCAAGATAGATAAATTAACCACTAAAACGGGCCAGGACAATGGGCTATGGGGTTTAAAAAGGCCAAAGGGACCAATAGGAGGACAACCAGGAAGAAGAATGAAGAATAGAGTGGATTGGATAATGGGAAGATTTGAATGGAAAAGCGAACTGTTACTTAAAGCACGGAACGCTCTTCCGCAGCGTATAAGAAGGCACGTTCACGTGCGCCCACGAACGCGAGGATCGGCAAACCGGGAGTCAAAAGATCAAGGAGCGCCGGAGTAACCGAAGGCGCTCGGACATGGAGGCCGTGCCACGGGATCCCTGAACAGGTATGTTTTTCTTTTCAAGATACCTCCAGGCCACCTCTAAACCCCCCATAGACCCCAAAGAAAAATGGCTGCTTAGGCTTCTTGCCAGTATGGCAACTGCAAAGAAGTTGGAGGAGCACACTACTACGTTTTCAGTGTTTATTTCAGCAAAAATGCAAACATACAACGTTTCGGGGGATACAAATTCCCCTTCCTCAGGTATCTTGCCAGTATGACAGGGCTGAGGTCTGACAGAGGACATGCTCGTCAGTTGCTCCATTATCAGTAAGAGGGCTGAGGGGGCTGTGGACGCATTTTATGCCATTTATGGCATTCAGTACTGTGTCTGCTACTTCTCCTGTCTCCTTCCTTTTGAGTCTCTTTCTATCTCTGCTCTCCTTCTACCTCTGAGCCAGTAAGACCTGCTGTGACCCGAGTATAAACTGAGGTTAGCTTTTTAGGGTCATTTTAAAATAAAAAAACCCAGTTTATACTCGAGTATATATGTTATTCAGCTACGACCATCCCTACTGAATCAGTGACGTGTAAAATTTAACTTCACCAGTAGATATTTAGGATATTCCTGCTATAATTCCCAAACAATTTTAGGATTTCCATAATCCTTCCTTTATTAAGGCAAATGAACAGAGGCCTTTGTTACATTGTCACAATTATATTCATGGAGCCTCAATGAAACTCTGTACAATGGGATTTTTCCTTTCCTGTATAACCAAGTCACCCATATATACACTATATGATAATAAAATGGGCCTGAAATCTTTTAGCTACTTAAACTAGATCTATTCATTTCTTATCACAGATAGTGACATATTTGATGATTCCGATACAGTTACCGTTGAACCCACCAAAGCAGTAACAGGTTAAATGTGATGGTACCTTTAGATTTTATATTGAATTCTTGCCAGTACTTTATTTTTTTATTGCTTTTTAAAAATGACTGTGACTCACCCACAGTTTACTTTAAATTTGTTAGCCCCGCAGTGCCAAAACGATGGGGCGCCTGACCTTGGTGGGGACCCAGTATTTACAGGCAGAGCGACTCCTCTCCTGGCGCAGCTGTCCGCCGTGGCCTACAGGGGAGATCTGGCGAGACGCGGCGCTGGGCGATGATGTCATCGCACGGCTATAAAAACCAATACCATGCGGTCACCAGCTCCATTTTAGGTTCGCTGGTGACCAGGGAACAGCTCATCCCTCCCTGTTATTGTTATATTTATTCTGTGTTAATGTTGGAGTCATGGCTGGCGGGTACACCTTTGCTGGAGATATTTAAGGAGCCATTACATGTCCTCAGGTAACACAGAGGTTGGCATTCAAAGAGGAGATCTACGTCTAAATGGTTAACAACATGGATGGTTATGAGTGCAAGGGTGTACAGAGGGTTAATATGCTAAAGCCTTGTACACACGTTGGATAATTGTCGTACAATGCAGCCGGCGAACGAGCAATCGCACAATATTCGTACGAAAATATAGCATCAACGATCGTCAAAGACCAACGACCGCCAACTATTGTAGGCTATTTCCAACGATCAGCCTGGCGGATTTGTTCTGCCGATTATCGTATATTTATACATGGTATAAAATATACATATATATAAAAGGTATATTATAAATATATAACGTTCTACGAAAAAATATATAAAGGGCGCATGCACTGCTTTCGTAATTGCGCGATGATACAAACGTTACTTTACGTACGAACGTCTATATCTGATGACTATCGTGGTGACTATTGTTGCTGTGTGTACAGATGTCGTTTCAATTATGAGGATTAACGATAATGTTGTTAAACATTCATCGGCTGCATCGTAGGACAATTATCCAATGTGTGTTCGAGGCTTAAGGAGCATATGTCAATAAAGCATGTGGAAATTCATTTAATAATAAAAGCCGTGGCCGACCGTTTACCCAAACGTTCTGTGTCAGTGTCATTATTACATTAATGTAAAATGTTGTCTGGGTCCCCTCTGGTTTCACCAAGGTCATAACTTTACATATAAATAAATTCAGGTGACGAACCACATAAATATGAACAGGACGACGATGACACAAGAAAAGTCGACACTTTAAAAAGAAAAAAATTTAAGATGTTACTTCTATTTACCAGTGTTATAGCAGATCCCTGGTTTGTATTGTAACATGTGGCAATCCTATATTAGTATATGTGAGAGTTAACACAATAGTTCTACGTATAAATAATTTTCTTTCTTATTTCTTACATGAACAGCGCCAGAGATCATCGTCACGCCAACCTGTCAAACTAGGTAATCTACTTTTACTACTTTATATAAATTAATATTTTAGAATGAATGTCATGAACACAAAAGTCCATTCCCCAAATCGTACTGGCTGCAAAAGTGAAACAATGTTAATGACATTACAATTAGATGAAAATTCTACCAATGAGCATGAAACATTAAAGACTATTCCTACTCTTTATCCTACTATGGGTTTGTGTAACACCTTGTGTAATCTTATTACAGATCAGCTAAAGAACATAATAAGAAGTGCTGGCAGTGATAACACGAAAAGCCTTGTAATGATTTGTGCTCTCATGGCACTTGGCTTTATCATGTTATGTGCAATTCTGCTCTACATTGCACGCAACATCTCCAGCCTTAGAAAACAGTAAGTATCTCTCCAGTGCTTTTCCTTTTATTGCATTTTTTAATACCAATTTTCATTTTAACTTGTCTTTATTTCATTTTCAGTGAGACTGATGAGGTTGTTAGAGCTGAAGAAGGTAAAGCAGATTTCCTAACATAACGTACATGGGCAGTTTTATTGGAGGATTTAAATATACTATATTTATTTTTATAGGATGTGACCAGACATTGCCTAAAACTGTCCACAGATAACAAGAACCAGAACAAAGACTCTTAGGGGCATATTTATAAAGGTTTGTTAAACTTTTCGCCTTCTATAACGTGGCCTTTTTGCCAAATTTGGACTTTTCGCTATTTATAAAGCAGTGATAACCAGTTGTGAAAAGTCATTACCGCTATGTCACAGACGCTCTGTGTGAGGTCGTGGGAAATAAGGCAAACCAGGCCATACAAGCTCTTTTGCAACTGAAGGAATTTCATTAATACGCACCAGTATCAAGCACAACCATATCATACCAAGCAAGCACTGTCATTGGGATGCAGTTCCTGGGATCTCTGGTCTCCACTCACTGGGCTCCACTGCCTTGGCTCCAAACTGCTGGGCTGCTGCTAGCTTTTCCTGGTCTGATTCTGCCTTCCTGTGTCCCTTGCTCTCAAGCTAGGGGCAGGGTAGTGGTTTACAACTCTGGGCTACTAGGCACTTCCTAAGCATGTGTCCTAGCTCTGTTCTCCCTTGCTTAGCTTTCCCTTCTATCAAGCCCTAGTCTGCTTTCCCCTGCAGACTAGCCTCCTGTATCCCATGCTCACAAGCTAAAGGTCAGGATAGAGTTGATCAGCTCCAGGATACTGCCTCAGCATGTATCCTAGCTCTTCCTTTGTCTATGTGCTTCCCCCATGTGGAATAAAGCTGATCTTTTTATTCCCACATTTCCTTTGAAGTGCAAATTACCAACCTTCAACCAGCAGCCAATCATCAGACTTGTTGAGCAGCAGACCAATCAGCAATTACACAACTCAATCCTACAGGCCAGACGTGTTGGCACCAGAATAATTAATTTACAACAAGCAATCCCAGGAGTTTTACCCAATGAGCCATCTTGTGGACAAAGGACTAACTGCATATCCCCAACAGTGTGCTTCGTACATTTTACATATACATTATTAACACAAGATATAATACTGGGAGAGGTGGTGCCTGGATGAAACAATGTTATATTATTTATTAAAGACTGGGAACCACACTCTCCCTTACATAACATTTACTAATTCAGGTTATTGCAGACCCCTGGTGCTCCGTCACAACCATGTTTATAAATCGTCTAGCATTGTCGTACGGTTGTCTGTCATTTATGAAACCCACTTGGTTTATGGAGATTAGTTGAGGTAAGTATGTTTGTAAACGTGTTGCTATGATTTTTGCAAAAAAAGTTATGTCTACGTTTAACAATGATATAGGTCTATAATTGGTTATATAGGCCGGATCCTTATGTTGTTTTAAAATAGGAACAATCATTGCTTGTAGCATTTCTTTGGGGAATTTTTTTTGTGTTACCACATTATTGAATATTGTGTGTAGTTGTGGAATTAATATTTCATGCAATGCTTTGTAATATTCTGTAGAGTAACCATCTTGTCCTGGGGATTTGTTAGAAGGTAGGTTAAGAATTGATTTTTAGAATTTCTGGTTTTTGTATTGATTTGTTGATGATGGATTTGAGTTGTGTTGTGTTTAAGGTAGGTAGATTTATTGAGTTTAAGAAATTGTTTATTTCATTTTTGTTTGGTTTATATATTTTATTGTTATTTTTGAGATTGTAAAGTGTTTCGTAATATTGGGCGAAAGATTTGGCAATTTTTTGGGGATCTGTTATTTTTTCTTTTTTGTCATTTATAATATATGATATTTTGGATTTAGTTTGTTTGTGTTTGAATTTGTTAGCTAAAGCCTTGATGGCTTTGAATTTATCATTATCTTTAAGGGACATAGTATGGTAAGTGAAAACAGTTTAAACAGTTATTATTTTAGCCAGGTGGTGTAGACAGTCAGGTTCTCTTACAACAGCTTTTATGTAAGTCACAGTAAATGTAACTTGCATTAGTAATATAAAAGCAGTAAAAAATCATAATGAACGTCAGTGCTAAAAATATGTGTAAAGCACATCAACGATTATATAAGGGTATGTGAACTGGACAACAGTTTGAAGGGAGATATAATTCCCCTAGGTACATTTCTTACTCTGATATGTATTGCAGTCCTGAGTGGGTTAACTCATCCAGAAAGTCTCACCTGAGGAATAATTAAGAGGCTAGGTTTGCTAGCTGCTTGGATGAGGAGTGAGGTTTGGGAGTACACTCTGAGATGGCTGTGAGCCGAGTGAAACGGTTTTTGAGCTGCTGTTTTGGGTTTTTCTCCAAAGTGTAAAAAGGACTCTGTAAAGGTACAGTGACTCTGTGGGGGTGGCATCATTTGTGTTTCACCAGGGATCCCAGAAGGTGACCGGTAGTAGGTAGGGAAATACCAAGTGTATTAGTTACAGCCCAAGTGCAGCAAGGATTTTGTTATGTTTTGTTTGATACATGTTTACCCACAGAATAAATTTCTGTACAATAAAGTTACTTTACCACACTGAAGACCTGTCTGTTCGCCTGATATAAAAAAAAACGCAAACGCAAAAAAAACGCAGCAGTGTGGCCTAGCCCTTACCGTATAACTACACTAGAGGAGGACAACCTAGATTTATAAAGGGTTCACTGTCCCTAGGAGGTCAAATAAAGAAGTAAAATGAATGAATGATACATCCATTTGCTTATTAAATTCATTGAAAAAGCTGATTGGAGAGCTACACTCCCTGGATCTAAAGCCTTGTGCACACATTAGATACTGACGGCCAAAACAAAAGCTGCTGAAAGACAGACCACTCGCTACTCTTTGCCTGACTTCCTGGTAGTTTTTTTTTTTACAGTTTGATCCCATAAGGATCCATTACAGGTGTGGATTATGGATAAACTTTATCATGCTGTATTTCAGTAACAGTTTTTTTTTTTTTTTAAGGCAACTGGTGCATCACTTAAATTTGCAATTTCTGGCTTATATCAGAAAAAATGTATTTGGACCTGCAGATTTCCTTAAATAACTTTGGCTTGAAAAGGCCAGATAGCTGTTCTTTCTATTTCGTCTTCTTTTTTTATTCCATTTTTGGACAGTTCAAATTAGAGAGACAAAATTGGGTACAAGCCTACAGAGCATAAGTGTGCTATGTTCTAGTAAAGGAATTAATAGAAATTTCCAGACATTTTAAACCTATTCAATTGAAAGGACATGTCAAAGGTGTATTACCACTCTCTTGATTGCATAGTATCCAGGGGCAGATTTACATCTCATGAGTCTGTAGGCACAAAAAGACTGGAGCCCTTAGCTCCACCCCTAAACACAGACCACACCCTAAACCATATACCCATTTTTTTGATGGGGGGGAAATAAACTATATAGGAGTGGATGGGTGGGGAGAGATTGACAGCCGTGTTCCTCCCTAGGCACATGCCTAGTGTGCCTAATGCTAGATCCAGGTCTGCCAGTATCAACAGCAGCGTTCTAACATACACTGTCTCTCTGACACATACACACGATTTAAAATACATGTATTTACTTAGAAAACATGTTCATTCCCTCATTCATCATAATAGAAATGTTGTTGAGTTTAAAAACTCACAGCACACACACATTAATTGAGCGTTGTGCAGCCATGTTGCCTTTCAAAATGCGGCTTTTCAAGCCAAATTCAAAGTTTATACTTAAACTTTCCCTTTCTAGTTTCAGTAGCTTTTAGTAATCTAGTGCTACTACCAGTGTAAATTATCCTGCTTTGCGTGCATGTAAAACATATATTTTTCTATTTATATACTGGATTTAAAGTACAGCACCTTTATTGAACATAGAACATGATATAATAATATCAGTACACCCTAAAGAAGCAATGCTCATGTATAATTGAAATAAACATGCATAGGAGCTTGAAGGATGCTGTCTCCATTGCCCTAATGTGGAAAGGCAAAGTAAAATACAAGACCTGATTATTTTTTGCATGGTTGAGTGACATGTTAATGATGTTATTGTAATAAATTACAGGGATAGTTTACCAAAAAATTAAATTAAAATTAAGGGGCAATTAAACACTTTTAATTGAACCCCTTTACTTTATAGTACCCAATCTGAGAAACTAAACTGCTGGGTCCTCATGCCTGGGTATCAGCTAAAGCCCTGCAAGTTCAGCTTTCTGCGCTGACCAATGGGGAAAAGGGGGAAGAAGTTGCCCTTTAAAGTTTTCTTAGGGGGTATGCTGTGATTGCTGATATCGGCGCTCTTATTTTTGTGTGAATATATCTGGTATGCTGTGAATGCTGGACATGGTTTAGTTGTTGCCCCTGGAAACATTGTACAAAACATTGGTGCCAGAGTTGGACTGGTCCACAGAGTTACAAAGGAAAACCCAGGTGGGCCCACAACCCTTCCACCCACAAAAACTGATTACAGAGAAAAATGTTCAAATTTAGATAATGAGAAAAATGGGACAGAAATGGCGAGTTAATAAACAGGAGTCAGCAGGATTGAGACAGATTTGACTTTCAATCATTTATTCTATAAAATCTAAAGACCGATGTTAAATACAATTTTATCTTCTGACGTTCCCACAATGTTCTCCATCTTGGCTCATTAATTTTGTGGCTGGATGTCCTGGGCCAGGCAGTTCTTCTGGGGGCTACACTAGCAGCACCACAGGCAGTAACCAGGCTACTTCTGTGGCTCCGCGACACGTCCTGACCCTGCCCCCAGTTTGCCCTTTTTTCCACCTTTTTCTTAACTTCAGTGTAGTACATTTCCAACATGGCCGGTATTAATCTGTTATTACAGATATCGAGGGGGTGGGGGCACATGTTTAGTTTTTGTTCTACCAGGATAAGCATTTGTCATACTCCAGAATCTAACCTTCAACCCTCCTGCTTCTATATCTCAACACACCTGCCTTCAGTCCTTTATCTAATCCCTAGTCTGCCTGCGCCTGAATCCTGTCTCAGGCCTAACTGCTTCAGTATCCTGTACTCCAGCCGTTATGCATCTTCTCCTCCTGCTCCTTTCTTCTACTGACTTCTGGATTTTTTACTTTGATGCCTATTCTTGCTGCCTTCCCTGACCATTTTCCCACTGTCTGTACATGATTTTGTCTGCTCCTTTGCATACCATAAACTCCTACTACCAGGCCACTTCAGTGCCCACATCCTGCTCTTTCTCCCAACCAGAGCCCTTCCCCCCTGTTGGTACCACGGACCACAATTTTTTCCCATATGGGATGCTTCAGGTCCCCCCATCTTGGGACCTGAAGCAAAGAAACTTAGGGACATATACAGTGTGGAGAAGTAGTTTCCTTATCAATTTTTTTCAGATTTTTTTTACAGCTTCTTTTATACATGAAAAGTGCCCAAATTTCCCTAAAAAATCACCCAGCTCCATTATACACAGACCTCACTCCACTGCAGCTTTGGGGAATGAGTATCCTTGCAAATGGAGCAATATGTGTGCAGGGGTATGGAGCACATATATATATATATATATATATATATATATATATATAATCTCGTGCGTCCCGCACTCACATTCAATTGCACAATGAATCAGGGCACTCCTTGGTCTTGCAAAAAAGTGGGTTTATTCACATCACATCAATGGCAACGTTTCGGTCCCTGGTCTTGGACAGGTAGGCTTGATAAAGGTCCAAGACCAGGACCGAAACGTTGCCATGATGTGATGTGAATAAACCCACTTTTTTGCAAGACCAAGGAGTGCCCTGATTCATTGTGCATAGTATATTATTGGATCCCTCGGGAGCACCCTGACATTTGCATTTAGGTAGTGAGTGCCAGTCTTTTCTATTGATATATATATATATATATATATATATATATATATATATAAAAAATATATATTTATGTGAAGACCCATGACTGCTCTAATACTTGGAAGGTGTATTTGTTACTTATAGAAGCACCGGGGCTGGAGAAAATTGAATGTGAGTGCGGGACGCACGAGATATTATATATATATATATATATATATATATATAATACCCTGATGACGGCCCAGGACTTCCGGGCCGAAACGCGTAGGTTCGCTTGACCTACTTTTGTTCAATAAACTTGATGTACTAGTCCTCGGAGTGCTCAGCGTCCTTTTTGATTCTATGCTTCCTACCTCAGCACCCAGGCAGATGCTTGCGAGACCGAAGTGCAATGGATCCTTGTAACCATTATATATATATATAAATACAATTAAATATATATATATATATATATATAAATAGTGATTGTTCCATATATTCTTTTTAAAGAATTATTGTTCGATGTGCCCATACATGGTCCAATGTTATGGTCTCCCTCTACTGTAGTAAAGGAAACTGGTAATGGAAATTTTCTTGCTTGCCCGATAGGTCCCGATACTGACAAAATTCAACAAATTTTGTCAGATCCACCGTCAGTGTCACAGCTCTGACTTTAAAAGACAATAATGGTAATGTAGTGCAAATATGAATGTCTCAGTAAAACAGAACGTGGACCACACAATCGGTGATGATTTACCGGCATGTCGAATTGCCCGATCATCTGATCCAGGCAAATGAGCGTCTGACAGTGTTCACTGCGGCTTGTTCAGTGGAAACCCATTTAGGAATCCCCCCCTTGAAAATCCTGCACTTGCCGGTACCACATACATAAATATCCTGTCCATGCCCCCAAACATCACAGGCACACCCCCCTTGAAAATCCTGCACTTGCTGGTACCACATACATAAATATCCTGTCCATGCCCCCAAACATCACAGGCACACCCCCAAACACCACACCCACGCCCCTAAATGGCATGGCCATGCCCACGCCTTGTAACAGCGTGGCCATGCCCTCAAATATCACAACCACCAAATTTCACATTCAAGCCTCACAGACACGACTTAGACTGTCCACACCCTAGAATGCCGTGCCCCCACCCACCGCAACTTTGCAGACATGCCCCATCCACCTATTCAAACCGGGACAGTTGGGGGGTGTGGACTACACGGGAATTACCTGCATTACCTGGACTTAAGAAACACTGCCGACATGTCACACACTTCACAGACAGTTACACCTAAAAGAACAAAGACATCATGGCACTTTCAATTTGGACCAGAAATTAACCTTATTGACTGGGATCTAATATTAATAGAAAGTGTTAAATTGCAAACAAGGTGACATACTGCTGACTAATGTGCAAAAATTGAGCATGCTTAATAAGCACACACAACGCTCAGACAGCGCAACAAAATGAACCCCGACTTTAACAACACAGACAGAGCCGCACGTCACATGATCAGAGACACTGACGCCTGTCAGTCACTAAAGTGCTGCGATATTCAGTTGCAATCAACACATTTTCCCAACGGCAAATTTGATTTAGCATGTTCATTAGTAGGTTCACCACAACATTTGTATGTTTATGCTCCAAGTGCTCATAAGGTTTTGTAATAAATATATGTGCTATACGTCCCTCAAGCAACTATAAAATACATGACGTACTTTACCAACTGTGCACTTCTTTTTCTGCCTGTCTCTTCCATCTAAGCCAAACACACACCTGCACGTAAATAATACTATACCCACATGTGAACACGGGCAATGCCGGGTACAACTGCTAGTTATTTATATATATTACTGGTACTTGTTTATTAGCTGGGCTAGTTTCAGCCACTGGCTAAAATTAGGCCCAGATGTAAAGTTACTGGTCAGAATTCAGCCCCTGGCTCTGTCTCTTGTGCTAACCAATCTCTGTGTCAGTCTGTAACTATGTAGGAGGAAGAGGCAGATCAGACTCACTGACTGACAGGGGGGAAAAAAATAAAAGAGCTGGCAACCAATCATATTCTAAAGAGTTATTCAGGGGGTGGGCTGTCATTCACTAGTTGCCAGTGAATGGGGAAGCAGAAAGATAGGGAGAGCCAGCAACCAATCATATTCTAAGAGTTGTTCAGGGGGCAGGCTGTCACTGATTGGTTGCAAGTGAATGGGGAAGCAGAAAGATAGGGAGAGCCAGCAACCAATCATATTCTAAGAGTTATTCAGGGGGCAGGCTGTCACTGATTGGTTGCCAGTGAATGGGGAAGCAGAAAGATAGGGAGAGTCAGCAGGATGGTTAAGAAATAAATGTGCAGCCTGATTATTTCAACGGAGAGGGAGTCAGTGATTGTGTGTAGTATAGTACACATGTGTGTGTTAGTGTATGTCATAGGGATTGCCTATATAGAGTATATCTGTGTGTTAATTTACATGGCGAATCGGTCAAGGAGGGGCGTCTGAACACGGCGCAATTGTCGGCTTAAACGGGCGCTCATACACATCATGTGTCGCTGGTCAGCCCCTGTGATCGCACACGTGTGTATGACGCTTTAGACATAGAGGGCATCCTGTAGTTATAAAGGTGTCGTATGAATAAATACCATTACCAGATATAATTGGTTTTGATGCAGTTTTAAAATAACAATTCATATTTCATAGAAATCGTGCCCCATTACATAAACCAACGCCAATATTTCTACATTAAACACCACACAGTAATAGTATTTCATAATGCAGTTTTATTGAATAGCAATACTGCACCTTTCTAAATACTGTACTGCAAGAGTGTGTTTGTGTGTATATATGAAAGTGTATTCTAGATGCATATTTATTTATTTTAAATGCTGGATTAGGTGAATTTGAAAGAAATTCCACCTCATCCTAATCCCACCTTTGTCGATGGCACAGGGTGGCCTTGATATCGTAATGGGGGTAGGTAATCCCCGTCATAAATTCCACAGAGGGACTTGGTCGTCTTAAAGGATTAGTTCACTGACTAAGTGACCTCCCATTCTTCACTTAATGTACTATGAGAGATAAGCAGACTTACCCGCAGTGCAATCCACCAATGGATCCTCTGACAGGTAATGACTGCTTCCGCTATGAAGTAAATGCACGCTATAGCATTGCATGCTATAGCAGACGGGACCTGTCAGGAGCCAGCAGTGGATTGGTGGATTGCTCTGGGTAAGTTCTCTCCTGGTTCATTAACTGAAGGACAGGAGGTAAGACATACAGTAGCTAGTTTACCTCTTGTTTCTCACAATCAGGGTTATTCAATAAAAGTTCTTATAGTTTAAAATGGTGCTAATTTTGCCCCAACCAATCAGATGTTAGCTTTCAAATGCTAAATATGATCTGATTGGTTGGGGCAAATTTAGCACCATTTTAAACGATAGGAGTTCACTGACCATATAGAAGCATGAGGCCACAGGACAAGGGCTTATATACAGGTCAAGGAACTCTGAAGTGTGGTACTATCCTTATATTATAATGTGATGGGGTGCATTGTTTCTTAGAATACATACGTTCCTGATTCTTTCCCTCTCCCATTGCATTTTAAATACTAGCCATGTCCCTATTTCCACCTAAATGTAAAACCCCCAAGCTACCTACTATAAATTTAAATCAGTAGAAAGCAACATGCCAGCCCAGCAGCTATCCAGTTACACAAATCTTTGTGGAGGAGGAGAGAGACATTGATTATGAAGTGACAGGAACCAGCTCCAGCAGGTCCCGTTAGTGACGTTAAACACAGCAAAAACCGATGGGTCATTGTTCAGACATGAACACTGGAATGGGAGGGGCACGTCGCATAGTGACATAGCTGAGTGATTTATACTAATGCACCTCCCCATTCTAAAATATCACACTTATGTATTATGTTTCCGATAGCCACTTGAAGTCAGGAAGGAATTTTCCCCTCCTTCAAACTAGATATTTTTTTTAACCTTCCTCTGAATCAACAGTTAGGCAGGAAATGTGGGTATTGCTGAGTAGGTCAAACCTCAAATACTATACTAAACAGTGTACCAATTATGAATACCTTGTATTCATCAGATCAGCTCTACCTACATTGAACAATCAGATCAGCTGGTGTGAATTAGATAACACAAATATCTTTTGGGCTGGGTACATACCATGCAATTTTTCAGGTTGACCACCATTCGGCCAGAATGAAAAATTGCACGGTGTGTACCCAGCCTTAAAATAATGAATTATCATAGTAACTGTAACAGTAACTGTCAGACCAACTGCTTCATCTTGACATCTTATCTCTTATTACTAATGTCATTCTGATCTGAACTTTTCTGTGACTGTTGAAAGGTCACATTTATGAGTTATTTCCTATTTTTTTTTTTATTGCTTTTTACATTTCAATTCTATTTGATATTTCCAGTATATCTACCTTGTAAACTAATAAAAGAGAACTGACAATCTGCTATACCCCTAGGTAAGAATTTATCCTTTAGGACCTGACTCTGGTTTCAGCAATTTTTATACTGTACCTTAGTTCAACTTTTATGTTGTGTTCAAAAATATTTTATCTCAATTTTGTTTCCAAGGTAGAGTTGCTATCAGTATTTATTTCACCAGTAAATTCTATACTGGTAATAGTATAACAATTTTAGACATACTTGGATAGGCTCCAATCCTGTTACCATGGCAACCAACTGTGACATCATAAGAATATCAAGGTTAATTTCAAAACAGTCAAGATTTTGTTCAGTTTAATCTAAACCTTTGACTGAGGCAGACAGAAAATTACCTTGCGGATTTTACTGCGTTTCTTTGATATATTTTAGATTTTTTGAAAATTTTAACATGGAGAAAATCAGAAAAACCCTTTTTTGGATCCTTCTGCTTATCGCTTTTTTTTCTTCAAACATTTTTATGAGAGCAGGTACTTTTTATCAATTTATCACTACAGTTTACCAAGTTTACTTTAGTTTTCAATGCATATACTGTATGTCATCATCAAGTCTATTTTTGGATTTTATTTATTAACCTATATTGCTACATTTTGTACTTATCATGTACAGCAAAAGGAAAAATGATTAAGTCACTTTTCACCTTAATGACAATCTGTACATTGAGAATGTATCACACAGCACCTAGACAACCCACTAGAATCACCCGGTTACACACAGTTAAAATAGTTTCCATTATTTATCATTCTTTTTTTTCCCTTATGATAAAGTGATCTCTTTTTTTAAATGCAGGTGCAGATATTGCATTTTCGGATGATGATTATGACTCAGAAGAAACAACAATGAGAAGAGTGACTGGTAAGATTTAACTGTACCTACCGGTACTTATATTGTAAGATACACCAACTATAATTCAAAAACAATTATGTCTGTGCAGCAAAACAAACACACACTCACACACACTTTTTCACAACTCAACTTGCCTAGTATGGGGCCACTTGGGAACACAGCCCTGTATAATATTACAGACCACAGAATTCATAAAAGGGAAAATCTTATATTAATGTATTTCTTACTTATTAATATATTTTAAGTATATAAATCAAACAAATGTACTTGTAAACCTGAAGACCTTAAGAAAAATAAAATCCTTTTGTTTCCCTTTAAACAGCTGCCAATACCATTGTAGAGGACAACGGTTATATTTCTACAACTATCCCTACGGAATCAGTGACAGGTACGGTTTATCTGCACCTAGTGATGTTTGGGATATTCCTGTTTAATGTACAGAGGCTTTTCTACATTGTCTTGTTAGTGGTCATAATTATATTCATGGAACCCCTATAAAAATTTGTACAATGGGATTTTTCCTTTCCTACAGAACCAAGTTACCCATATATACACTATATGGTAATAAAATGGGCCTGAAATCCCCATGTGCTTAAAATAGATCTATTTATTTCTTATCACAGTTGGTGACATACAAGATCATGTAGATGTAGTAACTGTTACTGTTGAAGCTACCAGCAAAGTGACAGGTAAGATTTAATGGTACCTATAGATTTATATTGTATTCCCGCTGTTACTTAAAGTTAATTGTTTTTTTTCTCTGGCTGACAATCATTTACTATTTTAACAGCAAGAAAACCTTCAGGTGACAAAAATCAAATCTTTAATTCTGAAAAGGACACGAACATCGATAACTACAGAAAAGTCAACACGTTAAAGAAGAAAAAGATCGTCGTCACGCCAACACCGTCAACATTAGGTAAATCTACTTTTACTACTTTGTATAAATTTATGTAATAAGAACAAATGTCGTGAACACAAAAGTCCATTCCCCATATCATTCTGGCTGCAAAAGTGAAACAATGTTAATGACATTACAATTAGATGAAAGTTCTACCAATGAGCATGAAACATTAAAGACTATTCCTACTCTTAATCCTACTATGAGTTTGTGTAACACCTTGTCTAATCTCATTACAGATCAGCTAAAGAAAATAATGCAAAGTGCTGGCAGTGATAACACAAAGAACCTCATATTGATCTGCTCTCTCATGGCACTTGGCTTTATCATGTTATGTGCAATTCTGCTCTACGTTGCACGGAACATCTCCAGCCTTAGGAAACAGTAAGTATCTCTCCAGTGCTTTTCCATTTAATATATCTTTTTCATCCCAATTTACATTTTAACTTTTCCTTTTGTCCATTTTCAGTGAGACTGATGATGTCATTAGAGCTGAAGAAGGTAAAGCAGATTTCCTAACATGATTCCAACTATCAGTGGTATTCGGTTAGATTTCTCAGTTTAGAAGTGATTCTGAAATTCATTTAAAATTAAGAAATCCAGTCGGAAATAGCGAGATTTTTTAAAGAACCAAACTCCACATCCAGTTAATACTTGACCTGGACGAATGAGAAATTCACTAACTATAGTAATTACATGGACAGCTTTATTGTGAGTTAATATTTCTTTATTTTCTTTTATAGGAATCGCCCAGACTATGCCTTAGAATGTTAACAGACACAGCCGTGGGCCACTCAGACCCCCCCACCCCTACAGAAAACTCTGTGGAAACAGCCTTTTCAGGCAGAGTGATAACTCTTTTTTCTCTGTTTTCACATAGTGGGAAAGAAGGGCTGTAGATTCCCTTACCTTCTCTGTCAGGACTTCACACAGCAGAGAGGAGGAGGGACTTCCTGTCTCCCTCACACACTGAGGGAGTCTGAGGCTGTGCTCGCCGGCAGCACTGTGCAGGAGAAGCCTTAGGAATGTCACATGTCAGCCTCCCACCTATTAACTTTCTGCTCAGTCATTTCTTTATATCTTGGGCTGTGGAGCACGTAGAGAGGTGGTCACACTGCAGGAGTGGACACGCCTAAGAAGTGGGAGCTGCTGGACCCTTGTTTGTTATTAGAATGTAAGCTATCTGGGGCAGTGGCCACCTCCCATATATCCTATGGCTTTGAGAATTTTTATTGTGTCTATATAATATATAGACACAATATCCAACAAACTAATATATATTATTTTCCTGCTTTGCATGAGTTATATATATATTGTAGTTTTTGTTTTATCCAAAGGACTGTGCATGTTTGTTGTTGCATTTCAGAGCCACAAAGTGTAACCCACAGAACACATATACTATTGTGATTAACCAGCACAGTAAATAGCCATGTACCAGCCGCCTAAAAACTTGTCCCATTTCCTGCTGAGCTTCAAAATAGTCTGTGCACCTAGCCAATAGAGAACACTGAATGTTTTTAACTATTTAATTATCAATAAACTTTGTAATTTCAAAATTAGGTGTCTGTCATTATTCCACATGATATATTCATAGCAATAGCAATAATATATTCATATACCGTATATACTTGAGAATAAGCAGAGGTTTTTATTTTTTAAAATGAACCTGAAAAGCTAACTTTGGCTTATACTCAAGTCACAACAGTTACTTTTGCTGCATACTGCCCCTTTAAGGTATCTATGGGCAATCAGGGGGCAATCTATGGGCAATCAGAGGGCCCCCTAGCCCCCTCGATCCCCCATCGATTTGGTGCAAATCCGATGTGGGGATCGGGGGCTAGCAGCCCAGGACACTTTTACTGCATACTGCTCAATTAAGGCAGCTAGGGGCAATCACGGGGCATTTCGGTTTCATCAAAATCCAAGGGGGGGGGGGGAGGTTGGGAGCTAGCAGTCCCTAAATCCGTGACTTGGTAGCAATTGCCGATGGGTAAGCTGAATGGAGATCGCGCAAAGGGAGACACCGGTGACATTACTGGATTTCCTCTCTGCACCAGGTTTTCCCTTAGGCTTCATGCAAGGTATAGAGTAGAGGAGCACACTACTTAGGTGATGAATTCTTTTATGTGCAAAAGCATAACATACAACATTTCGGGACTCACAGTCCCTTCCTCAGGCACCTACCAACTTGTCTGGCTAATTACCCAACAACAGTGTGCCACAGTACATCTAGAACTTTGCTTCCCTTAGGCTTCCCCCGCACTGGTGGTCTAGTTAGGGTACTGCACTGCGATGTCCATTCAGATCACAGTGCAGTAAAGGCTATAGTAAGTTGTCAGTGAATTACAGCTTACTATAGTATTTGTGAATTGAGCTCAGGAGTTCCATTCACAAATAGGATTTTTTTCTAAGTCTTTGCTGCATAGCAAAGACTTCGAAAAAATGGGCATCAGAGATCAATATTAGGTGATCAGTTGAGCATTTATGAATATTACAAACCAAATTTCAGCAGATAAAATTGACTTTTGCTATATGTTTGTCCATGATACAGTTACATACAGATTTGTATTGTTATTTAAAGCTTGAACAAAGAATATCACTTTAACACAGTGCCCTCCCATTTTTTTCTTTTATGTTTCCAAGTTAAAATATTGCAACCAAAGGGTAGGAAAGTTCTTTGCACTCTACTGTATAGAATGTAATTCTGACAATGTGTGTATGTGTGATGTCACACACAGAAACTATGAACAGCACTCCAACTGGCCTTCAGGAAGTGATTACAAAGTCAGTGTTCTCGTTTGGTCTTCACGGAGGTGGTATTTTGTTACTATTACACCAGCTCTGCTTAGAGTACTGGATTTGCCCTTTGATCTATTACACAACCTAAATTCCAGAGTTCAGGTTTCTATCTCATGTAATTGTCCTAAATCTAGTGAGTTCTAGTTCTTTCCCTTGTCTGTCAAGCTACAGTGTTGTACACATCCAAATCTTCCTCATGGGTTACATGCAACTCCCAGGGGAAGTAATTGCTTGCCCGAGGTGTCTTCTTCCCTTTGCTAATGAGAAGCTCCATATCGCTGTTGTCAAGTAACCGAATCAGGTCTCCGTCTGCATCTAACATATTTAAGGCTATGTCTGTTTCAGAGAACTGGTTTCTGTAAAAGAAATGAAAGTCAATATATGAACACATTGTCCTTCCAAAACTACCATAGTGCACAGCTGTTACAGATCTCCTCTTTATCGCCGAAAAACAATTTTCTTACTTGTCCCCTAAACTTAAAAAAAAAGGCTGTGGTAACACAGCTCACGTATATTACTTCTCATGGTCCACGAGACTTCTAGTAACTGTGCCAACAATGGGCCTTATTAAAAAAAAAAAAAAAGAAACACCTTTGTTGCCTTATAAGGACCTAAAAGATTCCACTAGCCAAGTCATTTTTAACCTGTGAAAGTCAGTTAATTATTATCAGGATAAACATGCTATTGCAACAAGCTAATATGCTGCAGTTGGAATTGAGGCTTTTGTATTTGGGTGACAAAGATGAATTTATCCCAAAATATTCCCAGGGCTGCCTTCCCTTATTGGTCTCTGTAGTACAGCACATGGCTGCTATAATAGGCTGTACACAAAAGCAGAACATTAAATCTTGCTATGCGGTAAATGCACTGCTGTCATTTTTTGGGAAAACTGCCCAGGATAAGCAGTAAACTAAACAGAATTTCCCTGCAACAACTTAATGGGTTAATTCCCACAATTCACTCCTATAACCTATTCATTGCCATTTAAAATGCATTGCCTTATGGGTAGAATCAGAGCTTAGATATTACCTCATTAATTCCAGTAGCTCGCTATAAGATGGGCATTTTATCACATCTTCTTCTAATGGAATCTCCCTATGAAAAATAGAAGTTACATATGAAACATTATGGTAAATGAAGGTAAAAGATTCTACTGACTGTCCACTTACCTGATCAAGCATCTGTCATGGTCATGAAAATAACAACGCAGTAAGCTGACCTGGTTCTGCCCTTCTGGAAGATTCTTAACTATCCTTACAAAGGATGCTGGGAAAATGCCAGTCTTGTCGCCCACAGTACCCTAAGAATGAAATATGCAACAAAATGTTTAGATCTTTTCTTACAAGGGTTCTTCTTATGTTTTAAACAGACTTTTAACAAAATAAAATCATACAAAACAATATTAATATGTGTACAGTAGTATTTGGCTATATATGATTAACCTAATGTTCAATATGAAAGGTTTATTTAAATTCCTAAAGATACATAACATGAGTATCCATGTGTATGAAGTAGTGCCCAGGGGGGCCCCATCTTTCTGTCCCACGTGTCTGGGATATTGTATGAGCTGTAGTTTTCTGTTTGTAGCTTTGCAAGTGTGACAAAATAGCAAACTGAGCAAAAAAATGAGATTGGATCTGTCAAACTGAATTTATTATCTTAATAGTAGATGGTCGTATTGCAGTTTCAGCGATTTATACTTCAAGTTTGATCAAAAAATGAGATGGGTATCAACTAGATTTGACAGATTATTGTTATAGATTTACATAGCACCAACATCTTCTGTGGCACTTTACAGTGATACAATGATACATGATGTGAATACATACAGTACACAGTACAAACATGGGTAGTCCATATATGTAGATGGATAGTCCATAAGTTGTGCAGTACTCTCAAAATGTGAAAAGTCACTATACAGCAACACTGTGTTACAATAGGAGAAAGGTCCTTGGCTCGGTGAGCTTACAGTCTATAGTAAAACAGGTGACAAGATCTGAGAAGTATGAAGTGCTTCGATTTGACAGTTAGAAGCTTGAAACTGAACCTTGGTGTTATTGGCATTTTCGAAATAAATGAATAAGCCAAGGAGTTTAGGATGGACTGAAATGGCACCAACTGGAGGATGGTGTAATCTATCCAGGACATGCATTAGATATGTGAAGGGAAAATCTGTGTTTATAAACCAAACCTGGCACTGCCTACCTGCAAAATACCGGGCCTTGCTCGGTACCTAGTTTCAGTTTACATATTATTATTATAGCAAAATTATTTGCAAAACAGCTCTCTTTCACATTGCAGCTTGCCCTTTGAATGTGAATAATACTTATGAGATCCAGTTATCCCCTGCTCTAAATTTCATAGAGAGGTGGGGGTGACATTGTTTTAAGGTGCCCATACACCTATAAGATTTTACTTACCCGACCGAGTGCTCACGCGATGTTCATCGATGCTGCCGGAACCGCTTCTCCCGATCTTACATTCTGCCGACATGCGATCGCAAAATCCCATTCATTTTGCGATCGCATGTCGATCGAATGTAAGATCGGGAGAAGCGGTTCCGGCAGGATCAAAGGAACATTGGGTGAGCGCTCAGTCGGGTAAGTAAAATCTTATAGATGTATGGGCACCTTTAATCAATTCTCCCTGTCCTGTCTTTGAAAAGTAATTTTTATTATAAATGATTTTGGGAGGGGGGGGGGGGGATATTTTATGTTACTTACAGATAACCAGACCTTGTATTGTGTCTCATACAACAGATGGAGAATATTCTGTACAAGGTAAAATGGGCCATGTGGGAACTGCATTCTGTCCATAGATACTCAATATTTGGCTAGATCAGACTCACTTACTTCTAGCCACTCCTTGTTGACTTGACTCAAAAGATATACAAGGTCTCCACTTTTAAGGTTGAGTTCCATGGCTGCATTACCCTTAAAATCAAAGAGTGCCTGGCAATTGAAATAGATTAGAAAAGTAAGTTATACAATGATGTCATTATATGTCATTCTAATATTCAAATGAAAGGATTGCCTCAAACAGACAAAAGCAAAAGTTTTTAAACTGCTTTTATTTCAAACCTGGCATCATCATTATTATCTTAACACAGACACCTACTGCTGCAGCGGTAACAAATAATTGGATGCCATAAACTACATAATACTACAGTTCTCTTACCTAATATCCCTCATTCTCGTATTTGTAAAACCTAATGATCAAGGTTTAAATTTCCTTTTTAAAGTTGTTAACACCATGGTCATACTTAATTTGCAGTTTATGGCAATATCAGTCAAATACAACCTGGTCAAAATAAATGACTCTGTCATAAAAGGTAGGTCATGTTCTCTTCTGTGGAATGTTCAGTATAAAAAGGCTCAATTGTACTGTCTATTATCCTACTCAGTGTTTTTTAATGTAATTATCTTGCCCTTTAAAGCACTCTACTGTATACGGCAAATTGCTATTTTCTTTTTTGATAATTGGAAATATAACCATTGACTGATCCCTCACCATCTACTTAATTATTAAGAAATAGTCAGGGTCAAAAGACATTTTTTCAAAAAATAATAACATTGCTCGATTCTTAGATAGAACAGTACAAATGGTGAGTAAAGGCCGATGTAGCACAAATATGTCCGATATAGCATTGGCCCGTAAGTATAAAAGTAAGTAATTATATAAGCCCAGGAGTCCCGCTGAGTGCAAATATGTATTAAGGGAGCCATAATTATTTTCAAATCGTTGCTGCCGAATGCTGCTGGTCCACCAAGGCCAGTGGTGTATATAACAAGGTTATAGTAATTCCACAGCACGTATCAGTCTTAATCAAATACATGATTTATTCACACACGTGATGTTTCGGTGCTTACATAGCACCTTCATCAGACAAGGGAGCCATAACCATGTGCCAGGTGTTGCATAGTACACTGCAGATTTCATTGGATGAAAGATTTCTGTGGGTGATCTATGATGTCTCATATCTAAACTCAATCAAATGCCCTCTTTGTGGAGGCCAGTCATTTGGGTGGCCATACATACTGTGATGGTTATAATACTATGTATGCTCCTAGATTAAAATTTTACCCAATGGTAATTCAAATTTTTACAACTGCAAGGAACAACATCCAAGGGTTTGATTGATCCATAATATAGAATGTCCTACTCAACATTTTTCTACTTTTTTAATTTAGTATTTAGGACTGTTGCATTAATTCTTGTATTTGTTATCCGTACAAGGACACTTACCTCTGCTCTTGGTCTGTCCACATCAGAGCTGTGTTGGGAATTTTTTTTCCTGGAAAGAAAAAAATGAAGCATAAATAGTTAAACAATTACAAAGTAGAAAGGTCTGAGGGATATTCTACAGGGAGATGTTTGATGTTTAAATATCAGAGACTGTATAGGGAATTTTATAGCGTGTTCAAAGGATCTTGTGTTCACCGGAGCAAGTATAGTGAGGTATAATAGGACTTTATGGGAAACAGGTCCCAACAGAATTACATCAAAACCCAGTATTAAAGAGAACCATAGGTAGACGAGGAAAAGTCACCTTTGTAAATTAACCATCACAAGCACCACATAGAGCTTTTGTCTTCTTCCCTGACAAGATCTTTATGATCACATTACAAAATCCTGTAATTACTAAGATACAACAATGGCAAATTCATTTTAAATTGCAATAATCCTCAAGTAATGGTGATAGTAATACCTAAAGCACCTGGCAGATTATCCCTTGTAACTGTGTTTGCTAAGATTAATCACAGCTCTTTGGTTTATTTAAATTGTCACACAGCAAAAGTTAACAATGCAATGAGACCTTTGAGTGAGTCAGAACAAGGATAATGTGAAACCTTCAGCTATTTCCTGTATTAAAATATCCATATGCACATTACCTCTCTCCAAAGTTTTGTACACTGTTTAAAGGGCATGTCCACCCCAAAATTTAACTTTTGATATGTGGTAGGGCATGCTCCCCCAGCCCCAACCGCATTAATATAATTGTTAGAAACTCCCCCGATTCTTACTTACCTGCCCTCTCTCCCCTGCTGCAGTGTTCAGGCCCTCTGCTTGCATGGAATTGAAAGCAGGGGGCGGGACCGGCAGCTGCGTCCGTGATTGGCTGAGAGGCAGGGAGGGCTGCACTGAGCATGCCTCAACCTTGATGAGGTTGAGGAAGTCTCAGGCACAGCATGAGTCACAACACTTGCTCTACACAGCAGTTTCCTGGACTTTGGAGGGGCACAGCAGGGGAACTATTTTGAGCAGGAATGTAAGGTAAGGATTGTTTTAAACTACTTGATGTGGCCAGTAAGGGGTTAAATTTTAGTTTTGGGGGTGGACATGCCCTTTAACTGTGCAAATAATCACTTTGATACAGGATGTTTGGGCGTCTACAAAAACATGGCAGTTTTCTGTTATTGACCAACATTAGATACTATTGTATATCAATATGTCCCAAAACCAGAAGTTTGCAGTTCAGTTCTACTAGAATCCACAGGGCTGCCTAGACTGAACTGCACATGTCCTATCCCCAAATAATATATATGGAAGGTAAATTTTATGTCTGGTGTAACCTTTGGAAAACAGATGTGAGCAAGAACTTCATTGACACACATTGCTCTCTAACATCTCTGGGTAACCTATAAAAGCAAAAGAAAAAATATATTCTGGAGATTTGAATATATAATATTGCAGTAGTCATAAATGGTCAAAGTACAGTCAATTCTCCATGATGACTGTAAAATTCTACCACATTAAAGACATGCCACCACCAAAACTACATTTTAACCCACTACTGGCTCCAGTGTGTAGTGTAGTAATGTCCCTCCAAAGTCCAAAAAAGTAAAGAGCAGGAGTCTGGCTGTGTCCCATTCTGTGTCTGCGAGTTGGGGGTGGGTAAGTGAGCCCTACACTACAGAAAAAATTTACAATAGGGGTGGACATTCCCTTAATGCATTAAGTCATGCAAGAGACTTTATGGCATCGCAGGATCACTGTTAGGTAAAACAGAACTTTTTTAGAATTACATCGGCCAGTAAATGTTTCTTGTACTGATAAAATGTCATCGGAACCATTCACCAGCTTTAAAAGGAATATGTATCTAATTTAAACCTACAGTTTGCGTGTCTGGGGGCGTAGTCTTCGTAGGGCATGGGGTATCCTCTCACTGTCAGAAACCGTCTGATAGAAAAATATTCGAAGATCTTCATCCATTAGTAGCCAAGCTGGGGAATTTAGCAGACCCTAAAAGGACACAGTATGTGAAAAAGCATGTGTTATGTCTGGATGGTTCGTTGGAAACCTGTTTACATTTTTGTCAGGGGCAAGTGCAGGATTTTCAAGGAGGGAGATTCCTGAATGGGTTACCACTGAGTAAGCACAGGAAGTTCATGACCAAATATATCCGTATATTCTATTATAATACATAAGGCTCTGACGTTTGAATGGGGAGGTGCAGTGGCGAGAATCTGTATAATCAGTCACTCTGTGATGTCACTGAGTGACTTCCTGTATTCCACTGACCCTCCCCATTTCTCTCTCCCTGCCTGCCATTTTTGTACACAGACTGACTGACTGAATTACTGTGCTGAGAAGAAGGAGAGAGCAGCCAAGTCAATTATGACTCACAGGAATGCGCTCGCTCTTCCTTATCAGCGCAATAATTCAGTCAGTCAGTGTAACAAACCGGAACTGCACCGGGTGGGAGACGATATTTATTGTCTTCTTTTAGTTTGAGATAGAAACGGCAGTTACTGTAACTATTTGTATGTACAAAAACAGGCTTGTTATCTACGTTACTAATACAGGGAGGGAGGAGAGACAGGGAGGGAGAGACAGGGAGGGAGGAGAGACAGCGAGGGAGAGACAGGGAGGGGGGAGAGACAGGGAGGGAGAGACAGGGAGGGGGGAGAGACAGAGTGCCTGTGCTGGATTTTTCTTTTTTTGACCTTATGTATTATATGGAATAATACGCTACCAACAGAATAATATACGGATATTACTTCACCTCGGAGTTCCCTGACCTCTATAAAAAAACTCAGCCTAACGGCCTTGTGTTTTTATATGGTCAGGGAACTCCTCGGTGGTGCAATCTCCATGTATTACACTGTAGGTAGTGTGTTATCCCTTATATATTTGGATAATAATAATATATATTCTCTACGGTTCTCATCACAGTTAGGCAATACAGATATCAGAAGATCAGATGAATCACCAATCATTTCTCCTGTGTATATGTAATATATATAATGCAATGTTGCCAATCAGCTATACATATTTCTCAGTGTCCCTATTCCTGCTTACTAAGCTCCATCACAATGGGGTAGGTACAGTAAGTACTGTATATAAACCCAGTCCCCTTAAGCTAGGTACACACGGTACAGATTTCTGAAAGATGACAGACAGGATCTGCAAGATCCTGTCTGCCATCTTTCAAAGATCTGCATACACACAGTCCCGATCGTTCTCCCTATAGGGAGAACGCTCGGGACTGTGTGTTTCCATCGCCGCGCTAGACTCCCTATAGGGTCTAGCGCGGCCGATGGAAATTTTCGGCCTTTCCCGAACGAGCGTACGGCCGACCCGATCGTTCGGCGGCCGCGCGCTCATTCGGGAAACGAACGTACACACAGTAACGATAAAGCCCCGATACCGTCGGATCCGACGGTATCGGGGCTTTATCGTTACTGTGTGTACCCAGCTTTAGGCAGCTGTAAGGTTAATGCTGATACAGTTCTCTATGCTGCTGTCAATCTCAGGGCAGTCTGGATAAATTTTTGAAACAAACAAAAAATGCTTCTCGCTCACAGCTCAATTACCAAGTAAACACTCAATGTAAACGTCTATGTAACAATCTATATAACAGTCTATATACCAATCTATGGGCACCAGGAGATGCAGAACAGCAGACAGCACTGAGCTGGCAGAAGGGGGGGATTCCAGGCACTGATAATCCCCCTTAACACACCCCTGTTTGTGCTGGTGTATAGTTTATTAAATGGTACTGGGAAATGCTTACATTAAAATAGGTAAGCTGTAGCTAAGAAACACAAGAAAAAAATGTTTTCTATTAATAATTTTAACTATTAATAATTTTAATTTTAGTATACTAAAAATCATTATTTAAATTTATGATATGAGGAAAAAGTATTTTATGTTTGGGGACTTTTATAATCATAGCTACCGTATATCGTGATTTTATCCCGCTAGGCTGTAAGGCTAATACAATTATACAGAGGTGTAAACTACATAGTAGGACATCAAATTGAATTAACTTTCGCACACACAAAGTGTAATCCCCATAAACAGAGGTGATTTCTCCAGTTGACAAGAGCATTCCACGGTACACCAGTACAGTATATAGTAATATCAGCTTTTTTGGGACACCAAGGTTCGCTTTCTGCTAATTTCCGACATTTAACTTATTTTTCAGTATCAAATACCGAACTTTACCCTTACTAAACTGAAATTCCTGTGAGGGTTTGGTTAGTTATGGGTCACATGCTATAGTAAGCAATATTCATTGATCCACCCATATCTAGTACATCAACCACCTAGTCAAAAACTCACAAGGTGTTATACAACCTTCTAGCAATTAATTCATGCTGCCTTCAATCTTGGATTTGTCTATAAATAGCACACAATGTTGAAAGTGGTAATTCCATTATTTTCCTACTACTGATGTAAGCACACAGGTCTACAGTATAGTCACATCCTTTTGGAGGAATACCATGAAAGACTTCCATTAGTATGGCTTGATTGGTACCAATGGGTGGGGTGACAAGCAGAGGGCTTTTAGCTGGTGAGCTCTGCCAATAAATACAAGGAGAGTGGGAAAAGCATCGCACACTAAAGTAGACAATTAACAATTCCGCGGAGAAGAAATTTACCTTCATGTAGCCATTGAGAAGTGGAATGCGAGACTCAGCGATATCCTTCTTATTCCCCACAAAAATCTTTGCTGCAGGATAACACGTTATTTATTTTGATATTTTTCTCAAAAATAGCATAGAAAATTGATTCAATACCATATTTCAAAAGCAGACAATATGTGTCATAATGGATTATGTTCCAGTTGTTTTTGGTTCAACTTTACTATATATGGTAGAAAGGAGAGATCAGTCCTAAAGCAGTGTGTGCAGAATACAAATAGTATAGAAAAATATTGTAGTGCCGTATTAGTCCAATATATACGTAGATGTAAAAAATAAGTACTTTTTCTATGGACTAACAGTTTATTTAGTAGACAAGCTTTTGAGGGCCAAACCCTGTTCATCAAGTCAGAGCAGTACTGATTTTAACAAAGGTTTAACAAAGTAAAAATCCAGTTCCAACAGATAATAAGATAAGCAAAACAACAAGGGGGGGACAAAAAAAAAGAAAAAAGTAAAGAGCAAAAGGTGCCCAGGAAAGTGTAGAGCTATAGGATTGACATCCATGGATCCTATAGCTGTACATCACAATGTGGTATATTGAATACAAGCAACAAATGTGAGGATGCAATATATATTGGAGAAACTGGCCAAAAACTGCAAAAGAAGATGAATTCCCACAGACATAGCATCACCCACCATGACGAGGATAGGAACTGTTTCCCTGTAGGACACCATTTTCCACAGCCTGAACATACCATGAAAAACTTCCAGGTCCAAATCTTAAAGGACATTTTATCAACACTCTGGAAAGAAAAGCATTTAAAGCTAAAATTATCTATTATTTGACTCTAAAACAATGGTTTGAACCAGGACATGGGATTCCTTTCACATTATCAATAATTGACTTTTCACATCCTATCTCCCCCTTACCAGTTTATTTATTCTTTATATATTTCTTTCATTTCTTTTTTCTGTTTTGCCTCTTTTTTTTTCTTTTCTTCGCTTCCCTCTTCTCTCCCTGTTTTCTTTACTCTTCCTCCCCCGTCCTATTTACAATTACCACTTGACCACTTCACTATTCTATTATCTCTACTATTTTATTACCTCTACACTTTCCTTGTCTCATTTTGCTTCTTACTGTGTTTTTTTTTTTTGTTCCTCCCTGCCTTCCCTTCCCCCCTTGCATTTCTTGACCAGTCACTATTCTGTTATCTCTCCTCTCATTTTATCGCCCTCTACACTTTCCTGGGCACCTTTTGCTCTTTACTTTTTTTTTGTCTCCCCCTTGTTGTTTTGCTTATCTTATTATCTGTTGGAACTGGCTTTTTACTTCGTTAAACCTTTGTTAAAATCAGTACTGCTCTGACCTGATAAAGAGAGTTTGGCCCTCGAAACCTTGTCTACTAAATAAACTGTTAGTCCATAGAAAAAGTATTACAGTACTCTACTGTACTATACTGTATTTTTTACAGAATACAAATGACATTTTCATGTCTTGGTTCTTGAGAATATACATGGCCTGAATAAGGGGGACTCCCATGACCCAGCCATAACCATCTTAAAAACCCAGAAATTAAACGCCACACTTGAATTGGAACAAAAGAGGCCACAGCATTTATTTATGTTTTTACATTGACATGTGATAGCCATAGATAACATTTTGGATATTAGCAAAACGGTATATATGAGAGTAACTATACTAAATGACATGAATAACCTGCCTATACTAAAAGGAGGGGTGGCCAGGGGGCTAGCGCTAACCCAACCATAAACTCACTAGTTGCAAACTTCACCAACTCAGTGAATAACTATATCTTGAAGTCCGCAGAGGGCTGACCACCATGCCCTCTTCTCGCAGATACCATTACCTGTAATCTGCTCCCCCTTTGAGGAAGATCTCCTTCTAAACCGACACCAGCCACGCTCCCCTGACCCACCCCCCTGCCTTGCTGTGACAATTTTCTATACCCTTATAAGGGAGGGTGGGTGGGACTGCTCTTCTATCTCGCCAAAACTTCTGACACCCCTAGCTCCTTTCTCACCTACTTTTATACACCTCAGACCCATTTCTAAACCTTAGCCTGCACCTGCTACAATGTATCCTAACCCCGCCTCCTTAGTCCCAATTACCGGTCCCTTCCTACCTTAACCTCTCGTTCACCCCTGCTAAACTGTGTTTCACCCAACTACACTTTCGTTTTCCCCCTATGTCCTGCCATGCATCCTATTTCCTTATGTTCCTTTGGATGCCTGTATGGCTGTATAAAGGACATCAATCAGAAAGCCTGAAAAGATGAAGTGATAACAGTTGCTATTAGGTTTGTGAAAATGGTGTCAGTCTCCCCGCCTTCCTAGGTCTTATACTCTATATCCCCCTCTCTTCTCCTTGCTCCCTATAGGCCCGTACTCCACAAGTGCTGTGGCCACACACCCCTCACTGGTCCTGACACAGCCGGACCTGTCATGTAGCCCCTCCCTCTAGCTGAGAGCTCTGTTTCTTACTTTTTAGCTGTATAAAGGACATCAATCAAAAAGCCTGCTTAAGGCCTCAAAGGATGTTTGTAAGTAAAGATCAAGTGATAATAACAGTTACAGCTTTAGAAATGTGAGGCACAGGAAAGTAAGTTCTAAGAGACTAAGAAATTACAGTGTGAATTATTATTATAGCCTTTTGAAAATAACAATGTGGAAAAATGGTTAAATAAAGAGTCCATGAAATATTAGTAATAACACTTACGTGGCAAAGTGGGAAGATCACAAATGTATGGGGCAATGCCATTCACAGGGCCATAGTTCTCTTCAAGCTTTGTGTGTAGTGTTAAGAACTGACTGTACCTCCGATATATGAAATACTTACTCCCACCTTTGGTTTTCACTTCAATTACAAATGTCTGGTTAATAAAAAAAGAAGTCTTATTACAGAGATAATAAGGCTTGGAGAGTTTTATGTAGGAAAATCTTAATGAATTAAGAGTGAATAATAAAAACTACGAATAAAAGAATAGGTATCTGCAATGTGCACAAATGTACCACTAAGAGACTAACGGTAAAACACAAATTGTTGGTATGCCTTCATAATAAAATCATTTTGCACTTAAAATTTCAACACGGAACTGGCATAATCTGTGTGTATGCACAGTGTTGTTAATGGGAGTCTTCAAGTAGCTCTACAGACTTGGGGTATCTTTATCCCAGTCCATAGTATCAGAAAGGGGAGAAAACATGTTGTATACTGTTATTCAGTATACATATTTCTTCTCATTTCTGAGGAAGTGAGTAGATGTAGTATACTTGGATTTTGCTAAGGCTTCTGATACAGTCCCACTTAGGCGACTTATGTATCAGCTAAGGTCTGTTGGGCTGCGGTGGCAAATTTGTACATAGATAATTGGTTATTGGATAGGATGCACAGAGTAGTTGTTAATGGGTTTTTGTCAATATGGGCTAACGTTTTAATTGGTGTGCCGCAGGGTTCTATGTTGGGGCCAGTCACTTCTATTTAATCTGTTTATTAATGATTTAGATGTAGGAATTGGCAGCAAAGTCTCTATGTTTGAGCATGACACAAAACACAAACATTAAAAGCTGCAGGGGATGTGTGGATCTAGATAGATCACATTGGGCTGCCGATACGCGGCATTAATATTTCGATGAATTTGATGAATTCAAAGATTTTTTTCCAGTTTTCTGTGTGCTGCCACTCCTCATAGTACCAATCCTACTTCCCTACCTCAGGTTCATTTAATTTTATTTGTTTTTGGAAAAACTTCATATGCACTATAGTTTTCCTTTAAGGCTGTAAGAAATGAGGTTTAGTCTTCAAGTTCGGAAAGGTTTTTTCACGGTGAAAACAGTCAAACTGTGGAACTGTCTTCTATTGGATATGGCAGGATGAATAGATTAAAATAAAGAATATTAATTGTTACTGTTATTGATACAGAAAGTTGGAGTTGACTCAGGTACATTTCCAATTGCTATTTGGACTTTTTCCCCCTTCATACTGGGATTTTTTTTGCCTTCCTCTGGATCAAATGTTAGGCTGGCAATGTGGGTATTGCTGAGTAGGTTGGACACATAGTAATTAATTTAGAATAAAGACATACGTCCATCAAGTCCAAACTCCTCACGCTCCATTTTAACCCTAACAGTTGATCCAGAGGAACTGCTAATAAGAGGGAGGTAAAATTCCTTCCTGACACTAAACGTTAATTGGAAAGTATCCCTGGATCAACCAGAACTACAGTATATGTATTAATACCAGATTTCCATTTATAGTATATCCTTGTACCAACCAGAACTACAGTATATGTATTAATACCAGTAATTCTCAGTATTATATAGTACCTTGTACCACCAGAACTACAGTATATGTATTAAACAAGTAATTCTCAATATATATAGTAACCCTGTATCAACCAGAACTACAGTTATGTATTAATACCAGTAATTCTCAATATTATATAGTATTCTTGTACCACCAGAACTACAGTATATGTATTAATACCAGTAATTCTCAATATTATATAGTATCACGTACCAACCAGAACTACAGTAGATGTATTAATACCAGTCATTCTCAATATTATTTAGTATACCTAAACCAACCAGACTACAGTAGATGATTAATACCGAAATTCTCAATATTATATAGTATCCCTGTACCAACCAGAACTACAGTATATGTATTAATACCAGTAATTCCAATATTATATAGTATCTCTTACCAACCAGAACTACAGTATGGATAAATACCAGTAATTCTCAATATTATATAGTATACTTGTACCAACCAGAACTCAGTAGATGTATTAAACCAGTAATTCTCAATATTATTAGTATACACTATACCAACCAGAACTACATAGATGATTAATACCAGTAATTCTAATATTAATACCGTATATACTCGAGTATAACCGTCCGAGTAAAACCGAGGTACCTAGTTATAGCTAAAAAGGAGAAAAAAGATATTGACTCGAGTATAAACTGAGGGGGTTAGATATGCCACTTACCGGTAATGTTGTTGGAAACTACAACTCCTAGCATGCTTTATTGCGGGAGTTGTAGTTTTCAAACATCTTAAGTGGCAAATACTTGCAAATAGGGGTAAATCCTCCTTTATTTGTGCATACAGCATACTCTTATTTGTAAATAGTCGCTGGTGTCCGTGGTATTCTCCTACCTTGTCCGGAGGCCTCTCGCTCCCCATCCTCAGTGCGCATCCGGATGATGTCACTACTTGGCGCCGCAAAGTGAGAGGCGCCAGGTAGTGACACCATCCGCATGCGCACTGAGGATGCGGATCGCGCGGCCGCCGGACAAGGTAGAAGAAAGGTTGACTCGAGTATAAACCGAGGTAAGATTTTCAGGTTTTTTTAAAGCCTTAAAACCTCGGTTTATATTCAAGTATATACGGTGGTATATACTTGACCAACCAGAACTACAGTATATGTATTATCCATACATTCTCAAGTATTATATCGTACTCCTTTGTACCAACCAGAACTACAGTATATGTATTAATACCAGTAATTCTCAGTATTATATAGTATCCTTGTACCAACCAGAACTACAGTATATGTATTAATACAAGTAATTCTCAATATTATATAGTAACCCTGTATCAACCAGAACTACAGTATATGTATTAATACCAGTAATTCTCAATATTATATAGTATTCTTGTACCAACCAGAACTACAGTATATGTATTAATACCAGTAATTCTCAATATTATATAGTATCACTGTACCAACCAGAACTACAGTAGATGTATTAATACCAGTCATTCTCAATATTATTTAGTATACCTATACCAACCAGAACTACAGTAGATGTATTAATACCAGAAATTCTCAATATTATATAGTATCCCTGTACCAACCAGAACTACAGTATATGTATTAATACCAGTAATTCTCAATATTATATAGTATCTCTGTACCAACCAGAACTACAGTATATGGATAAATACCAGTAATTCTCAATATTATATAGTATACTTGTACCAACTAGAACTACAGTAGATGTATTAATACCAGTAATTCTCAATATTATTTAGTATACCTATACCAACCAGAACTACAGTAGATGTATTAATACCAGTAATTCTTAATATTATATACCGTATATACTCGAGTATAAACCGTCCGAGTATAAACCGAGGTACCTAGTTATAGCTAAAAAGGAGAAAAAAGATATTGACTCGAGTATAAACTGAGGGGGTTAGTATATGCCACTTACCGGTAAGATGTTTGGAAACTACAACTCCTAGCATGCTTTATTGCTGGGAGTTGTAGTTTTCAAACATCTTAAGTGGCAAATACTTGCAAATAGGGGTAAATCCTCCTTTATTTGTGCATACAGCATACTCTTATTTGTAAATATTGCTCTGGTGTCCGTGGTATTCTCCTACCTTGTCCGGAGGCCTCTCGCTCCACATCCTCAGTGCGCATCCGGATGATGTCACTACTTGGCGCCGCAAAGTGAGAGGCGCCTGGTGGCCGCTCCTTGATGAATCCGGTCCAGCAGCAAATTCAAGTTGAGGTTAAGCACCACTAGGTAGGTTGCTTTACCTTGCTCTCTGTGTTTTAAAACATTCTCCCCGCCCTTTGCAACCCCTCCCTACTGCTTGTCCCTCTCTGTCCCCACCCCTTTCTTTCCTCGCACTCCCTTTACTTTTCCCCCCAGAGCCTGCCGCTCATGCGTTCCCACCTCCCTATGGTAGCCTGTCCTTTCTTTCTCTTCACATCATTTTGTGGGCTTCTAACAGATCCTTCATTCATTTAGCTAATTTCCTGCTTCTGTGCACAATTCCTCACATATGTTCAGCTTTATTATTTATACGGCGGCGTTATCTCATCTTTTAAATTTGGCTTTAACCTTTACTGGCCAGTTATGTGTCATTTAACCATGTTTCTGATATACACAACACATTTCATTAAAAACTATGGGGGATATTTTATTAATTAGGTGTGACATTTTGTACTAATATTGCATTTTTATATATTTTCATATATTTTTTGCTAAGTTAAAGGCATCTATCCTGTAAATATTAACTTTTTAAAAATCAAAAGTACCTAGGGCAGGAGATTATTCCTACCTGCTATATTTGTTTCATTGAAGAGCCACAGCCCATAGAGTGTTCATCTTCCAGGTTAGTGCCTGGGACTTCCTGTATTTAAGAACGGTCAGAAGCAGTTTCTTCGTGCCACTGCTTCTTATTGAAATGATATTGGGAAGTACCAATCCAACCTCCCTGGTCCAGGTGTTTTTGGAAAAAAAAATGTATACGCCAATCCACAAAATAACTAATAAGTGTGCAGGAGGGGGCCATATACACCTTAGAGCCTGTAGGCCCAGAGCCTGGCACCCTTAGCGCCACCCCTAAACACATTCCCTAAACCACACCGTTTCCTCCCACCAATCCAACATAAAGGGGTTAGATTGGTTGCGAAGAGATTGATAGCGGCCCCTCGAACCTCAGCGCCCCTGGCGCTTGCCTCTGTGCCTAATGGTAAATCTGGCCCTGGCAGGAGGTTAGGCTGTTTTACAATGTTTGCAAAAATTCCACTGTGTTGAGATTCGCATTTGTTTTATATCACACTATAATGTACAGGCCTTCTTATCTTCTGTGTTACAGTCTTCTTCCTTTTCTCCCTCTTTTTTCTTATTTACTCCCTGTTTCCTTACTTCCTTACATAACAGCAGTAACATTTTCTCCCAGCCCCCTAGACATCTTCTCACACAAAGCTGCACCATCCCATCATCAATGGAGTTGAAGCACATTTCTAATACCATATAGTGATGGACCAAAACAAGAACTCGAACCCGAGTTGTCGAGCCAAACTTTGTGAGTTTGGACAAACTCAAACTATTCGAATTAGTTTGGGTTCAAACTAATTTGTTTTTTCGAACTTGGCTGTATTTTCAATAATTATCAAATTTATGGGCCATTCGCAAACCTTAGAATGTCATTCACTAACCCTCAAATGTATTGTCTCTTTCGGTAATCCTCAAATGTATAGTTAGTTTTCGCTAACCCTAGAAAGAAACATTTTGTAACCCTCGAATGTATGTTAATTTTGCACTCTGTAATCCTCAAATTTCCCATAACCCTCAAATGTATCTTGTGCAAACCCTATAATTGCCCGATCATGAAGTAAGAAATGTTTAAAAAGTTTTGAAATAGTGACATGTGTTTGCAAGACCATTTCCCAGTTGCCACAGCCATTTACAGTAAGTTACCATTGTTAGTTTATCTGTAAATCATCCGAACTTTTCGAACTATCACACCCCATTAACTTTAATGGGTCCGTTTTCAATCTTTCAAGTTCAAAAAACCGACTGAACTTATGAACTTCGACCATCTCTAAAAAAGAGAATATTGCTGATAAAAAGGCCAACATAACCCCAAACCCTTAAACCCAAACCCCTCTACCCCAGCTTCTACCACACATTAATCTTTCTAAACTCCCATTCTTCCAAAGGATATGTGCTTTCTGGAGGTCTTTGCTTTTGTCTTGGCCTTTAACACTTTAAAACCAATTATTCAAGCTATTTTCCTCGCGCCCCCCCAATAATGTATCTATATGTCCACCACATGTCAACTCAAACACCAGGTAAGCAATATGTTCAGCATTTTGTGTCTGTATGGCAGTTAACCTATCCAATTTTTTAATAATGGAACCCCTACCACTACTACCTGGTCCCCTGGTTGAATACTCATATAGGCTATCACTGATAATTTATTCTATTTACCAAACAGGGCAAATTTGTAGGGATGGGCTACTGGGAAGAAGAACCCTACTATTCTTCCCCTACCTCACCTGGTAAATCTTAACATATACCCATACTTCTCTTACTTACCTGCACCAGCTTACTGGCTCCTGCCATTACCGTTTCCCCCATGTTTTTCTGAGCTCTACTAAGTTCCAAAAGAACAACCCACAAAAACTAGGCTTCTCCAAGATCCTATACATGTGACACAGTTTGAAATACCTTTCTTTTGCAAGCAAATACAAGTTCCCAATCAATATGCAAAACAAACTTATAGAGAGAGGCTCAAAACCAAAATGTGTTGCACATTGAAGTGAAAGATTATTGAAAAGTCTTCACTGTGCAATGGGAAGTGTCCCAACCCTGTTACGTTTCAGGAAACAGCAGAACTGTTACATTTTATGTGATAAGTGATTGTTTGCAATAAATAATATAAACACTACCAAGCCAGAATCATCCCTAGTAAAGCCTGCAGAGACAAAAAATGGGGGGAAGGGGATGGTGGTAGGGGTGGACCTGCATGTAGTGGTCACATATTCCCATGAATAACTGCAGTGCACATGATAGGTAGATCCAAGTAACACACTCAAAGGGAGGATAGCAATGGATTGGGTTCAGGTCCCCTCCCACAAGAGGTGCCCAATCGCAGATGTCTGTCTCATGATTCTTTTGGGTTCTTGTGTGTATTAGTTGTTAAAGGGACAGTATACTTAGCAGTACCACCCGCTTTCTACACTCGACCCTTCCTCAAAACACTGCTAGCCTATATCGGAGAAAAGTGTCAGGGACAATTATGGGAGGAGCCACAGTGCAGTCACTACATGAATGTAGTGTCCCTATATGGTTGTGGTTGATATGCTGCATTCCCAGACTCAGAGGGGTCCTTGACCTAAACATGCATTCAGAAAGCAAAGAGTACTTTTAATCTGTGCTATAATTGCTCATTTTGCTTTCTAAATTTTAGCAACATCTGGAGGCTTGCAGGTCAACATTCATGTTTTTCCCTTGATTGATAATTTTATACTTTCTGTAGTACTCGACCCTCTCTTCATTTTTTGATTTGAGTAAAAAGAAATGATGGATTAAACAACAGCATGTAATACAAGAAACAAACCTAGGTAAGGGGTAGGTTGGTCCTGCCTTCTTGAGGGTGAACGATATTGCAGCACTTTGAAACTGTTGGATAAAACTAATGCAAACCATTTCCTCCAGTGTCGCCACTAATATAAAAATGCATTTATTTATTATTATTGTAGATTTATATAGCGCCAAAATCTTCCATGGCCTTTACAGTTTGCATTAATATACACGAGGAAAACATACATGTTACATACAAGGGTAGTGCAAGTAATACAAAGTCAAATAATTCAAGGCTGGTCCCCACATCAGTGTGGTAAGTTACAGCATTACTGTGGTACAATAGGAAGGGAGCCCTGCCCGAAAGAGCTTACAGTCTAGTATGTATTTTGTAGTCTTGGTGAAATCTAAACATTGTTGTGGAGTTAGACACTTATCTAGAGGATAGCCCAATACTCTCTCCCCCAGTGTTTTTATCGTTTGAGTCTGGGCTCTGGTATCTAGTATTTTTTCTATGGAATTGGTAGGAATTGAAAGATTCAAAATTAGCACCTAAGGCTGGGTACACATGAGGGACTATTTGTCCCGACCGGACACTCACTATGACGAACGCTCAGCTAGGACAAATGTCTGTCGGCCGCAGCCGAAAGTGCGAATGATCGTACAATCGATCGGAATTTACCGACACGTCCGGAAGAACAAACAATAAAGGTCGTTTGCGGCCAGCCACCCCACACCAGCAGATAATATGTGTGTGTACCAGCCTACACTTTCCCTCGTTTTGCTGTTTCTTCCATACTCATTCTGTACTAAAAAAATGAACAATAGCAACACAAGTTGATTGAATTAAATAAGAAAAGCAGAAAGCACAAAAGGTTTTTGTGGGAGTGCACTAACCAATGCACAGGAAATGTTACCCTAGGGACGTGTGCCAAAACTGAGCTGTTCAGTTGGGTTGATGAACTGCTGTTCATAGCCACTGGAGGCTGTATCTTTACTGTTTTCATCCACATGGTAACAGAAATCCAGTTTTTATTGTTTTAACCACATAAATAGATGCTGCTTGTTGAGTGTTTTTAATGCCTATGCCAACCGTACCCATGACCGAATACAATCAGGAAGAAACTGTGTGTGCTTCACCTGCTAATTGAACAGCTTGCGGAGAGATTGGGTAGTTATGGCTGTTGTACAACTTCCTTGTTCTATCCTTCTGCTTTTTGTACACCGCCCTTCCTCCAGACTTCCCCTTCACGAATATACTGTAATAAAGATTTGTTTAGTAAGCAGAGGAGCATGGGGTGACTGAACCTTTTTTCCTTTCACAAGATTTAAGGCTGATCTCATCCTGACTGGATCTAATCACTTGTTACTGGCTCCGCAGGTATTATAAAAACTTTTACAAACCGAACAATTCTTAAAAGGGCTGATAATATAGTGTAAATTAAGTGTGACGGCTAGTGCTGGGGGTGACTGCCTCTGTGGTGGGTTAGGGTTTGTGTTATTTCAGATTGAGATCCGTCATGGAAAAAGCCCAGCAGAAAGCTTTGTCACTGTGATGTACATTAGGCCGGCTCTGGTGATTGGTCAATGCTGTATTTAATGGTGCTTTTACTTTGTGGCATCTCACTGTGCAGAGTATTTACCTCACTCATTAGATTCATTCTGTACAGTGTAGGTGGTGAGCCTGAACACACCTACATGTTATCTGTGTTACCACAAGCAGCCATTATTTATTATTCCTTACCAAGTAATTAATCCGAGTAAACCTGTAGAAATAGTAATATTGATGTTCCTGTGGGTCAGTTATTATTTTGACTGGTTTTCTTTTATCACAATACCATGAAGATACTAACAGCACCAAAACAGATCAGACATAACAAAACTCTATGTATACACGGGACAACATTTCGTCCCCATGATTTTTTATGCTGATTTTTCACTAAAATCAATGACAAATAGATCAACGTGTCGGTTATTTTAACCTACCCAGAGTATAATACACAGGTTTGGGAGTTGGTCCAAAATATGGAATGTGCAGCTTTTTCTACATGCAGACTAAACCAGTATATAAACACAGCAGACATCCCCAGCCCTCGTCTAATCCAGGCTCTGGTGTTGACCAGCTACAAGAAGCACTATAGTGCCAGCACTTTTTAATAACAATGAGGTGTTAGTACCACACTGGCAAAATATGTATGCTTGCATGCGACTTCTAGGTCTCTCATTTATTGTCTATGGCTAGTTTCAGATGGGCGTTAATCTTGAAATGCTCCAGATGTTACCCGCTGGAAAAATGCTACATGTATCTTTTCTTTAGTCGTGACCCTCGGTGAAATGCTCTTATTGCATTAGCCCCTAAGCCTGTAGTGACTGTAAGTCCTCCCAATGTAACCGGTAATAAGACCACGTTGCACGTATAATTGATATAGTGACGCACCAAGAGCTATTTTACCCCATCTCTTTACCATAAAATAGGCCAACTGTTAATTGTCAAGCTGTCCTATAACATACAATTGCTGTTACTATAGCTATTAAATGTTTGTTACATATATATAATATTCACAAAACAATATTCATAGTAAACTATTAGAACAATCCTACAGTCATGTAAAATTATAAAATACAGTAAAAATTAAGTCAATTGTGGGTAAATGTGAATATTACCTAAGTTATGGAATCAGATATCATCAGATTATATACCCCCTTTACAGATAATGGGACTGGCACAATCTAACAGTATTTTGTTTACTTTTTCAACAATTAACTAGACGGTCACCTTACGTATTGAAGGATGCTACATAACACAAGTAAACATCTAAAGGAAATAGAGATCCCAAGAGTTCTATTAACGGTTTATATGGTCATAAAGCTTTCATCATGGCATTTAATATCCTTATACATACAACACAGCAACTTAATCCCATCTATCTTTTGGCAGGTCTAATTGCCAGTGATCTATAGATACAGAAGGATATTGCCTAAGCTATGTCCCTTCCACGACAGCTGAGAGATGAAAGGTGAGTTCCACAACTATACAATGAAATGTACTATATACACTGTTAAAGGAACACTAAACAAGTAAAAATAATATATGCCATCCATTTCTATTATTCACAGGGAGGAAACGCTTATTCTCACCTCCCTGTCAAAATAGAGCGCCGGGGGGACAGCTGAACTTACCTTACTGGATGCTCCACTGACAGCCTTCTGCACTGACAGCCGCGTTGCGCAATTGCATGCGATCACAATTTTAATGCGCAATCGCATGCAATTTCGTATCTCAGAAGGAGAAATCGCATGTGCAAACGCACCAGAATCGCACACACGCAATCCGCCCACAATTGCGCGTGCGGTGCAGTGTGGCCGTCCCCTTATATACTACTTCTATCAGTAAATCACACTGCAAAACTCAATCTGTACCAGCTCCCCTACCAGGCTGTCATAGCTACTGAACATTGGAAGGTGTTTTACTGCTAGGAAAATCGGGCACACAGCATGTTGCCAGTAGAAATGGCCGAACTTCACAAAGTTCGTTCCGATTTCGAGTTTTCGAACTTCAGTAAAGTTTGAATTCAGACCATTAAAGTCAATGGGGGTGATAGTTCGAAAAGTCCGGTGATTTACAGCTAAACTAACAATGGTAACTTACGTTAAATGGCTGTGGCACCTGGGAAATGGTCTGGGAACATCTCACTGTCACCAAAACTTTTTAAAACACTCTTAAACATGAGCGGCAATTGTCAGTTTTGCGCAAGCTACATTTGAGGGTTACGGCAAATTCAAAGAATTACCGAACGATACTTCGGTTTCCGAAAATGAACGATACATTCGAGGGTAGCAAACGCCCGTAAATTTGATAATTATCGCATTTTCTGATATTATGAAAATACAGCAGCAAGTCCGGAAAGTCAGAGAAACCCGGGTCCTGGATATTTCGAGAAGTGAGACTCCGTTCGACGTGTTATTTTGAATTCAGGTTCGAGTTCTTTCAACTTTCCAGTGGGGACAGGGAGGGGAGGCACCATGATTGAAAGAAGGCAAAAGGTTTTATACTTAGATCTCTGGAACTAAACATGGAAGTTGAGAGTTAACTCAACTACTAGCGAAACGTCTTCAACAACAAACTTCAAGTCCAGTTGACCTAATTGAATACAACAGATAAACCATGACCTGGATGAATGAGAGCCTTCACAGTCTACTTAATTACTTTTTGTGATCTAGCAATAGGTTGCAGTTGTTTTTTGGTGAACATTTGCTTTAAGCACAAAGTATGAGAGTGAAAAACTACAGCCAATACCAAATAAATTGAAAACAAATTAAATCACAGGACACATATTTATGTTTCCTCCCACAAGGACCAGCTGGTAGATAAGCTAGATATCAGAGAGCCCTTCAATCAGAAATAACCAGCAACTTCCCACTTACACCATATCTTACTGCGGTCTCCTTTATTTATTCTGCCAGAAATTATGTTTATTGTTTCTTAAAGAATAAGAAATGAAAGACTTCAGCATGTAAGAGAGGGGCGAAAGAAACAAGTGGAATTTGACACGTAATGAGCCCCTGGAAGTGGCGTGTACAGCCATGAAACGCATAGGAGCAGAGTTTCTGTGTCTGTCCATTCTGATAGTCATGTGGGATCAATGTTTTTAAATTATATAAATAAAGCTTAGTTTTACTTTATCCGATTGACTGATGTTGCCTGAACATTAGTGTAAGTTACTAAGCGATGTAATATGTTCATGCCCGAGGTCCCACAATAATCCCTTTGCGAGATTTACAACATCGCAGGATTGTGATCAGCTAGCTTGTGCCTCCATTCAAAAGGAGTTAAGCGTTGCACTACATGGTTTAGCATCGCGCGCTGCACTTTTCCAAAAAGTTTTGGAAATGGCGCAGTCATTGTAAAGTCAGTGTAAAACCCAATAATACATTAGGTAGTGTGGGTTTTACACTGATTGGCCGTTAGCAGCCTTAATGCATTGCTCTCCCTAAGCAACGTTATTAAACAAACCTATAAAACACAATTTACACTAATCTGCAATTACAGTACAGATTTATCAGGGGTGAACCCTTAAGGTGTCTAGTTAGTGATTAAAATAGGGTTCCGTGTCTTACACTGTGTCCACCCTTTATCCATTCCCAGAATATCGGTTTGGTGTGAGCTGGTAAAGACAAGTTAAGACATTTATGGTGAATTCCTTCTTCATCTTAGGGTGTGTTGACCCCCCAGAGGGGAATTTTATTCTATTAATCCATGACCACCCCCATAGCTAGTATTGCAATACTTACCTTTCTCACCAGCTTTCTGAAAAGATACAATACTTACAACCAAGTACACCAGTCCCTCTTTTGTCTCATCTTCTGCTTTACAGCTCTTGCTATATCATGCAGCCTTAAAAGATTTGGCCCATGTAGTTGTAAGCCATTGGTTGTGACGTCACTATCAGCCATGCTTACAGCTAACACCAGAAGTACTGCAGAAGGAAATGGAGGGATTGGCGGACTTTACGTAATTACCTTTCTTTAGAAATGCTGTGGAGCCAGGTATGGAATAGCAATATTTTGTGCCGCTTTTAGACGCAATTGAAAAGACATTCATTTCTGCTCTAAAAAACAGCAGAAAAATTTATGCAAAATCTATCGCATCACTGCACGTTTTTCATTCCATCTTTTCCATCGCCACTCATTCAGGGGATAGCACAATATATTGCACCTTAATGGACAGCCTGGGTTGAACATGTATTTGCCCCACATCAGTTCTGTCTAAAATTCTGTGTTAATTAATCTCATGTCCGATTCTTGTTTCTTTGTCAGTGATTTCGAACAGTTACCAGAAGGTGTTCCTGTGTCTGCTCACATTGCAGATATGGAAGAAAGAAAGGCTTCTCGTTGTACTATGTGAGTCTCATATCTCCATAATAATTTATCGTTACTGTACACACATGCATTCACAGGGTCGACCCGCAACACACGGTGATGTACAAATGCCCATTACATTAACCGATATTCGGCCGCTCGTACATTATCGTGCGGTGTAGGTCGGATCCTCGATCACAGTGTATATGGCCTTTAGACTGGCTCGAAATGTATTTGCTGATTGATTCCTGCCTCTAGTTATATGTTCCTGGGTTTCTGTCTGTTTCTCCATTGAGTAAATGCCTTATGGCATATTTCCCAATGGTTCCTGTTGTTTAATACAATACTTATAAAGCTGCTCCATAATGTCATCTAATTCAACATTTCTACACATAACATTAACTCACCTTACAATAAATTTTTTATTATGTTCTTACCCGACACGGCCAGTATAGCTAATTAACCTTTATTGCTGAATATTGTTATTAAAATTACAATAATCAATAATACATGTTACTCTTAGGCATAAAGAATGATGCATTCCCCCCCCCCACTGTTCTCTACATACATTTCTTTCATGCTGAAGATCTTTATGCATAACCTTTGAAGCTTCAGTCATCCAACAGTGCATTGAGAGTGCCATACATTTGAATGCAGTTTCGTGTTAGATTATATTACAGAGTTAACCAGAGGAAGGTTGCAGATTCTGTTTTACTCAGCATCCCTATGAGAGTTGCTCACTTCTTTTAATATTCTGCAGGTAGAAGTAGCACTGGAAGCTGTACCATGAACATACTAAGAAAAGTACAGTGTGCAGACCCAGATTATCCACAAGCAACCTAAGGACCTATCATAGGTTTAGCAAGGGCTCCACATCCATGAAAAAGAAGAAAATCTTGCTTAGGGCACTGGAACACTGGTACCCCTGCCCATAAATTTATTGACACATGTCCATAGGGAGCACTGGCAAGGGGGTCTACTCTAACTTAATCGGCCCATGCACACACACATTTTAAATAATATAGTAATAATATAAGTGTTTGAGTTGAGCAAGACATACATCGGTCTGGTCCAACCTCTCATCAATACCTACATTTCCTGCAAACAGTTGATCAGAGGAAGTCACCTCCAACTTTATGTATCAATACCAGTATAGTAGTAAAGGCCTAAAATTGTAAATAAAAGCAGAATAATAACAATACATGTATACATTAATTCAGAACAATCTAACTTCCCTGCCCTATTTAAACATGAAATTTGAGACTCTCGGCATACATGTTATGTTTAGAGCTAGTACAGTCATGGCATTTTGCCTTCAAATTGTGGCCATAAATTTTTTTACTTCCCTCTCTAGTTAAAATTAATGAGTGGAAAAAAAATCACAATTTCTTTGCTTCCTCTTAATACTATAGAAGACCATTCATGCAGCATATCACCAAACACTTTCAGACGTATATATTAAGGAAAAAATTGCCTGAGCGGTTAGTTTGCTGCAACCAATCAGATGATTCATTTTTACTAGTCTACCACAGTTAGTAAACATATGATAACATTTGATTGTTTGCTGCAGATTAACAGCACAGGCACGTTTTTTGCACCTCTTTATGTTTTACATTCCCTTTCATCAAAAGAAATTTTAAAATCCAAAAAAAATGTTAACGGAGCCATATATTTTACAAATGCTACATACCCATACAATGCTAATTGTTTCCAATTTTCCATACAAAATCCAATCGTTTCCAATTTCTACTTCTGGTCTCATCCAAATCTATAGGACAAGGTTAATGAGGGTATATTTCCTGCAGAAAAAGAACTTGAAAAGTAATGTATAGTATAGAGGTTGAATAAAGACATAACATATGAACGACTTGCGTGGGGATATAACCTTTATATAATATATTAATGGGCTATACAGTAAACTCTCTGGTGCATTGTTCACTTTAGGTCATATGAGAGGACACATGGACATCCTTTAAGATTGAAGAAAAGAAGTTTCATCTTCAGGTTAGGAAAGTTTCTTTACAGTCAGAACGGTGAAACTGGAACTGTCTTCCAGCAGATGTGATAATGGTAAAGTTCATTGAATAGCTTTAAAAGTGGGCTGGATAATTTTTAAAAATAAATAATATTGAGAATTACTGGTATTAATACATTACTGTAGTCTTGGTTGGTACAGTGATACTATAATAATTGAGAATTACTGGTATTAATACATATACTATAGTTCTGGTTGGTACAGGGATACTATATTATATTGAGAATTACTGGTATTCATACATATACTGTAGTTCTGGTTGGTACAGGGATACTATATAATATTGAGAATTACTGGTATTAATACATATACTGTGTTCTGGTTGGTACAGGGATACTATGTAATATGAGAATTACTGGCATTAATACATATACTGTAGTTCTGGTTGGTCAAGTATATACCACCATATATTTGAATATAAACCGAGTTTTAAGGCTTTAAAAAAACCTGAAAATCTTACCTCGGTTTATACTCGAGTCAACCTTTCTTCTACTTGTCCGGCGCCGCGCGATCCGCATCCTCAGTGCGCATGCGGATGGTGTCACTACCCGGCGCCTCTCACTTGCGGCGCCAAGTAGTGACATATCCGGATGCGCACTGAGATGTGAGCGAGAGGCCTCCGGACAAGGTAAAATATCACGGACACCAGAGCAATATTTACAAATAAGAGTATGCTGTATGCACAAATAAGGAGGATTTACCCCTATTTGCAAGTATTTGCCACTTAAGATGTTTGAAAACTACAACTCCCAGCAATAAAGCATGCTAGGAGTTGTAGTTTCCAAACATCTTACCGGTAAGTGCATATACTAACCCCCTCAGTTTATACTCGAGTCAATATCTTTTTTCTCTCCTTTTTAGCTTAACTAGGTACCTCGGTTTATACTCGGACGGTTTATACTCGAGTATATACGTGTATAATATTGAGAATTACTGGTTTAATACATCTACTGTATTTTCTGGTTGGTATAGGTATACTATAATATTGAAATTACTGGTATTAATACATCTACTGTAGTTTCTAGTTGGTACAATTAACTATATAATATTGAGAATTACTGGTATTTATCCATATACTGTAGTTCTGGTTGGTACAGAGATACTATATAAATTGAAATTACTGGATTAATACATATACTGTAGTTCTGGTTGGTACAGGGATACTATATATATTGAGAATTTCTGGTATTAATACATCTACTGTAGTTCTGGTTGGTATAGGTATACTAAATAATATTGAGAATGCTGGTATTAATACTCTACTGTAGTTCTGGTTGGTACAGTGATACTATATAATATTGAGAATTACTGGTATTAATACATATACTGTAGTTCTGGTTGGTACAAGATACTATATATATTGAAATTACTGGTATTAATACATATACTGTAGTTCTGGTTGATCAGGGTTACTATATAATATTGAGATTACTTGTATTAATACATATCACTGTAGTTCTGGTTGGTACAAGATACTATATAATACTGAGAATTACTGGTATTAATACATATACTGTAGTTCTGGTTGGTACAAGGATACTATAAAAATATTGAGAATTACTGGTATTATACATATACTGTAGTTCGGTTGGTCAAGTATATACCACCGTATATACTTGAATATAAACCGAGGTTTTAAGGCTTTAAAAAAACCCTGAAAAACTTACCTCGGTTAATACTCGAGTCAACCTTTCTTCTACCTTGTCCGGCGGCCGCGCGATCCGCATCCTCAGTGCGCATGCGGATGGTGTCACTACCTGGCGCCTCTCACTTTGCCGCATCCGGATGATGTCACTACTTGGCGCCGCAAAGTGAGAGGCGCCAGGTAGTGACACCATCCGCATGCGCACTGAGGATGCGGATCGCGCGGCCGCCGGACAAGGTAGAAGAAAGGTTGACTCGAGTATAAACCGAGGTAAGATTTTCAGGGTTTTTTTAAAGCCTTAAAACCTCGGTTTATATTCAAGTATATACGGTGGTATATACTTGACCAACCAGAACTACAGTATATGTATTAATACCAGTAATTCTCAATATTATATAGTATCCTTGTACCAACCAGAACTACAGTATATGTATTAATACCAGTAATTCTCAGTATTATATAGTATCCTTGTACCAACCAGAACTACAGTATAGTATTAATACAAGTAATTCTCAATATTATATAGTAACCCTGTATCAACCAGAACTACAGTATATGTATTAATACCAGTAATTCTCAATATTATATAGTATTCTTGTACCAACCAGAACTACAGTATATGTATTAATACCAGTAATTCTCAATATTATATAGTACACTGTACCAACCAGAACTACAGTAGATGTATTAATACCAGTCATTCTCAATATTATTTAGTATACCTATAACCAACCGAACTACAGTAGATGTATTAATACCAGAAATTCTCAATATTATATAGTATCCCTGTACCACCAGAACTACAGTATATGTATTAATACCAGTAATTCTCAATATTATATATCTCTGTACCAACCAGAACTACAGTATATGGATAAATACCAGTATTCTCAATATTATATAGTATACTTGTACCAACAGAACTACAGTAGATGTATTAATCCAGTAATTCTCAATATTATTTAGTATACCATATACCAACCAGAACTACAGTAGATGTATTAATACCAGTAATTCTCAATTTATATCCGTATATACTCGAGTATAAACCGTCCGAGTATAAACCGAGGTACCTAGTTATAGCTAAAAAGGAGAAAAAAGATAGACTCGAGTATAAACTGAGGGGGTTAGTATATGCCACTTACCGGTAAGATGTTTGGAAACTACAACTCCTAGCATGCTTTTATGCTGGGAGTTGTAGTTTTCAAACATCTTAAGTGGCAAATACTTGCAAATAGGGGTAAATCCTCCTTTTTTGTGCATACAGCATACTCTTATTTGTAAATATTGCTCTGGTGTCCGTGATATTCTCCTACCTTGTCCGGAGGCCTCTCGCTCCACATCCTCAGTGCGCATCCGGATGATGTCACTACTTGGCGCCGCAAAGTGAGAGGCGCCGGGTAGTGACACCATCCGCATGCGCACTGAGGATGCGGATCGCGCGGCCGCCGGACAAGGTAGAAGAAAGGTTGACTCGAGTATAAACCGAGGTAAGATTTTCAGGTTTTTTTTAAAGCCTTAAAACCTCGGTTTATATTCAAGTATATATGGTGGTATATACTTGACCAACCAGAACTACAGTATATGTATTAATGCCAGTAATTCTCAATATTACATAGTATCCCTGTACCAACCAGAACTACAGTATATGTATTAATACCAGTAATTCTCAATATTATATAGTATCCCTGTACCAACCAGAACTACAGTATATGTATGAATACCAGTAATTCTCAATATAATATAGTATCCCTGTACCAACCAGAACTATAGTATATGTATTAATACCAGTAATTCTCAATATTATATAGTATCACTGTACCAACCAGAACTACAGTATATGTATTAATACCAGTAATTCTCAATATTATTTATTTTTAAAAACTTATCCAGCCCACTTTTAAAGCTATTCAATGAACTTTACCATTATCACATCTGCTGGAAGACAGTTCCAGTTTCACCGTTCTGACTGTAAAGAAACTTTCCTAACCTGAAGATGAAACTTCTTTTCTTCAATCTTAAAGGATGTCCATGTGTCCTCTCATATGACCTAATAGTGAACAATGCACCAGAGAGTTTACTGTATAGCCCATTAATATATTTATATAAAGTGATCATATCCCCACGCAAACGTCGTTCATAATGTATATGTCTTTATTCAACCTCTATACTATACATTACTTTTCAAGTTCCTTTTTCTGCAGGAAATATACCCTCATTACCCTTGTCCTATAGATTTGGATGAGACCAGAAGTAGAAATTGGAAACGATTGGATTTTGTATGGAAAATTGGAAACAATTAGCATTGTATGAGGTATGTAGCATTTGTAAAATTATATGGCTCCGTTAACATTTTTTTTGTATTTTAAATATTTCTTTTTGATGAAAGGGAATGTAAAACATAAAGAGGTGCAAAAAACGTGCCTGTGCTGTTAATCTGCAGCAACCAATCAAATGTTATCATATGTTTACTAACTGTGGTAGACTAGTAAAAATGAATCATCTGATTGGTTGCAGCAAACTAACCGCTCAGGCAATTTTTTCCTTAATATATACGTCTGAAAGTGTTTGTGATATTGCTGCATGAATGGTCTTCTATAGTATTAAGAGGAAGCAAAGAAATTGTGATTTTTTTTCCACTCATTAATTTTAACTAGAGAGGGAAGTAAAAAAATTTATGGCCACAATTTGGAAGGCAAAATGCCATGACTGTACTAGCTCTAACATTAACATGTATGCCGAGAGGTCTCAAATTTCATGTTTAAATAGGGCATGGGAATGTTAGATTGTTCTGAATTAATGTATACATGTATTGTTATTATTCTGCTTTTATTTTACAATTTTAGGCCTTTACTACTATACTGGTATTGATACATAAAGTTGGAGTTGACTTCCTCTTGATCAACTGTTATGCAGGAAATGTAGGTATTGATGAGTAGGTTGGACCAGACCGATGTATGTCTTTGCTCAACCTCAAACACTTATATTATTACTATATTATTTAAAATTGTGTGTGTGCATGGGTCCCGATATAAGTTAGAGTACGACCCCCTTGCCAGTGCTCCCTATGGACATGTGTCAATAAACTTTTATGGGCAGGGGTACCAGTGTTCCAGTGCCCTAAGCAAGATTTTTCTTCTTTCTTCATGGATGTGGAGCCCTTGCTAAACCTATGATAGGTCCTTAGGTTGCCTTGTGGATAATCTGGGTCTGCACACTGTACTTTTCTTAGTATGTTCATGGTACAGCTTCCAGTGCTACTTCTACCTGCAGAATATTTAAAAGAAGTGAGCAACTCTCATAGGGATGCTGAGTAAAACAGAATCTGCAACCTTCCTCTGGTTAACTCTGTAATATAATCTAACACGAAACTGCATTCAAATGTATGGCACTCTCAATGCACTGTTGGATGACTGAAGCTTCAAAGGTTATGCATAAAGATCTTCAGCATGAAAGAAATGTATGTAGAGAACAGTGGGAGGGGGAATGCATCATTCTTTATGCCTAAGAGTAACATGTATTATTGATTATTGTAATTTTAATAACAATATTCAGCAATAAAGGTTAATTAGCTATACTGAGCCGTGTCGGGTAAGAACATTAATAAAATATTATTTGTAAGGTGAGTTAATGTTATGTGTAGAAATGTTGAATTAGATGACATTATGGAAGCAGCTTTATTAAGTATTGTATTAAACAACAGGAACCATTGGGAAATATGCCATAAGGCATTTACTCAATGGAGAAACAGACAGAAACCCAGGAACATATAACTTAGAGGCAGGAATCCTAATCAGCAAATACATTTCTGAGCCAGTCTAAAGGGCCATATACACATGTGATCGAGGATCCCGACCTACACCGCACGATAATGTACGAGCGGCCGAATATCGGTTAATGTAATGGGCATTTGTACATCACCGTGTGTTGCGGGTCGACCCTGTGAATGCATGTGTGTACAGTAACGATAAATTATTATGGAGATATGAGACTCACATAGTACAACGAGAAGCCTTTTCTTTCTTCCATATCTGCAATGTGAGCAGACACAGGAACACCTTCTGGTAACTGTTCGAAATCACTGACAAAGAAACAAGAATCGGACATGAGATAAATTAACACAGAATTTTAGACAGAACTGATGTGGGGCAAATACATGTTCAACCCAGGCTGTCCATTAAGGTGCAATATATTGTGCTATCCCCTGAATGAGTGGCGATGGAAAAGATGGAATGAAAAACGTGCAGTGATGCGATAGATTTTGCATAAATTTTTCTGCTGTTTTTTAGAGCAGAAATGAATGTCTTTTCAATTGCGTCTAAAAGCGGCACAAAATATTGCTATTTCCATACCTGGCTCCACAGCATTTCTAAAGAAAGGTAATTACGTAAAGTCCGCCAATCCCTCCATTTCCTTCTGCAGTACTTCTTGGTGTTAGCTGTAAGTCATGGCTGATAGTGACGTCACAACCAATGGCTTACAACTACATGGGCCAAATCTTTTAAGGCTGCATGATATAGCAAGAGCTTGTAAAGCCAGAAGATGAGACAAAAGAGGGACTGGTGTACTTGGTTGTAAGTATTGTATCTTTCTTCAGAAAAGCTGGTGAGAAAGGTAAGTATTGCAATACTAGCTATGGGGGTGGTCATGGATTAATAGAATAAAATTCCCCTCTGGGGGGGTCAACACACCCTAAGATGAAGAAGGAATTCACCATAAATGTCTTAACTTGTCTTTACCAGCTCACACCAAAACCGATATTCTGGGAATGGATAAAGGGTGGACACTGTGTAAGACACGGAACCCTATTTTAATCACTAACTAGACTACCTTTAAGGGTTCACCCCTGATAAATCTGTACTGTAATTGCAGATTAGTGTTAAATTGTGTTTTATAGGTTTGTTTAATAACGTTGCTTAGGGAGCAATGCATTAATGGCTGCTAACCGGCCAATTCAGTGTAAAACCCACACTACCTAATGTATTATTGGGTTTTACACTGACTTTACAATGACTGCGCCATTTCCAAAACTTTTTGGAAAAGTGCAGCGCTGCCGATGCTAAACCATGTAGTGCAACGCTTAACTCCTTTTGAATGGAGGCACAAGCTAGCTGATCACAATCCTGCGATGTTGTAAATCTCGCAAAGGGATTATTGTGGGACCTCGGGCATGAACATATTACATCGCTTAGTAACTTACACTAATGTTCAGGCAACATCAGTCCAATCGGATAAAGTAAAACTTCAAGCTTTATTTATATAATTTAAAAACATTGATCCCACATGACTATCAGAATGGACAGCACAGAAACTCTGCTCCTATGCGTTTCATGGCTGTACACGCCACTTCCTCAGGGGCTCATTACGTGTCAAATTCCACTTGTTTTCTTTCGCCCCTCTTCTACATGCTGACGTCTTTCATTTCTTATTCTTCTAAGAAACAATAAACATAATTTCTGGGCAGAATAAATAAAGGAGACCGCAGTAAGATAATGGTGTAAGTGGGAAGTTGCTGGTTATTTCTGATTGAAGGGCTCTCTGATATCTAGCTTCATCTACCAGCTGGTCCTTGTGGGAGGAAACATAAATATGTGTCCTGTGATTTAATTTGTTTTCAATTTATTTGGTATTTGGCTGTAGTTTTTCACTCTCATACTTTGTGCTTAAAGCAAATGTTCACCCAAAAAACAACTGCAACCCTATTGCTAGATCACAAAAAGTTAATTAAGTAGACTTGTGAAGGCTCTCATTCATCCAGGTCATGGTTTATCTGTTGTATTCAATTAGGTCAACTGGACTTGAAGTTTAGTTGTTGAAGACGTTTCGCTAGTAGTTGAGTTAACTCTCAACTTCCCATGTGCTTAGTTTCCAGAGATCTAAGTATAAAACCTTTTGCCTTCTTTCAATCATGGTGCCTCCCCTCCCTGTCCCCACTGGAAACTAGAGATTGACTAGAACTCGAACCTGAATTCAAACTTAACACGTCCGAACGGAGTCTCACTTCTCGAACTATCCAGGACCCGGGTTTCTCTGACTTTCCGGACTTGCTGCTGTATTTTCATAATTATCGAAAATGCGATAATTATCAAATTTACGGGCCGTTTGCTAACCCTCGAATGTATCGTTCATTTTCGGTAAACCGAAGTATCGTTCGGTAATTCTTTGAATTTGCCGTAACCCTCAAATGTAGCTTGCGCAAAACCTGACAATTGCCGCTCATGTTTAAGAAGTGTTTTAAAAAGTTTTGGTGACAGTGAGATGTTCCCCAGACCATTTCCCAGGTGCCACAGCCATTTACAGTAAGTTACCATTGTTAGTTTAGCTGTAAATCACCCGGACTTTTCGAACTATCACTCCCCCATTGACTTTAATGGGTCTGAATTCAAACTTTTACTGAAGTTCGAAAACTCGAAATCGGAACGAACTTTGTGAAGTTCGGCCATTTCTACTGGCAACATGCCTGTGTGCCCGATTTTCCTAGCAGTAAAACACCTTCCAATGTTCAGTAGCTATGACAGCCTGGTAGGGGAGCTGGTACAGATTGAGTTTTGCAGTGTGATTTACTGATAGAAGTAGTATATAAGGGTACGGCCACACTGCACCGCACGCGCAATTGTGGGCGATTGCGTGTGTGCGATTCTGGTGCGTTTGCACATGCGATTTCTCCTTCTGAGATACGAAATTGCATGCGATTGCGCATTAAAATGGTGATCGCATGCAATTGCGCAACGCGGCTGTCAGTGCAGAAGGCTGTCAGTGGAGCATCCAGTAAGGTAAGTTCAGCTGTCCCCCCTGGCGCTCTATTATTGACAGGGAGGTGAGAATAAGCGTTCTCACCTCCCTGTGAATAATAGAAATGGATGGCATATACTTATTTTTACTTGTTTAGTGTTCCTTTAACACAGTGTATATAGTACATTTCATTGTATAGTTGTGGAACTCACCTTTCATCTCTCAGCTGTCGTGGAAGGGACATAGCTTAGGCAATATCCTTCTGTATCTATAGATCACTGGCAATTAGACCTGCCAAAAGATAGATGGGATTAAGTTGCTGTGTTGTATGTAATAAGGATATTAAATGCCATTGAAAAGCTTTATGACCATATAAACCTGTTAATAGAACTCTTGGGATCTCTATTCTCCTTTAGAATGTTTACTTGTGTTATGTAGCATCCTTCACATACTGTAAGGTGACCGTCTAGTTAATTGTTGAAAAAGTAAACAAAATACTGTTAGATTGTGCCAGTCCCATTATCTGTACAGGGGGTATATAATCTGATGATATCTGATTCCATAACTTAAGGTAATATTCACATTTACCCACAATTGACTTAATTTTTACTGTATTTTATAATTTTACATGTACTGTAGGATTGTTCTAATAGTTTACTATGAATATTGTTTTGTGAATATTAATATATATGTAACAAACATTTAATAGCTATAGTAACAGCAATTGTATGTTATAGGACAGCTTGACAATTTAACAGTTGGCCTATTTTATGGTAAAGAGATGGGGTAAAATAGCTCTTTGGTGCGTCACTATATCAATTATACGTGCAACGTGGTCTTATTACTCGGTTACATTGCTGGAGGACTTACAGTCACTACAGGCTTAGGGGCTAATGCAATAAGAGCATTTCACCGAGGGTCACGACTAAAGAAAAGATACATGTAGCATTTTTCCAGCGGCTAACATCTGGAGCATTTCAAGATTAACGCCCATCTGAAACTAGCCATAGACAATTAAATGAGAGACCTAGAAGTCGCATGCAAGCATACATATTTTGGCCAGTGTGGTACTAACACCTCATTGTTATTAAAAAGTGCTGGCACTATAGTGCTTCTTGTAGCTGGTCAACACCAGAGCCTGGATTAGACGAGGGCTGGGGATGTCTTGCTGTGTTTTATATACTGGTTATTAGTCTGCATGTAGAAAAAGCTGCACATTCCATATTTTGGACCAACTCCCAAACCTGTGTATTATACTCTGGGTCAGGTTAAAATAACCGACACGTCTGATCTATTTGTCATCTGATTTTAGTGAAAAATCAGCATAAAAAATCAGTGGGGACGAAATGTTGTCCCGTGTATACATAGAGTTCTTCTGTTATGACTCTGATCTGTTTGTGTGCTGTTAGTATCTTCATGGTATGTGTTATAAAAGAAACCAGTCAAAATAATTAACTGACCCACAGGAACATCAATATTACTATTTCTACAGGTTTACTCGGATTAATTACTTGGTAAGGAATAATAAATAATGGCTGCTTGTGGTAACACAGATAACATGTAGGTGTGTTCAGTGCTCACCACCTACACTGTACAGAATGAATCTAATGAGTGAGGTAAATACTCTGCACAGTGAGATGCCACAAAGTAAAAGCACCATTACAATACAGCATTGACCAATCACAGAGCTCGGCCTACTGTACATCACAGTGACAAAGCTTTCTGCTGGGCTTTTTCCATGACGGATCTCAATCTGTGAAATAACACAAACCCTCTAACCCACCACAGAGGCAGTCACCACCAGCACTAGCCCGTCACACTATAATTTACACTATAATTATCAGCCCTTTTAAGAATTGTTCGGTTTGTAAAAGTTTTTATAATACCTGCGGAGCCAGTAACAAGTGATTAGATCCCAGTCAGGATGAGATCAGCCTTAAATCTTGTGAAAGGAAAAGCAGTTCAGTCACTCCCATGCTCCTCTGCTTTACTAAACAAATCTTTATTACAGTATATTCGTGAAGGGGAAGTCTGGAGGAAGGGCGGTGTACAAAAAGCAGAAGGATAGAACAAGGAAGTTGTACAACAGCCATAACTACCCAATCTCTCCGCAAGCTGTCTCAATTAGCAGGTGAAGCACACACAGTTTCTTCATGATTGTATTCGGCTCATGGGTCAGGTTGGCATAGGCATTAAAAACACTCAACAAGCAGCATCTATTTATGTGTTAAAACAAATAAAACTGGATTTTCCTGTTACCATGTGGATGAAAACAGTAAAGATACAGCCCTCCAGTGGCTATGAACAGCAGTTCTCATCAACCCAACTGAACAGCTCAGTTTTGGCACACGTCCCTAGGGTAACATTTCCTGTGCATTGGTTAGTGCACTCCCACCAAAAACCTTTTGTGCTTTCCTGCTTTTCTTTATTTAATTCAATCAACTTGTGTTGCTATTGTTCATTTTTTAGTACAGAATGAGTATGGAAGAACAGCTAAAAACGAGGGAAAGTTAGGCTGGTACACACACATATTATCTGCTGGTGTGGGGTGGCTGGCCGCAAACGACCTTTATTGTTTGTTCTTCCGGATCGTGTCGGTAAATTCCGATCGATTGTACGATCATTCGCACTTTCGGCTGCGGCCGACAGACATTTGTCCTAGCTGAGCGTTCGCTCATAGTGAGTGCTCGGTCGGGACAAATAGTCCCTTCATGTGTACCCAGCCTTAGGTGCTAATTTTGAATCTTTCAATTTCCTCACAATATTCCATAGAAAAAATACTAGATACCAGAGCCCCAGACTCAAACGATAAAAACACTGGGGGAGAGAGTATTGGGCTATCCTCTAGATAAGTGTCTAACTCCACAACAATGTTTAGATCTTCACCAAGACTACAAAATACCATACTAGACTGTAAGCTCTTTCGGGCAGGGCCTCCCTTCCTATTGTACCACAGTAATGCTGTAACTTACCACACTGAATGCTGCTGGACCAGCTCTTGAATTATTTGCACTTTGTATTACTTGCACTACCCTTGTATGTAACATGTATGTTTTCCTCGTGTATATTAATGCAACTGTAAAGCGCCATGGAAGATTTTGGCGCTATATAAATCTACAATAATAATAATTATAATGCATTTTTATATTAGTGGCGACACTGGAGGAAATGGTTTGCATTAGTTTTATCCAACAGTTTCAAATGTGCTGCAATATCTGTTCACCCCTCAAGAAGGCAGGACCAACCTACCCCTTACCTAGGTTTGTTTACTTGTATTACATGCTGTTGTTTAATCCATCATTCTTCTTTTACTCAAATCAAAATGAAGAGAGGGTCCGAGTACTACAGAAAGTATAAAATTATCAATCAAGGGAAACAAACATGAATGTTTGACCTGCAAGCCTCCAGATGTTGCTAAAATTTAGAAAGCAAAATGAGCAATTATAGCACAGATTAAAAGTACTCTTTGCCTTTCTGAATGCATGTTTAGGTCAAGACCCCCTCTGAGTCTGGGACTGCAGCATATCAACCACAACCATTATAGGGACACTACATTCATGTAGTGACTGCACTGTGGCTCCTCCCCCATAATTGTCCCTGACACTTTTCTCCGATATAGGCTAGCATGTGTTGAGGAAGAGGTCAGAGTGTAGAAAGCGGGTGGCTACTGCTAAGTATACTGTCCCTTTAACAACTAATACACACAAGAACCCAAAAGAATCATGAGACAGACATCCTGCGATTGGGCACCTCTTGTGGGAGGGGACCTGAACCACATCCATTGCTATCCTCCCTTTGAGTGTGTTACTTGGCATCTACCTATCATGCTGCACTGCAGTTATTCATGGGAATATCTGTGACCACTACATGCAGGTCCACCCCTACCACCATCCCCCTTCCCCCCATTTTTTGTCTCTGCAGGCTTTACTAGGGATGATTCTGGCTTGGTAGTGTTTATATTATTTATTGCAAACAATCACTTATCACATAAAATGTAACAGTTCTGCTGTTTCCTGAAACGTAACAGGGTTGGGACACTTCCCATTGCACAGTGAAGACTTTCTCAATAATCTTTCACTTCAATGTGCAACACATTTTGGTTTTGAGCCTCTCTCTATAAGTTTGTTTTGCATATTGATTGGGAACTTGTATTTGCTTAGCAAAAGAAAGGTATTTAAAACTGTGTCACATGTATAGGATCTTGGAGAAGCCTATGTTTTTGTGGGTTGTTCTTTTGGAACCTTAGTAGAGCTCAGAAAAACATGGGGGAAACAGGTAATGGCAGGAGCCAGTAAGCTGGTGCAGGTAAGTAAGAGAAGTATGGTATATATGTAAGATTTACCAGGTGAGGTAGGGGAAAGAATAGTAGGGTTCCTTCTTCCCAGCTAGCCCATCCCTACAAATTTGCCCTGTTTGGTAAATAAGAATAAATTATCAGTGATAGCCTATATTGAGTATTCAACCAGGGGACCAGGTAGTAGTGGTAGGGGTCTCCATTATTAAAAAATTGGATAGGTTAATCTGCCATACAGACACAACATGCTGAACATATTGCTTACCTGGTGTTTTGAGTTGACATGTGGTGGAACATATAGATACATTATTGGGGGGGCGCGGAAAATAGCTTGACATATTGGTTTTAAAGTGTTAAAGGCCAAGACAAAAGCAAAGACCTCCAGAAAGCACATATTACCTTTGGAAGACAATGGGAGTTTAGAAAGATTAATGTGTGGTAGAAGCTGGGGTAGAGGGGTTTGGGTTTTTAAGGGTTTGGGGTTATGTTGGCCTTTTTATCAGCAATATTCTCTTTTTTAGAGATGGTCGAAGTTCATAAAGTTCAGTCGGTTTTTTGAACTTGAAAGATTGAAAACGGACCCATTAAAGTTAATGGGGTGTGATAGTTCGAAAAGTTCGGATGATTTACAGATAAACTAACAATGGTAACTTACTGTAAATGGCTGTGGCAACTGGGAAATGGTCTTGCAAACATGTCACTATTTCCAAAACTTGTTTAAACATTTCTTACTTCATGATCGGGCAATTATAGGGTTTGCACAAGATACATTTGAGGGTTATGGGAAATTTGAGGATTACAGAGTGCAAAAATTAACATTACATTCGAGGGTTACAAAATGTTACTTTCTAGGGTTAGCGAAAACTAACTATACATTTGAGGATTACCGAAAATGAACAATACATTTGAGGGTTAGTGAATGATACATTCTAAGGTTAGCGAATGGCCCATAAATTTGATAATTATTGAAAATACAGCCACAAGTTCGAAAAAACAAATTAGTTTGAACCCAAACTAATTCGAATAGTTTGAGTTTGTCCAAACTCACAAAGTTTGGCTCGAACTCGGGTTCGAGTTCTGTTTTGTGTCCATCACTACTATGTTATTAGAAATGTGCTTCACCTCATTGATGATGGGATGGTGCAGCTGTTTTGTGTGAGAAGATGTCTAGGGGGCTGGAGAAAATGTTACTGCTGTAAATGTAAGGAAGTAAGGAAACAGGGAGTAAATAAGAAAAAGAGGGAGAAAAGGAAGAAGACTGTAACACAGAAGATAAGAAGGCCTGTACATTATAGTGTGCATATAAACAAATGCGAATCTCAACACAGTGGAATTTTCTGCAAACATATGTAAAACAGCCTAACACCTCCTGCCAGGGCCAGATTTACCATTAGGCACAGTAGGCACGCGCCTAGGGGCGCCTGAGGTTCGAGGGGCAGCTATCAATCTCTTCGCACCAATCTAACCCCTTTATGTTGGATTGGTGGGAGGAAACCGGCTGTGGTTTAGGGAATGTGTTTAGGGGTGGCGCTAAGGGTGCCAGGCTCTTTGGGCCTACAGGCTCTTAAGGTGTAAATATGGCCCTGCCTCCTGCACACTTATTAGTTATTTTGTGTATTGTGCGTATACATTTTTTTTTCCAAAAACACCTGGACCAGGGAGGTTGGATTGGTACTTTCCCAATATCATTTCAATAAGAAGCAGTGGCACGAAGAAAACTGCTTCTGCCAGTCTTCTTAAATACAGGAAGTCCCAGGGCACTAACCTGGAAGATGAACACTCTATGGGCTGTGGCTCTTCAATGAAACAATATTAGCAGGTAGGAATAATCTCCCTGCCCTAGGTACTTTTGATTTTTAAAAAGTTAATATTTACAGTATAGATGCCTTTTAACTTAGCAAAAAATATATGAAAATATATAAAACTGCAATATTAGCTACAAAATGTCAACATCACTAATTAATAAATATCCCCCATAGTTTTTAATGAAATGTTGTTGGTATATCAGAAACATGGTTAAATGATTCACATAACTGGCCAGTAAAGGTTAAAGCCAAATTTAAAAGATGAGATAACTGCCGGTATAAATAATAAAGCTGAACAATATGTGAGGAATTGTGCACAGAAAGCAGGAAATTAGCTAAATGAATTGAAGGTATCTGTTAGAAGCCAACAAAATGATAGTGAAGAGAAAGAAAGTGACAGGCTACCATAGGGAGGTGGGAACGCATGACGGGCAGGCTCTGGGGGGAAAAGTAAAGGGAGTGCGAGGAAAGAAAGGGGTGGGGACAGAGAGGGACAAGCAGTAGGGAGGGGTTTAGCAAAGGGCGGGAGAATTGTTTTAAAACACAGAGAGCAAGGTAAAGCAACCTACCTAGTGGTGCTTAACCCTCAACTTGAATTGCTGCTGGACCGGATTCATCAAGGAGCGGCCACAGGTGGAGAGCAGTGAATACAGGAGTTCCTGAACCGCCCCGAGTTACATCCAGCGGTTTCACAGCTATACCAGGAGACAGCAGCTAACCCGTTCTCCAGGATGCCAGATAGGCCTGGAACAGCCAGGCCACCTGAGTGATGGAGTCCTTCAACAAGCAGCGACAATAGGAGGCGCCGCCCAGGATCCCCATCACCCGAGGAGGCAGCCGGTAACCTGCTACCAACGGCTAACCACACGCAAGGGTCCAACAGAAGGAGCACAAGATCGCGGGAGGCAAAGAAGAGAGGCCGCACGCAAGCATCTGCCTCACACAGGGAGGAGCGACACAATCAAGGAACAGCCACAACTCTCGGTCATGGAGCTAACCCGAGCTTATAAGTCGGCAGGAGGAACAGCCCCGACCCACAGGAAGAGCCAGCTGCAGTACACAGGAGACAACGGGGAGCTGTGGGATCGTTAGAACAAGCGGTGCGCCTGGCTTGCAGTCAGCCACCTTCTGCAACACATACCCCTCAAAGGGGAGACTGGACTTCTGGGGTAGCATCAGTAATCCTACCTGCCCGAGGTGAGGAAATTGCCAGGACATCAGCAGAACTTCCAGAGACCAGCAGCTTCATCCAGAGAGTGGACGGAGCAGCACAAGACACAGAGGCACCTCTTCATTCGGCCCTGCAAACACCATTACCCTCAGGTGAGGTTTTAAATAGTGCTGGCTCTCAGAGGCAAGTTGGGGAAGGGGGGGGGGGGACTTAGACAATTTTTTAGAAAATTTAAAGCTAAAAAAAATAGATGGGATAGATGTTAATGGATAGATAGGTAGGGGAAATAATAGTTCAGCAGAAAATCCTAGGGCCCCAAACTCAGAGAGGGTTACGGAGGAGGTCGTAAGGGAAGTAACCAATTCAGGGCTACAAGTTGCAGTTAGTAGTGCCCCCATGAGTATTTTAGGTGGTGGGAACGCACACTCAGTAGGGGCCCCCAGTATTAGTTCAACCAGTTTTGGGGGAGTGGGTTCATTAACGACAGGTGTTGGAGCGGGAGCTGCATAAGGGGGGGGTGAACAGGCAGGCAGATCAATTTCTGATCATGCTTGGAGCACTACCTATGTCTGCTTCGAGGGCCCATTGGGGGCCCATCTAAAACAGGAAACAAGGAAAAAGATCTGGCAGCGTGAATATGTAGACATCTTCACCCTGCTCCCACTAGAACGATTCAACATAGACAAGTGGGAGAAAGGCAAGGAACATAGGAAGGAGGAAGATGAGGATCGTAGAAGATACAGACTCATTCCCCGATCTTTTACTAACTGGTTACAGGCGTTTTGTATCTTATGAAGTGTGCTTGGACAGAAACATCCCGTGCTCTGTTTGGGGCTTTTCTGCTGCATGGACAGTTTAGGCGAGGCTCATCGAGTCTACGGCGGCAATGCCTGGCTCAGGTATGATGAACAGTTCCACCAAAGAATGGCCGTGAGGTCTAATGTACAATGGGGTCACAGGGACATAGGTCTTTGGATGAAGATAATGGTTGCATCCAGGTCTGTGTTTTCTGCTGGCCCATCTCAGCCCTTTCTTGGCAGGCCCGACGGAACCACAACAGCTTCGTCGGGCCCCAACAAAAAAGGTTTGTGCTGGTCATACAACGATGGCGCTTGTCGTTGGGGCACCTCATGCCGATTTCGGGATGAGTGCTCAGTGTGCGGGGGGTCCAATCACCCAGCGATCAGGTGCTATCGTCGAGCACGCTCAAGCACGGGCAGCAACGAAGGGCTTGAAAAAGGGATGACCCCGGTGAGGCTAGACGCAATGCGCCCGTTGCTAAATACGTATCCAAACAGACGCAAAGCGTCGCTCCTGCTACAAGGCTTTGAGGAGGGTTTTGTCATACCTAGCAACATAGGGGTGGGGGGGGTCAGCTTGTTTAAATCTAAAATCAGCCAGGGAAAACCTGTCATTGGTAAAGGAGAAGATCAGGAAAGAAGTGGCCTTGGGTAGAATGGCTGGCCCATTCTCTACGCCCCCAATTGGTAACTTGGTCATATCACCCTTGGGACTGGTGCCCAAAAAGGAACCGGGAAGGTTCCGTATGATTCATCACCTTTCCTTTCCAGAAGGCTCTTGGGTGAATGACGGCATCAATGAGGAATGGACAAAGGTTTCTTATACATCATTCAACCATGCGCTGCGTCTGGTACGCAAGGCCGGTAGGGGAGCACTCATGGCGAAGGCCGACATTGAGTCGGCATTCCGACTACTACCAATACATCCCAGTAGCCTTTACCTTTTTGGGTGTGCAGTGGGGAATGAAATCTTTGTCGTCCGTTGCCTTCCCATGGGTTTCTCCATCTCCTGTGCCTATTTTGAGGCCTTTAGTTCATTCCTGGAGTGGGTAGTGCGAGAGGAATCCGGCAACTCAGCAATAATCCACTACCTTGATGACTTTTTCATCATGGGTCCACCAAAGTCAAGGGTGTGTGGCTATTCATTGGAGGTCCTGAAAATGTTTTTTGCCAGACTTGGGGTACCATTGTCGGTAGAAAAGATGGAAGGTCCAAAACCGATTATGACATTCCTAGGTATAGAATTGGACACATTAAGTATGGTGAGTAGACTGCCAGCTAGTAAAGTGACAGATCTCAAAGGTAGATTACAGGAGGCATTACAGGCCAAAAAAATCACTTTATAACAAGTGCAATCACTGCTAGGCAAGCTCATGTTTGCCTGCCACATTATGCCGATGGGGAGAATCTTTTGCAGGAGGCTGGCGCTGCTGACGTCTAGAGTGACAAGACCGCATCACTTTATTCATCTGACTTGGCACGTGAAGGCCGATCTTAGTGTTTGGGCACTTTTTATGGCTACCTATAATGGTAGGTCTATCTGGCTCGAGGAACAACAAACAGCTGCAGAGCTGGAATTATTCACGTATGCCTCAGGCGCAATAGGTTTTGGTACCTATTTTCGCGGCCAGTGGTGCATAGGGCAGTGGCCAGAAAGTTCTGCCGGTATGGGTCTCACACGCAACCTGGCCTTTTTAGAGCTGTTCCCCATAGTGGTTTCCTTGGAATTGTGGGCATCCTGTCTAGAAAACAAAAAAGTGCTATTTAGGTCTGACAACATGGCAGTAGTCAACGCAATAAATCACTGCTCCGCCACTTCCGATCCGGTTATAAATTTGTTAAGGCAGCTGGTTTTAAAATGCCTGAAACATAATGTTTGGGCCAGGGCAGCCCATGTTCCCGGTACCTCTAATACTATTGCAGATGCTCTCTCTCGCCTACAGATAGATCGATTCCGGGAGTTGGCACACAAGGCAGATTTGGAGCCCCTTCCATGTCCTCAACATCTATGGGGGATTCATTCGAGAGAGTGGCAAGTTGGGTAAAAAACTCGGTCGATCCTTCCAGGTGGGCATCATACTCCATGTTTGGCGTACGTGATTGGACCTCCAAACAGAGGCAATGGGGCCGGTAAGCGATGGGGAAAGGGAAGGCAGGATCCTCTGGTTGGTGTCACATTTGGCAGCAGTGAGACACTCTGGCTCATCCATCAACAAGGTAATAGCTGCATTAGTATTCCTTTTCAAATTGCAAAAAGTGACAGATCTCACAAAATCATTCTTAGTTACACAGGCTTTAAAAGGGATAAAGAGAGGGCAACCATCGCAGGATAGCAGGAGGCCAGTGACATTTACAATGCTATCCAAGCTGTTTAATTGTCTAGAATCCATATGTAAAAATCAGTATGAGATTTTATTGTTTTGCCTTGCATTTGCTTTAGCCTTTTACGGGGCCTTTAGGCTGAGGGAATTAGTTAGTCCCAATACGAAGTCACAACAAAGTGTGTTAATTTCAAATGTTTATCTAGAAGGCGCTAGGCTCAGAATACATATCTTTAATTCTAAGACGGATACATTTGGTCAAGGACGGCAGGTAAATTTGCAAGAGGTACGAGAATGTGCCACTTGCCCAATACGCTGCTTTAGGGATTTTATGTTAAGGAGATCAAGTGGTGTGTCTTTGTTGACCCACGAGGATGGTTCGAGTCTGTTGAAATTCCAATTTAACTCAGTTTTCAGGAAGGCCTTGGAAGCCTTGGGACTGCCGGCAATGTCGTACAGTTCACATTCATTCAGAATCGGTGCCGCAACAGAAGGTGCCAGATGGGGTTTGAGTGAAGCGGCAGTAAAACAAATTGGCAGATGGGATTCGGCACGATTTCGCTTATATGTCAGACCACACTTGGTAAACAAGGATATGGAAGGATGAGAACCAAATTGAGAAACAGTTAATCCAGAATAAATATTTTAACGATATGATGTTAATACATATATATTATAGATAAATATTTAAAAAAAAAAAAAATTCTTTGCTGTTAGTTTAGATGGTTCATTCTACCCGGTGGTCGCTGTGATATCTTTGTTTTACAGATGCCAACGCATGTATGATTTGAATCGTGGGACATTCATACATCTATTGGGCGGAGCGGAGGGCAAGAATACGCTTACAAGGCATCCGATTCGGCCTGAAGGAGCAATGGGTGAAGGAACTCTGGTTTGGATGTAGAGGCTTAGGTTGGGGCAAGGTTAGGAAGCTGCTTGAGGATCAGTTTAGAGCAATAGGCCATCCAAACATGGTCATTTTACATGCAGGCGGGAACGATTTAGGTTTGGTGCCGATGCGTGACCTCATTCTAAATATTAAAAGATATATAAATTTTATTATGGATCGCTGTCCAGGCGTAACCATACTTTGGTCGGAGATAATTCCTCGGTTACATTGCCAACATGCAAAATCAATTATCGCAATAGAGAGGTCACACATCAAAATTAACAAGGCCGTAGCAAAATTTGTACGGTTGAGGGGAGGTTTGGCCATTAGACATCATATGTTTGAGTGCAGAGTATTTTCGGCCAGATGGCGTGCATTTAACAGATTTGGGTCTAGATGTGTTTAATTCTGGTTTGTCCGAAGGTATAGAGCTGGCCCTACGGATGTGGGGGGGCTATAGGGTTTAAGGAGTCAAACCCTCATCGCCATGGCGGTCGCTGGCTATGCAGGAAGGCCCAAAAAGGGGCAACAATTTATTATGGAGGATTGGAGGCATAGAGTAATGGTGGGTAACCTCGCTAGGGGGGGAAGCTAAGGAGCTTATGTCCCCTGGGAGATGGATTATAGACCCAACCCGGGCGTACCCGCAAAGCTGGTAAGATCTGCGGCTGGCGGCATAGTATGGATGGGTGGGTTACGGCATAGCCAGTTAGACTTAACAATCATTAGAGTAATGAATATATAAGAAATAGGTGATGGACAAACCAGATATTGTTACATTGTTATATATTGTTATATATATATTGTTATTTAAATGGTTTTATTGTTTACATTAACTGTCACAATAAAGATGTGGCCTAATTCATTTATTCCCAATCAGAAAACATGTGCGAAGTGTCGTTATTTATAGTGATAGAGAAGGGGTGAGCTTTGGGGGATGGGGGTTTCTCTTTGGGACTCTAGGGCATTGCCCTCCGTCAAGAGATTCAGCTCCATGTGCAGATGGAAAAGGCCGTAAGTTTGTATTGCCACCACAGCAAGAGGTATACAATTTGCTAAATAAGCATTTTCTGTCCCAGGTAGTTTCTACTAGAAAAGATGTCTCATTGGATGCTGCAGTATCTAACTACGCTAGGTATATTATAGATATTAGAGTAATAGGAAGCTAAGGGAATAGTGAGCATTATATATTGTGCACTGGATTAACCTACAAGAAAGCAAATTTTACTCCCTTCAGTACATAGAATACATTTTGGTGTTTTTCCAGGCAAAAATGATGAAAAAAAGTGAACCGGTTTACAGGATTTTTACCAGAATTTTAAGAAAATTAATAAGCTAGCTAAACAAAGTAAGGATAGCTGAAAAAGAAAAAAGCAAGTTATTTTATTATATCAATAGTAATAAAGGACAGAAAATGCAGGACGATTAAATAATGGGGCTAAGATGGTTATAGAGGAAGGTAAATGTATCAATATACATTAAATAGAAACTAAATACACATCTGATTTGAACGGCTTACCGTACATGCTTTATTCCCATTGTAACATTTCTTTAAAAGCCTGCCCTTCTCTATGAATAAATTAAAGCAATGTGTTCAATCATACATAGTAACATAGTAACATAGTAATTAAGGTTGAATAAAGACATTCGTCCATCAAGTCCAACCTATTCCCTTTTTTTTTTTTTTTTTTTTTTTTTTTTAACCCTACCTAACAGTTGATCCAGAGGAAGGCATGCCTACCAATCCACATATTCACACATTGGGGCATTAAAAATAAAACACACAACATCAATAAGGCCTGGCGATAAATACTTTTATAAAAATTGCTAGTTTATCACTTTTCCTTTAGCTCATCCAGCATGCTCTTGGGAAACTAGAAAACCTTTTGGGAGTTAGTATAATTAATGCTTGTGAAGGTTCTCATTCATCCAGGTCATGGTATATCTGTTGTATTCAGTTAGATCAACTGGACTTGAAGTTTAGTTCTTGAAGACGTTTCGCTAGTCATCACAGCCAGGTGATATGCTAATTGGGATTTTCCAGGGTACATAATTGCCACAGATTCTTGTACAAGTCATTCTGAATTGAGAAAGCCAGTCGGATGACTAGCGAAACGTCTTCAAGAACTAAACTTCAAGTCCAGTTGATCTAATTGAATACAACAGTATAATTAATATTTAATTATACTAACTACCAATTAGTAATAAAGTTCCATATTCAGTAATTTAGTTTAAGTTAATAAAAGATCAAATGTCCTTTGCAATGTTAAAATTGTGTGACACCTAACCCCACAGTGAACCCAATTGTTTTATTGCCAATGAAAACATTTGCTTTTAGTTAAAAATCACTCCTTTCCTAAATCCTTAAAAAATCAAGTAACTTTTCAGGAAGTTCTTAAAGGGCCAGCAGGTAAGAGTGCTGGACTTTGTATATCGAAGATCCTCATCCCAGGGAGAGGTTGTGAACATTGAGTGGGGAGTAATAACAGCTCCCCAGCTCCGCACCATTTAAATTTTTCAAAGCTTTCCTAATAAACAATTTAACAAAGTTAATATAGTAATCAGACTTACCTAGCAGAACTGAAACAAATCGTTTTTGATATTGAATGACCATATACATATTTAATACCTGAAAGGACTGTAGCATCCGAATAGCTGGAGTATTTCCAGAATTCCCCTTCAAACTCTTTGCTTAAGATATCATCTGGAAGAGAGTCCGCAATATCCTGTTTTAGTGGATCTTCAGATTCTAACAGTTGTGACAAGTGGCTCCACACAAAAGATCCCACTGGAAAGAAAAACAAATTGACATTACATTCACCTCTACTTCCCTATCAAATTCAATTATGTAGTTATCAATTGTGATTTTAATGGATAGACGTTCTTCTTAAGTGGGGCACTAAAAACTTCAGCTGCAGATTATAAGTGCATTCTTTCTAAATTAATTAATTCTTTAATGAAGTTGTTAATGCCTTTCTTGATTATTAGTGGGCAGTAAAGACATTACTGGTTACATAATTTTATTAAGGAATGTAAGACTTTGTTTTTTTTTTTACATAGATCTAAATCCACTTTAGAAAACGAATAGAAGTAATAGAAGGCTACACAGATAAGGGTCGGCTACAGGCTGCAGAATTAACAGTTTGTAATCTGCTCAATAGTTTGTCGAACAAGAAATAAAGCCACAGCACCTGACCGATTTGCAGGACAAATTGTGCAGCCAAATGATGGCCTAAAATGAATAAGAAGATTACAGAAGGTTTTCAGACTGATCGATTTTGGCAGTTGATCGCCCCAAATTATTGACCCTTGTACTGTATGTCTAGGCTGAGACACATACAGTATCTACTGCTATTTTTTTCTTAAAATTTTGTCTTCTACCTGGAACTTAAACAGCCTTAAGAGCCGACTTAACCAGTAGCTCATTGGGGAATTTCTCTCTCCTAGGTAAACCACACTGTCCATGTCTGAATTCAGTGTTTATGGGGAGGTGCAGTAAGTTAATGGATTTTAACTTTGGATAGGAATTACTAAGGAAGACAGGTGATTTGGGCTATTCACATAGTAACATAGTAATTGAAGTTGAATAAAGACATCAAGTCCATCAGGTCCAACCTATTCACCCTTTTTTTTTAACCCTACCTAACAGTTGATCCAGAGGAAGGCAAAAAAAAAACCAGCAAAAAAATGGGGGGGATTCCTTCCTGACTCCAAACGGCAATCGGAAAGTATCCCTGGATCAACCAGATCTATATGTATTAATACCAGTAATTCTCAATATTATTAGTTTTAGAAACTTATCCAGGCCTTTTTTAAAGCTATTTAAATGAACTTGCCATTACCACATCTGCTGGAAAGCAGTTCCACAGTTTCACCGTTCTCACTGTAAAGAAACCTCTCCTAACCTGAAGATGAAACTTCTTTTCTTCCAACCTTAAAGGATGTCCACGAGTCCTCTGATATGACAGATTAGTGAACAATGCACATGAGAGTTCATTGTATGGCCCATTAATATATTTGTATAAGGTTAACATATCCCCACCCAAACGCCGCTTCTCCAATGTAAACAGCCCTAACTTGTCTAATCTCCCTGCATATTCAACCCCCTCCGAGTCCCTCCTAATTAATTTAGTTGCCCTTCTCTGAAATGCTTCCATTTCCAAGATGTCCCTTTTGTATATGGGATTCCAAAACTGCACGCATATTCCAAAGTGAGCTTACCAGTGCTTGTAAAGAGGGAAAATAATATCTTTCTCTCTTGAACTATTCCTCTCTTTTATACAAGACAGAATCCTTGCTAGCTCTAGCCGTTGCTACCTGGCATTGTTTGCTATAGCTAAGTCTGTTATCAACCAGAACCCCCAAATCTTTTTCCATTACAGATGCGCTCAACACAGAGTTATTTATGGTGTAGGTGGCACAGGGATTATTAAATCCCAAATGCATCACCTTACATTTATCAACATTGAATCTCATCTGCCATTCTGCTGCCCATTTTGATAATCTATCTAGGTCTGCTTGCAGCACTTGCACATCATTGGAAGTTTCCAAAGCTCTGCATAATTTAGTGTCATCAGCAAACACAGAGACCTTGCTCTCAATGCCCCCTTCTAAGTCATTTATAAACAGATTAAACAGAAGCGGCCCCAGTACAGAACCCTGAGGAACTCCGCTTAGAACTTTAGCCCACATAGATGTAGCTCCATTAACCACCACTCTCTGTTTGCGGTCCAATAACCAGTTCTCTATCCATGAACAAATGTTTTCTTCAAGGCCAACAGTCCTCAGTTTATACATTAGTCGCCTATGTGGCACAGTATCAAAAGCTTTAGTAAAATCCAAATATACCACATCCACAGCTGTGCCTGAATCTAACTTCTTACTCACTTCTTCATAAAAACCAATTAAATTTGTCTGGCATGATCTATTTCTCATAAATCCATGCTTACTACTACGAATAAGATGATCTCTGGAGACAAAGTCAAGGATATGATCCCTTAACAAAGTTTCCATCACCTTCCCTACCACTGATGTTAGGCTTACAGGTCTATAGTTACCAGGCTGTGAACGACTACCTTTTTTGAATATTGGTATTACATTGGCTTTTTTCCAATCCAGCGGCACATCCCCAGACAAAAGCGAATCTGAAAAGATGAGACACAGTGGTCTTGCTAGAACTGAACTAAGCTCTTTTAAAATCCTAGGATGCAATCCATCTGGTCCTGGCGCTTTATTGATATTAACTTTGTCTAATTGATTCCGTACCATATCCTCTGTTATCCAATGTGAAAACTCTTCATTTCCTCCCTGCACATTGTTACAATCCCTACTGTAAGGATTCTCAACAGTAAAAACCGATGTAAAAAAACGGTTTAGCAGATTAGCCTTTTCGGCATCCTCTACAACCACCTCAGCTCCATTATTTAATGGTCCCACATTCTCAGTCCTCATTTTTTTACCATTTATATACTTAAAAAACATCTTGGGGTTGGACTTGCTTTGTTCGGCAATCCGTATTTCATTTTCTATTTTAGCTAGTTTAATTGCTTTCTTGCACTCTTTATTACAGCTTCTAGTAGGAACTTCTACCATCTGTGAAAGAAAATGCTCATATAGGAAATTTAAGAACTTTATACCTTTTGAGGTGCTGGCAGTTCCATTACTCCAATCTATTTCAGAGTAGTTAAAATCCCCCATAACCAGAACATGCCCCATACCAGCAGCCTTCGCCAACTGCATAAGGAGATTCATTTCCACCTCTTCCCCGACATTTGGCGGCTTATAACACACTCCAACAAACAATCACTAGACCAAAAGAAGCTTTTTCATTTTCAGAGGACATGGTAAAGAAATAATTAGACAAAGTAAATATCACTAAAGTTATCCTCTAGAGAGCCAAGTTCATTTTTTATCAAGCCCATTGTTTCCTATCTTCTCAGATTGACTTTTCTCTAAAGGTGTACCTGTTCATAATTATAGACTTGTAAGTTTAACATCAGTGGTGGGGATGATTCAGTAAAGTTTGACCATATTCTGAATCATCTCTTAAGGACTGACCTTAAGGCAGTAATCAGCATTGGTTTATAAGGAATAGATCTTGTCAAACAAACTTGCTTTTTTTATGAAGTATGTAAAACTTTGAATTCTGTCATGGAATGCATGGAGTATGTGGTGAACTTTGATTTTGTTACTGTGCCATATAGGCACATACATAAACATACATAAGTTGGCCTTGAAAAACACATTTCTACCTGGTTAAACAATAGATTGTTAGTTTCATCTATGTGGACTTAAGTTCTAAGTGGGGTGCCACAGGGCTCTGTACTGGGGCCACTTCTGTGTAATCTTTATAAATGACCTAGAAATGTGTATTCAAAGCAAGGTTCCTGTGTTTGCAGATGACAATAAAGTATGTACATGTACAGGAAATCCACTTCACACCAGTCTTAAAGGACCTGTAAACCCCCCTTAAGCCCCCAAAATAACTATGTTCCCGTTCGTTTCTATTATTCCGGAGGTGAGAACGCTTTCTCACCCTCCCTGTGAATAATAGGACGATCGGGGGACCTGAAACTTACCTACAACACGCCGCTCCCTCGCAGCCCGCCCTCCGCACGGAAAGCCGCTCTGTCCCGACCACGCGCCCTATCTTATGCGCATCGGCGCCAATTCAAAAGATGGGCGCGCGATCGGGACAGAACACTGTTCTGTGCAGGAGCGGCTTCGAGTGGAGTGGGCGGTGTAAAGGTAAGTTCCAGGTCCCCCGATCGTCCTATTATTCACAGGGAGGTGAGAATAAGCGTTCTCACCTCCCTGTGAATAATAGAAACGAATGGGACATAGTTAATTTTCGGGGTTTAGTGTTCCTTTAAGCGTTTTAAATGCTTAATTAACTAACATTTGGGTGTACAGTAGCTAGTCAAGTATGCAGGGCATTAAAAGGAACAGATGATGTTCAGTTTCTGCAGGCAGATCTAGACTTTTTACCTTTCTCAGGCGGATTGGGGCAGGGCTACACCCGCGGCCCAGTCACCTCCAGTGTGGCTCAAGTTGGACACCCCTTGGACATATGTCTTTATTCAACCTCCAACACTATGTTACTATATTATCTATGCTACAGTGTTGCATGCCAAGTATGGGCTGAAACTTAATTTGATATTGACAGTACATTGCTCATTAACAATGCAAACTTGAGAAACTGCTGCTTCACAAAGACTAGTGACTGCCCACCATGCTGATAGTTCCCTACATACTGCCTACATACACACAGCCTCCTCATGCATCAGATTTCCCATCCTACTAGCGGTGGACTCCATTTCCTGGACCCAAATCTATTGGGGGAAATGTAAAGTTTGCGTTTCCTGCATGTACTGAACTTTGAAATCCCATATTTGCTCAACAGGCATGACCAACAGTGTCTGATCTGTAATTAAAATACAGCTACAATAACACCTAAGACAGCAGTTTCATGGGTGATCTTACAGGTGCCCAAAATCCCCTCTTACTGCTGGCTTACAGTTACCTGTAGTTCTGGCATTTTGAGGACATCAGCCACACAGTAGCATGAATGGAACTTATTATCCTGAAGCTTTTACAGTAGAATATGACATGGGAGTGGCCTTTAAAAGTGGTCATGGCTAAAATGTTGGTGGTGCGCTGAGCTCAAAACTGTCCATTATGACCCTTTAGGAATCTTGCCCTTTGCTCCTGTGTAGGATCATACCTGATTATTCTGGGCACCTGTAATCCCGTCTAAAAACATGCATGGTACTAGCAGAGAAACGCACTGTCTGCATACATCTAAGTCTGGGTACATACCATAAAATATTTCCAATTGACTGATATTATTAGTTTGCTGGACAGAAACATTGTATGGTGTAGGTGCGGGCGGTTGCGGCTCAGTTGCCCAGTCATCTGGACTGCACTAAACAGCAAACAAGTATGTTGGAAAACCATGCTTGATCATGTGGTTGCCTATGGGACTGCACAATCAGCTGCGTGAACTTTCGACCGTGGCTACTTTTGCAATAACTAGCAGTAATTTGTCCTGGCCAACTGCTCGCTAGTGGCGAATGGTCAGCCAGGACTTATATCTTCCTGCTAGTAACCAGCCTAAATAACAAGAGGTGGAAGATTTTTTGCTTAAGCAAGTTACCTGTGAACTTTGAGTATCGGTACTGTTGGTCAAAGTTGCAAAATAGATCAACAGCTTATTCCTTTTTTCTACAAATAATAATATAAATATAATATAATGTTGCTCAGTGTATGTTATTTCTGACAAGTTTTTTTTTTTTCCAGGATGAAAATGAGTACAAAGGTTTTTTGTTTTTTTTACTGATAAAAAAGTTTTTACTGTAACAAACATTTTACCATATTACATTTTAATAACCCAGAGTAGTTTTTAAATGGCATATTAAATGTTATAATGTGACTGGGAACAAGCATAAAAATTACCTCTCCTTCGACCATATGTCCTTGCTGCATGTTAGGGGAAAAAAGAACTTTTCAGACATATTTACGCAAAAAGTTATCTATGCATCTTCTAATTATTGCATATAAACATAGCATATATTCCACAAACCAAAAATCCAAATTTTATAAGAAGCAAAAATGTTTTCAAATCTGAAATAATTTTTTTTTTGATTAAGCAATTATAATCTTAACAATGTTTTGAGAACACTTAGAGGGTATCCTTAAAAAAAATCAAATTTTCAATAGTACCGTTATAGATACAGCAAGATTCCACTCCCCCAAAACTTTTTTCAGATTTTTAATCTGAGCAGTAGATTCTGAGAAATCATAATTTTAATCACAGCATTTACAGAGAAAGACCTGTCACTCCAGAAGCAGAAATTATAATGTGTAACCCATGCTTGACCTCTTTGCTTGCCTGCCAGCACACTTTCTTCAAAAATTTAAGAGAATCAGCAGAGAAAAGACAGCAGGGGGGAGGGAGGGGGAGATGTTAGCAGAGCAGTGTCCATGGTCAGGCTGTGCAGAACTTATAGGTGTCACAGACACTACAAGAAGGCAGTGAGTAAGGGAGGTAGGGGGAAATTAGGAGTACTCACTAAACATTAATAATTTAATGACAAACAGGGGCGTATCTAGGGTGTAAGAAGATCAGGGGCACTTTCGGGCACTCCATGTGCCGCGCGTAGCGCGCCGGAAAAATTTTAAGGTCACGCCCCTTTCTCCACCCCAATTAGGCCACACCCACTATGTACTTATAGAGATTACCAAAAAGATACAGACAGATAGACAACCACAAATATAGACACACAGCCCGATAGTGATAAACAGACAGAAAGACAGTGAAATAGACAGAGATAGAGATCAGAGAGTTGGACAGAGAGACACAAATTAATGACACAAAGGCACAGTAAACACGGACAATTTTCATTATCACTGTAGCAATGGTGGTCATTTTAAACTTACGTTGTGGTTCAGTTTGTAGTCAGATGCTTGCCCACACCTTTGGCCAGGGAGACATTCTTGTACCTTCTACATGGACCTCTGCCCCTATCTATCTCTATCTGTCCCTTCTCTTCTGTATATCTATCTCTATCTGTCCCTCTCTCTCTCTGTATATCTATCTCTATCTTCCCTCTCTCTCTCTTCTCTGTAATATCTATCTCTATCTGTCCCTCTCTCTCTCTGTATAATCTATCTATCTATCTGCCTCTGTTTATCTATTTAACTATGTCTATCTGCTTCTTGTCTATCTTTCTATGTCTCTATTATCTATCTATCTATCTATGTAACTGCTATATTATTTTTTAGCGATAGTAAGGACATAGTGAGACATAGCAATAGTGAGGACATAGTAAGACATAGTAATAGTGAGGACATACTAATGGGAGCATAATGTGAGCTGGATGCGCGGGGGACTCCTTGCTGCAAACGTATACCCTCAGTTAGGACAAGGAGAACGACAAATTGACAAAACGGAAGACACCTGCCTCTTCACTTCCGGAGACTTCTGAAATGGTTGCACACCGTAAGCATTGTAAGTGTAAGGATTTTTGAACACTCACACGTGGGGCACAGTGGAAAGGTATCTGCGCCTTCTGCTTCTGCTCAATAAGTTTTTATAAGCTTGAGCATGAGCAATGGAGGCAGCAGGGGAATCAAAGGAGTCAATCATGGTTATGATGGTCAGCATTCACAGACTTGATTGACTACATGGAGGGAGGGACCAGCTTACTAAATAATTAAACTTAATATCGTTAGTAAGTATAAAGTTGGGGGTTGGGCCAGGTAACATATATGTGACCACTGTTTTGTTTTGGGATTAACATATAAGTCAACTACAAGTTGGATTCCAAAAGGAATTTCGAAATTACAACAAACACATCCAGGCTTGTTCAACACCAATCGTTCAATACAGCCTTCTGAGATCAGTTGTTTGAGTTTCCTAAGGCAACAGTTGTCTTGGTTACCTAGTCAGTATTACAGGAGATATGATGGGGCTGACGGACAGGCGCGGCCAACCCCCAACCCCCCCCCCCCCCCCCCGGGCACACAAATACTCCGTTGAAATGCTGCTTGCCTTCAATCAAGTACCCCCACCTGCGCTACTGTCTTTCAGTATCTCAGTGCGTGCTGGTATAATGATGTTACATCATTATGTAACGTAACGTACAAAGCCACAGACAGAACAGCACAGTATACAGACATCTTAACCATATCAAGGCCGGCCTTGCTGACGGAAATATTTAGTAGAAAAAAGTAGTTCTGCCAATGGCTTGAAGGTCTTTTGGCAGAGTAGATGAGAATAATGCAGACACAGTTATAATCTTTGTACAAGATAAAACATAAGACACTGTGCACCAAAATATCAACCAGCCTTGGAGTATTTTAATACTAACACATCAACTGTTTTCTCACAAATCTTACAAAAAGTTTACACAATCCTTGTGTAGTAGAAACAAAAACTCAATAAAAAAACTACAACTCCAATAATTTTCTGGGTTGTAGGCAAATACTGATTCAAATTGTGTTAGTTTGCCTTTAAAGGGGAATTGTATGGTAAAAAAAAAAAACCTTACTGCAAAATATCAGAGACAATTAAAAACATACTTTGTATCAAGGCATTCTCATTTGGCCAGCTTGAGTGCATTTTTATATAACATAGCCCTCTCTGTTACAGGGCTCATGTAGGGAACGGACAGATTGATATTTTACAGTACAAAAATGGAGGTAGAAAAACCTCATTATCCACTTTAGTTTTCCTTTAATAATAGAGTTCTGTTTCTTCATGGCTAAATTCTAGAGCACGGATATCCACGTGACCCCGCTACATTGCACGCGCATCCACGTACCTGCTACATTGCACAGCACATCCATGTGACTTGCTACATTGCACACACACATCATGTGACTTGCTACATTGCACAGCACATCCATGTACCTGCTACATTACACATGACATCCATGGCTGCTTCCCTTATTCTATTTTTTAACCCAATAAGGTCTCACTCGTTTCTTAATACAAGTCGCATAAACTCTTCAGGGGTCTGTAATTATGGAGGTAATTCCTGCTCACTTGTCTGTTTAAAGCTCACCTAACATACTCCAGACATGAAATTTTGTAGCTTTAATATAATCCCCCTGTAGTGCGGTTTTGTGTTACTTACACGTAATATGATAATATCTATAATCAAAAGGTTGTTACACAATATTGCCACTTTCTCATGCATTTCTAGACCAGTTGGTGGTAGTTAATTCGGATCATGTATTACTAAATGGTGTGTGCTAATGGCTAGATTTTTTGTTAAGTAAATGCAAAATGGTTTAAATGCAAGCTAAATAATCTGGGTTTTTAAAGACAAAAAGAGGCAGAATTTAGGGACATGTAAGGCTAAAACAAATTTATTACCCGACCTCTACTGTAGCATAGAAATTGTCATTTATAGCTTCTCTCTCAATGTAATTTCTACACAAAGAAACCAAATTATTAAACTTTTCCTATAGCAATGCAGTCCATACACTAATGAAACATAGATTCAACGTTCGATTGTTGAATTAAGCCTGGTACATACCATTCGTTCTGACCGCCGTTCAGCACTTGCCGACCAATTTGACCATTTGGCCTGGACAAAGCACTGTCGGTTGTGGCAAAAGTAGCCTTGGCCAACAGTTCTCGGTCCATGAGATCACCTGTGGTTTTCAGATGCGTTTGATCAGTCTTTCGGCGAAAAGCCATGCAATATTTCACTCCAATCAATCTGGCTGAAAAATGCATGGTGTGTACATAGCCTAATCTAATGTTGTGTAAAGTGTTTTGGGCTGCGGTTTATTTTTTTTGTTGATATGTCCCCTATTTTTTTAGATCTGATCATTTTACATTTCAGCTGTCAATCAGGTGCCTTATTATCATAAACCTAAACTCTTTTGTTGTGTGCAGTTTTGCTGTAACTGGAATACGACAGTTGTGTATGTGTGAATTGCATAATGGGTAATTAACCATTTCAGTACTGGTTTATACCGATTATAAAAAAAAAGTCCAATCCAGTAAAAGAAGTAGTCAGGGGCGGAGCCTACCAGAGCAGCGTTGCTCTGATTCTCTGCTGTAAGTTACGCGAACCCAGGGGTGAGGACCTAGCGGTTCAGGTCCTCACCCTGGGTAAAGCTATTGCACAAAGAAGAGGAGCAGAGGGAAGGTGAGTATAATTGCCTTTATAAGAGAGGAAGGGGGATACTGTGTCTGAGCAAAACAATTAAGCTGAGACACATGTGAAAAGCGCACAGATTGGCGGGTCTTTCACGTGCATTAACCGTCCATTTGCATCGATTCACAAAAAAGGTTTGGCATGTTCTCTGAAAATGGATCAAAAGCATGCACAGGGCAACCCCACCTGACATGCATTATGCAGGGAATTCTCACACACTAACAGAACACAAGCGCAAACCTCAGTGCTTGAAAAATCCAGCGCAAACTTCAGTACTTGAAAAAATCGTAGTGTGGTCCAGCCCTTACTGGACTAAAAGCATGCAGCAATGTTTAAATGTATTTAATAATAGTTTAAGATGAGGCAATTGTATTTTTCAGTCTTCAGACGTTGCGGGAATGTCTGAGGGTGCATAGTAGTGCATTGAGCTCTTAACGACACTATGCCAAGTAAACCAAAGTGAAAATGCCCCTTTATGTTATTTCAGTCTTCCTGACTCCAAACAGAACCACAGACATGAGTGATTCTCATCTATCGCCCGTAGCGGCTGTTTAACGAATGCTTGTTCTTCTTGAATAGCAGGCGAAATTGCTGGTATGTATGAATCTTTAGAATGCAAAAAAATATAGTAGCCGCCACAGCCGGAGAAGATCAATCCTGGATCGATAGTTTAAGTAAAAGCTTCTTTATTCATACCTTTGAAGCAGCATAGTGTACAAAAGCCTGATGCGTTTCGGGCCGACACACACCCTTAATCATAGGCTAACAATAGTTCCTCTCTGCCAGCTTTTAAAAAGCCCCCGTATTCAAGGCCCCCCACAACGGGAGGGATCCCAACACGTCAGCTAGAATGCTACTAGCAGGGTGAGACTCGCATAAAATGAGGGGCCTATTTTTGCCATGTGTACCAATACATATATTAAAAATGATTAAACTGTGTGCTTTCAACTTTCTTTGTGTGTACAAATAATGGCTTTTTATCATTTCTAGTGTCTGGTCACTCCAGAATGTGGGTTGACCAAGCGCTGGCACTAGAATGCTTCTAGCAGTCAATGCGACGCATGGTTTAGACCAATATGTTATGCAAAAATAATAATGAATCGCAGAGGTGGCTGCTAGGGTGACACTTATGATTCCAATGCAGCTCTTCTTAAAAGGGCATTCAACCTACAATTTACTTAGCTTAGAAATATTTACCACCACCCCCCCAACCTTGGTTTTCGCATAATGCATATTTTCTAAACATGCCCCTGAAGTGACTTACCTAAGCCAGTCCCTTGCCACCTGGGCACCGACCTCTGCTCCTTTTTCAAGCAAAAACGGCAGCTTCTACGCTGACACCCGACTCTCTTTTTTTGGTAGCAGCTGTCAGAAAACTGGTGTGACTGTCACGTTGTGCCTTAATTGACAGCTGCAACCAGGAATTAGATCGGTTGTCAGCCAGACAGAGGAGGAGCGGCGAAGGACCGGGTTAGGTAAGACACTTTAGGGGCATCTTTGGAACATATACATAATGCAAATCTATTTTGGGGGTGGTAAACATTTCTAAGTTAGTTGATTTTAGGCTGGACATACCGTTTAAAGTAACTAGGGATGCTAACATGAGGCAAGTGTGACTTGTCTCAGGCAGCGGCCCTGAGAAACAGCATTTAGAAAGAAAAACGTTCATCCATCGTTCCTGGACTCGCAGGGTGGGGTGTTGCAGGCAGGCACACTCACTGTTTGCCACCAGTAACTGCAACCCCATCTCCTGCCACAAAAAGTTAAAACTGATATTATTAATCACAGTGGCACCGGCACGTCGGTCGCAGTGGGCAACCGGCACGTTCCGGTCGCAGTGGGCAGTGGGCATTTTTCAGGAAGGCTTTTAGACCTTATGGCACCTGAGCCAAACTTTTTAAAGCTGCCCCCTGTATCATCCTGGGCTGAGGGCTGCGTTAACATTGGCTGGGGAATTGGTGGTCTGACATATACATTCCACATGGGGGATGGTACACAAATGTGACAGTGCTCCCGGACAGAGACGGTTAAGAAGATTCTTGTGATATACACTATACATTTCCCTGCCATGTGTCCCCATTACAAAATGAGTTGGACAGACGGGTGACCAGAAGGCAGCAATCACAGACTATCTGCAATAGTAGGTATAAAGTCTGGAAATTATAGTTCCATTTTAATCTTATTTTGGGCACTGCCTTGCCCTTACTTGTACAGACAGATCGCTGGATCCTATTATTATTATGTTATTACATAGATATAGTCACCAGGCTGGTCAGTGATTAAGTGGTTTCAGGAGTTACTGGTCTGGTGAACCTACCAGGAGCAGACCCCTCTACCGATAAAGACACAATCCCTACAACTGACATCCTCTAACTACAACTCCCACAATTCCTTGACGCCATGCTGGGAGTTGTAGTTTTAAAAAACATCTGGGGAGGCGCATAGCATCAGACAACGCAGTTACCCTGTAAAACAAAAGTTCACTGCACTCACCTGCTACTATACACTTGGTGGCTACAGCTTCACACATGTTACCAGGCTGACGGTCTCTCTTCCCAGCTATCACTACTTAGTAACCTTAATGTATTTCCCTTCTGCGTTCTAGCTACGTCAACACAGGTCATTAAAACCGCCTTGACACTGATAACTACAACTCCCATCACGGCACGTTAGGAAATGAATGTGAGGAACGTTTGGAAATGTAGTTATATCTAGGGGGAGCGCGTAGATCGTGATGAACCGCCCCTTCCCCAATAGGAAGTAGGACGCTCAGCGATTCCCTTAGCAACCATGTAGCGCTCGCCATCGAGGGGAGGCGTGGCCTTGGGGATTTGTTTGTAGATAGGGCGACCTGAACTAGACGGTGTTAGTTGTGGATTGGAGTTGGTTGATGCTAGTGGCCCTCCTGTTACATAGACTATTGTGATATGGAAATTCACCTTAGTGAAGAGTTTTATTAGCTACTTATCAGTGGGGCCCTGTTCTTTATTATTCTGCAGCAACTAGCCTGTTCTTAGACCTTATTTACTAACCTAAGGCTATAGATATGCATAAGTGCGCGTCATTGATTACCCAGGGATTGGAGAGGTGCGCATGGGGAGGAGGGTGTGTGTGCCGCGGGATTGCTAGTATCTATCAACAAACTTGTACAATTGGTGTCCGTTAGTTGTTTTTCTGTCGGACAGGTTGAAACATTTTTTTACCATTATGATTAAACACTAAGATTATTGTGCCATGGCGCCATAACATTTTTAATAGGGTTTATGGTATTATTATTATTAATAATTTGGCTTGAAAAGCCAAATTACTGTTCTTCTATTCTTCTTCTTCAGTTTTATTTTTCCACTTTTTTGGACCGTATCTCCTCCCACAGTTTTTTGAGCCAGAGACATGAATTTCGGTACAGACACTATAGGAAAGTGTGCTATCTTCTAGCTAAGGAACCCACGGAAGCGTAACGCGATATCGGCGAATTTCCCTAGACTATAATGGTAACAATCATCAAATGTGGATATTTCAAAACAGTTTTTTTCATGGTCATAAATACAAATGGTGATACCCCCAACCCCCCACACACGACCCAGGTACACCCACCTACTGACCTACCTTTCCATTCCCATGGAAGCCATATTTAAAGGGTAACTAAAGTCAAAAAAACTAATTTAGATTTATCCTCAATAAAAGATAGTTTTTATGGTTATAAACTCAAAAAGACCTACCCCCTCACCCAGACCCGGGTACACACACCTACTGATCTACTATCCATTACTGTTGGCAGCCATACTTAAAGGGTACACTAAAGTAAAAAAAACTAATTTTGACCAATCATCAAAAAGATACGAGAGATTCAATAAAAGTTCTTATCATTGAAACTGTGCTAATTTTGCCCTAACCAATCAGATGTTAGCTTTCTGATTGATTGATCAAAATTACACCCACTTTGGGCTGGTACACACAAAGTTTTTTTTTTCCCAAACAAGCGTTCACTACAAACTCATCATTCCCATTATTGAGTTTTAAAATCTGCAGCAAACACATATTCCCTTCCAAAATGCAGCCCTTCAAGCCAAATTCAAAGTTTATACTTAAATTCTTTCCCTCCAGTTATTAATTTGGCTTGAAAAGACAAATTCCTGTTCTTCTATTTCTTTCTTGCGTTTTATTCTTCCGCTTTTTGGCTGTATCTCCTCCCACAGTTTTTGAGCTAGAGACATGAAATTCGGTACAGACGTGCGGGGCATATAGGAGAAGTGTGCTATCTTCTAGCCAAGGTATCCACAGAAGCGTTACGGCATTATCGGCGAATTTCCGGACATTTTTTCCCATACCTATAATGGTACACAATCCTCAAATGTGGATATTTCAAAATGTTAGTTTTCATGGTCATAAATAAAAATGGTGATACCCCAACCCCCCACACAGACACAGGTACACCCACCTACTGACATACTTTTCCATTCCCATGGAAGCCATACTTAAAGAGTATGTCCACCTAAAATACATTTTTGGCAGGGCCCGCCTCACTATGAGCAGTGTGCAGCACAAGCAGAGCGGCACTTTTTTTTTTTTTTACTGAAGGCCAGCGTCCGTCCGCCATACTCGCCTAATCTATCGTGTGGGGTGTGTGTGCAACCTGAAACTACTACACAGAAGAATGTTGCAGCTCAATCTGTCCATCCGAAACTGGTACCAAGAACCGGCAGAGGCAGCCCAGCTTCCTGGATCAAGCGGCGTACGTGCGTTCGGCGTGCGTGACGTCGGGACGTCACGCTGAAAGAGCGCTAGTTCAGCCCTTAAAGGACCATTACAGGCTGCATTCCTAACAGCACGCTTGTGGCCTAACAGTTAGACTCGACTCCGAGTTCCTGTCCAATTCCTCTTAAGGCAATCAAGTCTGTAACTGTAATAGGGTGGATGGGTTCTGACAATACCCCCTCAAAAGATAGATAGACAGAGATAAATAGACAGATAGATAATAGATGATAGCAGATAGATAGATAGACAGATAGATGATAGACAGATGATAGATAAGAGATAGACAGAAGAGCAGATAAATATAGATAGATGACAGATGATAGACAGATGATTGATAGATAGATAGATGATGATAGACAGACACGATAGATAAATGAGAGATAGATAATAGACAGATGATAGATATATAGATAGATAGACAGACGACGATTGATAGATATAGATAATAGACAGAGGATAGACAGATAGACAGATGATAGATAGACATATAGATAGACACAACAATAGATAGACAGATGAGATATACAGATAGATAGACAGACAGACAGATAAATAGATAGATGATAGACAGATACAGACAGATAGATAGTGATGATAGATATATAGATAGATAGACAGACGATTGATAGATAATGATAGATAGACAGTGATAGATAGATAGATGATAGATAGACAGATGACAGATAGATATACAGATGATAGATAGATAGATGATAGATAGACAGATGATAGATACATAGACAAACAACAGACAGATGAAGTTTAACAGATGATAGATAGATAGATGATGGATAGATAGATAGACAACAGACAGATAGATAATCTTTTGGGGATACATTCTAGAGTGTGGGTCCTTCAATGTATGTAAATGGAGAGATATGTAATATAAGATAATACGACAACGTTAAATCAAAGTGTTTAAAGCCCCTCCCACTTCCTGTACAAGCACCACCCCTTTCAATTCTAAAAACCACACCACTTCCGGCGGCGAGGGGGCAGCATTTAGAATTTTGTGTCAGGTGGCAAAAAGCCTAGAGACGGCCCTGTGCGCAAGGTAAATGAACTCACCTTCGCGAGTACATAGACCCTTTACCTCTAGGCCATCAATGCATTAAAGGAATAGATCAGTTTTGCAGTGAACTATTCCTTTAATCCTTCTTGAGCTTTTGAACAAGTTCTTAAATCTACCCATCCCCAATGAATACCACCCAGATATATCTCTAATTTCTATTTAAACATAGAAAATAAGAAATAGAATTAATGTTAATGAAGCTACCCCTGACTCATTTGTTATGCCCCAAATGCATTAACGACATTTACTGATTATTTACTTTCCTTACAAACATTACGAAATCAAAGACCAAAAATGTTACTTTTAAGTCGTGCAAAAAATCCGTTGTAAAACAGCCGGATAATCTAATACTCAGATAAAGTTGAAATCATAGCCTAATGCTACTAAGCCAATATCATCAAAGCAAGGTTTCATTTTATTTGTTTTTTATTGATTACATATTAAATGACATACATTGAAAATTAATACAAAACATTAATTTAAAACAATAATTAAAGTACAATTAAACCCACCTCACACACACTCACACCTTCCCAACCCCCCATACACACACACTAGGTTTCCTTCGTTGCTCTGGTCCTTTCCGGCTATCCTTGTCCCTTCGGAGATAAGGACATTGAGAGCTCTGCGGTGGCCATCTAATTAGACATCTAGTCAGGCTGGAAAGCAAGCTGGTTGAATGGCTAGAAATCTGGCTCCTAGAGTGCCTAGAAAGTTTCTTATTGGCTGGGAAGCTTGTGGGCTAAATGCCTTTTCCAGCGGGAAACTAGTTTTCTGTAAAACAAGATATTTAAAGGCAATAAATAGACAAACCACCGGAAATACCATGTTAAAGGAATGTTTACCCCACCTTCCTTACCAACCAAACCCCGTTTGTTATACTTACCTTTCATGTTTACCTCTGCTTTCCCCTACCAATGCTGGTTTCCTTCTGGTTGCAGCCATCAGTCTAGGCCATGGCAAGTAGCAGGATTCGAAGTCACCATAACAGGCTTAGTGTTCTAGGTGGGCACCTGGGTTTTTAGTCCATAAGCAGGCAAGATGTTGGGGCAGGTGTTGATTATTCAGGAACAAAGTACACAGGTATCACCTAGGAAGCCTGATCTAATGAGACGTTACAATGGATACGGTAGATGGTTTACAGGGCCAGACCAGTCAAGCGAGCATAACTTTTGGTATTCCGTGGATCGGATTCACACCTTGTGTGAGAAAATGCCATTTTTAGCTCTCCCTCTGGGAACAATAGAGGAAAAGTTGTGCAAAGTTACGCTGTTCATTTTGTTTGCCACCCCAATGTATCCTACAGCAAGACCTTACCTGCAAGGGTCCACCAAGTCTCATCACTTACCTGGTAATGCATCAGTGCTAGACAGGCCATTTGGCCCTATACATACCCACAGAGATGAGTCTGACTGAACATTTATCTAAATCTAGATGGTTGTATTCAACGTTGTCCAAGTAAGATGTTCATTGCTTACTGATGGGTGAGATCTTAATTTATATTCGATCTTCTAAAAATAAGTCTGACGTATATCAAAGTCTTAAAAAGTTTTTGTTCTTCTGGCAATAAGGGATTTCCATAAGCAGGTGATATGTGGGATCTGCATCTTGTTTAGTACAAGGAGGGGGCAGATAGGGAGCTGCCAGTCTTCGATTTAAAAGGTCTTCCCAGTTAAGTTCCTGTAAAACAAGATATTTAAAGTCTCTGTGCCAGCCTTGTGTTCCTCAAACTACTAGAACACATTTACTGTTTTATATAATACAATACTTACAGGCCTACATATTAAACATTTATAGGTTAAATGGTGCTAGTTTTTTGCCCCAACCAATCTGATGTTATGTAACTTTAATAGCTAAAATCTAAATGGTTGGGGCAAAATTAGCACCATTTTTAATGATAAAACTTTTTAAAACATAGGCCTCTTTGTACACAAAAAATAATGTAATAGACAAATCATTGGAAATTCTCATGTTAAAGGGCATGCCCACCCCATTAAAATCTGTATTTACTTTCCTTCCACACCAACCCTGTTTTTTATATACTTCACTTCCATGGTACCTTCTTTCCCTACCATTTTAAAGTCTGCACCATTTTCTGAATGCTGACTTTCTGGTTGCAGCCATCAGTCTAGGGAGGCTGTGACAGTGATGTCACTGCCAATGACTTATTACATACGCTGGCAGTCTAAAATATTTACCGATTATTTGCCGATATTTGCTGTTTTGAAGCAATTGTACATATATTATTACTGAAAATCTTTGGTCCAGTAATTCGCTATTAACCTATGGGAATAGTAACAATATAGTCTATATTACTTACAAGCCACGGGTTCCTTAACTCTTCCAGCCTTTTTAAGTAAAGAATTTAGATCTCCCCAGTGACGTACTCCATTGCAAGCATAGGTGGTCTTCGTTCTGGAACGTGACATATAGACTGGCGACGAATAGGTGTTCGGCAATCTTTTGCATAATGTTCTTTCTCCATGTTAACCCTAGAAATTAATAATATCCAGGAAAAAGAAATTACTATTTAAATGAAGCACTGAGAGGTAAGACACAAACCAACAAAGCTGTTTAAGAAAAAATTTTAAAGGGCTACAAAAGATTGAAACACTAGAAGGGTTCTAGCATATGTCCCTTAAAGAAAGGGTAAATAGTATGTTATTTGGGGGTGAATATAGCCTTAATAAAAATAATTACAATAAAATCACAGTCATTCCAATTTACTTACATTTCAGAGTAATAAATAATTCCTTTAAAGCCGTTTTAATATGCAAATTATGGCGATTCGTTTTGTGTTCCGCTAGTAAAACCTGCAATAAGAGAATAAGGTTAGTTTGCCTGAATTTTCTATGAATGTCTTTAGTGTCTTTAGCAAACAACGTGTTACTTTACCAAATGTGCCTCTGCCCAAAATGAGAGAAGGTTAAACTCCATTGATTAGGAACGAGGACTGAAAGAAAGAAGAAAATGATATTTAGTTCATATATAAATGAAGGAGTTAGGGAACAACGCATTTTACATTGTGTCTTACACTTGGTTCTCCATCAACTTTGCGTCTGACTCCAAATCTTGCCCAGATGACAAGGATAACCAAACTTTTCCATCACTATTATATGTTGCTTATAGTGCTGAATAAACGTCTCCAGGACTGTGACATAAAGATGATTTGCCAATGCCCAAAGTTCTCTGGAATTGTGATATGACACAGACGAGTGCGCTGATAGCACCATACGCGTTGGTTTTATCTTCTTGGTCATTCTCTACTGTTTCTGGTACGTTGTTGGGCTCTGGCACTTCAGGGCTTCTTGCTCTGTACAAATAAATAATGAAGCGAGAAACTCCTCATTATTAGGTTCAATGTCCTTTCTTTAGTTTTTTAGCTTGTAATTCCCAAAGAACCCTTTTTTGTTACAAATACATTTAAAGGACAACTGCAGTGTTGTTTCACTTCCCCCTTTTTGGCCTGGGGCCTACCCAATGGAAATACATTAGAAAGATCCCAGAAAAGGTGTTGGACCTAAAGTTGTCCTTTAAGACAATATTCTATTTCTGTAAACTATAATATTATAAGAGAGGTGGTACTGTACCAGGATTAGTCCCTGGTGCGCTCCAGTGCAATACTAATATCTTCCAGGATCTCGTAGAGGCACTAAACCTTTGTTCCGAAGCCTTATCAGTTTGGCCAGGCGCTTGTGAGTGTTTTTGTGCGTTGTAACACTGCGCGTCTTCATGGCACACATGTCTAATCCGGTCTTCCTTTGGATTTGATTGACTCATTACATAGTCACTTAACGGCTTTAGGTACCTTGCTGACTGTAATCTGAAAAGGCTTTTATCGGATATACTTGACTTAGTTCTTTTATGAGGGCGACCCTGGAGTTCTACGAAAGATAAAATTAAAGGATTATAGGAATTTCCATTTTGGATAATAACATTGGAGAAAATTTGGATCATGTGCAGTTCTGGGAAATGTCAATATAATGGTTTTATATGGCCATAACGGCACAATCTAATTGGAATGGGCGTCAATTTTTTTTTTAAACTAGCCGATGGAAAAAACATTGTACAATCATGGGCCGTCCGATATTGGAATATCCCGATATTGTTTGACCGGGGTCTATGGCCAATATTAGGGTTTGGGGGTTTTCTCTTCCAAGATATAAAATGTAATATTTGCGGGTTGGCATGCCCTTTAATTGTTTCCCGTATCTTACCTCAATGCAACACTTTGACTTTTCGATTTTCCCATGGTGAAGACCCTAAAGGATGAAACATACAATTACATAATTAAGTACAAAAATATGCAAACGTGATCAACAATTTTTATTAAATATTTTTACCTTTAAAGGGCATGTCCCACCCTCAAACTATAATTTAAACCCACTACTGGCCCCACTGTGTTGTGTAGTAAAATCCTTACCTTAAATCCAGCTCCAATGGTTCTCCTGTAATGCCCCTCCAAAGTCCAAAAACTGACCACCAGGAGCCTAGCCACCAGGAAATTGTTTCCACCTCTGAGATGTCCTCTCAGAGGTTTTTGGCTTGCTCAGAGCAGCCCTCCCCTCCCTCTCCCTCCCATTTTGCTCTCCCTCCCCTAGTGTAAAAACCCTTTGCCATATAGTAGGGCTAGTTCCCCCAGCCCAACTGATATAATAAATTTTTCAGAAAGTCCCCCGATCTCTACTTACCTTCCCTGTCTCCCCTGGCATTCTGTGAAGCCAGCGCCGCGTCCGTATTGGCTGCCTGTCAGCCAATCAGGGACGTGGCTGCCAATCCAGCCCCCTGCTTGCAATTTAATGCGCATAAGCAGAGGGCCGGGCAGTATGGTGGAGGAAAGGGAAGGTAAGTAAAGATCGGGGGAGTCTCTGGAAATTCTATTCTAGCATTGGGGCTGGGGAACTATCCCTACTAATATCACAAAATGGAAAAAGGGGTGGGCATGCCCTTTAAATGTTTACACAGAAATGAGAGAAGGTAAACCTCTTCCATTGATAGGGAACAAGGACTGAAAAAGAAAAATGATATTTAGTTCAACTGACATATAAGAAATGAGGAGTTAGGGAACAACGCATTTACATTGTGTCTTTACCACTTGGTTCTCCATCAATTTTGCATCTGACTCCTTATATGTCAGTTGAACTAAATATCATTTTTCTTTCTTTCAGTCCTCGTTCCCTATCAGTGGAAGAGTTTAACCTTCTCCCATTTCTGTAGTTAAACATTTAAAGGGCATGCCCATCCTTTTTCCATTTTTTGATATATAGTAGGGATAGTTCCCCCAGCCCCAACCGCTAGAATAGAATTTCCAGAGATTCCCCCGATCTTTACTTACCTTCCCTCTTTCCTCCACCGTACTGCACGACCCTCTGCTTGCATGAAACTGCAAGCAGGGGGCCGGATTGGCAGCCACGTCCCTGATTGGCTGAGAGGCAGCCAATCACGGACGCGGCTGCTGGCTTCACAGAATGCCTAGGGAGAGAGGGAAGGTAAGTAGAGATTGGGGGACTTTCTGAAAAATTTATTATAGCAGTTGGGCCTGGGGGAACTAGCCCTACTATATGGCAAAGGGTTTTTACACTAGGGGAGGGGAGAGCAAAATGGGAGGGAGAGGGAGGGGAGGGCTGTCTCTGAGCAAGCCAAAAACCTCTGAGAGACATCTCAGAGGTGGAAACAATTTCCTGGTGGCTAGGCTCCTGGTGGTCAGTTTTCTGGACTTTGGAGGGGCATTACAGGAGAACCATTTGGAGCTGGGATTTAAGGTAAGGATTTTACTACACAACACAGTGGGGCCAGTAGTGGGTTAAATTATAGTTTTGAGGGTGGACATGCCCTTTAAAAGGTAAAAATATTTAATAAAAATTGTTGATCACGTTTGCATATTTTTGTACTTTAATATGTAATTGTATGTTTCATCCTTTAGGGTCTTCACCATGGGAAAATCGAAAAGTCAAAAGTGTTGCATTGAGGTAAGACTACGGGAAACAATTTAAAGGGCATGCCAACCCGCAAATATTACATTTTATATCTTGGAAGAGAAAACCCCCAAACCCTAATATTGGCCATAGACCCCGGTCAAACAATATCGGGATATTCCCAATATCGTACGGCCCATGATTGTACAATCGTTTTTTCCATCGGCTAGTTAAAAAAAAAAATTGACGCCCATTCCAATTAGATTGTGCCGTTTATGGCCACTATAAAACCATTATATTGACATTTCCCAGAACTGCACATGATCCAAATTATTCTCCAATGTTATTATCCAAATGGAAATTCCTATAATCCCTTAATTTTATCTTCTGTAGAACTCCAGGGTCGCCCTCATAAAAGAACTAAGTCAAGTATATCCGATAAAAGCCTTTTCAGATTTACAGTCAGCAAGGTACCTAAAGCCGTAAGTGACTATGTAATGAGTCAAATCCAAAGGAAGACCGGATTAGACATGGTGCCATGAAGACGCGCAGTGTTACAACGCACAAAAACACTCACAAGCGCCTGGCCAAACTGATAAGGCTTCGGAACAAAGGCTTAGTGACCTCTACGAGATCCTGGAAGATATTAGTATTGCACTGAGCGCACCAGGACTAATCCTGGTACAGTACCACCTCTCTTATATTATAGTTTACAGAAATAGAATATTGTCTTAAAGGACAACTTTAGTGTCCAACACCTTTCTCTGGGATCTTTCTAATGTATTTCCATTGGGTAGGCCCCAGGCCAAAAGGGGGAAGTGAAAACAACACTGCAGTTGTCCTTTAAATGTATTTGTAACAAAAAAGGGTTCTTGGGAATTACAAGCTAAAAACTAAAGAAAGGACATTGAACCTAATAATGAGGAGTTTCTCGCTTCATTATTTATTTGTACAGAGCAAGAAGCACCTGAAGTGCCAGAGCCCAACAACGTACCAGAAACGTAGAGAATGACCAAGAAGATAAAACCAACGCTATGGTGCTATCAGCGCACTCGTCTGTGTCATATCACAATTCCAGAGAACTTTGGGCATTGGGCAAAATCATCTTTATGTCACAGTCTGGAGAACTGTTTTATTCAGCACTATAAGCAACAATATAATAGTGATGAAAAGTTGGTTATCCTTGTCATCTGGGCAAGATTTGGAGTCAGACGCAAAGTTGATGGAGAACCAAGTGTAAGACACAATGTAAAATGCGGTTGTTCCTAACTCCTTCATTTCTTATATGAACTAAATATCATTTTTCTCTTTCTTTCAGTCCTCGTTCCTAATCAATGGAAGAGTTTAACCTTCTCTCATTTCTGGGCAGAGGCACATTTGTAAAGTAACACGTTGTTCTGCTAAAGACACTAAAGACATTCATAGAAAATTCAGGCAAACTAACCTTATTCTCTTATTGCAGGTTTTACGCGAACACAAAACGAATCGCCATAAATTTGCATTAAAAACGGCTTTAAGGAATTTATTTATTACTCTGAAATGTAAGTAAATATGGAATGACTGTGATTTTTGGTAATTTTTTATTTAAGGCTATATTCACCCCAAATAACATACTATTTACCCTTTCTTTAAGGGACATATGCTAGAACCCTTCTAGTGTTCAATCTTTTGTAGCCTCTTAACCTTTTTTCTAAACAGCTTTGTTGGTTTGTGTCTTACCTCTAGTGCTTCATTTAAATAGTATTTTCTTTTTCCTGGATATTATTAATTTCTAGGGTTAACATGGGAAAAGAACATTATGCAAAAGATTGCCGAACACCTATTCGTCGCCAGTCTATATGTCACGTTCCAGAACGAAGAACCACCTATGCTTTGCAATGGAGTACGTCACTGGGGGAGATCTAAATTCTTTACTTAAAAAGGCTGGAAGAGTTAAGGAACCCGTGGCTTTGTAAGTAATATTAGACTATTTGTTACTATTCCCATAGGTTAATAGCGAATTACTGACCAAAGTTTCATAATAATATATGTACAATTGCTCAAACAGCAAATATCGGCAAATAATCGGTAAATATTTAGACTGCCAGCGTATGTAATAAGTCATTGGCAGTGACATCACTGTCACAGCCTCCCTAGACTGATGGCTGCAACCAGAAAGTCAGCATCAGAAAATGGTGCAGACTTTAAAATGGTAGGGAAAGAAGGTACCATGGAAAGTGAAGTATAAAAAACAGGGTTGGTTGGTAAGGAAAGTAAATACAGATTTTAATGGGGTGGGCATGCCCTTTAACATGAGAATTTCCAATGATTTGTCTATTACATTATTTTTGTGTGTACAAAAGGGCCTATGTTTTAAAAAGTTTTATCATTAAAAATGGTGCTAATTTTGCCCCAACCATTTAGATTTTAGCTATTAAAGTTACATAACATCAGATTGGTTGGGGCAAAACTAGCACCATTTTAACCATAAATGTTTAATATGTAGGCCTGTAAGTATTGTATTTATATAAAAACAGTAAATGTGTCTATGTAGTTTGAGGAACACAAGGCTGGCACAGAGACTTTAAATATCTTGTTTTACGGAACTTAACTGGGAAGACCTTTTAAATACGAAGACTGGCAGCTCCCTATCTGCCCCCTCCTTGTACTAAACAAGATGCAGATCCCACATTATCACCTGCTTATGGAAATCCCTTATTGCCAGAAGAACAAAAACTTTTTAAGACTTTGATATACGTCAGACTTATTTTTAGAAGATCGAATATAAATTAAGATCTCACCCATCAGTAAGCAATGAACATCTTCTACTTGGACAACGTTGAATACAACCATCTAGATTTAGATATGTTCAGTCAGACTCATCTCTGTGGGTATGTATAGGGCCAAATGGCCTGTCCAGCACTGATGCATTACCAGGTAAGTGATGAGACTTGGTGGACCCTTGCAGGTAAGGTCTGCTGTAGGATACATTGGGGTGGCAAACAAAATGAACAGCGTAACTTTGCACAACCTTTTCCTCTATTGTTCCCAGAGGGAGAGCTAAAAATGGCATTTCTCACACAAGGTGTGAATCCGATCCACTGGAATACCAAAGTTATGCTCGCTTGACTGGTCTGGCGCCTGTAAACCATCTACCGTATCCATTGTAACTGTCTCATTAGATCAGCTTCCTAGGTGATACCTGTGTACTTTGTTCCTGAATAATCAACACCTGCCCCAACATCTTGCCTGCTTATGACTACAAACCCCAGGTGCCCACCTAGAACCTAAGCCTGTTATGGTGACTTCGAATCCTGCTACTTGCCATGGCCTAGACTGATGGCTGTGCAACAGAAGGAAACCAGCATTGGTAGGGAAAGCGAGTAACATAAAGGTAAGTATAACAAACGGGGTTTAGTTGGTAAGGAAGGTGGGGTAAACATTCCCTTTAACATGAGTATTTCCGGTGGTTTGTCTATTTATTGCCTTTAAATATCTTGTTTTACAGAAACTAGTTTCCAGCTGGAAAGGCATTTAGCCCACAAGCTTCCCAGCAATAAAGACTTTCTAGGCACTCTAGAGCCAATTTCTAGCCATTCAACCAGCTTGCTTTCCAGCCTGACTAGATGTCTAATTAGATGGCCACCGCAGAGCTCTCAATGTCCTTATCTCCGAGGGACAAGGATAGCCGGAAAGGACCAGAGCAACGAAGAAACCTAGGTGTGTGTATGGGGGGTTGGGAAGGTGTGAGTGTGTGTTGAGGTGGTTTAATTGTACTTAATTATTGTTTTAAATTAATGTTTTGTATTAATTTTCAATGTATGTCATTTAATATTGTAATCAATAAAAACAATAAAATGAAACCTTTGCTTTGATGATATTGGCTAGTAGCATTAGGCTATGATTTCCATTTATCTGAGTATTAGATTATCCGGCTGTTTTAAACCGGATTTTTTGCACGACTTAAAAGTACATTTTTGGTCTTTGATTTCTGTAATGTTTGTAAGGAAAGTAAATAATCAGTAAATGTCGTTAATGCATTTGGGGCATAACAAATGAGTCAAGGGTAGCTTCATACATTAATTCTATTTCTTATTTTCTATGTTTTAATAAGAAATTAGATGATATATCTGGTGGTATTCATTGGGGATTGGTAGATTTACAGAACTTGTTCAAAAGCTCAAGAAGGATTAAAGGAATAGTTCACTGCAAAACTGATCTATTCCTTTAATGCATTGATGGCCTAGAGGTAAAGGTCTATGTACTCGCGAAGGTGAGTTCATTTACCTTGCGCACAGGGGCGTCTTAGCTTTTTGCCACCTGACACAAAATTCTAAATGCTGCCCCCTCGCCGCCGGAAGTGGTGTGGTTTTAGAATTGAAAGTGGTGGTGTCTTGTACAGGAAGTGGGAGGGGCTTTATACACTTTGATTTAACGTGTGTCATTATCATATATTTACATATTCATTCCTCCATTTACAATACTTGAAGGACCCACACTCTAAGATAGTATCCCCAAAAGATTATCTATCTGTCTGTCTGTCTATCTTCTATCCATCATCTATCTATCTATCATCTGTCATCATCTGTCTGCTTCTATTATCTATCATCTGTCTATCTATCATCTATCATCTATCATCTGTCTATCTATCTGTCATCTGTCTATCATCATCATCTAGCATCATCTGTCTATCTACATCTATCTATCAATCTGTCTGTCTATCTATCTATATATCTATCATCTATCTATCTATCTGTCTGTATGCTATCTATCATCTATCTATTATCTGTCTGTCTGTCTATCTATCTGTATCTATCATCTGTCTAATCTATTGTCTGTCTGTCTATTCTATCGTCTATCTATCATCTGTCTATCTGTCTAATCCTCTGTCTACTTCTCTATAATCTATCAATCTCTTCTGTCTATTATCTATCTATATATCTATCACTGTCTATCTTCTATCTCTCATTTATCTATCTGTCTGTCTGTCTATCTCATCTTCTATCTACTATCAATCATCTGTCTATCATCTGTCTATCTATCTATATTTATCTGCCTGTCTGTCTATCTATCTATCTATCATCGTGTCTATCTATCTATCTGTCTATCTATCTATCTGTCTATCATCTATTATCTTATCTGTCTATTATCTATCTGTCTATTCTATCTCATTCTTGAGGTGGGTATTGTCAGAACCCATCCACCCTATTACATTACAGACTTTACTTCTTAGAGGAATTTGGACAGGACACTCGGAGTCCGGATCTAACTGTTAGGCCACAAGCGCTGCACTGTTAGGAATGCAGCCTGTAAGGTCCTTTACGGGCTGAACTAGCGCTCTTTCAGCGATGACGTCCCGACGTCACGCACGCCGACGCACGTACGCGCGTTTGATCCAGGAAGCTGTGCTGCCTCTGCCGGTTCTGGTACCATTTCGGATGGACAGATTGAGCTGCAACATTCTTCTGTGTAGTATTCAGGTAGCACACACACCCCCCCCCCGATAGATTAGGCAGTATGGCGGACGGACGCTGGCCTTCGTGGAAACAATTTTCCTGGTGGCTAGGCTCCTGGTGGTCAGTTTTCTAGACTTTGGAGGGGCATTTCAGGAGAACCATTTGGAGCTGGGATGTAAGGTAAGGATTTTACTACACAACACAGTGGGGCCAGTAGTGGGTTAATGGGAGCATAATGTGAGCTGGATGCGCGGGGGACTCCTTGCTGCAAACGTATACCCTCAGTTAGGACAAGGACGAACCGACACAGATATGACAAAACAGGAAGACAACCCTGCCTCTTTCACTTACGCACAGGAGACTTCTGAAACGGTTGCACACCGTAAGCATTGTAAGTGTAAGGATTTTTGAACACTCACACGTGGGGCACAGTGGAAAGGTATCTGCGCCTTCTGCTTCTGCTCAATAAGTTTTTATAAGCTTGAGCATGAGCAATGGAGGCAGCAGGGGAATCAAAGAGTCAATCATGGTTATGATGGTCAGCATTCACAGACTTGATTGACTACATGGAGGGAGACCAGCTTACTAAATAATTAAACTTAATATACGTTAGTAAGTATAAAGTTGGGGGTTGGGCCAGGTAACATATATGTGACCACTGTTTTGTTTTGGGATAACATATAAGTCACTACAAGTTGGATTCCAAAAGGAATTTCGAAATTACAACAAACACATCCAGGCTTGTTCAACACCAATCGGTTCAATAACAGCCTTCTGAGATCAGTTGTTTTGAGTTTCCTAGAGCAAACAGTTGTCTTGGTTACCTAGTCAGTATTACAGGAGATATGATGGGGCTGACGGACAGGGCGGCCAACCCCCAACCCCCCCCCCCCCCCCCCCCGGGCACACAAATACTCCGTGAAATGCTGCTTGCCTTCAAATCAAGTACCCCCACCTGCGCTCTGTCTTTCAGTAATCTCAGTGCGTCTGTATAATGATGTGTACATCATTATGTAACAGTAACGTACAAATGCCACAGACAGAACAGCACAGTATACAGACATCTTAACCATATCAAGGCGGCCTTTGCTGACGGAAATATTTAGTAGAAAAAAGTAGTTCTGCCAATGCTTGAAGGTCTTTTGGCAGAGTAGATGAGAATAATGCAGACACAGTTATAACTTTGTACAATGATAAAACATAAGACACGTGCACCAAAATATAACCAGCCTTGGAGTATTTTAATACTAACACATCAACTGTTTCTCACAAATCTTACAAAAAGTTTACACAATCACTTGTGTAGTAGAAACAAAAACTCAATAAAAAAACTACAACTCCAATAATTTTCTGGGTTGTAGGCAAATACTGATTCAAATTGTGTTAGTTTGCCTTTAAAGGGGAATTGTATGGTAAAAAAAAAAAACCTTACTGCAAAATATCAGAGACAATTAAAAACATACTTTGTATCAAGGCATTCTCATTTGGCCAGCTTGAGTGCATTTTTATATAACATAGCCCTCTCTGTTACAGGGCTCATGTAGGGACGGACAGATTGATATTTTACAGTACAAAAAGTGGAGGTAGAAAAACCTCATTACCACTTTAGTTTTCCTTTAATAATAGAGTTCTGTTTCTTCATGGCTAAATTCTAGAGCACGGATATCCACGTGACCCCGCTACATTGCACGCGCATCCACGTGACCTGCTACATGCACAGCCACCATGTGACTTGCTACATTTGCACACACACATCATGTGACTTGCTACATTGCACAGCACATCCATGTACCTGCTACATTACACATGACATCCATGGCTGCTTCCCTTATTCTATTTTTTAACCCAATAAGGTCTCACTCGTTTCTTATACAAGTCGCATAAACTCTTCAGGGGTCTGTAATTATGGAGGTATTCCTGCTCACTTGTCTGTTTAAAGCTCACCTAACATACTCCAGACATGAAATTTTGTAGCTTTATATAATCCACCCTGTAGTGCGGTTTTGTGTTACTTACACTAATATGATAATATCTATAATCAAAAGGTTGTTACACAATATTGCCACTTTCTCATGCATTTCTAGACCAGTTGGTGGTAGTTAATTCGGATCATGTATTACTAAATGGTGTGTGCTAATGGCTAGATTTTTTGTTAAGTAAATGCAAAATGGTTTAAATGCAAGCTAAATAATCTGGGTTTTTAAAGACAAAAAGAGGCAGAATTTAGGGACATGTAAGGCTAAAACAAATTTATTACCCGACCTCTACTGTAGCATAGAAATTGTCATTTATAGCTCTCTCTCTTTAATGTAATTTCTACACAAAGAAACCAAATTAATTAAACTTTTCCTATAGCAATGCAGTCCATACACTAATGAAACATAGATTCAACGTTCGATTGTTGAATTAAGCCTGGTACATACCATTCGTTCTGACCGCCGTTCAGCACTTGTCCGACCAATTGACCATTTGGCCTGGACAAAGCCTGTCGGTTGTGGCAAAAGTAGCCTTGGCCAACAGTTCCGCGTCCATTGAGGATCACCTGTGGTTTTCAGATGCGTTTGATCAGTCTTTCGGCGAAAAGCCATGCAATATTTCACTCTAATCAATCTGGCTGAAAAATTGCATGGTGTGTACATAGCCTTAATCTAATGTGTGTAAAGTGTTTTGGGCTGCGGTTTATTTTTTTTGTTGATATGTCCCCTATTTTTTTAGATCTGATCATTTTACATTTCAGCTGTCAATCAGGTGCCTTATTATCATAAACCATAAACTCTTTTGTTGTGTGCAGTTTTGCTGTAACTGGAATACGACAGTTGTGTATGTGTGAATTCATAATGGGTAATTAACCATTTCAGTACTGGTTTATACCGATTATAAAAAAAAAGTCCAATCCAGTAAAAGAAGTAGTCAGGGGCGGAGCCTACCAGAGCAGCGTTGCTCTGATTCTCTGCTGTAAGTTACGCGAACCCAGGGGTGAGGACCTAGCGGTTCAGGTCCTCACCCTGGTAAAGCTATTGCACAAAGAAGAGGAGCAGAGGGAAGGTGAGTATAATTGTCCTTTAAAGAGAGGAAGGGGGATACTGTGTCTGAGCAAAACAATTAAGCTGAGGACACATGTGAAAAGCGCACAGATTGGCGGGTCTTTCACGTGCATTAACCGTCCATTTGCATCGATTCACAAAAAAAGGTTTGGCATGTTCTCTGAAAATGGATCAAAAGCATGCACAGGGCAACCCCACCTGACATGCATTATGCAGGGAATTTCTCACACACTAACAGAACACAGCGCAAACCTCAGTGCTTGAAAAATCCAGCGCAAACTTCAGTACTTGAAAAAATCGTAGTGTGGTCCAGCCCTTACTGGACTAAAAGCATGCAGCAATGTTTAAATGTATTAATAATAGTTTAAGATGAGGCAATTTGTATTTTTCAGTCTTCAGACGTTGCGGGAATGTCTGAGGGTGCATAGTAGTGCATTGAGCTCTTAACGACACTATGCCAAGTAAACCAAGTGAAAATGCCCCTTTATGTTATTTCAGTCTTCCTGACTCCAAACAGAACCACAGACATGAGTGATTCTCATCTATCGCCCGTAGCGGCTGTTTAAACGAATGCTTGTTCTTCTTGAATAGCAGGCGAAATTGCTGGTATGTATGAATCTTTAGAATGCAAAAAAATATAGGTAGCCGCACACAAGCCGGAGAAAGATCAATCCTGGATCGATAGTTTAAGTAAAAGCTTCTTTATTCATACCTTTGGAAGCAGCATAGTGTACAAAAGCCTGATGCGTTTCGGGCCGACACACACCCTTAATCATAGGCTAACAATAGTTCCCTCTGCCAGCTTTTAAAAAGCCCCCGTATTCAAGGCCCCCCACAACGGGAGGGATCCCACACGTCAGCTAGAATGCTACTAGCCAGGGTGAGACTCGCATAAAATGAGGGGCCTATTTTTGCCATGTGTACCAATACATATATTAAAAATGATTAAACTGTGTGCTTTCAACTTTCTTTGTGTGTACAAATAATGGCTTTTAATCATTTCTAGTGTCTGGTCACTCCAGAATGTGGGTTGGACCAAGCGCTGGCACTAGAATGCTTCTAGCAGTCAATGCGACGCATGGTTTAGACCAATATGTTATGCAAAAATAATAATGAATCGCAGAGGTGGCTGCTAGGGTGACACTTATGATTCCAATGCAGCTCTTCTTAAAAGGGCATCAACCTCACAATTTACTTAGCTTAGAAATATTTACCACCCACCCCCCCAACCTTGGTTTTCGCATAATGCATATTTTCTAAACATGCCCCTAAGTGACTTACCTAAGCCAGTCCCTTGCCACCTGGGCACCGACCTCTGCTCCTTTTTCAAGCAAAAACGGCAGCTTCTACGCTGACACCCGACTCTCTTTTTTTGGTAGCAGCTGTCAGAAAACTGGTGTGACTGTCACGTTGTGCCTTAATTGACAGCTGCAACCAGGAATTAGATCGGTTGTCAGCCAGACAGAGGAGGAGCGGCGAAGGACCGGGTTAGGTAAGACACTTTAGGGGCATCTTTGGAACATATACATAATGCAAATCTATTTTGGGGGTGGTAAACATTTCTAAGTTAGTTGATTTTAGGCTGGACATACCGTTTAAAGTAACTAGGGATGCTAACATGAGGCAAGTGTGACTTGTCTCAGGCAGCGGCCCTGAGAAACAGCATTTGAAAGAAAAACGTTCATCCATCGTTCCTGGACTCGCAGGGTTGGGGTGTTGCAGGCAGGCACACTCACTGTTTGCCACCAGTAACTGCAACCCCATCTCCTGCCACAAAAAGTTAAAACTGATATTATTATCACATTGGCACCGGCACGTTCCGGTCGCAGTGGGCAACCGGCACGTTCCGGTCGCAGTGGGCAGTGGGCATTTTTTCAGGAAGGCTTTTAGACCTTATGGCACCTGAGCCAAACTTTTTAAAGCTGCCCCCTGTATCATCCTGGGCTGAGGGCTGCGTTAACATTGGCTGGGGAATTGGTGGTCTGACATATACATTCCACATGGGGGATGGTAACAAATGTGACAGTGCTCCCGGACAGAGACTGGTTAAGAAGATTCTTGTGATATACACTATACATTTCCCTGCCATGTGTCCCCATTACAAAATGAGTTGGACAGACGGGTGACCAGAAGGCAGCAGATCACAGACTATCTGCAATAGTAGGTATAAAGTCTGGAAATTATAGTTCCATTTTAATCTTATTTTGGGCACTGCACTTGCCCTTACTCTGTACAGACAGATCGCTGGATCCTATTATTATTATGTTATTACATAGATATAGTCACCAGGCTGGCAGTGATTAAGTGGTTTCAGGAGTTACTGGTCTGGTGAACCTACCAGGAGCAGACCCCTCTACCGATAAAGACACAATCCCTACAACTGACATCCTCTAACTACAACTCCCACAATTCCCTTGACGCCATGCTGGGAGTTGTAGTTTTAAAAAACATCTGGGGAGGCCATAGCATCAGACAACGCAGTTACCCTGTAAAACAAAAGTTCACTGCACTCACCTGCTACTATACACTTGGGGCTACAGCTTCACCATGTTACCAGGCTGACGGTTCTCTCTTCCCAGCTTATCACTACTTAGTAACCTTAATGTATTTCCCTTCTCGCGTTCTAGCTACGTCAACACAGGTCATTAAAACCGCCTTGACACTGATAACTACAACTCCCATCACGGCACGTTAGGAAATGAATGTGAGGAACTTTGGAAATGTAGTTATATCTAGGGGAGCGCGTAGATCGTGATGAACCGCCCCTTCCCCAATAGGAAGTAGGACGCTCAGCGATTCCCTTAGCAACCATGTAGCGCTCGCCATCGAGGGGAGGCGTGGCCTTGGGGATTTGTTTGTAGATAGGGCGACCTGAACTAGACGGTGTTAGTTGTGGATTGGAGTTGGTTGATGCTAGTGGCCCTCCTGTTACATAGACTATTGTGATATGGAAATTCACCTTAGTGAAGAGTTTTATTAGCTACTTATCAGTGGGGCCCTGTTCTTTATTATTCTGCAGCAACTAGCCTGTTCTTAGACCTTATTTACTAACCTAAGGCTATAGATATGCATAAGTGCGCGTCATTGATTACCCAGGGATTGGAGAGGTGCGCATGGGAGGAGGGTGTGGTGCCGCGGGATTGCTAGTATCTATCAACAAACTTGTACAATTGGTGTCCGTTAGTTGGTTTTTCTGTCGGACAGGTTGAAACATTTTTTTACCATTATGATTAAACAACTAAGATTATTGTGCCAGGGCGCCATAACATTTTTAATAGGGTTTATGGTATTATTATTATTAATAATTTGGCTTGAAAAGCAAATTACTGTTCTTTCTATTCTTCTTCTTCAGTTTTATTTTTCCACTTTTTTGGACCGTATCTCCTCCCACAGTTTTTTGAGCCAGAGACATGAATTCGGTACAGAACTATAGGAAAGTGTGCTATCTTCTAGCTAAGGAACCCACGGAAGCGTAACGCGATATCGGCGAATTTCCCTAGACTATAATGGTAACAATCATCAAATGTGGATATTTCAAAACAGTTTTTTTCATGGTCATAAATACAAATGGTGATACCCCCAACCCCCCACACACGACCCAGGTACACCCACCTACTGACCTACCTTTCCATTCCCATGGAAGCCATATTTAAAGGGTAACTAAAGTCAAAAAAACTAATTTAGATTTATCCTCAATAAAAGATAGTTTTTATGGTTATAAACTCAAAAAGACTACCCCCTCACCCAGACCCGGGTACACACACCTACTGATCTACTTATCCATTACTTTGGCAGCCATACTTAAAGGGTACACTAAAGTAAAAAAACTAATTTTGACCAATCATCAAAAAGATACGAGAGATTCAATAAAAGTTCTTATCATTGAAACTGTGCTAATTTTGCCCTAACCAATCAGATGTTAGCTTTCTGATTGATTGATCAAAATTACACACCACTTTGGGCTGGTTACCACAAAGTTTTTTTTTGTCCCAAACAAGCGTTCACTACAAATCATCATTCCCATTATTGAGTTTTTAAAATCTGCAGCAAACACATATTTCCCTCCAAAATGCAGCCCTTCAAGCCAAATTCAAAGTTTATACTTAAACTTTCCCTCCAGTTATTAATTTGGCTGAAAAGACAATTCCTGTTCTTTCTATTTCTTTCTTGCCGTTTTATTCTTCCGCTTTTTTGGACTGTATCTCCTCCCACAGTTTTTGAGCTAGAGACTGAAATTCGGTACAGACGTGCGGGGCTATAGGAGAAGTGTGCTATCTTCTAGCCAAGGTATCCACAGAAGCGTTACGGCATTATCGGCGAATTTCCGGACATTTTTCCCATACTATAATGGTAACAATCCTCAAATGTGGATATTTCAAAAGTTAGTTTTCATGGTCATAAATAAAATGGTGATACCCCAAACCCCCACACAGACACAGGTACACCCACCTATGACATACTTTGTCCATCCCATGGAAGCCATACTAAAGAGTATGTCAACCTAAAATACATTTTTGGCATGGGCCCGCCTCACTATGAGCAGTGTGCAGCACAGCAGAGCGGCACTTTTTTTTTTTTTTAACTGAAGGCCAGCGTCGTCCGCCATACTACTGCCTAATCTATACGTTGGGGTGTTGTGCATACCTGAATACTCACACAGAGAATGTTGCAAGCTCAATCTGTCCCATCCGAAACTGGTACCACCGAGAACCGGCAGAGGCAGCCACAGCTTCCTGGATCAACGCGGCGTACGTGGCGTTCGGCGTGCGTGACGTCGGACGTCACGTCTGAAAGAGCGCTAGTTCACAGCCCTAAAGGACCATTACAGGCTGCATTCCTAACAGTGCAGCGCTTGTGGCCTAACAGTTAGACTCGGACTCCGAGTGTCCTGTCCAATTCCTCTTAAGGCAAGTCAAGTCTGTAACTGTAATAGGGTGGATGGTTCTGACAATACCCCCCTCAAATAGATAGATAGACAGAATATAATAGAACAGATAGAAAAATGATAGACAGATAGAATAGATAGACAGATAGATGATAGACAGATGATAATAGAATAGAAGAAAGCAGAAATTATAGATAGATACAGTGATGACAGATGATTGATAGATAGATAATGATGATAGACAGACTACAGCAGATAAATGAGAGATAGATAATAGACAGATGATAGATATATAGATAGATAGACAGACGACGATTGATAATATAGATAATAGACAGAGGAAGAAGAATAACAGATGATAGATAGACATATAGATAGACACAACAATAGATAGACAGATGAAGATATACAGATAGATAGACAGACAGACAGATAAATAGATAGATGATAGACAGATACAGACAGATAGATAGCATGATGATAGATATATAGATAGATAGACAGACCGATTGATAGATAATGATAGATAGACAGTGATAGATAGATAGATGATAGATAGACAGATAGACAGATAGATATACAGATGATGATAGATTAGATGATAGATAGACAGATGATAGATACATAGAGCATAACAACAGACAGATGAAGTTTAACGATGATAGATAGATAGATGATGGATAGATAGATAGACAGACAGACAGATAGATAATCTTTTGGGGATACATTCTAGAGTGTGGGTCCTTCAATGTATGTAAATGGAGAGATATGTAATATAAGATAATAGACCAACGTTAATCAAAGTTTTAAAGCCCCTCCCACTTCCTGTTCAAGCACCACCCACTTTCATTCTAAAAACCACACCACTTCCGGCGGCGAGGGGGCAGCATTTGAATTTTGTGTCAGGTGGCAAAAAGCCTAGAGACGGCCCTGTGCGCAAGGTAAATGAACTCACCTTCGCGAGTACATAGACCCTTTACCTCTAGGCCATCAATGCATTAAAGGAATAGATCAGTTTTGCAGTGAACTATTCCTTTAATCCTTCTTGAGCTTTTGAACAAGTTCTTTAAATCTACCCATTCCCCAATGAATCCACCCAGATATATCCTCTAATTTCTATTTAACATAGAAAATAAGAAATAGAATTAATGTTAATGAAGCTACCCCTGACTCATTTGTTATGCCCCAAATGCATTAACGACATTTACTGATTATTTACTTTCCTTACAAACATTACGAAATCAAAGACCAAAAATGTTACTTTTAAGTCGTGCAAAAAATCCGTTGTAAAACAGCCGGATAATCAATACTCATAAAGTTGGAAATCATAGCCTAATGCTACTAAGCCAATATCATCAAAGCAAGGTTTCATTTTATTTGTTTTTTATTGATTACATATTAAATGACATACATTGAAAATTAATACAAAACATTAATTTAAAACAATAATTAAAGTACAATTAAACCCACCTCACACACACTCACACCTTCCCAACCCCCCATACACACACACTAGGTTCCTTCGTTGCTCTGGTCCTTTCCGGCTATCCTTGTCCTTCGGAGATAAGGACATTGAAGCTCTGCGGTGGCCATCTAATTAGACATCTAGTCAGGCTGGAAAGCAAGCTGGTTGAATGGCTAGAAATCTGGCTCCTAGAGTGCCTAGAAAGTTTCTTATTGGCTGGGAAGCTTGTGGGCTAAATGCCTTTTCCAGCTGGGAAACTAGTTTTCTGTAAAACAAGATATTTAAAGGCAATAAATAGACAAACCACCGGAAATACCATGTTAAAGGAATGTTTACCCCACCTTCCTTACCAACCAAACCCCGTTTGTTATACTTACCTTTCATGTTTACCTGCTTTCCCTACCAATGCTGGTTTCCTTCTGGTTGCAGCCATCAGTCTAGGCCATGGCAAGTAGCAGGATTCGAAGTCACCATAACAGGCTTAGTGTTCTAGGTGGGCACCTGGGTTTTTAGTCCATAAGCAGGCAAGATGTTGGGGCAGGTGTTGATTATTCAGGAACAAAGTACACAGGTATCACCTAGGAAGCTGATCTAATGAGACGTTTACAATGGATACGGTAGATGGTTACAAGGGCCAGACCAGTCAAGCGAGCATAACTTTTGGTATTCCGTGGGATCGGATTCACACCTTGTGTGAGAAAATGCCATTTTTAGCTCTCCCTCTGGGAACAATAGAGGAAAAGTTGTGCAAAGTTTACGCTGTTCATTTTGTTTGCCACCCCAATGTATCCTACAGCAAGACCTTACCTGCAAGGGTCCACCAAGTCTCATCACTTACCTGGTAATGCATCAGTGCTAGACAGGCCATTTGGCCCTATCATACCCACAGAGATGAGTCTGACTGAACATTTATCTAATCTAGATGGTTGTATTCAACGTTGTCCAAGTAAGATGTTCATTGCTTACTGATGGGTGAGATCTTAATTTATATTCGATCTTCTAAAAATAAGTCTGACGTATATCAAAGTCTTAAAAGTTTTTGTTCTTCTGGCAATAAGGGATTTCCATAAGCAGGTGATATGTGGGATCTTGCATCTTGTTTAGTACAAGGAGGGGGCAGATAGGGAGCTGCCAGTCTTCGATTTAAAGGTCTTCCCAGTTAAGTTCCTGTAAAACAAGATTATTTAAAGTCTCTGTGCCAGCCTTGTGTTCCTCAAACTACATAGAACACATTTACTGTTTTATATAATACAATACTTACAGGCCTACATATTAAACATTTATTGGTTAAATGGTGCTAGTTTTTTGCCCAACCAATCTGATGTTATGTAACATTTAATAGCTAAAATCTAAATGGTTGGGGCAAAATTAGCACCATTTTTAATGATAAAACTTTTTAAAACATAGGCCTTTTGTACACAAAAAATATGTAATAGACAAATCATTGGAAATTCTCATGTTAAGGGCATGCCCACCCCATTAAAATCTGTATTTACTTTCCTTACCAACCAACCCTGTTTTTTTATACTTCACTTTCCATGGTACCTTCTTTCCCTACCATTTTAAAGTCTGCACCATTTCTGAATGCTGACTTTCTGGTTGCAGCCATCAGTCTAGGGAGGCTGTGACAGTGATGTCACTGCCAATGACTTATTACATACGCTGGCAGTCTAAAATATTTACCGATTATTTGCCGATATTTGCTGTTTTGAAGCATTGTACATATATTATTACTGAAAATCTTTGGTCCAGTATTCGCTATTAACCTATGGGAATAGTCAAAATTAGTCTATATTACTTACAAGCCACGGGTTCCTTAACTCTTCCACGCCTTTTTAAGTAAAGAATTTAGATCTCCCCAGTGACGTACTCCATTGCAAGCATAGGTGGTCTTCGTTCTGGAACGTGACATATAGACTGGCGACGAATAGGTGTTCGGCAATCTTTTGCATAATGTTCTTTCTCTTCATGTTAACCCTAGAAATTAATAATATCCAGGAAAAAGAAATTACTATTTAAATGAAGCACTGAGAGGTAGACACAAACCAACAAAGCTGTTTAAGAAAAAATTTTAAAGGGCTACAAAGATTGAAACACTAGAAGGGTTCTAGCATATGTCCCTTAAGAAAGGGTAAATAGTATGTTATTTGGGGGTGAATATACCTTAATAAAAATAATTACAATAAAATCACAGTCATTCCAATTTACTTACATTTCAGAGTATAAATAATTCCTTTAAAGCCGTTTTAATATGCAAATTATGGCGATTCGTTTTGTGTTCCGCTATAAAACCTGCAATAAGAGAATAAGGTTAGTTTGCCTGAATTTTCTATGAATGTCTTTAGTGTCTTTAGCAGAACAACGTGTTACTTTACCAAATGTGCCTCTGCCCAAAATGAGAGAAGGTTAAACTCCATTGATTAGGAACGGGACTGAAAGAAAGAAGAAAATGATATTTAGTTCATATATAAAATGAAGGAGTTAGGGAACAACGCATTTTACATTGTGTCTTACACTTGGTTCTCCATCAACTTTGCGTCTGACTCCAAATCTTGCCCAGATGACAAGGATAACCAAACTTTCCATCACTATTATATGTTGCTTATAGTGCTGAATAAACGTTCTCCAGGACTGTGCCATAAAGATGATTTTGCCATGCCCAAAGTTCTCTGGAATTGTGATATGACACAGACGAGTGCCTGATAGCACCATAGCGTTGGTTTTATCTTCTTGGTCATTCTCTACTGTTTCTGGTACGTTGTTGGGCTCTGGCACTTCAGTGCTTCTTGCTCGTGTACAAATAAATAATGAAGCGAGAAACTCCTCATTATTAGGTTCAATGTCCTTTCTTTAGTTTTTAGCTTGTAATTCCCAAAGACCCTTTTTTGTTACAAATACATTTAAAGGACAACTGCAGTGTTGTTTCACTTCCCCCTTTTTGGCCTGGGGCCTACCCAATGGAAATACATTAGAAAGATCCCAGAAAGGTGGTTGGACCTACAAGTTGTCCTTTAAGACAATATTCTATTTCTGTAAACTATAATATTATAAGAGAGGTGGTACTGTACAGGATTAGTCCCTGGTGCGCTCCAGTGCAATACTAATATCTTCCAGGATCTCGTAGAGGTCACTAACCTTTGTTCCGAAGCCTTATCAGTTTGGCCAGGCGCTTGTGAGTGTTTTGTGCGTTGTAACACTGCGCGTCTTCATGGCACACATGTCTAATCCGGTCTTCCTTTGGTTTGATTGACTCATTACATAGTCACTTAACGGCTTTAGGTACCTTGCTGACTGTAATCTGAAAAGGCTTTTATCGGATATACTTACTTAGTTCTTTTATGAGGGCGACCCTGGAGTTCTACAGAAAGATAAAATTAAAGGATTATAGGAATTTCCATTTTGGATAATAACATTGGAGAAAATTGGATCATGTGCAGTTCTGGGAAATGTCAATATAATGGTTTTATAGTGGCCATAAACGGCAAAATCTAATTGGAATGGGCGTCAATTTTTTTTTTAAACTAGCCGATGGAAAAAACTGATTGTACAATCAGGGCCGTCCGATATTGGGAATATCCCGATATTGTTTGACCGGGGTCTATGGCCAATATTAGGGTTTGGGGGTTTTCTCTTCCAAGATATAAAATGTAATATTTGCGGGTTGGCATGCCCTTTAATTGTTTCCCGTAGTCTTACCTCAATGCAACACTTTGACTTTTCGATTTTCCCATGGTGAAGACCCTAAAGGATGAAACATACAATTACATATTAAGTACAAAAATATGCAAACGTGATCAACAATTTTTATTAAATATTTTTACCTTTAAAGGGCATGTCCCACCCTCAAACTATAATTTAAACCCACTACTGGCCCCACTGTGTTGTGTAGTAAAATCCTTACCTTAAATCCAGCTCCAATGGTTCTCCTGTAATGCCCCTCCAAAGTCCAAAAACTGACCACCAGGAGCCTAGCCACCAGGAAAATTGTTTCCACCTCTGAGATGTCCTCTCAGAGGTTTTTGGCTTGCTCAGACAGCCCTCCCCTCCCTCTCCCTCCCATTTTGCTCTCCCTCCCCTAGTGTAAAAACCCTTTGCCATATAGTAGGGCTAGTTCCCCCAGCCCAACTTGATATAATAAATTTTTCAGAAAGTCCCCCGATCTCTACTTACCTTCCCTGTCTCCCCTGGCATTCTGTGAAGCCACGCCGCGTCCGTATTGGCTGCCTGTCAGCCAATCAGGGACGTGGCTGCCAATCCAGCCCCCTGCTTGCATTTAATGCGCATAAGCAGAGGGCCGGGCAGTATGGTGGAGGAAAGGAAGGTAATTAAAGATCGGGGGAGTCTCTGGAAATTCTATTCTAGCATTGGGGCTGGGAACTATCCCTACTATATATCAAATGGAAAAAGGGGTGGGCATGCCCTTTAAAATGTTTACACAGAAATGGAGAAGGTTAAACCTCTTCCATTGATAGGGAACAAGGACTAAAAAGAAAAATGATATTTAGTTCAACTGACATATAAGAAATGAGGAGTTAGGGGAACAACGCATTTAACATTGTGTCTTACCTTGGTTCTCCATCAATTTTGCATCTGACTCCAAATCTTGCCCAGATGACAAGGATGACCAAACTTTTCCATCACTTTATATTCTGCTGATAGTGCTGAATAAAACAGTTCTCCAGGACTGTGACATAAAGATGATTTTGCCAATGCCCAAAGTTTCTCCGGAATTGTGATATGACCACAGGCGAGTGCGCTGATAGCACCATAGCGTTGGTTTCATCTTCTTGGTCATTCTCTACTGTTTCTGGTACATTGTTGGCTCTGGAACTCCAGGTGCTTCTTTCTCTGTAACAATAAATAATGAAGCGAGAACTCCTCATTAGTAGGTTCAATGTCCTTTCTTTAGTTTTTAAGCTTGTAATCCCCAAAGCAACCTTTTTTGTTACAAATACATTTAAAGGAAAACTACAGTGTTTATTTCACTTCCCCCTTTTTGGCCTGGGGCCTAACCAATGGAAATACATTAGAAAGTCCCAGAGAAAGGTGGTTGGACACTAAAGTTGTCCTTTAAGACAATATTCTATTTCTGTAAACTATAATATTATAAGAGAGGTGGTACTGTACCTGAATTAGTCCTGGTGCGCTCCAGTGCAGTATCAATATCTTCCAGGATCTCGTAGAGGTCACTAAGCCTTGTTCCGAAGCCTTAATAAGTTTGGCCAGCGCTTCAAGTGTCTTGTGCTTGTAACACTGCGCGTCTTCATGGCACCATGTCTAATCCGGTCTTCCTTTTGGATTTGACTCATTACATAGTCACTTAATGGCTTTAGGTACCTTGCTGACTGAAATCTGAAAAGGCTTTTATATTATACTTGACTTAGTTCTTTTATGAGGGCGACCCTGGAGTTCTACAGAAAGATAAAATTAAAGGGATTAGGATTTGAATTTCCATTTTGGATAATAACATTGGAGAATAATGTGGGATCATGTGCAGTTCTTTGGAAATGTCAAATTAGGTTTTTATAGTGGCCTAAACGGCACATCTAATTGGAATGGGTGTCAATTGTTTTTAACTAGACGATGGAAAAAATGATTTGTACAATCATGGGCCGTACGATATTGGGAATATCCTGATATTGTTTGACCGGGGTCTATGCGCTATATTAGGGTTTGAGGGTCTTCTCTTTCAAGATATAAAATCTAATATTTGCGGGTTGGCATGCCTTTAAATTGTTTCCCTAGTCTTACCTCAATGCAACACTTTTGTGACTTTTCGAGTTTCCCATGGTGAAGACCCTAAAGGATGAAACATACAATTACATATTAAAGTACAAAAATATGCAAACGTGATCAACAATTTTTATTAAATATTTTTACCTTTTAAAGGGCATGTCCACCTCAAAACTATAATTTAAATAATTTCCGATAAAAGCCTTTTCAGATTTACAGTCAGCATGGTACCTAAAGCCATTAAGTGACTATGTAATGAGTCAAATCCAAAAGGAAGACCGGATTAGACATGGTGCCATGAAGGAAGACCGGATTAGACATGGTGCCATGAAGACGCGCAGTGTTACAATGCACAAGAACACTTGCAAGCGCCTGGCCAAACTTATTAAGGCTTCGGAACAAAGGCTTAGTGACCTCTACGAGATCCTGGAATTAAGGCTTCGGAACAAAGGCTTAGTGACCTCTACGAGATCCTGGAAGATATTGATATTGCACTGGAGCGCACCAGGACTAATTCAGGTACAGTACCACCTCTCTTATAATATTATAGTTTACAGAAATAGAATATTGTCTTAAAGGACAACTTTAGTGTCCAACCACCTTTCTCTGGGATCTTTCTAATGTATTTCCATTGGGTGTCCAACCACCTTTCTCTGGGATCTTTCTAATGTATTTCCATTGGTTAGGCCCCAGGCCAAAAAGGGGGAAGTGAAATAACACTGTAGTTGTCCTTTAAATGTATTTGTAACAAAAAAGGGTGCTTTGGGGATTACAAGCTTAAAAACTAAAGAAAGGACATTGAACCTACTAATGAGGAGTTTCTCGCTTCATTATTTATTTGTACAGAGAAAGAAGCACCTGGAGTTCCAGAGCCCAACAATGTACCAGAAACAGTAGAGAATGACCAAGAAGATGAAACCAACGCTATGGTGCTATCAGCGCACTCGCCTGTGTCATATCACAATTCCGGAGAACTTTGGGCATTGGCAAAATCATCTTTATGTCACAGTCCTGGAGAACTGTTTTATTCAGCACTATCAGCAGAATATAAAAGTGATGGAAAAGTTTGGTCATCCTTGTCATCTGGGCAAGATTTGGAGGTGATGGAAAAGTTTGGTCATCCTTGTCATCTGGGCAAGATTTGGAGTCAGATGCAAAATTGATGGAGAACCAAGTGTAAGACACAATGTTAAATGCGTTGTTCCCTAACTCCTTCATTTCTTATATGTCAGTTGAACTAAATATCATTTTTCTTTCTTTCAGTCCTCCCTAGTGTAAAAACCCTTTGCCATATAGTAGGGCTAGTTCCCCCAGCCCCAACTGCTAGAATAGAATTTCCAGAGACTCCCCCGATCTTTACTTACCTTCCCTCTTTCCTCCACCATACTGCCCGGCCCTCTGCTTATGCGCATTAAATTGCAAGCAGGGGGCTGGATTGGCAGCCACGTCCCTGATTGGCTGACAGGCAGCCAATCACGGACGCGGCTGCTGGCTTCACAGAATGCCAGGGGAGACAGGGAAGGTAAGTAGAGATCGGGGGACTTTCTGAAAAATTTATTATATCAGTTGGGCCTGGGGGAACTAGCCCTACTATATGGCAAAGGGTTTTTCTATCTATCTAACCGCTGCGACTACTATCATCTGCATGTCTATCTATCTATCTAACTGCTATCCTATCTATCTATCTATCTAACTGCTTATCTACTTCTATCTGCTATCTATCTAACTGCTATCTATCATCTATCGAACTGCTTACTATCTATCTTCATCTCTATCTATCTAAACTGCTATCCTTCTAGTCTTATCTATCTATCTAACTAACTTCTATCTATCTTATCTATCTAACTGCTATCTATCTCTCTATGCGTAAGCACGCTAGCCTATCTATCTATCTATCTCACTGCTATCTATCTAGCTATCTACTAACTGCTATCTTTCGATCTATTATCCTTCTACTATCTATCTAACTGCCTATCTATCTATCTACTGACTGCTATCTCTCATCTATCTATCAATCTAATCTAACATCATCTAAACTGCTACTATCTATCTCTACTACTGCTCTCTATCTATCATCTATCTATCTATCTATACTGACATCTATCTATCTTTCTAACATCATCTATCTATATCTATCTATCTATCTGAGCATCTATCTATCTATCCTACTGCTCTCGTATCTATCTAACTGCTATCTACTATCTAACTGTCTTCTCCTATCTATCTTCTCACTGCTATGCTCATCTCTTTCTAACTGCTATCTATTCTTATCTAACTGAACTGCTATCTTATCTCCGTCTATCTAACTGTATCTATCTATCTATCTAACTGCTAGCTTCTAATCTATCTATCTAATCTATCTAATCGTGGCTTGGCTCTGCACTGCACTGCTATACCTACCCTACCTGTCCCCTGGATTCCCCCCTCCGATAGCGGGGTGGGGGGCGGTGTGCAGGTCGCGCCGGGGGCCTCGCTCGGTGGACATTGGCACGCCGGCATTCCGCATGCGTCATTGTGTGCGCCCGGCTGCGCTACGTTTCCCGGGGGGGCTAGGTCGTCCGCACATCCGGTGAAAATCCGGATGATTTCAGGGCCAAGTCATCGAAAACATTCGGGGCACTTTGCCAACCATCCGGGCACGTGCCCCGATTTTTTAACGTATATACGCCACTGATGACAAAGCTAAGCACAGATAAATATGGTACCACAATGATTTACTTGTTTCAAATTGTTAGTTTTCAGAAAATGTACAGTTTGTTTCAGTGAGCGATAGCTGCCCCCCTTTAAAAACAAGAATGCTCAATTACGGGTCCGCCCACGAGGCAGGGTATATCATGAAATATATTATTCTAAAAAGGTAAAATATCTCACCAATAGCTATGTACATGATAAAGACCAAGGCAAGAACCTGTCACCTTTTACGGGGTAGCAGAGGATGGTGGGCTACTGGGTGAACCGAAGATTTGGGCTTGTAAGGAAATTTCTTTTCTTCTTTCTTTATCCATCGCTCCTGGTGAATTGATTGAATGAACGCGGGTTAAGGCCATCAGCTCCTTAACCTCCCGTCTTCAATCAATAACATTAAAGGAATAGTAGTTTTTCCCTTTTTGTGCTGGGGTGTCTGACTATTCCTTTTAAACTAAAATTAAAGCCACTTTTTTTTAACCCGTTTATTATAAGGGCACAGAAAATATCAGACGTACGACAACATAGCTTAAAAAAGGATAAGCCATCATATACACATGGGTCAGCACATCCAATTATATATGGGCTCCTGCAGATCACAAGGAAGGGCGCTACTAAGACCCAATCGTCAGCAGTTCATCAACTCGTAACATCCAAGTTTGGCTAATACTAGCCAATATACTAGGGCTCTTGGTTGGAAGTTTTAAACAGTCACTCCAGAACATTCTCTAACAAGATACCGATGTAGTGCAGAAGAACTACTGGGTGAAACAATGGTGGTCCTATGATGTGACTCCCCCTGACGGCTGTATAACCCCACCATGGGGATGTTATTAAAATGGTGGGAGAAAATGGTTGTACCCTACTGGGACTGTGGCTCGAATACCAACTTTTTTTTTAAACATAAGAGGATTTCTGACCAGTAAAACCTGGATTGTGCTATGGGAATCTCCAGGTTTCACACCATCGTTGCAAACCTTTACATGTAGAAAGGAAAACAGGCTCTTATAAATTTCAAGGGAACTTTAGAATAACACTTCTTTGGCTACAATGCGAATCAGACCTTTCATTCAGGATGTCCCTAAATCCAGCTGTATATGCTGTTTGGGACCTTTCCATAGTATTTATTGCAAACATAGTCTTGGTACAGTTCATTCTGACTTAGGAAAGGCAGATACTAGCAAAACTTCTTTAAAAGATCTCTCCACCCGAAAAAAAAAACCGTTGGGTGAATATGATTGCATGGATCAGAAATCCTACTGAGCTCTCACCAGGCCCCGTTTTGGGTTGTCAGAACTTGCTGTGAATTGGCTGAGAGGCAGCCATCACAGACTCGCTGCCAGCAATTCAGAGCTCCGCGGGAGCAAAGGAAATTTCTCCCTGATTTCTGCGTTTCTAGTAATCTAAATTTGGTTGCGGATAGCATGGTTGCCTTAACACTACAGAAAATGCTATTGGAAGGGCAGCCTTGGAGGGATCCGAGGGTGGGTGAAAGGGCTCCCCTGCGCATGTAATAATCCCTAGACCGGGTGATGGGGACAAGGATGAGCAGAACCCGTTTGACAGGAAGAATAAACCGCTCATATTCCTTTTAATTTGCTGGACTTTGGACAAGCACTGCAGGAGAAACATAAGATCACGAGATATAAGATGAGGGTAAATTTTAACACTGCTACACAGTGGGGCCACGCAGTTTGGTAAAATTTAAGTTTTGGGGTGGACATGCTCTTTAATATACTAGATTTCCAAGTCCAGATTATCTAACTGAATACATGTATTCCATGGAACTGGATGAATGAGAAACTTTACCAAGTAGTACTATCTAACCCCTCCAATTCACTTATGTTCTCTTATTTTTAGACCTCATTCAGTGGTTTTTGTAAACAGTAGAATGATGTGGTTGACCAAAAAACCATCTTGGACTCATCTGTCCCAATACGTTTGTTGCCAAAGTATTTTGGCAAACTGTAGATTGCCTTTTTAGGTCTCCCTGGGGGTGGCAGGCATCCAGCTCCTACTAGTTCTTGTGCCATAGCATTCCTTGCATTTCAATTTCCTACGGATGTTAAGCACTAAGCGGGGGACTGATGCTCCCCTGAGCCTGCAGGACAACTAATTTCTTTGAACTTGTTGGGCTGCGTATCCACCCATCTGGACTAAAGTCCTGCATTTGGGGCTGCTTATCCCCATCTTTACCTAATCATCCTGCATGCAACCTTTCATCAGTTTCCTTCCATCCAGGGCCCAAGAGCTTAAAGTTAGTGGCCCAAGGGTTTGAAAACTTCTTGATAATGTTGTGTCACCCTGTGCAGAACAAAGGAAATCTAGTCTCGGAGATGGACTTTGAGAAAACTTGAAAAGATACAACATTATAAGGTTGTAAGCCCTGCAGACAATTCTCTCTCCATGTTGTCCCATGCTTAGTGAGGCCACACATTGCAAAGAAAATTGAAGTAAAATCCTCTTATTGTTACCCGTCTTTCATGTGATGTTTAATAATTGCCTACACCTGTTTTTACTTTAACCCTGGTGAGTTTCAAGGAGCATCTCATGCGTTTGAAACTATCTTATTTGTATCGAAAGATGGCAATACTGTTGTCCAGCCCTTTTTTGGCGTTTTGTGTACATTATGCCCAATTTGCTTTGCTTTTCTTTTTTCTCTCGTCTTTTTTTTTCCCATTACGGACGCAACACGAGTGGGGATTCCAAACCACTGTGTTTATTTACCAAATATCGACTGGCGTGTTTTTTTTATTACTAAAAAGAAAAACAAAACTGTCGCGGGAAGTGGAGGTGTGTGCTTAGGTGGGTGATATCAGTTCTCTTGTCCATGACTGTCATACATCCTTTTATTGTTAAATAAATGTATACGAGCTCATAGGGGAATATATTTGGAGTTTTTAGAGTACTATTAAGGTGGGGGTATATACCTATTGCCACATAGGAAGGTCTAATGTAATTGGTAAATTATCAATATTTATGTAAAATTACTGTAACAAAACACTATAATAGTGTAGTATATTACAGTATAGTACTGGGATAGTATTATGTACTACCTACTACTGACTTTTAATTACAAAACAATTGCATACTATTAGGAAGTATCCTACTTTTTTTTAAATTGGTTTTATTTTTCAAATATCACGAAGATACTATGACATTACAATTGTTACTGAAACATTTTACAAAAAGTGATTGAGTGTGTGTCTTTTTACACTCCTGCATTTTACATTGCTAGAGGTAGTTGGTAGGGATAAAAAAATGGGTTTTCATTTGAGAAAAAGGGGGAAGGGCGTTATATGCATTTTGGTTGTACTTCACTTTATACATTAATCTAGGAATTGTTTAATATCTATTACAGTGTATATTAGACGTAATAATTATTTTATGACACTTGTGTCACTAAATGCCTTGTAACCACATAAAAAAAGGTTTGAAGGCTTTAGTGTTAAACAGTATAATACCCATTTCATCATTTGACAGTATTTGTTGTTACAGCTATCAACACAAGCCATACTGAGCTGCCAAGTTTTTTCACATTTGTCCCCAAAACACCCACACAACAGTCGCTATAAAATCCTTGGTGTTTACTTTTTTTATATATATATTCATCTTAGAACGGTAGGGTGTCTTTTGTCATTAATGAATCTCCAAAGAGTTTTGGTAGGTGGAGATGTGGGCATCCCTTTTTAAAATTTTTTTCGTGCATAACATAGTGGTTTCCCCCTCAGGAAGCTTAATTGTTGGGGTCAGGCTGTCAGGTTTCGGTGCAAACCCCTAGGCAAACATAGTTTAGGGTCTAATGGTATTACTCCCAACCTGTGTCGAGAAGCCAAAACATTTTGGCTCCAAACCTTTGGACTCTAGGGGCAGTTACATACCGTAGATGCCAAAAGTTTGCGTTGTCTAATGTCATTTAGGACAGCATTTGTGGATCTGCCGTGCCTGTGCCATATGGCTCATAGGAATGCTTGAGGTATAATAGACTTTTAGAAGTAGACAAAATTGGATAATTATTTTTTGCTGCCATGCAACTGTGGCATGGGATGAGGCCATACTACTCATTTTCATGTGTTATCTTGGATTAATTGGATTTTGCCAGGTTCTGGAGTATTGACTATAAGTGGGGATTCTGGGTGAAAGTGGGTAGGTCTGCGAGCCACAGGAATTGGATTATAGCAGACTTTCTTTTACTTAGCAGACACCCCTAAGGTTAAATGGAAAACTTAAAGGTAGGTTCAGCCACCCTTAGACGGTGATGAAAGGGTCTCTCCATATTGAATACACACCACGTCTCCCCTCCTTCTCCATAGACCAAAAAAAAAAAAATAAAGACTTCCTTTAGGATACAATCCAGTACGTTTGCTAGACAGGCAATTTCCTGTATAGCCATTGAATTACTTGCCTGTTTTGTAAACATGTGACAGTCTTAGCCAATCAACAATTCTTCAGACTCACCCGTTTCACTTTGGGAGAGCAACCAGTTTCTGTTTGCGTATACAGGAAGTGATGTCCCTCTGTTTCTGTTTGTCATTTTCTCCAGACGACTTCTTTAGCATAAACTGGGTCCAGTGTTTCCGGTGTTGTTAACACCCGTGCAGCTCTCATGTCGTACTTCTGCACTTTTTGCGTGCCAGTTAAGTTCTCTTGTGTTGTTGGCCTACAGTACCGTTCTGTTGTACAATGGTTTATTTGCAGTCATTGGTTGCTCTGTGGGGGCCTTTTCCGTCTTTATCTCCACCTCACCTTAAACTTAAGCTCAATCCGTATCCTGTGGCTCCCAAGTACTGACCGGATGGATCGTCCGTAGTTGCGGGACTTAATAGCTATTTTTTCTATGATTCGAAGTCGAATAAATATCGAATGTTTGCATGGATTATCCGACAAAACTTTCCTAGACTTGACAACTTCCGTGTTTTTTGCATACTATTGGCTCACTATCGGCCCTTTTTCCTTCTGAGATCTGGGAATCCTAAACAGAACATGAACTGGGCGAGTTTCTCTAGTACCTGGATATTTCTTCTATCGCCATCCTCATTGCAACTGTAAATATGGTACTTGCTGTGGTAATCTATAAGTATGAACATAGTATGTTTCATCTGGATTCTGTTTCATGTTTCCCAATGGGGCGTTTTTAAGTTTTCGAACTGCACATTGTGAGGAACTTGCCTGGGTCTACTTCAGACTCTGCGGTTTATTCTACGAAGACTCTCTGATTTCTAATTGGCAGGTTAGTGACATAGTTCGTAAAGGGGAGTGTGGCCAGTTTTTGGAATAAGAGTTCCATGATCTCCGTACTTTGCCCTGCAGTCGACTGTAATATCTTGTCTGCCGCCGTACGGTGAGTCCTCAGGTCTGCTTTGGATTCGTCGGCCTCACTGCTATCCCCCTCTCTACGCTGGGATTTAAGGAAAGGCAAGAAAGACATCTCTGTCACTCTCTCTCTCTTGCAATTCAGACCATTCCTGCCGCTGCTCTCTGCGGGTGGTGAATCACGAAAGCACGACTGTGGGATTTTTAATTTCGTACGTCACACTAAAGGTACGGCTTTTATTCCAGTGTGATTTTATGAAAACGGCTTTTGTCTCCAGACAATGTAAACTTAACTAATGATTTCATGATTGTATACTTAACTAATTTCGGTCCAGCATTCCCGTTCCGCCAGGGGATTCTGGGTGAGTTGCTGAGTTTTGTTAAAACCCGTTTGAAAGAAGTTCAACAGACCCCAGCTCTACTATCAGGGGTAGGCGCCTGTATTGCCTCTGGTGTTAACCATCATCATTAACAAATGGTACGATAAAGGCAGAAACTTACTGCTCACGCTAGATGCGTGGAGTTTGGTCAGCTTTAAAACCGCCTCGTGCAAAGTCGGTTTCGGCATGGCCAGCTTCGTCGAAACACCCCTGGCTCTATACATTAGGGGGGCGTGGTAATGCATAACTGGACAGCCCATGGTGAGTATAGAGATCTGGTAGTCCTCCGGGCGTTGCGACACATCTTTCTAATTCTGATCCTGGACGAAGTGGCCGTTCATTGGTCGTAGATTTCTTTGAAAATGTCTGGTCCTCTGGGAGGTGAATCATACTTAAGCCCTGTCAGCTCTCTGTGGCACGCTCCCGACGCAGATCCAGGTCGTCTCTGCGCCTAGGCCCGATAGCGGTAGCAGGTAAATATTTTTTAATGTAGAGGTAGCTCCCACTGTCCAAGCCGCCAACCACCCGCATTAGATGTTTGTGAAGTAATCAAGTCGGAAGTCATGACTTACAAGCCCTTCCGCCCTGCATCTCCATTGCCAGCAGCCGCATCCGTTGATTGCGCCTCTCAGCCAATCACGAGCGTGGCTTCTGGTCCGGCCCGTTTACAACTTCTGGTGGGCGAGGATTGGAGGTCGCGGGTGGCGGAAGAGGATGGTTGAAAGGGACTCGCAAGCAACTGGAGAGGACATCTACGAGAGAAACTGTTTGTTGGACAGAGGAAGTCAGCTCCTACCTCAGTTTCCCCTGTGGATTTGAGCAACGCTGCAGGAGAATCATAAGGTAGCAAGTCCGTTCTCCTCTTATTATGTCTGGTTGTCATCATCCTTGCGCATTTCTTGAGTGCTCCCTCTCTCTGTCATATATTTATTGTGTCCATTCCTATTCTCTTGCCTCATCCCACAGAGAAATGCTGGAGTTTTCAACCATGTGACCAAGGTCCCTTAAAATAATCACCACACCAAAAAAACACATGACAAATTCTATACCATTAGGATCGTCTTACATCCCAACACATTTATTAGCTACAGTATTTACACACAGGTTTTCACACAAAGGCTATAACTTAGATTATTTTCATGTCCCCGTCCAATTCTCTAGGAAGTGGAAATATGTGTTTTATATGTTGATTATTTTAGGGTAATGCTAGTATATATTTAGCATGACTGCGTGCTTGTGGAGGGTACGCTTCTGTTATAAGAACTTTTTCTATTTTCATTTAGAGCGCGTGTGGGGGAGCTTCGCTCCTTTAACCACCACTTCACTGTCACTTAACCTATAAATGCTATATCACGTATTTTCTGCCTCATCCTCAATGTCTGCTATACGCTCCTTAGGTTCAATGTAACTATGGAACTTCGTAGTAAATACTATAAGTTCGAACCTAGCATGTTAATCTGATCCTGTTCTAGGGTCTCAGGTTGTCTAATATGACATTTGGCGTGGGCGAGTTTACCCACTATTGTGACAGGATTTGCTGTCTGGTTTCTATTGTCGACCTGCGGTGCATTATACCTATTTTGGTTCTCCTGGGTCATTTGACTAACAGATAAAGTTAATCACCGTGAAAACGTTTTTTTCCCCCTTAATTCCCAATAACAAAACAATCTTGATCGATGATAATTTTAAAAGTCCAGCCCTGTTACAATGCATTATTTAATTGTGCTAAAAATATCAATTAATAAGTCGCAAAAGTTTCTGGACAAAATCCTTTAACAAGCCTATTGACAAGCCTTGTATAAAACATGGATATCACATGTCCTTTAACCGAAGGTAAATGAAACGGTTACCATAAAATTCACTTTTCAAGCAAGCAACCTATTAGCATGAACCAAGAGACAGTGACCCCAGTGGCATGTCAAGGAAACACCACGATTAGTTACAAATACAATACAAAGTCATAGTCCTTGTTTAACCTTAGGGGATAGAGTGCCTAACCTTTTTATTCACCAAACCTCCCTTTTCTTTAACCTCCAACTTGTCGATCTCCCCCTTTGGAGGCCGATCGATCTGACTTTGTTTTTTTTTTTCAAAATCATAAACTTAATTTGTGGTCCGGTGTGTGCCCCAAGTCCCAATATGTTTAGGTACAAGAAGTGTTACCCTGACGCCTTTGAATACATGACCTATGTTTGTTCCAAAGCCTCAATTTCATTTTTTTGTGTTGTTTTCACAATCAATCAACCAACATATAAGAGCCCAATGGGCATATAGGACATCCCAACATATTTGTGTAGCACAAGTGTAACAACCCTTTCATTTGAAGGTTCTCACCTGTAGAAGACGGATGACTAAAACCTTTCCCTTTATAACTGTGTTACAGCAATCGATCTCACTCATACATGGAAACAATGCCCTTATGAGGCCCTTCAGCCAGTATGCCCTTCCCAGACTCCTCAGTTTTTTTGTCATATTGTATAAAAGAAACCATAGATCTTAATACTCCCTACCCTTTTTATAGGAGATTATGGAGTTTTTGCTCCTGAATTATTGGGCAAAGACCATCTGAAAGATACCATGTTTATGGATTAACCCAACAACGTTTACCATATGGTTCATGAAGAGGTGACTAAAGGTACCCTATTCATTTTCGCTCTGTTGTCTCTTTTTGTTTTCTACCTTCTTAATTGATTTTAGCAGTCTCAATAATGGATTAGGGTAATCTCTACTTTCAATTTTGTACCCATATAATCACGACAACCTGTTCCTCTAATCTGGTCCTAATTGCCTATCCTCGTCAACCCACCTTCATCGGCTGTTTTGGAATTGACCTTTTGATGTGGGCAGGATGTTGTACTGGCTAAATGGTACAATTGATTCTCTATGTCGGGTGGGGTGGGTTTCTGATAGATATATGTGTCAAACTTATCACCCACCTCTATCCACCTGACATCTAAAAATGTTAGATGTCGTCAGGTCTCACTCATCATCATTCAAACTTTATATTTGGGATGGGCACTCATTAGCCTTTCGTGTAACCGGTGACAGTGACCCAGCACAGCCTCCGCCAAGGACGAACATGTCATCATGTATCTCCACCAGGCCACACATTTCCCGGTAGAGATCACATCGTAGAATCATCATCCTCAAGCCTGCTATAAAGGCAAATTGGCACCAGCACTCATTGGGACCTCCATTGCGGTCCAACGCAACTTGCAAATAGTACTCCATCCAAAAAACAGAAATAATTTCTGGGTAAGGAAATTTCAAGTAATCTCAAAAAGAGATTCTTTGCATGAAGTGTATATTTACCTGTCCTTATCAAAACGCGCGCTGCGCTGTAACCGCCGATCATGCCGTCATCATGGGGGATGGCTGTATATAAGCTTGACATCAAAGGTGGCCAAAATAAAACTCTCCTCCTCGGGTTTTACCCTATACTGTGACATTTTATTCTACAAAGTTCGCACTCTCTCTTGAACTATGATGGCGTTTTCCTTGTACCAAAGGACCCAGTGCTCTATCACCAGTGGGCCAGTAGGCCCAAAACAGAATTCCCCCCGACACATCGGAATGACCCCCGATGTTTGACCGGGTCCTTATCCAAAAGCAGAGTAGTGTTGTTGGATCTCGCCAGTAATAACAACTGGTATCAAGTAGCGCACTGTAATCAAAAAACCTCCTTTGGTCGGAGGGTCTGATTTGTATGCTATTCATTGCTTTTCCTTAATATCTTCTATCTCCCTGTTGGAAACATTAACAAAACTATGGGTTCAATTCATTACGGTCAATAAGGATGAAATTCCCTAAGGACTTGTGGGTATGTAAGTCTCAGGCATGGAGTACAGAAGTGTAGGAGGGAACAAATTTTACTTTTCTGGACATGCAAGCCCTTTTTAAATTAATTTATATACTAGCAAAAGTGTGCCTGTTGGCGCAGAATATAAATTATGGTGTTTAGTTTTGCTATGTGTGGATATATTTGAGTATCTAATCTTTACCAGGTTATATGTAAACGGTTATCAGACAGTCACCATCATCCAGAGGAACCAAATAGGATATCCTGCAGGTCTGGAGTAAGCCCTAGCAGCTCAGGATTTAAAACTCTGATTCAAGGTTTCCTTGACAAAGAATAAGGTGTACACGAAAGAGTACCTAGGCTTACATCATTGCTAAACATATCTAGAGGTCTTGTTTTAAACACGTATTTATGTTGACTTCTGTTTGCCGCTACCTGTACAATATCTCCAAACAGGACAGCACTCAGGGAGGACTTCCGGACCTTTTCTGCCTGGGGGTGTCAACATACAACAAGGGCCCGTTCATAGTAGATAGATTTTTGATTACGCCAACTTTTGGCTAAAGACACTTTTTTAAGACCACTATTCGATTTACAAATTGTTGGCCTGCAAAATTTTAAGTGTAATGATGTGGGTTAAGGACAATTACAGTCCTACAATCTTCACCCTCCCCCTTACAAGTACCTGGGTGGATCCTGAATCACTATACCTCATCCTGGGTACCTTTCTAAGGCGCAAGTTAATCTACCCAAGTTCCTTTGTTCCTTATGAACTATAGGGCTGACTAACTGAATAATAACAAAGGCTTACTAACACTGGCTAATGATGAAGTGGAGGGCTGACAAAACTTGCTATTAATAACTTGAGGGATGACTATACTGGGCTAACAATCTGAAGGAACTGACAACACTGGCTAATGATCTTGAGGGCTGACAACACTGGTTATAATCAAATGGAGGCTTATGACACTGGCTATTGAACAGGAGGCTGACATAACAATGCTAATAAACTGGAGTCTTACTGGAAAACAATCTGAAGACAGGAGTTATTTCAGCACATAACTTATAATAGCCTGTGCATAGCCTGGATGGCATTTGCCCCTTTATCCTACTGCGCCCGTTCCTCTCCTACGCACACCTCATCAGCATTTTTACATCGGAATAAAAATTAATCAGGATGGATCACCAATCAACACAAGGAAAAGGGTGGTTTTTGATAGAGAGCAGTCATACTGTAAACCTTACAGCAAACAGTTTCTTTAGGTTTGTGTGAGACAGTGTTTGTGACTATAATAGTAGAACAAACATGGCAAACCAGTTACTGCCCAATATAACTGCCAATGCAAAATAGATTTCAAAAATTTACTTGACATTCAGTATAATTTGTGTATCTTCTCACAACTCTGGAATCAGTGAGCACTGTGGGAACCAACATATAAACTCTCGTTCGCATGGCCTGTGATTATCTCCTTTTTTTTGTATTCTTCTCTTCTTCTTCTAATTGATCTAATTCATTTTTTGGTACTCGGCACATCATGCTTAAAATGCCAGAAGAGGTAGGCCACAAGTTTTTGACAGCAAAGAAAAATATGGAGAGCAAAGTTGAAGCTACACTGAGGATGTGCAACTGAAAATCTCATCTGTGATCACCCAAGGGGGGGGAATGCTTAACAGACAGCAAGTAAGCGCTTAGTAAAGCCAGAAAAAAAATCACCAGCTGCTTATGTTCATTAGGCCTATTAGTTTGGAATGAAATTCGTCGCATCAGACTCCCACTGTAGAATGTGGTTGACAAACTGACATGCCTTAGGTCTAGTTATGGAAAAAAATGACGTACCGTATATACTCGGAGGTATAAGTCGACGACCCGAGTATAAGCCGAAGGTACCAATTGTTTACCCTCAAAATTAGGAAATCAAGTGAATTGTGACTCGAGTATAGAGCCGAGGGTATGGAAATATAGACCTGACTGTCCAGCCAGGAGACCTGATCCCACCGTAGACCCTGGATCCCACAGACCATAACAAGACATGTTTTGCACGCTAGAAAATAGCAGAACTACAAATCTCCAGCACGCCCTATAGTCCATCACCTGTCATGAATTCTGGGATTGGTTGTTAGAGGCCGACGAACAATCCCAGCCATGCACCTGGCCGAGTTTACTGCGTGCTCGCCAGTGGGCCCCTGTACAGCAGACAGCAGCCAGTTCCAGTGGAGCCCGAATGACGGCAAGTGTAATCCACAAATTACCGTTATTATTAACCTGCACCATGTCCGGTGGAACCAGGCTGGCTTTTTGTTACCTTAAGACGCGCGCCTTCCCGCGCTTCCGGGACGGCCGTCATGCTTTTGCGTGCCTGGCTGGCATCAGGAGGGATAGGCGAGTATCGCGACACGTAGTGTCGCGAGACTGAGTATCCCGTAGATGGTCTGCAAGCAATTGGCCGCCAAGCCGCTCAGCCAATGAAGCAGTAGAAGGCTCAGGCAAATGGACAGCGAGGAGAGATGTAATGTAACGGAGCGCGAATTTCACAAAAGAGGTTAGTACCCGATAAAATCCGAGGTCAGGTTTTTGAGGCTATTTTTAAAAGCTGAAAACCTCGTGCTTATACTCAGTTCATTACGGTACAGCTCAATCCTGCACTGAATTAGGTACTATTAGGCATATAATGAAAGGCATAGATCCTTTTAAAAACTAACATACACTGTTGTACTCACCTCCGACGTTCCTTAAAAAATGTAGAAAACCACTCCAACCCTTTTCACTTTTTTCTTTCCCGATTGACCTCGCAATTGCAAATGATAGAGCCAGGGAATGAACGCAAAATGTCCTAAGTGTAAATAACGCTGTCCGAAAATGCAGTATGTAGATAAGATATGAATCTACAACCTGTGTATTGACAGCATTAGATTTATGAATGTTAAGAACCAAGGAGGGGCCGGTTGACACAGGGCCTATTAATATACTCACCATCGGTTAGCCACTGATTTTAATGACACTTCGATTCTCTGGATGGCCTAATTTTACCTCAACCTTTGGTCTGGGGGAAATTTGGTTGTGTATCATTGTTGGTCCACTGTCTGCCTCTCAGCCAATCACAGACGGTCAGCCCTGCCGGTCCGGCCCCCTGCTTGCAGTGTCATGCAATTCAGAGGGCCTGTGTGCAGTACGTGAGAGGAGAGAGGTAAGGGTAAATGAAATGGGATCGGGGTAGGTTTCTGAAAAAAAGTTATGCAGTTGGGGGCGTGGGGGAGGACCCCTACATTACCGGAACCAAATTTCCCTAACAAGGGGTTGTCAGGGGAAAGTGTGTAAGTGACTTGGTAGGAATAGGTTTACTATTGGTATTGTTCTTGGCAAAGAACGCAATAAAAATACCATTCCTACTGGACAGGTCCTATGTTTTATATTACGATTTTGAGCATTGGACCAGATCTCCTTTTCCAGACGAATGTGGGGTCGAACCGTGTGAATCGTGGGAATTCTTCAGCTAGGGGTCTGGTGGGTACATTAGAGGTAATTTAATGACAACCATACATGGAAAATAAATGTAATTTTGGTATTTGAATATTTAAGATAGATGCCAATATTATATTTATGAATGGCGACAGGAGGCCCGCCGTCAAGTAAACAAACCATGATACCGTCAAGCATGTGGAGCACTTATTATACCAGGGTTGCCAATGCGAGTTATTAATTCGTGGGACATATGGATTACACACAGGTCATGTTTGGTTAGTTGGAGGAATAATTAATTATTGGAAGGAATTGATAATTAATCATGAGATTATATGTGGTCATATCCAATACAATGGCATATCTACATTTATATGAATCTGGCCTAACTGAGGGGGAATGAATGCTTTTGGCTAGTCGTAAATCTGGACTTCTAGACACTCCAACCTCATGCATAGCCAGGGTCTGGGGGTGGTTCATCAAATGGTGTTTAAAAATCATGTGTAGGCCCCTATAACTTTGTTCATACTAGGGACCTGCTAAACCGTGTGTATGGATCCCAATTTTCTTCCTTTTTCCGTCCCGGGTGATACAACAGGACTTCTTCTAGTGAGTAGGGTGCTGTGATATTTTAATCCTTTTTATTTTATAAACTGTTGTAACCTATTGTATGTCTTTTATTATAACACGTATTTTCTTTTGATTGTTTTGTTTTAATGTGCAATGTCCAGCCTTTGGAATATTAAATTTAAAATTTTATACGTTTTTGTCTTTGATTTCTAAAAGAACTCCGTTAGCCTCTGATAAGTTTATATGTGGCTTGAGTGTTTGGCAGTGGGTACCGGTATATACTCGAGTATAAACGCGAGTTAAAAATCAGCCTGAAAACTTGGCCTCGGTTTAATACTCGAGCTCAACAGCTTAACCTGAGCATTCCGGCAGCCGCACGTTTTTCTCTTTACTTACTGGCGCGCCGCCTGACGTCAATGCCGGCGCGCCAGTAAGGGAATGAGGCGTGCGGCGTGCCGGAAGCCTACGGATACCGTAACCTTCAATGCTGCCATGAAGCCCTTGATGGAGGAGAGCCCACAGTGAGAAGAGACGCAAGGTACAACTAACGGGTGGGAGGGGTGGGGGGGCATTCAAGATGTTTGGGAACTACAACTCCCAGCATGCTTTTAATTAGCTGGGAGTTGTAGTTTCCAAACCTCTTGATCCAAGTGAGGTGGCATTCAAGGTGTTTGGAAAACTACAACTACACTCCCACTATAAGCATGCTGGGATTTGTAGTTTCCAAACTCTTGAATGCCCATTGAGGGTGGCAATTCAAGATGTTTGACCTGACAACCCCACATGCTTTATTAGCTGGGAGTTGTAGTTTCCAACATCTGAATGCCACGTTTTCTACCCCTCGGTGTTATACTCGAGTCATACAACTTATTAGGATTTTTAGCTGAAATTGGGTACACGCTCTGTTTATACTCGGGTCGGTTTATTACTCGAGTATATATGTAAATGCTAATTAACTCTGTGACTGCTTGTGACGGACTGATGCTAATTAACCAGTTAGTTTGCAGGAGGTGAATGGTGTTAGTGTTAAACATTTAGAGCTGCCAGGACAGGGTTGTGCATAGTCAGTGAGATTCAAGAGTGGTTTGGGACGTCTTTAGCCGTAATTAAAGTGGTGGCAGCGAGACCGATTCATTGGTCAGATCATGTGGCCAGCGAACTGGCGTTCGTGACAGGGGTGGACATGCCCTTTAAAGGTCAAACACATACTCATGACTTCTACCCAGAAACTATCTGATTACATAACTTTCTAATTAATATATAACCAAATACACCTTACTATAGAGTCCACACTCCTTCTAACCCCCCACCCCCCCATACACTGACCTGAGGCTATGCCAAGTGTGTTTCCATGAGCTATCCATACGATGTTTTCATTATTTATTCAACAAATACATTTTGATTAGAAATTATTGATTAGGAATTACTTAAGACCCTTAACTCGAGTGTCACTAAAAAATAACTGGCCATGTCAGAAACTCTCATTTGCCTTTCTGGGCAGCTTACGCCTCCTTGGCAGTCATATGAAAGCTGTTTTTGTCATCTGTCCCTTAAGACACCACTCTATATGGCAATTAACATTCATCACACAAATAACAGCTAGTTACAGGCAAAGGTGTTTTGCAAACGGCCTTCTCAGTGTAAGCGGGTGAATCAAAGTTTTTCCTGAACCTAAAACTGGTGTGAGATTTGAGTTTGTGAAACAAATAACAAGCCCTTTTCTCATGTACAATCATGCTTTCACTATTCCTTACCCCTATACTGTTCTTTAAAGAAGTATCAACTAAAGTTGCCAAAATGATCTGTTATTTATATTATTTACTCTGCCTCCATATTGATTGGTGTTTCTATAAGTCACTACTTCAAGCGCCAACAAAACCACAGTTATTGTGTTATAGGTAATACTTTACTGTATCAACCTATTTTGGGGCCAGTTTAATCCCCTTAAGCAAATAAAACAAACAAAAACACGCTCATTAAAAGCCCCAGGGAATTTTATTGTGGATGCCCCATGAAATGTTGAAATATTTGCCTTAAACTTTTCCACCCATGGTGGACACAATGTATTGAAATTTCAGCTATCAAATGGTCTTTAGGGAATGCACGATTGGCGATTGCTAAATGTCCGGACAATTTATGTAGACAAAATATGCCGCGTTGTGTGAAACAATAGTCGGTGTGAGGTCACTGAACGGGGCCAGAGGGCGAGATGCAGGTCATAATTATACAAACAGACATCAATTGTGACAGCCCACAAAAACAGGAAATAAGTCTCCAAAAATTGCATGATGTGTTCCCATGCTTAAAGATCCAAATCGGACAGATCAGTTTTAAGTTTTATTCCTAGATGATGTTCCAATTTTCCCATTACCATATGGTGATTTAAACTTAAAATATATTTACACTCATTCTAACAGTATAAGTGCTATAAGCCCTTGCGGTCCTGAATAAATGATTTCTTGGATGGTCTCAGGTGAGGCAGTTAACATCCTATTATTACTGGGACTGAGACTTACAACATCAGTAAGTAATACCTGAAAACAAAAGCCAAACGCCTGGGCTAACCTAACACCCGACATAAGCCCTTACAATTTTTTTTTAATTAGTAAAAAATCTGTTCATTTGAATTGGATATTATAGTAAATTTTGCAATAAAGATAAATTTTTAAAGATATCGCAACACACTATTTGGGTATTCCAAAGAATTTAAGTTGATTAGGAGTTCTTTTGTAATTTCTGAAATAAATATTATAACTAGACAGAAAATACTTTGGTTGGCCAAAGAGAAGCCACCCGCATAATGAGCTAAGCACATTTCTAATGTAAATAGAAGTATATTTGAAAATACATTTTTTTTCAAACACAACCTATTTACTAAATCAAATTGAAAGGATTACGTAGTTTCCTTTGACACAGATCATAAAAATCTGTGTGATGGGCGCATGATTTTTTCTGCCGCCTACCTTTACTGTGGATTTTTTTTAACTTCGAAACAGATTTTCACAATGTTCATAAAGTGTAGGAAGTAAAACCCAACACATAATAGTTTTTACTGCATAAATGAGGGTTACCAACACCCCTATGTTGCTGCTACCAGCTAATACAGTCAATAATAACTAACAAATGACTGTAAGCATCTAGCCAACTATTTTATCAGCATTTATAAATGACATGATAGGAATGTTTAGTAATTATTAATTTCTTTTTTTTTTAATAAGGTTCATTTGTTGTCAATATCCAAATAACCAAAAGTCCAACCAAAATAAAATGCACAGCTATCCATAATTTACAATACCATTAAAACAGAAACAATCACATTAAATAAAGATTCAAGTAACTTTCAATCGTAACTCTGGCTCTCAGGCAGTTTGTGTTTAACTAAAAGGCTGCCTTCTTCCTTTAAAAAAACACAACGCCATGTGTATACTCCGTCCAAAATATGAAGGTAAAGAGGATGTCACCAGCAACCTCTTCATGATTCCCTTTTCCAGCAGTGTAACCTTGCATTATCTCCACTATCTTCTGCTGGGAAGCGAGGGTCTTATAATCTGTACACCAAAGGGGTGTAAGTGGCCACTGTAACAGCTACAGTGATATCATCAGCAGGGCAGGACACTTTTAACCCAACGGTTTAACCAACTATACTCTGCCACACAGCATTCAGAGCATGTTTCTAAGATGTTCAAAAAGCCACAGATAATTACCAAAACCCTTTAAAATGTTTGGCACCATAGTTCACTTTAAACATTATTTCTTTCCTTAAAAAATGTGGATGTTGATTCTCTTCCTCATTCCATGGCCCTTCACTGCTGTTGTCTATTTTCTATTAATTCTACCGTTATTTGTTTAAAACCACCTATAGAAACCTCCTCCCATTTACTATTACTGTATTTGTATTTTTCTTTGTTAGCTTTTTAGTGACGTGACCAGCAATACACATTATAGTTATTAACTATTACTACTATGGCTGTTTAGGTCCATCTAAAGTATGTAGATTCACGTACCCCAATAAAACATGCTTTGTACAGTTTTTGACAATTTACCTTTTATTGAATCCCTTTTCAGCTCTCATTATGTCACTCATTCGAGCTTTTCCAATGATCTGTCAAATGTTCTTGAGTGGCGTCCTGCAAATTGATAAAGGTACATGTTTAATAATAATCTGACAATGCTCTATGTATACACGCATTTTATCCCCTCCCCATCACCCCATCAAACAAGTCGTTTCTTGGGCAAATCCACACGTTTTCCGCTTAATGCGAACATTCAACAGTTTGTCACAACTGGTAGCCAGAAAAGAGGGGGAGGAATATTCTCTTTCCCCATAATATTAAACATTATTGTGGAAGCACTCCAATTAGGCGAATTTATCAACTACAGTTTAGCGGAAGTGCTATGATCGGTCAAACATTTATACAAACTAGAAAAGATAAACAATGCACATTTCCTAGGCCCCATACAGATCATTATCTTCACACTGGCAGGCCTAATTGGAGTTTTTCCACAATCCCTGTAGTGTATGTATTATTGGGAAGGCCAGGTCAAGCGTCCATGTGGTTATATGGGAGGTGCCTGTGCCTTTAAGATAAAGCACGAACTTGGATGGCCTCCTTCCCTTATTTAAGGAAAGTCAAAGGGTCGTGTGTGTGGGAGTCAGGAAAGGCCCGGGTAAGTGATCCAGTGCGCAACTATGAGAAATGGCAAAAGTTTTGCTAAGGTAATGAGTAAAAAAGGTTATATAGTTAGGACCTTCCAGACTGGGGTTACCTTGACGTGGTTGGAAGGCTTTTCATCATGTATACAGTAATGTATACTAAAATAAAACCCCTTTGGTTTAAAGTTGCCAGTGTGAATAATATGATCTTGTATGGGACCCGTAGGAATGTGCAGTGATTATCTTTCTATTATGCAAAAGTGTGCCTGTTGGTGAACAGTGGGAATTTGCTGTGTGGAACCAGTGTATATATGAATTTGTGTGCGTCTGTGTTGCTATTTTAAAAAACTGTTACTCCAATCACCAACATCCAGGGGAACCAAATGGATAAATTCCTGCAGGTCTGAGAATAGACCCAAAATCCGTGCCTACACTATGTGGTCAAACTAAAATGTTTCAGACAATCCACCCTGCCGATATGGTTCTGCGGCAGGGTGGGGAGAAGGGGTGTGATGGAGTGACTTGCATCACCAAAGGCAGCCTAGTGGGGGGCGGGTGATTTATTGAGTGAACAGTCTCTGGTACTCAAATACCTCACATTAAAGGCGTAGCTATGGGCAGTGACTGGCCCTGTGATGTAATCAAAAGCGGTTGTGGCCGAGAAAAAGGAGGCATGTCCGAGGCGTACTGTGTCTGGTAAAGGGTTGTCGGGTCGGCGGGAGTGGTTGTGGGGTGGTCTCGGCTGGTGTGCGTGATACCACCCAAAATCAGAGACTCGCCACTACTCCCGGGAGGGGTTGGAATAACGCTGAGTGGTTCATACATATTAGTATCACCATGGGCAAGTGGCACATATATAGATGCTTTATATTACTAACTTTGGAGCACAGGATACTGATTGATCAGGTTGCAAAAAGGTTTTGGCAATTGGGCTGTTTATCTACTGAGTCGGTGAGGTTGGGGGGTTTCTTAAGCAGGTACAGGGAGGACAGGAGGGATGTAAAATCAATACTATCAGTAGCAGCCTCCGTAGATTAACGGCCTGGTCCACCCCCCAACTAAAGGTTTAGATAACCCACGTACTGTCCCGACAGTAGTTTAAGGGCAGTGTCCACGGCCCCAAATGGCTATAAAAGTTAACCCACTAGCTTTACTATACTGGCCCCACTGTGTAGTGTGTAATAATCTTGTACCTTACAAGACAGTCTCCAAATGGTTCTCCTATGAATGTCCCGTTCCACAGTCCAAACTGACCACCAGAACCTGGCATAGTCCATATCGGACTGCTCCTGTCTCTCCTTCTGGGAGAATTTTGCCATGTCGCACAGCTCTCTCTCCCCCCCCCTCCCTTTCCCCCTACCGTTTTGCTCTCATCCCCTAGCACAATCTCCTTTGCTGTAGTTAGGGCTCCCTCCCCAACCCCTATAGAATATTTGCAGAATTCTCCCCACTCTATGCTTACTTTGTCTCTATCCTCTGTGGTCTGTTACCCTGGTAAAGCCGCAACCAGCCCCTCTTTCAGTTTCATGCAAGCCGATAGGGCTGTGACAGTACGCCGGATGGAAGATGCAAGGTTAAGGTATGTTTTCGGGATTTCGCAAATATGTACTATAGGCTGTTGGGGCTGGGGGAGGGAGCCCTACACTACAGAGAAATATAATCTTACCTTACCTCTCTGCTCCTTATGGTTCCCCTGTAGTGCTTGTCCCAAAGTCCATAAACTGATGAGTAGTAGCGGTCTTCCTGTCCAAAAAGGTTTCGTGCCTCCTCCTTGCCCTTTGAGAAGACAGTGGTGCATGCGCAAGATTTCCCCCCCCGCGCGTCTTGATCTCCTTGGGGCTGGCCCCTTCATAGTAGTCATTGAATTTTTCTTCTATTATTGGCCGGGCATGCCCGCTACCGGGGGGTATCCCCAAACGCTATATAGGAAGTGTAAAAATCAGAATTGAGCACTGTAAATGTACATATCATGCCGCTCCCACTGTGTTTTCTATTGCTCTGCATCGCGCGGCGGTAATTGGGCTGCCTCTCAGGCGAATCAATGATCACAGCCACGGCTGCCGGCAAGCAGCGGAGCTTGATGCGAGAACATGCTGGACTGCGTAGGGGGCTTTAATTAGGTTTGGATTCTATTTTAACACATCTAACATAGCAGTTTGGGGGTTGGAGGGATGCCCTGCAATATATCGAAAAATTAATATTGAGTTGGATATGCCCTTTAAGACAGAGAACAATTATACAAATAAACAGGGAGAATAAATGGATTACCAGCACCACTACAACCAATTTGGTACCGATAACCACTTTAATGGAATGGATTAATGGGTACATGGCACACAGTGGTTTACTCTGTGTCTGGCACAAAGTATACTGTGCACTTATTTCTTTAAACAAGATAAACTAGTTTTAATTACGTAATATTGCAATGATTTATAACAACCAAGCAGTTCGCATATAACAGTTTGCAGTGAGGATGTCCCTGTCTATAGTGCACTACGTTGAATATTGACTCATGGTCCTTGGTAATATTGTGTGTCTTGTAAGTTGTGACACTATCCCTGTTGCCTCAGAGTTTGTATCCCAATAAGTACATTGGTCTGTCCAAATATCTGTCCTCGTCCCCACATGTGTAACAGGATCTTATACACAGGATCTTGTGTGCAGTCAATCATTCACACTGGGGCAAGGGAATCACACCACACCCTTCTATCTACATTTACTTTCGCTCCTCCTAGCCATAGAGAGCAGGGATGTCTTGGTCTTTTATCCTCACTGACACCACCTCAGGCTGGAGGTGGTATAATAAGGAGCTTGGTGTATATGTCCTTACCATAGCACATCACATTCCTTTGGTGTTCAAATGGCGCGACACAGGGTGGGTTTAAGGAAGCTGCCATTTGAGCATCATTTTGAAATAGGCATCTCCGTAAGTATAAATTTATGTATTTTGGTGTTGTACCGAATATACTTCAGCTCTATAACTTTATAGACATTTATTGATGGTCATTTAAATGGTAATATTAAGATAAGTACACCATACATTTTTCTTTATATGTAATAACCTATACCCCGCCCCACCACAGTTTGGGTAGCTCCTAAGAAAGCTCAATGCAATTCGTCCTATGGGAGATATAGAAGATATTGTATGTGTAATATAGGGATGATATATCCCTTAATTGAGTAGAATAATATATAATTTGCAATTGGGGAATACATTTGTGTTTTTCAGAGTACTATGTTACTGGGGGTCTGTTAAAAGTAATAGTCCATAGGGACAGTGGTTTAGTGTTGTTTAAGAAAGCACGTAAATAGGTGATATCAATATTAACGAAATATGGTAGGTATAAGCATTAAGAGTATAGTTAGAGAGAAGTAAATGTGCAAATAGGTATAATTAAATAAAACTACTTGCATGTCGCCGACTCCCTGTTTTGTATGGGATGCTTCAAATGATTAATCCACCCCCAGGGAAGTTTTACTATGGAGGAAATGTAAGCTGTACAAGGAACATATTATGAGCTGTTTAGTGTTGTATCCGATTGGTGTGCTTAATATTAGATTGATAGGACGTGTTAGCGAATCAAAGAGTCATTTTCGCGGTGTTAGTAGTAAGTGAGGGAAGTGTCAAGACTTATATGTCATTTCCTTGTTAAACATTTGACAGTCTTATTAAAAACATTCTTTCTCATTCTCACATAAGCTGGCCACCCCCTCGCCTTACCCTCCCCATATACGAAAAGGAGGCTGGCGTGTTTTTATGGACAGAAGGGAGTATCTATTAGGATCTGGGAAGGTCAACCAGTAGATCTCCAGACTGTTTTTGAAACCTACAACTCCCAGAATTCTCTAAACTACAGAGTGCTTGTTAGAGTAATTCGGGAGTTGTAGGTTTCCAAACATCCTGGAGATCTACTGGTTGCTTATAACTGCATGATATAGTGGGCTGAAGGAACATCCCCTTGCCCACTTCCTCTGAGACAATGAAGTGAGTGTTTGTTTAATCGTTTTATATAAGCACTAGACCCCATAGAGCCTTACCCTGTGGCCTTAACTGATAAATGTAATAAGACTGAAACATGACAGGACGTCTGGGTTCTGTTATGGGACATCAGCATTTACCATAGCTGCCCACGCTCTACACAAATCCCACTGCTGTGACAGCTGTGAGTTAATCGGGAGTTGTGAGTATTGAAAGACAGACTGATAACTTTAGTTCATCAGACTGATCCAATGATCTTCCTATTGATCAATTAATTGGTTGGAAATTTAACAGCGAAGATTGATTCAGCTCTGCACAACAGTTTGTTTTCACTGGTTGTTTCTACTGAACTATAACACTCTATTACAATGCTACAATAATAGATCAGAATAGAGATGGACCGGATCGCGGATCTGAACCCAGTTCCGTGATTCACAGATTTTGCGGATTCCGCTTTGCAGATTTTTTTCAGAACGTCATTGTGAAAATTTCACAGAATTCAAAGGAAGGAAGAAGGAATTTTTGAAAATTTTGTAAAAATTAACCCAGTTACTTGCTGTAAATCGTTTTGGGGCCTGGTAAATGGTCTGGGGAAAAGACAATAAGATTCTTCTGACAGAACTTATTGTAACCAATTCTGATTAAAAAGAATATGTTTGGTTACTATAAATCAGATTATTTCTCTAAAAGAATCTGATTGTAACTAATTCGATTGGTTACAATTAGATTCTTCCAGAACGCATACCAATCAAATCCTTTCCTGAAAGAATTGACTAACCAATTCTAATTGGTTACCATCAGCTTTTTTTTTTTTTTTAGAAAGTACATCTATTGGTATACCATCAGATTAGTTTCCATCAGAATGGGTTAGCAATGAGATTCTTCCAGAAACTATAATAATAAGATTATCTCTAAAAGTATCTGATTTGTACTAATTCCTGATTAATCAATCATATTCTTTAAGGACGTATCTGATTGCTATAACTACCAACATCAATTGTTTTCCATCAGAATTGGTTTCAATCATCTAATTTCAGAAATAGTCTAATGGGGTTGTATATCAATGAGATTATTTCTAAACAAATGGGATTGTAATCATCCTGATTAGTTTACAATCATTCTTCAAAAGGCGACCAATAAGACTTTTTCTGAAAGCATCCTGATTGTAAACAATTCTGATTGATCAATCAAGATTCTTTCAGAAAGATTCTGTTTGGTTAGTAACCAAGTCAGATTCTTTTTCAATTAGAATTGGTTAACAATTAATACGTCTTAAGAAGAATCTGATTGGTTATATACCATCAGTCTTTCTGAAAAAATCTGATTATACCCAATTCTGATTGAAAAGAACCTAATTATCTGTTCCCCAGACATTTCCCCAGGTCCCAGAGACCATTTATAGTAAGTAGCTGATATCATTTTACAAAAATTTTTTGAAAATCCATTTAACTTGGGGCCCAATTTTCTTTCTAAAATTTCGGCCTCTGACCGTCGAAACAGAAATGCGTAATCCTCGAAAAACAGTTTGATCGTGAGGAACCAAGTTTTTTTTAAAAACTTCTGGATGTATGTACGTTTTTCCACGTTGTTTGTCCGCCTAGGATCCACTGTCTGCGATGTACAGTCGAATGCTGTTTTTTGACACCTTACCCTGGGCGTCCCTATAACACCGTGGTCTTAGCCACTATTCAATCACACCCTTAACAAGCCTGGCTGGAATATGCTAGATTGGTGACTGGTTCAGCAGTACATAACTCCACAGATTCTTGTACAGTCATTCGAATTGACAAAGCCAGTCGGAAATGACTAGCGAAAACGTCTTCAAGAATAGCTAAACTTCAATCCAGTTGATCTAATTGATTCAACAATCTACCATGAAACTGGATGAAATGATAACGCTGAAACAAGAGCTTTTTCCCATTCTCATTTTACCAGGTCACAGGCGGACGATGGTTAGAGAGTTTCATCATCACCCATCTCTCAAAACCCTGGATTTAATATCTTCCTGTATGTTTATCAAAACAATCAATAACAAAACATAAAAATTTGATAGTGTTATATAACCAATATAAGATGGATAATGTCTTTTTTAGCTAGATGTTAGGCGCACGTAATGTATATTTAACAATTATTTTTTCTAAAGCACTGACACTTCCAATACAATCCAAAAAGGTGTGTGTATATTGTCCCTCTAATACCTATTTGGGTACACCCAATAGGTTCCCTATTGGGAGTACTAATAGAACCAAGATTCTTCCAAGGATTTCTTTAATTTTATTTTTAAACACTTGCTTTTTTTTTTGTACAATCCCTAAAAATGGTAATATATATATATAATACACCTTGGGGGGGGCCCCGTCTCAAACAGCTGTAACGTACACGTGCAAGTTTAAAAACCGATCTCCAAACCATCGGTAAGTGTGTGGTAGGCGTATCTCTGAGTGAACTTCACTACCGATCGCCCCTCAAATCACAAAGTCTCCTTATTTACCATATAAGTTTCAATGTGTAATACAGTGCCAAGTGTAGATCAAAGCTATCAAAATTGTAAAACGCCTAAAACCCTGTACAACCCGTAACATAATCTATAATCATGTTTCTATACAATTTATCAACAAGCGACCTATGTAATTTTAAAAAAACGTGTGGCTATAGCCCCTCTAAACTTCTAGCGTGAGGCAAATCCTCCTATAACTCCTATATGCTAAAGAGGAACCTAACCTGTATAATTTTCAGTCCCTACACTCCTATGGTTTGATATCAGACTTACCAATAGAATGAAATAAATATACTTTACAAGTGTAATATTTGGGGGGTTCACAGCATTTTAAAGGATATGTTCTCCCAAATAGTATGTGCTTGGTTTTTATATTTAGATTTCTCTCTATGTCTATAATCTGTCTATCTATCTATCTATTATCTATCTATCTATCTATCTATCTATCTATCTATCTATCTATCTATCTATCTATCTATCATATATCTATCTATCTATCTATCATATATCTATCTATCTATCTATCTATCTATCATATATCTATCTATCTATCTATCTAACTATCTATCTATCTATCTATCTATCTATCTATCTATCTATCTATCTATCGATCATCTATATCTATCTCTCTATCTATCTATCTATCTATCTATCTATTATCTATCTATCTATCTATCTATCTATCTATCTATCTATGGCGCGCTCGTGACATCGGCGCGCCGGTAGGACGTCATTGCGTGCGCCGGCTGCGCAACGTGCCCAGAGGTTTGCACAGCCGGGAATTTTCGGACGTTCGGGGCACTTACAGGGGGCACAGTCAGTTAAAACATTCGGGGCACTTTGCCAAACATCCGGGGCACGTGCCCCGAATGTTTTAACGTAGATACGCCACTGCTTTAAGAGCACCTGGAAATCCATTTTCTGTTGGTTAGGGTAGCTAGATCAGTGAAAAGAACAGTTAAAACCTAATTATATCATATCATCAACAAACATCAATACAAATAAACTTTAAAAAATAGTTTACTGTCAGTGCTCCTCTGCTTTTAAATATATCTTCCATCTTGAAGATGACCTTTTTAGGACAATGGATCCTTCCAAGGGCCAAATATTCTCACTGCTCTACCAACAATTGTAGGAGAATTCTGAGCCCCGGCACTGTGCTGTATTTATGTTCCTAAAAAGTGACTGAATGGCACAATCCATTACATGAGGCGAACATTGCAAGATAAAAATCGCTGCTTTTAAATTGTGGTCTTTATGCAAATAGCTAGTCATGCTGTCCTAACTGTCACTAGGAGGCATATTTATAAAAAAGTGAAATTAGCGCAAAAAAAATTACCGCCGCACATCACGGCCGCGAAAATAGCGCTACCGCCGTATTTATAACGGCGAGCGCCACTATCTATCTATCTATCTATCTATCTATCTATCTATCTATCTATAACTCTATACTATCATCAATCTCTGCTATCTATATCTATACTATCTATCTATCTATCTATCTAATCTGCTATATATCAGTATCTATCTATCTATCATCTATCTTAATTCTTGCATCTATCTATCTATCTGATCTATCTAACTCTGCTATCTATCTATCTACTACTATCTGCTATCTATCTATCATCTACTGCTATCTATATCTATCTATCTATCTATCTACTACACTAATCTATCTATCTACTACAACGTCATGCTATACTATCTATGCGATCTAATCATCTATCTATCTACTAAACTTCATATCTATCTATCTATCTAACTCTAATCTTACTCGATCTACTAACTCCTATCATCTATCTATCTCTATCTATCTATCTATCTAACTGCTATCTATATATCTCTGATAGCTATCTACTAATACTAACTGCTATCTACTATCTAAATGGCTGCTATCTATCTTATCTGATATCTAGCTGCTACTGCCAGTCTGCCACGGTGCCACTGCAAATTCTGGACTCCTCCGAGTCCCTGTTTCTCTCGCGCGGCCGGCGCGCTCGTCACAATCGGCGCCCGGTTAGGACGTCATTGCGTGCGGCCGGCTGCGCAACGTGCCCAGAGGTTCGCGCGAGCCGGGAATATTCGGACGTTCGGGGCACTTGCAGGGGGCACAGTCAGTTTAAAATCTCGGGGCACTTTGCCAAACATCCGGGGCACGTGCCCCGAATGTTTTAACGTAGATACGCCACTGCTTTAAGAGCACCTGGAAATCCATTTTCTGTGGTGGTAGGTAGTTAGATCAGTGAAAGAAACAGGTTAAAAACCTAATATATCATATCATCAACAAAATCAATACAAAAACTTTAAAAAATAGTTTACTGTCAGTGCTCCTCTGCTTTTAAATATAGTCTTCATCTTGAAGATGACCTTTTTAGGACAATGGATCCTTCCAAGGCCAAATTCTCACTGCTCTACCAACAATTGTAGGAGAATTCTGAGCCCCGGCATGTGCTGTATTTAGTTCCTAAAAAGTGACTGAATGGCACCAATCCATTAACATGAGGCGAACATTGCAAGATAAAAATCGCTGCTTTTAAATTTGGTTTTATGCAAATAGCTAGTCATGCTCCTAACTGTCACTAGGAGGCTATTTATAAAAAAAGTGAAATAGCGCAAAAAAAAAATTACCGCCGCACATCACGGCCGCGAAAATAGCGCTACCGCCGTATTTATAACGGCGAGCGCCATTGCGCGATATGTATCGCGGCCGCAATGTGTACAATATTGTACAGTATCGCCGCGAAGGACTTAAAATCACCTCCTACCACGCCTCTGCTAAGGGGGCGGGGCATACGCCCACCCGCCCCCAACCCCCCCCTGGGAGGGGAAGGAGGGATCCGCTGGGAGGGGTGGAGGCACCCTCCAGCGGGGCCCTGAGAGGGCCTTGTGGGGCTTAAGGGGTCCGCAGCGCGAACCGGGACCCCCCTCCCGCCCTTGTAAGGGCCTTGCGGCACTGACAAGTGCCTTGGCGGGGTCACCCCAGTGTGCGGCTCTTAAAAGAGCCCTTGGGCGGCGTCTTCTTTCTTCCAGTCCCGGCGACACCAGCTACGCTGAGGCCGCTGACCCACGAGAGGTACCCCCGGCAGTTGCCGGCATCTTGATCTGACGCGACGTCTTCGTGCTGGCGACACCAACCCCACTCAGGTCGCCAATGCCAGGCAGACTCACTGCGGCCGCCATTGAGCCCGCTGGCACCGCCGGCCTCGCGGAGCCAATGTTGCCAGCCGCTTCTTATTTGTCTTCAGCCATCTACTGCGATGGCATCTGAGTTCCGCAGGGAGTGCACCTCTTTATATAGGTTTGCAGAAAACCCTAATCCATTTCTGATTGGTCAATTTTTTAATGTTGGTTTGCATGCTTTACATTAACCAATCAGTTTCTCAGAACTTTCTAGAAATCTGATGGTTAAGTGTAAAGCATGCAAACCAAGCATTAAAAAAAATGACACAATCAGAAATGGTGTGAAATCAATCAATCAGTGAAAACGGCCGCGAAAACTAACGAAGCTTTATAAATATGCCCCAGGTCTTAATAAAAAAGTAAAAAGTAAAGTTGAGCAAGCACAGTGGCAGAGTGGTCAATACACATGTATCTGCAGCGCTGAGTCCTAAGGTGACTGGCATGTGCCAATTTGCCTGCCAGGTGACTTGTATGTGCCCATTAGGTGACTGGCACATGCCCCCTGGGTGACCGACACGTGCCAGTTTGCCCGTATGTGACTGACATGTGCCCACCGGATAACTGTCATGTGCCAGTTTGCCCACCGGATGACTGTCACATGCCAGTTTGCCTGCCGGGTGACTGGCACGTGCCACTTTGCCCACCGGGTGACTGGCACTTACCAGTTTCGCTGCTGGCTGACTGGCATGTACCTGCCAGGTGACTGGCATGTGCCCACCGGGTGACTGGCACTTGCCAGTTTGCCCACCAGGTGACTAGCACATGCCAGTTTGCCCGCCGGGTGACTGGAACGTGCCCGCCTGTGACTGAAATGTTGGATTGTACATAAAATTGGCCTAATGTATGGTCACCTTTTAGACAAATGTCCAATCTCTCATAAGACAAATGTCCATTCTATCTAAGAACATGCAATTTTATTGCAAGATAAAAACCGCTGCTTGAAAAATGTGGTCTTTAGACATTAGATAGATATGTCAAATGTATCTGATGTCTGCCTGTGTATGGCCAGCTTTAGGCTTTGTGCTTCTATCAATATAAACTCTGCAGTGAAGAGTCATAGTTCCACCCCTTTATGCAAATAGCTAGTCATGCTGTCATAACTGTCACTAGGTCTTAATAAAAAAATGTAAAGTTGGGCAAACACAATGGCAGAGTGGTCAACACACATGTATCTGCAGCGATGAGTCCTAAGGTGACTGGCATGTGCCAGTTTGCCTGCCAGGTGACTGGTATGTGCCCCCCAGGTGACAGATGTCCAATCTCTCATAAGACAAATGGCCAATCTATCTTAGAACTGCCTAGCCCGTTCTTTCATGCAATCAATTTGAGATCACAAAATGAATGGGTCAGATAAGAACAGAGGGGGTTCTTTTTCCCATTTTAGTTTGCCAGTAGAGTGTCTGGAATGCTGGTGACATAACACTAAGATGAGAAATAGAAACAGGAGATCAGATTTCTAGCACAACAAACACTGATCCAAGCCTGTAACAGAGGATTCCACCTTGGGAATTCCCTCGGCCTGTAACTCCCCTTCCTGAAAGACGCTTGGCATGGAATAAACATGTGTACACACTACTCATTGCTAGGCTCATACAGATGTATAATATTTTAACCGATTTGCTTTCTACATGATAGAGTTACTATAAAAAAAATTGTATATAAAAGTCCATGTAACAGATAATTTATAAAATAAATAAGAAAAGGGGAAGATTATTACCCTTTCTGTATTTAGTGCTTCAGCCAGTTTTCATGCCTCTAGCTGGAACACATCTTGCAGTGCTATTTGTGGTCACCAGATGGAAGCAGAGAGGAATTTGGCCGCAAGCAGTGTCTGAACTGCTGAAAATAGGAAATTTAATCAGTGTGCACACTGCCACCTCCGAGAAACACATTGGCACAGACTGAGATTTACGCAGTCAGACACAATATTACGAATCTTAGCAGACTGTATTACTAACACAATCTATTACAGATGGTCGCTCTTATTTATGTAACAGAAATGTTCAGCCCAATTTTTAAGCATTACCTAACTTAGGGCCAGCTTTAGGATTGGGACAAACTGCAGTTGGCAATCAGGACCCCCCAAACAATAGGCTTTGAAGGGGGGCACACACAAAGATTTGCCCAAGGCTCCAAAAAAACCTTAATTCAGCCCTAACCAAATGTTTTGTTACTTTCCTCCAATAAAAATCCCCATCTGCAATAGGGTTTATTTCAAGGCCAAGTGTGGCTCCTGACCCATGTAAAGGGTTACAAATGACATTTAATAACGTCTGTGCTTTTATGTAGTTGTGTACATTTGCCAGGCATGCCATAGTAACAAAATCAATTATCCATATGGAAAGGTAATGCTGTTTCATAAAGTGCAATAAAATAATAGTATTACATTGCTAAGCCTGGCTTTTTCTTGTGTGGCTGTAACTTGCCATGAGAGGGCTAAATGTTGCCCCAACCCTGTCTGTTATCCATTACTGAACTTCAGGCATTGGTTTCACATTGGTATTGAACTTATCATAAAGCCAAGCAAAGAGAAGGACAAGCTCTTTAACCCTTTAAACTGACCCTAAAGTCATCCAATAAGTTGTTCCTCTCTTTTTATAAACTGTTCACCTTCAGCTTATGCTCAGTCGTGCCCTTTAGAGTTCACCTTTTCCTCTCAGGCACTTGAAGAGCCACAGAAGTGCGCTTGTTACTGTAATATACATGAATGTATGCTGTCAATGGAAAGACAAGCATCGGTTCTTGTTTGCTTCTGTTGGCAACGTTGTCCTTACATGGCCACCAACACCACACGGTAAAATATTAATCAAAAGCCATGAGCCTCATGTCTTCTCAGACCCACCAGAATCTGATGTCCCAATTGTTTAACTCATGGCTGATTTTTAATGTAATATGTAGAAGGTAACAATATTTATAAAACACCTGTAGAGAAAGCCTAAGTCATTTATTTAACTGGCCTTTTACCCTGCCTATATACTGCTAATACAATCAGAGATTTGTGTAATGTTTTTTTTTAACCAAAACAAATGTATTACCACTGGAAAAGGAGCAAAGTGATATAGTGTTGCCTACAAACACAAACTAACACATAAAAATCACAACTGGAAATAAACAGCTAAATGGTTATACATTTACACTGCCTCTAATATACTGGCCAGAAGCACAGATCAGCACAAACAAGAAATAATTTGGACACCAAAGTCATAAGGCTCAGTGGGCTCCGGTAATCTAGAAAAGGTATTTTAATTGTATGCAGATCCATAACCAGCAGAGCTGGTTTTACATTCAGGACATACACAGCACAGCAGAGAGCAATTGAAGGGCAAATGGGTAGGATGCTATAACTAATATAGTTTGAAGACTCGTTTGCATTTTATCACCCAGAATTCTATCCCACCGTTTAGTGATTGATATATAAAAATGGCATCTTAGGGAGGAATAACTACAAGGTTATGTTCTTTGCATGGCTCTCCGCTTTATGTCTGCTATACGGAACCATGCTCTAACGTTGCAGGGCTTTCTAGCTTTTAATTATGCGTATTCCATGAAATACACTAAAAGCCATTACTCTTAGAAACAGCAGCCAATTAGCAGCCTGTCACCAAACCTCCCGGCAACAAAACAGCTGCAGCGCTAGCACAAAATGGAAAGAATAAAAAATCAAAGTAAAAGCAATAGAGTGAGCTTTAATGTCGGAACAAGAAACCGACAGTGTGCAATTCAGGGCACAGCATACATCCGTAGACATTGATTGTGACACTGGGTCATATAATGTGATTATTTAAACCAATAATAAATAAATAACACACAGCAAACTTATACACAAAAATTTCAGGGACCTACTGCTGACAGACAGTTAAGCTGAGTACACACAAGAGAATCCCCAGCTACATGTGCACCTGTTCACCAGTCAGCAATCTACAGTACAATGCCTTCTGATATTCAGCCCTTAGGATCTTTATCAAATAATTAAAATGTGAGCTTCCGTTCATATTTGCTTGATCACTGTACAACATATGCATTAACCAGTATGTACAATCAAGAACTGGCAAAAGTAACTGCTCCTCCTCTAGGGGCCAATGGGAAGACGCGCTTCTCGCAGAGCACGCCTTCCTATTGGCTACGTCTGACTGTAAACAGAAGATGGAGGAGGGGCTGGTAAGTGGGGAAATTTTGTATTACAGACTATATGTAAAGTACCCAGAGGTGAGGATTTAGCAGGGGGAAATGAGTATAATTGTCCTTTAATCACCCTAATAAATCACCAAAGGTACCAAAAGGAACAGATAATTATACTTACAAGTTTCAATAATATTTATTTAATTCAAAATATAATTGTAAATACATCAGCTAGACTAGATTAAATATCTAATTATTTATCAGCTAAATTGACAATCCATAATCCTTTGTATCTCCCTCAATCTTTTTTTATCCTACTATTTAAATGAGTCATCAACCACCTCTTTCTACCTGCTGCACAGCACAAGATATGAAGAAATTATTGATCAGAAAGTTAGTGGGTGGGAGGTTCTGAATCTGCGTTCAAAAATACTAGTTCCTCCTCTAATCAGTGGTTGGTACATGCTCATTGCAGAAGAAAGCAGAAGAAAGCAGGAAAAAAATCAAGTTACAGTGATTGAAGGAGGACTGAAGGGGAGGAGGGATGGCATAACAGCACAGCCCACAGCAGAGAGTGTGAAGTATGTAAATGTTTGTCTTTTTTTTAATGGAGAAGGAGGAGACACATGGAAGAGGGACTGTCACATGGTTTGAGAGCAGGAAGCAGTAAGTGCAGGGGATCTGGTGATGTTGCTACTATATCACACATAAAAATGTAAATATCTTTAAACTACCGGTATGTTAAAAAAGAAAAAGGAAAGTAAATTGCAAAAATACTCAGGAAAGCAATTCCTGTCAATTTACCTAAAGTCATTTTTGGACCACAGTTACCCTTTAAAATAAAGAAATTGACAAAGATTAGGGTTCTTCAATTTAAACAAAGTGAAATATCCACAGAATCCCACGACTGTCAGCAATACCCAGGAAACAATGTCCGCCTGATTTATTGTAAAGGTCAAATGGTTTTTACAAAAAGTCTTTTTCACTGTTGGAACAATATCATAATCAATTACTAAACTGCTGACCCAAAAACCTTTCGTTCCGCTAAAGGCCTTCAAGGGCAAGTCCACCCACAAATCCTAAATCTAAACATAGATTAACCCCCCAAAACTGCAATACACCCCCAGTTGTATAAAACTTATACGGGATGGACATGCACTTTAAAAATGTAATTGGCAAGGAAGATCCACTTATATTATCAAAATGATCTGCTCTGACATGTATAAAATGATTCCAGGTGATGTAAGGTACCTATAGCTGTGGGGATGCATACAGAATATCACCAGATTGCTGTTAGACAACACCATGATCTCAACAACTATGGCATTTTCTTTATTACCTTCAGTTGGTTGCTTCATTATGTGCAGTCTCCATTAATAATGTTTATTGGAAATATAAATATTAATATCACATTACTGAATCTACATAATATTCTTCCAGTGGACTTTTCTAGCTGTGGCAGGTACGTGCCATGTCTGCACTAGAAATCACACAGGATCATGTTTCATTCAAGTCAATGCATAAAGAATGCACCATGATGGAGGAACCAACAACATAGCACCAAATGTTGCCGCTTACTGCAGCAGTATTGCTCAGGTCCCACTGATTGCCATTCCATGTTTACAGACCCGTTTTGTCCTTATGGAGATTAATCCTTTGCAGACACGCTGTCATCTTATACGGTTTTTATTTATTTTGAAAACATTGTTCAGTAAAGTAGATTTTAATTAAGTTAAAAGGGTTTTACTTTACATTTTCTTTGTACGCAGCAGTTCATTCGTTGACCATAATAAAAAGATGTCATTCTATCTATCTACACAATAGAGCATTATCACGAAACGTCCTTGGTTAATCAACCTCTATCTTAAAGGCATTACAGTTTATTATTATGTAAGACCATAAAAAATGAACCTAGTCTATCCATACATATGATATAACATAAACAAGCTCTGTGTATACTCTCTATCCATTCATGTCTCCCAATACAGAGTAATGGTAGGTTTGGGTTGTGTGAGACCTGGGAGCAAACTTAAATGTCTTCAATATTAAATGTGATGTCTATTAAATGTACAGATATCATTTCTACAAATGTGTAAAAGGCCCAAACAGTTTTCTCATTTGATACAATCTCTGCAGACATTTCCCATAGCAAAGTTTTTTTTATAGCAAAAGTACCATCATTGTTACACTACTAGAGCGTCTCCATAGAGAAAGCCTGTGCAATGGCGAGATATAAGTATAAGCATAAATATGAAAGAAAGATTGTTCTAAGATCACAGTTACCCCTTCTAGACACTGGAAATATATATTAAAATAAAATACACAGAATATTGAATAAGCAGCACATCCTAATATACAGAGGTATCCTGGGTTCAGTTAACTCTAAACACTCACCAAATGCTCCATTTCTCTGCTCCTTTCTCTAGCAAGTCTGACAAGAAGGATTCTAAAGGTCTGATATCTAAAGTGTAGACAACAAATCACCATCATTTTACATTATCAGATTCAATGATCATCGACATTGGAGATAACAGCGAGACTAACATTGTAACCTTTTAATTTTAATATATGTATATATTTGTGTAAGTGAAATGTCTGTAGTGAGTACTTATTTGGTACCTTAGTTGCTTTAACTATCTCTCCTATTATCAGTCTCTTTCCTTTACCCCTTTTACCAATTAATGGCCTCCTGACTTGCAACTTCATTGGCTGTATAACCTCTAAATAAGGATCAGGTGCACCTGAAGTCTATACATACACAATCACAACCTAATTGAAACTGTGCATTCTTTTCCCAGAAGAGAGAGACATTATGTTCATCTTCTCTGTATGTTGGAACTTTGCATCTCCATTCAAGGCAAGTCAGGTTGCTTTCCATGTCAATCTTCCTCCCGCCCTGAGGCTCCTTTTAAGGGCCTCTCCTACCATTAGGGCTGCTTAATCCCTAACTAAATTTATCAGCATCCGATGTGTGGCCAAGATTGAGTCTAAATTAAAACTTGGAGGCATTGGAAGTAAATATCAAGTGTAACTGTATGTCTAGTGGCCAGGGAAATGGCCTGGCTCAGTGTGGATTTGCAGTAAAGCCAAACTCACAGCATTTACATTATTATGGAACTGACATAAGGGAAAAAGGCTGCAAGGGCTGGAACCTGTACGGATAATGATAAGGATGATGCAAGAAGATCTGCATAAATTACAGTAACTTAACTAGAGGTCCCCACTTCCCCCAGTCACAAATGCTTCAATCAGCTGTTAAACGGTTGATCACCAGACAGGGGCAGTAGATAAAGATGCATACGCATACAGAAACTCACTGTTATTTATAGATATTTATAGTTATGTACAAGGTATATGGAATGTCTATTCTCTACTTAAAGTTACATACAGTAAGTAGATACATGACATTTTAAATTGTTTGAAAATTGTTTTAGAATTTATAAATATTAATGTCCTAGTTTAAGCAGTATTCAGTCTTCATCTTGTTTTTAAGCTATAGATAAGATCCCTTAATTATTTCTACCACATGTGCTAACAGCAATCAGACATGTTTTTGACAATTGGGCTAGAATTGGCTGACAAATATACTGAATTTACTTCTGATAATGCTATTGACTCCCAGTTGTCACTGTAATGATACAATGCACTATATATTCTACCCCCACACACAAACATATACACACTCTGAGAAAATGAAAATGTAATTTCTTTATCTCTTACCTGAATTTCCAAATGGGTTTAACTTTGCTAAGATCACCAGGTTTTCTGTTATTAATCCCCTCTAAGACATGTTTTCCCATTGTCTGTGCTTGTTTTTAAAGATACCTTTAAAAGTGCTTTATTGGATAGCCACTTAAAAAAAAACATGCCACGTGATACATCATTCTCCCATACATACACAAAAATAAAGCTCCATATATCTACTTTATTAAGGGTACAAAAAATTACCACAATTCAATCTAAATGCTAAAATAAATATTAGTCAGAACCACAGGACAACCTAGGTTTCTGCCTACAGCCCAGTTACTGCTGCAGAAGCAATAGTATGGTTACATTAGCCCTAAAAAAAATCTAATTTCAGTTCCTAAAACAATATAAGCAACTAGTAAACACTGAGTACTTTGGCATTTAGACTAATATTTCTGATATTGTTAACATGAAACATGAAATTGTTATTCTCACGAACACCAGTTCGCTGGGCACATAATCTGTTTTATGGTTTTATGGATTACATATTTATACCCTTAATGTGAGGTATACTTATAAGGGAACATTCCTTTATCATTATATATATTTTATTAATAAAAATCTTTTTTAATAAAAATCCTGCTATTTGTTTTGGATTTTATTGGAAGGCTTGTTCCTTCCAATTCGTGACTGTGTCTGGGATCCTCACAGTTTTTTTAGCAGGTTGTTTGATTTTCTCTTGCTCTACTATATTGTACTGTCATACACATCTGGCTACCTATCATTGTATTATCCACCAAGAAGCTATGTGTGGCAAGGTTCTAGAAATGGATCATATAATGACCACTGTCAAAAAAACAGTAAACTTCATACGAGTGTGTGGCCTGAACCAGCGTCAGTTAAAGCAGTTGGGTGCACAGCATGGATACGTGCTATACCACGCAGGAGTAAGGTGGCTGGCTGAGCAGGAGCACAGTCCTTAAATGATTTTTTTGAAACTTTTCATGCAAAGTAAAGGAAAGCCCTTAACAATAGAAAAAATACCAGCAAGATAAAGCTCCTCCACCTCAAACACCTCGTGGGAGTCCAGTCATTAAGAAGTCTGGAACATCACCAGCAACAAGGCAAACAAAGAAAGGATCGACGGAATGCAATCAGCGTAGGTTAAAACTTAACATTTATTACAGCAAATAGCATGTTTCACAGAGGGAGACCATCACATGACACTGACGCATTTCATGACGCTTCACCGTCACTTTATCAGAGGGATCCAAAGCCCTTGCTTGAACTGGAATTCCCAACTGGAACAGAACCATCTTGCCAATTTCCCTGTTTTAGAGCATCTCAGATTGCTTTTCTGGTGCTTTACCTTATGCTCAGTTGGCTGCCAACCAGTGAGCTGGTTAATTAATAAGTTTTATCAACGCTTTTCTGACTTCAGAGCACAGCACTATTTGATGATTCTTTCACAGCCAATATCAACAGTGCTCCCCATAACCTTCAAATGAAGTTCACACTGATAGGGACCTGAGAGCAAAGTTCCAGGAAGTCCCAATAGAGGCCCTTTACTGTCTACTGCCACAGCTCGGACTTCATGCTGTCTGTTTTCTGTCCATGTTTGGGAGCACCTACTTGTGAAGAGGTTTTCTATAAAGAATCTAAACAAGAACAAGTACAGATCACGTATCACTTATGACAGACAACCTCCAGACATTGGTTAAAACCTAAATGATGAGTTTGCATTTTAACTGTTTACTTACAGTTTGTTTTGTGCTTGTTTCAGAACATGATTATTTCAAGTGAGAAGGGATGTATTTTTCTTCTTCTAATCTACACAAACCAAAACTTCATACACTCAACTGTTTTGATTTTGTCCCCTTATGTGGTTTAGTTTGACACATCTGAAATAGACAGAAAATTGCCCATATGGACTCTAACCTTCCCATGTTCATCCCTTCTATGTTATTCCCAACATCACCATGCTAATAGACAGAAAATTTCCCAATATGGGCTCCCTCCAACCCTCCCACACCTAACTACATGCAGCTAAAACCTCACAGTGATGAACCATTTATGTTAGTTAAGCTTCATGTTTTGGTGGGAATATCGGAAAAATTAGTATAATGGGTTGGGATTCAGAACTAACCTTTTCTGTGCTTTTGTGTTTTTCCTGCCTTCACAGATGGCAGTAGTTTGTCATCATCCTGGTTGTTCATTTTCACACCATACACCTTGACAACATAAGGGAAAACCTGTGGGATCAACATGATTTGCCTAAAAGTGGATGTGATGTAATTCAACCCCAGTCATCAGAATAGCAAGTTAGGGAGCTGAAATGGGTGTGCACTATTCTTGACTTCTTGCGAGTCATCGACCAGCAATCTATACTAGTATCTATACTTACTTCCCCCACCACCCCAAACCCCAAGATTGTTATAGCTACTTACCTCCCTGCAGCCCCTGGAGCCAATAATACTGAAAGGTGAAAGGGTTATGGGCTTCAGGGTTTAGTAAATATAGTTATATAGTAAGAAGAGGAAACCCCGTGATATGAGGCATGCAACCGGACTTGGATGGGTAAGTAAAAAGAAAATGACTTTATTGGATACATTATAAACACAGCACCATTGAAACAGACATACCCATGGACACACTCAGATAACTCCACCTTACACGTAACCACTTACATGTAACCAATCCACTTCCTCAGGGGCTCAGAGCCCCTGTGTTTTTAATGTATCCAATAAAGTAATTTTGTTTTTACTTACCCATTCCAAGTCCAGTTGCCTGCCTCATATCACAGGGGTTCTCCCCTTCTTATCTGCCATTGTTCAACCGCTGGAGAGACGGACTATAATGCGTGTGTAGCATCAGGACGTTGTGGGGTTTTAGATGCTCCCGGTCTTGAGCAGGGCTGGACTGCAGTTTATATTGTGATCTGATTTTGGGAGGTTGGGAAGGCAAGTAGAAATTCTGGTTCTGGAGGTGGATGTACCCTTTAAAAAGCTTATTGGAACATTTAAAGTAACAATACAAGGAGCCTTACTTTTCACAAAAGTAAAGGTTTTGGGTCAAGAACTTTCTAGTCCCGTGGTTACACAGATGATTTTTTTCAGAGAAAAACTAATTCAGTCTCTTCCTTCATACAAACACAGAAAAGGGTCAGTATCTTATATGAAATACCAACTTTCAAAAGAAGTGATTTTCCTCAACAATTTCCTCTTAACCACTTAACACCAGTAGAAATACAATGATGACATCATTCCATGTGGAATGTTATACTAATCTGTAAAATATCAAGTCAATCATGACGATTTTGGCAGTTGCAGATGGTCATCACATTTTAATGAATGAATATATATTATTTATAATAAAGTAAGAAGACAAACTATTTACATGCTAATATATTTATATATAATAGTGGGAAATACCCAAGGTATTATAAATAACCAAACCAAAAAATAAAAGATAATATAAAGACAGGAAAAAAAAATAACATAAACGTCATGTTTTCCAGTTCTGCCCCTTTCTGGGAGAGGAAGGATACACAGAAATCTTTTTCAAACTTTTCTGTTTTGGTACAGAACCACATTTTGCCAGAGATGCTCAAGATTCTATAATTGTTCTTCTGCCAAATAGATCTGCAATATTATGCAAGGAAAGAGGCCAAGTTCAATGTAACTTACACTAGACCCTTGATGTTCGGATTTCCTGCTATTCCTGTTTCTTCCTGCTGGTGGCACTGGACCCTAGAACTCTTCTGAACTGCATTCTCATTGCACACCCTCAGAGGTCTGTCATTCTCATCATCATAATTGTCCTCACCTGTGTGCTGGCTAGCTACTTAAGGACTCCATCCTCCTCCCTGGTTCAGTGCCAGAAACCTTTTCGTATTTGGCTCCTCTGGTTGATTCATCACGTTTCTGATCCTGAGTTTCCTGTCTTAGTTCATAGTCCTGATCCAGTTGTTGAGTCTCCTGTCTTGGTTCCTGTTCTTGTTCCCTGGCATCCTGCGTCGGTCCCTGTTACCCAGATCCTAGCCCTTTCATTATCCTGTGCTCTCCTTTGGCCTTCCCTTTCCTTTCACTCTTTATCCTTATCCTTTTGTCTTGTTTCTTGCTATTCTTATTCTGATCTGTATATATTCTTGTTCATTGTATTGTATTTAGTCTTCATATTTAATAAGCTAGTTAGCAAGAGTTTTAATCTGTCACATGAATATGCCCTTAAATCTTCTTTATGTAAATTATACTTGAAATTTCAACAAGCTTATGTATGTCTCTTATTTTATTTAGAGTAGAGGCAAGGTACTTTAATCCATGAATTTTGCCTACCACTCACAATCTGTGATTTTCACCAAATATTTTTAAATTCTATAAGATATTAATAGTCATTAACAGTTTTTTAAAACATTAAATTTACAACAAAAATACACTAAAAACTTTTTAATAGTCACTCTTTTCATGACAAACATAATAAAATTCATTAATACCTCCAAACATACTGGTACATTACCTTAATGTTGTACCAAGCCTTCAAAATATGATCAAGCCAAGAATTTCCTCTCAGATTTCTTGCAAAAACTCATTTGAGAAAAGGATAGTACAAAGCAAAGCAAAAGTTTCCAAAACATCTGCATTTAAAAGTCATAAAATCTAATACAGTGCATCACCAAGGTCCATTGTTTTTTCTCTATTTGTCATCTTCCATAATGTACATTTATCAGCTATTCTTTGGCTTTAGATCCAATACCTTTATGAAAAGCATCAGTATAGTTCCAGAAATTCATATTATTTAGGGTTGCAAATAAACACCCTGGGGTGCTTCCCTGCCCCCAACTCCCAGTCTGCAAACTGTTCCTCCTTCCTCCTATGGCCTCAGACGACCAAGACCAGGAGCTGAGCCTCTGCCAGGCATATTAATAGAGTTTCTTGATGAGTTACTTGTCAATAAACATGATATTTTCCTGCTGTCTCAGGGTATCTGATACCAGGAGACCTGGATGAGGCGGTTGGGAGGACGAACCTTCTCAAAATAGAAACGATAGAGAAAGTACTTAAGAGGGTATCCCTCTTTTGGTGCACCTCACCATTGGCTTTGACTCTCTTCTCTGCCCTTCCCACGGATACTGATCCATCTGTTAGTGAGTACCAATATTAGCAACAAACTGTAATAGAAAGAAGTTGGAACAGATGGATGGATGTTAAGAAAATTGTTTTTTTGCAAATGGCTGATTACTGGTAGATGAAAAGCTCAGGACGAAATCTGCAGTGATAGAGGGAAAAATCAGGCTTATACAACAATAGTTATATAGATTCTTTGTGGGAGAAGACTTTAGAGAAGAATCTATCATAGAATCAAAACATTCTACTTGTATTACTGAAAAGAATGTGAGAAAAGATGTAGCAGTTGCTGCAAGAAACTTTCAGGGCAAAGCTCCAGATGTGCTTTCAGCTCCCTGGGGAAATACCACCTCCGATGTAATATCCCAATAGTGGCTTTGCGCATTGCAATCTGCAGTAACTTTAACTCCAGAAATTATGTGTTAAAAATACCCACAATACCTTTTGCAATACCTGCGCAGCCACCACAAAATACATATTAAAGTTACTCTAGCTGTTTTTATTTATTTATATTTTAATGTTGGTTGTCTTAATTAACTGTGAGTGGTGCATCGTCCTGTATGCTCCATCTGTATATTAATGTGCAGTGCAGTAACACACATACCACACACATACCACAATCATTTTTCAGTCTCCAACTTCTGCTTTATGTAGCACACAGTAAGCTAAACTTGCATGAAGAACAGAATATAAATCATAATATGTTGGCATGTGTTGTTAGGTGGATTGAAAAGAAACCTAGGTAGCACAGTTAAGGGACAGGGCTATATAGCAATAGAAAGGAGGAATAGTGGAAGTTTAGAGCATTCCTCGTTGTATTAATGAAACGTGGGCTCCATGGAATAGTCTGAGGACTGTGACTCTGGAAAAGGGCTGGCAGAACGTTGTGTAGATTCAGTGGTTGACTGAAGTGTATAAGGAAGGCAGGTGAAGAAAAGAAAAAGGGAGGATGGGAGCTGGAGCTCAGTAAAAGCAAGGTTATGTTTGGGAAATAATTCCAAATACAGGACCAGGTTAACAAGGGTGAATTTTCCTAAATGTTCTACTTTATTCAGAACTCTGAAAGAGACTGGTGACTGGTATAGTAAAGTAAAAGTACTTGGTTATTCTGGGGGAAGACATAGATAATATAAGGAGTCTTTCATTTGACAATGAAACAGTTAATAAAGAAAAAATAAAAGCCATTCTTCTTAAAGGGGAAGTTCCGTGCAAATACATATGCTTTTAAGAAAAAAAGGCAATATTTTTCCATTCTTATGACCATTACCTGCAAATTCAGCATTTTGTCTGTGTATAAATAAATGCTTCCGAAATACTGACTTCCTGTTTGCAGGACCCCTTATAGAGATCATTTTGGTCTTACCCTTGTCCCAGCACCTGGGTTGATTCTGTTGCTCAGTAGAGATTGGAGCATGTTTGACCCATCCAACAGCCAATCAGTAAACATTACTGTTAGGGACATTCCAAGAAAGAGTGCATCCTGGGAAGAAGGACCATTACAGAACCTAAAATGTCAAATCACCAATGACAACAGCAGGGAATAGCAAAGGGTTTGAAATTAACTGATTTTTTAAAATGGAGGAGAATATGTACAATAACTAGGTATGCGTAAAATAAACTAATAATTTAAAAATAATGATATTTTACACTGAACTTTCCCTTTAAAGTAGGTGTAAACATAGTAATATCATCAAGTGATTAGGGGCCGATAATATTGCTACATATTTTTTCACTGTGTCTGTTGTTAAAAGTGGACAGGTTCTCTGTGCCGATTTCGATAAGCTATTATTGTCCAATACAGCATATCATTCAATAATACTGCATACGTGTATGCCCAAGACTAATGGCCAGCAACAAGAAAGTGTACACAATTCTGTGTCTGTGTTATATAATCTAATGTTGAATTGTTACTGTACTGTTACTTACACTGGCAGTTATATTTATTATTCTGACCTCAACGGTGTTGAAAGGACATTGGAAAGGTCACTGCTATTGGGAAAACCCATTTAAAGAAAGTACAAGGTGTATTTCTGATCTTTAAGTTAAGCAAAGGCAAGAACGAGCATGTGTGTGTGAGTTGCAATTAGAATAAAATGTTGTAAAGCATCCGATCTATTATGGGAAAGGCCCTTTTAGGCAAATGTCAGATCTGCTCTCATCTGAGATGCTAACAGGTAATGACAGATTAATGATTCCTTATTGGCCAGCAATATACACAGCAGATGTCATTTAAGACAGCAGTTAGACATCCCTATCAGACATTGCCTTTATAAGACATTTCTTGATACAAAATCTTACCATCAATACAGTGAGAAAGGAACAACAACAAAAAAGACAGATCGATGGTTATATGGCATATTAAAAGATGGATCAGTGTTGTAAGAAAGGAATATGACAAAAATGGACAGATCAAGGATGGGCTATGGCTACATTTAATAAAGAGAATTACGCCATTACTTTACTTTCTGAAAAGTCAGAAATAATTCCAGTAAACCACCGGGTGTAGACTAAGGGAGGGACAGATTAAATTCCCTCTCAACATAGTCAGCTGGCACCACGTGAAAGATGTAAACAGAATTGAACTAGTATTTGGAACCTACTGCATAGAGAAATAAGCCTTGGCAGCATGTGTGAAAGACTGTAAGGGCAGAAAAAACAGTATTTACATTATACAGCCTGACATTCAAATACCATCTCAATCAGGAAAGACTGCACCGCAATTAGGAAACACTGCATCTCAATCAGGGGAAAAAAGATGTTTTTACTTATTCCTTCAAAATGCCATAACTCTAGTTTCATGGATGACAACCCCTACTACTTTTAACTAATAAGGAGAACTTTAGATAAAAACATTAATTGAACCTAAAATACTACATGGGGGATTAATCCAATGGTCTTACTAAAAACCAACCATTAGAAAAGTTACCAGCAGTGCATAGCACTCAAACATGGAGATGCAGTTTTAGGTAAACTTAAGTTTTTAAATGAGGTTTAAGAATAAAATAAAGATGTCTTTAAATGTTTTTTATTACCATTGTGTCAGCTAAGTTAGATGTAAAAATGAGCACCACAGTGTCCCACTGATACCATGCACGGCTAAGCTATGGGTCTACATTAATCCCTATGCGTGCATAGGTTTCTTCTGGGTACCCTACCACTATCAAAGACATGTTATTACTGTTATTTAGGTGTGCAGGAAAGTATACCCAGATGTGTGAATGCAGTTTGGAAGTTGGAAGAGTCTTGCCCAAAAAAGTATTGGTGTAGGTACACTTCACAAAAATAAATACCCCGTTCAACCAATTATATATTATATATACTGTATATATTATATAATCCCCACTTAAAATGCAATTGTATTGATCATATCCAGTGTAAGTTTTGTGTGTATTTGCGGAAGTTTTGCAGTGACATTGCACAGCTATTTCAAAATGTACAGCAGGCGTGTTTTATGTGAAAATTTCACATTTCTGCATATTAAACACCTGCTGGAAACCTAGTCTTATGAGCTTTCTGACCCAGGGATTATTTCCGATTGACAGGAAGATTTTTTTTCCCCCTTCAGGACTAGGCCACACTGCTGCGATTTTTGTGCGTTTGCGCTTGTGTCTGTTTTTCTAATCATTGGAATCGTGTCAACGCACCGAAAACGCACGTTTTTGGGTGCGAGGCGATTGCGATTTGCGTTCCACATTTTAAATCGCAATCGCATGTGTTTTCCAATACTTAATGAAAAAACGCATGCGCAAACGCAACAAAATCGCACATTAAATCGCATGCGACTCCTTGTGCAATTGCAGTGCAGTGTGCCCTCATACTTTATTTTTGTGGGGTTTTTTTGTTTTACCTTCCTCTGGATTAACAGTTAAGCAGGGATCATGGGTAGAGTAAAAGGGTTGGATTAGATGGACCCATTTATTCAACAATAGGTTTCTTGTTCCATGCTGGGGAATGAATCTATGCAAGGTTTAAGGTGCCGTTATCCAGCCACGTAAGGAGAAACTTTACAAAAACAACAGCTCATGTGTCCATTTTTAAAAAGCTCAAATTTAATAATAAATTAAAGAAATAAAAGTGACTGCAGTTTCCATTAGTAAATCTATACCTGGTAGAATTTGTTTTCTGCAAGCCATATGAAAATGTAAAGCCCTTTCAGAAACATAGACACATATACCTAGATATCTCGGCACTAGGGTTAGTAGGGCTTCTCCGATGGAAAATGGAATTTTCCCATTAACCACTTTAAATACGTTCCATATTTATAGACATGTTAGTAAGAAGTGATTGGAATGCATTTGCATACATTTGCCCACACTATAAGTGCATTTCTATATTTCGCTATATGTTTTCATCATACATTTCCTGTTTCTTTAAGAATAACTAGTTTTATTGAGTTGTTTCGAAGTTTCAGCTACTCTATTATTAGTTGCTAATTTCCAATTACTTATGTGTGACCTCGTACTGTGTTTCTTCCCCTTATACGATATGTCCTCTGAACTTAAAATCCATTAACATGCTTTTAGACACATCTAAACTCTCTGATCTTTCCTTTAAGCAATGAATGTTATTAATGGAAATAATATAATATACTATATTCCACTAGACCTTGGATAATTCAATAAGAGGAACAGAGTTAAGAATTTATAATAATCCTAGAAGATGTATATGTATATATATATATATATCGATATTTATATCTCTATATATATATAATATATATATATATATATAACCGAGAGTGAGAGAGAGAGAGACAGGAGAGAGAGATTAATTGATGGAAAATCCTGGTCTTTGCTACTTCTATCAACCCCAATTTTAAATGTTCCACATGTTGCAGACATTAGTATCAATGTGTAGCTCCAGTTAGGATATCCATATAACAAATACACTACAATAAATGGCAGGTAATTATCGCTTTGTGTAGGCTTTCTGTATCTTCTTTATCTTAAAGAGACCTATGTAAGAAATGATGTAGCTTGCTCTTTCTACAAAATGTTCACATCCCAGATGCCTCTGCCAGGGAACAGTGATTAAGGGAGCCGTGCCAATCTCACACAGAGAAGGAAAAAGGAATCAGTTACCAGCAACATATAAAGGGAGAGGGGTGGGGCTGCAGAATGCAAATAGCACTGCACAGTCAGCAGTTTATTGAAGAACAATCTTCTTGGCAGAAGCCTGTAGTCCAGCAAGAACTTTAACTCTCAGGTCTGTTTGTCATCTATTTAAATGTGTAGGATGGGAGCTCTACAATAAGTGTATATAAGATATCCACAAATCTCAAAAATTTAAATGAACATATTTAGTTTTTAGAAATAAGCCAATTAAACTGCAGACAGTGTTTAGGTTGAACACATTACTAAAAGTAGGGGGGAAAAGGTCGCAAGGTGATTGCCATCTTTTAATAAATTACAATATCTATGGAGATTAACATTGGTTACATGTACATATAATAGAATGTGTCAGTATAGTTTTAGGGTATTTTAAAATTTCGTATTGTGTACTTTTTATCATTCTTGTTACCATGGTTGGTTCAACGGACATTCATCTATACACTAGAAAATTAGAAATTCACCAAATTCAATTAAAAATACTTATGAATTGTTTTAGTTATAAGAAAAATTATTGTTTTACATGCTGACACAATTGTCTGATACCCATTTATTAACATAAGCATTCTATTTTATTGGCAATATACAGCATTTATTTGCTCACTGCCTAATCCTTTAGACCAGGCATATGCCTGTTTGAAACCGTAAGTGGTGGAGGAGGGGGGGATGTGGGAACGGGTCGGGAGGGGGGGGGGGGGGGGGAGAGATAAGACTGAAAGTAAAAGTATCAAAAGTGCTTTCTGTAGTATGTTTACTTATTTTACATGTATATATCTATGGTTAGGAAATTCATGATATATTTTTTTAATCAACCATTTCTGGACTATAAGTAAAGTTAAAAAGTTTAATACAATAACTAAAGATTTTTCAGCCAATCAGATCTTAATAACATTTAAAAGCTAACATCACATTGGTTGAGGCAAAATTAGCACTATTTTTAACGATAAGAACTTATATTGAATCCCCCTATTTGAGATTTAAGTAAATTTTTATATATATATCCCTTGATAGCCTCTCTATGTAGCTCCATTAAAGGGGAAATGGTTGGCTTTTATTAAAAAGGGCACACTTTCTTAAGCTGTAACTTATCAATAATTAGTAATATCTGGAGGTTAGTGAGAGATCATAAGTAACATAGGAGACTTGACTTTAAAGGGCATCTCCACCTTTAAATAAACAACTGGTCACTTGTTATTTACCTGCCCCCAACTGATATATTCAGATATTTAAGGATTATTGCTTCCATTCTGGGAAAGCAAGCTTTCTCCTGTCTCCATGCAGTCAATCAAGGCTGTGAATGCTGACATCATAGCCAGTGAAATAAGTGGCTGTTTCCCCTGCTGCCTCCTCTGTACATGCTCAAGATTATAAAAAAACTCATTGAGCAGAAGGAGGGCGCAGATAACTTTTCGAGAACGGAAGAGAACTTATCGTTAAATATCTGGTTACAAACGCATGGAATAAACTGGTAAAAATCGCAATTGAGGTTGCAGGCAGATAACTATTTTTTGTTTTAAAGGTGGATATGCCGTTTAATCCAAATGTCCTTTGTTGTTGGAACACAGTTTCCCTTAATGTGCTGAATTTATAATAATGGTTTTAAGGGAATCATTAATTACATGTGTGGGTTTTCTTATAATGCTTTTTTCAGGGCAACAATATCCCTCTAACATTAATTCTAAACCATTTGTATTTTCTGTATGTAAAAGCGAAGCATATTTCTTTAGAAGGCTTGGCAGTTCATTTTCTACAAAGCTGTCAGATGACAACTGGGCATTAAACAGTACAATTTTAGTGCAACTTTCAAGTAAGAGAACCATTGCTGTTTGGCGCATATGTCAATTGTAACTATTGTGTCTTTAGCACCATTACCAATCTGCATTAGCATACTTCTGCAAGGGTTAAATCCATGAGCTTGCAGTATTTGCAACTGATGTGGAGAAAGGCTGCAAATCAAATACAGAAAACTGAATCAATAACAGCTATATGCTTAATATATCTTTTAGTGCAAATTGACTGCAGAAGGGAGGTTTAAAAAGTTAGCATTTTAACTCTTTCTGGATTGGCCTCTTCAATGGTGAATGAGTTCATTTAATTTATAGCCTTTTCATCATAATGCACTATACATAAGATATAAAGTACAAATGGTGCATGCTCATTTGTCTGGCTTTGTGCCCCATGGCACCCAGCCAGAAGATGCTGGCAACCCCCTCCCTCTTACTCTATCACGGGATATTGCGTGCATGCAAACAGCCGCAGTCAAGTAGACTGACCCAAGAAGTGATGAGCCCAGCACAACGTACTCTAACACTCAGTCTGTCCCTTTCTTCTGCAGGTCTAAAGCCACAATGTCTATGACTGATGTGCTTGCTGCTGCCGACATCAAAAATGCTGTGGGGGCCTTTGCAGGTAAGGATGATGGAGAAGGAAATATAATTTCAAAATTAGTATGTAGTTTTTTGTAGTTTTGTACCACAACTCCAGGTTTAAAAAAACCAAAGAGGGCACTATGGGTGTTCCCTTTATCGTCTGGGGATAAAAAAGCACTGTTTTCATTCGTACAACTGGATAGAAGTTTTCAAAAATGTGGGGCCACATCCTATTGACTAGATAACTAGTCTTATTTCCTGTGCTTGCTGTTACCCTACACCCCCTAGTTATATTGTATCATTTTTGTCATTTTCCTCCTGCAGACCTTTTAATGCTGCATAACAGAGTATATTCTAAGCTCTCCATCACAAATGCTCTAGATGTTTCAGTTTAAATTTCCTATTAATCAGAGCCAAACCTCTAGCAATGGTTTGATGAGGATATAAATAGTTAAGAACTCTAGGAACGACGTGGGTCCAGGGAATAGGCTATTTTTTGCTAGTATTTCTGCATTTGTGTTCATATTGATGTAGTGTTTCGATTTGTCTTTTTGTAAGCTGATTTTTCAAAACAAGCTTGTCTAAATACTAATAATTTATATAATAATACAAAATATATTATCTGTAGACATGTCAAATAAACTTTATTTTTGGTTTATTTTGTGATATATACAGTATTGTGTGAAAATACTTTTGTTTCTTTTTACATGTGTACTTTGATCTTCACTTTATTTACCCATCTTGCCTTTCTTTGCCCTTTTTCTATTTTTAATTCTTCCTGATCGATTTTCTCACTACCCAGAGTTAAATATATGTCTTCTCTTTCACTAGCCGCTGACTCATTTAACCACAAGAAATTCTTTGAGTTGGTTGGCCTAAAGAAAAAAAGTGTAGACGATGTCAAAAAAGTCTTCCACATTCTGGACCAGGATCGAAGTGGATTCATAGAGGAGGATGAACTCAAGTGAGTTTATTTTAGGTTTTACTAACCATGTGTACAGAACTGGGGAATAGCCTGCCTTACTATTACCCTTTGTAATTAAAATTACAATTAGTTTGATTTAGCGACAGGAAAGGAAAGGTTCTTTTAGATCAGTAATAGGGACTAAAAAAATATTTTCCTGTTTCCATGTTTTATTGATACTAAGCTTTGCTGGGCAGGATATATTTTTTCCATGCATCTACTGACTAACTGTGTGTATAGCTTATCAGGTAGGTTTCTTATTGGAGAAGCCTATTTTATGTCATGGTTCATTTATTCCAGCATTTCCTGAGTATTTTAGTGCATAAAAAATGTTAGGTTATCTATTTGCCTGATTAGGCAAACACCCAATTCTAACCCCATAATAATGCTGATTCTTAAGAAATAAATGAAGGTGTCAGAATTTATCTTACAATTTTACTTTAAGGATGGGATATTGGTTGGAGAAAGAAAAATAAAAGTTCAATAAAAGTTCTTATTGTTAAAACTTGAGCTAATTTTGCCCCAATCAATCAGATATAATTTAACATTTAAAAGCTAACATCTGATTGGTTGGGGCAAAATTAGCACCATTTTAAACGATAAGAACTTTTATTGAATCTCCCTGGCAGTTTAAAAAAAACTATTCCTGGTTTCAAGAATACCCAGGTGGGCACTATCAGGGTTATTCAATAAAAGCTCTTATTATTTAAAATGGTGCTAATTTTGCCCCAACCAATCAGATCTTATTTAACATTTGAAAGCTAACATCTGATTGGTTGGGGCAAAATTAGCACCATTTTAAACGATAAGAACTTTTATTGAATCTCCCTGTATATGTTGTCCTATTTACCTTTATCTGTTAGAGCACAACATAAAAGCACTTTTTCCATTCATAAAGCTGGACACGAGGTTTAAAAAATGTGGGCCACGTATTACAGTGCAACCACTTTTATTTCCTGTGCTTGCTGTTACCCTGGTTTCTTTACTTATATTGCAAGAAAAGTTCTTTTACAATTGAACTGCCACAGGTACATTTGGGCAAATTTTATTCGCATTATTACTATATGAGAGCAAACATTTACACACCTGCCAGTTCCAAGCCCAAGCCTTCATAAAATGTCACACTTCATTTGTAATTGGTCTTTTGCATGTGTCATGTGATGTAACCAAATTAGCGATGGCAAATCTATCTATTTACAAAAATGTCTTTTTGGCTGTTTATAGAAAAGGTGCTGACACCCAAGTATTCTTCTTCATTATGATAAGAAATACAGCCACTAGGGGCAGATGTTTCCCACAGCAAGTATCAGCTTTCAATTAGAACCTCCTCCCCAAATAAGATGTAATTAACATAGACAGAAATCAAGGAACAGGGCAATCAATACCATTACAAATGATGGTATAACAATATTATTAAACTAGCTGAAAAACCGTTTTCTATAAAGAGATAAAAATTGAATAATTTCAATGAAATAAGGAAATTCATCCGCACTCAGGGTTGAATGGTAGAGAGAGCAAACTAATTACTTGGAAAAGCAAAGGGAAGCCATGAAGTGATCACTGACTTGGCAATTTATTACCAGACAACTTCCAAATAAGCCAATCTAATGTAATTGATGTATAATACACCATAGCATTTGATTTAATTTAATAACTGTTTCTGTCATACAGGCTTGTTTTAAAAGGATTCACCCCAGATGGCCGTGCTCTCTCTGATAAAGAAACCAAGAAGCTCCTTCAAGCTGGTGACAAAGATGGAGATGGCAAAATTGGTGTAGATGGTATGTGTGTGAAAATGTCCAGAAACTTTACTTGAGCATTCTAGAATTTTGGACAGCCCTAGAGATGTCACTTAGAATCTTGCAGTGATATCAGTGCCACAAACCCCACCCCTATTGTTTGCAGATGTAGAGGTTTGCCTACTTATGCACTCCCCCTGGGTAAACACAAGTATTTAGATTTATTACAGAGCCACTGCGCACTGTTTTGGGGCCAGCAAAGGGAGGTGCACACAAAGAAGATACCATCTTCTGCACCATAAAGGGGAACAGGGTTGACATCAGTGCCATTTGAACAGAAAGGTAAGAAAAGCCAGCTGTAGGACTGTCAAAATAGTAGAAACCATTTTTATAATTAATTCTTTAAATTCGCAATATTTAAGACCTAGGACCTTTTGTTACAGTAATGTATGTGAAAATGTATTAATTATAGCTGGTTAAGAAATTATTTTGCATCAAATGACATGTATAGTATCAAAGATTAGATCTTCAGGTCACGAAAGGTTTCTTTACAGTGAGAACGGTGAAACTGTGGAACTGTCTTCCAGCAGATGTGGTAATGGCAAGTTCATTGAATAGCTTTAAAAGTGGGCTGGATAAGTTTCTAAAACTAAAAAATATTGAGAATTACTGGTATTAATACATATACTGTAGTTCTGGTTGGTACAGGGACACTATATAATATTGGTTGCGAATTACGGGTATAATACCTATACTGTTTTCGTTGGTACGGGACACTATAATATTTGAGAATTACTGGTATTAATACATATACTGTAGTTCTGGTTGGTACAGGATACTATATAATATTGAGAATTACTGGTATTAATCCATATACAGTAGTTTTTGGTTGGTACAAGGACACTATATAATATTGAGAATTACTGGTATTAATCACATATACTGTAGTTCTGGTTGGTACAGGATACTATATAATATGAGAATTACTGGTATTAATACATATACAGTAGTTTTGTTGGTACAGGATACTATTTATATTTAGAATTACTGGTATTAATACATATACTGTAGTTCTGGTTGTGTACGGGATACTATATAATATTGAGAATACTGGTATTAATACATACTGTTATCTGGTTGGTACAGGATACTATATAATATTGAAATGCTAGTATTAATACATTTACTGTAATTTTGGTTGGTACAGGGATACTTTAGAATATTGAGAATTACTGGTATTAATACATATACTGTAGTTCTGGTTGGTACAGGGATACTTTATAATATTGAGAATTAATGGTATTAAAGGGCATGTCCACCCTTATAATAAACATTTGCCATATCATAGTATATCTTCCCCCAGCCCCAACAGCTATAAAATAAATTTAAGAAAGTGCCCCTATCTTCACTTACCTTCCCTCTCTCGTCCCACGCCCGGCCCGGCCTTCTGCTTGCAAGACACTGCAAGCAGGGGGCGGGACTGGCAGCCGCGTCCATGATTGGCTGAGAGGTAGCCAATCACGGAAGCGGCTGCCGGCTTCTCAGAATGCCGGGGGAGAGAGGGAAGGTAAGTAGAGTTCGGGTCTTTCTTAAATTATTTTTTAGCGGTTGGGGCTGGGGAAGATATACTATGATATGGGCAAGGGGTTTTATGGTAGGGGGAGGATCGCAAACGGAGGGAGAGGGAGGGAGGGGGAGAAGGGCTGCAGTACGCATGCCAAACTTCTCCCGAGGCGAGACAGGAGGCAGAGTCCTATATGACTCTGATATCCTCCTGGTGGGCAGTTTTTGGGACTTTGGGGGGGACTACAGAGAACCATATGAAGCTGGGATGTGAGGTAAGGATTTTATTACACTACATGGTGGGGCCATTAGTGGGGGGGATTATAGTTTTGGGGGTGAACATGCCCTTTAATACATATACTGTAGTCTGGTTGGTATGGGGATACTATATAATATTGAGAATTACTGGTATTCATACATTTACTGTAGTTTTGGTTGGTACAGGGATACTATATATTGAGAATAGCTGGTATTAATACATATACTGTAGTTCTGGTTGGTACAGGATACTATATAATATTGAGAATTACTGGTATTAATACATATCCTGTTCTGGTTTGTACCGATCTATATAATATTGAGAATTACTGGTATTACAACATATACTGTAGTTCTGTTTGGTACAGGGATACTATATAATATTGAGAATTACTGGTATTAATACATATACTGTAGTTCTGGTTGGTACAGGGATACTATATAATATTGAGGATTACTGGTATTGATACTTATACTGTAGTTCTGTTTGGTACAAGGATAATTTCCAACCAATTGCCATTTGGAGTCAGAAAGGAATTTTCCCCTCCTTTTTAACAGTTTTTTTTTTTTGGGCCTTCCTTTGGATTAACTGTTACGCCGACCCCGCCCTCGACCCCCCGTTGCGGCGGCGACCAGCAGCCCCTCCCAACCCCTTCCTTGCTCGCGGCAATCATATTTAAGCTCCCCCAGTCCACATGTTAATTTAGCTGCTCTACTTTGAACTCCCCCATTTCTAAGATGTCCCTTTTGTAAATGGAATTACAAAAATGCACTACGTATTCAAAATGAGACCTTACCAATGCTTTGTAAAGGGGGAGAATATTTTTTTTCTCCCTTGAATCCATACCTCTCTTTATACAAGACAATATCCCAATATCATAACAATATATTCAGTATCGGAAATAAAGTGCAATGCAAAATAGAACAAATAGTCATTGTATGATGTAAGTTAGAGGCTTATTTTAGTTATTAACTATGCGTTATGTTCCTGGGGTCATTTTTTACTATTTTGAAGCTTTTCCGTATAACAATGATAGCTCTTTTAAGAACTAGTGGTTAAAGATTCCCTCTGGCAGTAGACAATGATAGACTGCAATGCATGCAATTACTGCATGTGTTCAGACTAAAGGAAAATCTTTATAATGTACTGCACGCTGACTTTTTTTTTTTACAATACCCATTTGGCTCAAGTCAACAAGAAATCTCATTGAAACAACATAATATCCAGTGTTACATACAAAAAACTAAAACACACTAAGGCTTCTTTACTAACAGGTACAAAAAATTGCTGCTCATTAAGAACATGGGCAAAATTTTGCTCCTCTTATTACATAAGGCTTACAAACTGTTTGCAAATATATTTAATACATATTCTTTAAAGAAAAAAGGACAGTATTTTCTTTTTTCAGTGTTAGAAAGTAGGTTTAGGAGCAAAAGGTGATTATTGCAAACCTTAGTTTGTGGGTGTCGTGCATTTTCATTTTCAGGGTGGACATGTCATCTAAGGCACAAATACATTGTTGCAAACTACTGCTTACAAACAGTAAGAATTTAGGCAAAATCTGTCCAATAGGCTTTTTTCTATCAACAGATTTAAATCAGTTTGTGTAGTTTTAATTCTTGCCCTGTGAAATATTATTACCCGAATGTTGTTGCGTTGGTGACAGCGGCGTAATGAGGAATCACTGGGCCAGATGCAAAACAATGACGGGGCCCTTATCTCTGCTTCATCTACAGTGGTTTTCTGGAAGGAAGCTACATCTGTAATAAGAAAAATAAGAAGATAACCCCCCCCCCCTGGCCCCCCAGCTAGTTATGCCCCTGGTTGATGTAACTGTGCCAACTATGAGAAATGAGAAAGAATCGCAAATATGGTCAACATATTGGTTTGAAGAGATTTTTTTTGTAGATAGATCTTAAGGTTGAGGCCACACTACAACGCGCACGCAATGAGTTTCTGGTGTGCTTTGGCTTGAGTTATCTCGCAAGGCTTTTCTAACAAAAGATAAATAAGATAAGGAGCTACAGTATAACAGTTTGTGATTTAATTAATTTTTAGTTTATTTATTGTGATTCTTCCTTTTTTATTCCAGACCCCTCTTCCAATAGGGATGTGAGACTGGCTGACCAACTCTACATTGTAAAGTTGTGTAGTAAGACTAGTGAAGCTAGAAAAGAAAATCAAATCAAACAGAGGTAGAAATAGATGGGAAACATATCAATACTTTCAATCAGTTATTTCTCCGAGGCATGCAATGATGGCAGCCTCTAGCAGATGTGAATATTATGATGACAGTTGGATGGTCTTTGTACTATAAGACATGAATACTGATTGACTGTCAAGGCACAATGCTTAGTGAGTGTTATATATCATTATCATGAATATCTTAGTAGCCTGTATTATTGTCCCTGGTGAAATGTGAAGAAATGTTAAAATAATGAATAGCTGTTGGAGGAAGGGAATACAATTATGTTGGAATAGCCCAATCTCTAGGAATGTGTGTCTGTACATGACTGAGAATGTATCACAATTTGCAGGTTGAACCTTCAGTTTGATTTTAGTGTATCTTAAAAATCTATATTACAAATGAACAATCTGTGTGACTGTGCTAATAAGGGCACCAATATGTTAGTGTGCGCAGCTGGGGCTCTTTAATGGAGTCTGATAGATAGTTGGCAAGCTTCTTAATAGAAATGCAGTTTTAAAACTAGCTGAATCAATTGATCTTTGGTGCAGAACCATGATTATTTTAGGCTACTTTGAGTGCCTGAGCTTATTGCAGTGGTTTGGCTTTACCTTCAGAACAATCTTTTTCTTGCAAGAGCCTACACTCAAGCTTCATCCTATAAACCCTTGTGGCTTTTTAAAAAAAATATATATTCCTATACATCTTTCTGTAATGTTCTCTTTCCTATCTATAATATATAGGAAAGAGATCATTACAGAGATCATTTAAAAATGTTTTTTCAACCTAATGTGGAATGTTTTCGTTGCTACTCTGCAAATCCACAGCATTAGAAAATAAACCTATAAAAAGTCTCTCCATAAGTAAAGACGGATTCCATTTTCTTCCCCTAAGAGCAGTAAGGCTGTCTAGGCTAGGATTAAAGGAATACTTCACTTGAAATGTAAACCTTTCCCTTTTTTGCATTAAAGGAGAACTAAACCCAAATTTTTACACTGAAAATCTGAAAATATCCTCTTTAAAAACACCAATAATCTGTAAAATCGTATTATGGTAAATAGCATTAAAGTAAATGATATCCCTGAAGAACTGGGTGAAATAACTGTGTGTATGTACAGTAACAGGCCAAACCACTGATCTCAGATACATGTTTCCTTGCCATATCTGTTCTGTAAAGGGATTGGCTAGAGACTACTAGTGGGCGTGACCAACTAAACCAACTGTAACATGTCCCTGCACTATCTAAGGAGTGGGCATGTGTAAAGAACCCAATGGTCAGTGACCACACTGTGTTATACTGGAATGTTGGGAAATAAAGCACAAACCATGTTAGAAAGGTGAATTTCCCAACACCCATATCAAAATGATAGGTGAGACACAGATTACTGCTTATATATTAAGGTGCGCTTTCTTCTAAAAGTGTGTTGTTCTGAGACTTTAGTTTCCTTTAATTGAAAAACAGGAAGTAAAGGACCTATGTCTTACCTCCCGTTCTTCAGTTACTGTTACAGGAGTCGGGATGGCAGTGTTTAAACATACCTGCGAGTGCGCTCCCTCGCAGCTGCCTGACAGTTCCGGCTGCTTCCAGCGCATACTATACCATAGTTTGCACACGCACTATAGTATCTGGTACCTAGTAATTTTAGGTAAATCATCACCTCATCTACATTTATTTGGTATTAGAGGTGAAAAACTTGAAATTAACAGGAATAGATTTTTAGTATTTTTTAAAGTTTAAAAGATGGTATTTCACCAAAACTAAACTCTGGTAAAGGTAAATTTTTTCAGATACTTTGTGGATGAAATCTCTAGCTAGGCACTCCATAGAATACCGGTCTAACTGCTGCATGGGTTGTATCTGTATAAAAATAGATAATTACCAAATCATCAAACCTCATTAAAGAAATTGTCAACAAGCTACATTAAATTAACTAAAAAAATAATTTATAATTCAATCCGTTTTAGTTTGTTACATACAAACAACTGGTTTAACATTAAAAGAAGACGTTCAGGGGGGGAAAATGTGATTTTTATTTATATTACACATACACAGGTATTATAATGTACATATTTTCTCTATTGCCTTTATTGTAATACCATGCTGTGCTTGATAGTGAGCTGCCATTTCAATTTCAGCAACTCAAGTACATTATCACTGATACTTGCCATGCAGTGGACCAATATTTATTCAAGTCCATGTTTAAAGGGCATGTCCACCCTTAAAAAAACTGGTGAATTGTCAGTTATCTGTAACCTCAACTGCTATTTTTCCATGTTTATTACATGCATTTGTAACCAGATATTTAATGATAAGTTCTGTTCCTTTCTGGTAAAGGTATTTTTTTTCTCCATCTACTCCAAGAGCTTTTTATATGCTTGAGCATGAGCAGAGGAGGCAGCAGGTGAAACAGCAGTCATTCATAGCTGGGATGTCAGCAGTCACAACCTCGATTGACTGCATGGAGGGAGGGGCCATCTTACTCTGCTAGAATGGGAATAATAATAATCCAAATATATCTGGTTAGTAATGCAGGTAATAAAGTGAAAATTATATGAGTTGGGGTTGGAGGCAGGTAATTGACACCTTACCAATTTTTTGTTTTAAGGGTGAACATTCCCTTTAAATCTACATAATCAACAAATGAAACTAATGTTGGGCCAGAAGTTGACATTCACTGACTCAGACCGCAACCATAATATCGATCACAAAATGATCACTTCGTATGTTGGGTGGTCCATACGTTTGGTTACCCGACATAGGGGGAGATATAATATGGTCCATTTTCGTCTAAAACCCACGTTAACCCGAAGAAATTTTGGGTTAACGTGGGTTTTAGACGGATTTTCGAGCACATCGCCATTTCTGAATGTTTTTGGAAATAGCGCTGTGCTAACTATCCAAAACCCATAGCGTTACGTTTTGCGCTACTTTGTAGCGTGAAATTTAATGCTATGGCTTGTGGAGCGTTAAAGTGCTGCTCCTTACCTTAGCCCGATCCTGCGATGCAATAACTGACGTAATCTCGTTTACGTCAGTTATTGTATCGCGGGATCGGACTAAGGTAAGTAACGCGGCACTAGATATTGGAACTCCCCGATAGTTTTAAAAATGTACCAAATTAGATTTATAATGATTTTTTACACTGATGATTTTACAGAAAGGAGTTTATTTCTAATGCTCTGCTGTTATCTTAGTCTTCTTTTATTTTTGTCTCTGTAGAATTCACAGCACTGGTAGCTGAATCCTAAGTTCTTCAAGCTTCTAATCCCAAATGTGCACACTGCACCCCTCCCTGGTCAACACCTTATTTATTGCTCCCGTTTTATACTCCACCTTTGGTCCCTGCCTACTGGATCTCCGTGATGGAACAAAGCATAACAACAAAATAAAGGGCAAAAACACCTGGGAATCAAATACCTGTTGTGACTCCCTTCTTGATTCTGCTTAAGTTCTTGTAAACAATTCACTAATGAGACAGCATTATAGTTAACATTACAGATTGTGTTTCTCTTAATTATCCCTATATGTTCCAAACATTTTCCATGCTACACCATCGACAAAACCTACACCTAAGAAACCTCATCTACTTATTTCAGCTGGGAAATCAGTATTTCTTACAGGTGCCACATACCAGTACATAGTACAGTATGTTCAAAGATTTTACAGTGCCTAATGCGAAGTAAACTGCAATTCTTAATCACACACGTGGATTTTCTGCTTGAAAGTCATCCTCCTCCTTTGTATTTTGTCATTAACATATCTTTATATTTTGGATTTAGTATCTTTTATCTTTTTGTTATTTCACTATTTAAAGATTTCTTTCATCCTCTCTGCTGCTGCTTTCCTCTATTTCTCATTCTGTAATTCATACACCCACTTTCAAGACTGGCAGAACAAAAAAATAAAACCACATTAGTGAAGCATTATACAGGGACAGCTGTGGTTATTTTAATAAAGAGGTTACAACATACAACCTGAATCTGAACAAATTCATTTATATCAACTAACATTTTTTTTAAAACTATTTTTTTTATAAAACTATTTAGAACAGAGATATCCACATAAACAGGGAGATTCAATAAAAGTTCTTATTGTTTAAAATGGAGCTAATTTTGCCCCAACCAACCAGATCTTATTTGTAAGCTTACATCTGATTGGTTGGGGCAAAATTTGCACCATTTTAAACAATAAGAACTTTTATTGAATAACCCTAAAAGACTTGAAACCCTTTAGCTGAGCTCTGCTAACAATAAAGGCACTGTGGCGCCACCTGTGTGGTAACTGAAGAGCTGAGCCTCCGCTTGTTCTGGGAGTGAAGGACAAATTGTATTATAAGTGTCAGTGCTACTCCACTCAATCAGGTCTTGTTAATAACAAGTGCCGTCCCAACTGAGAATAAACATTGCAGTAGGATACCAATAATTCACTCCTTTTTGGTTTTACAGTCCATGTATTGAATTACAACAATGTTCAGCAATAAACAAGTTAACAATAGCACAGTAACTGCCTATACTGCAAACCTTGCAAATCTCCAGTTATGTAACTTCACACAGTGTGCAGCTCCCCTTTATCCCTGGATGTACAGGTAGGATTTACTGTAACACAGCAGGGCTGACTCAGTCTTTTATGTATGTCCAAATATACAGTAGATCACTCCTGATCTTAGTTCCTCATGGTCTGGAAGGAGATTACCCACAATCCCTTCCAGGGAGCAGGGTTATGACATCACTATTCTGGGCTGAACTAATTTAACAGCTCTGTATAAAACTTTTTACACACTGCATGGTACAGATACACACAGAAAACTACTAAGCAAGATACATAAAAGGTAACATATCCCTACAGACTGCACCTTCTAAAGGTGGATCCACACAGTAACAAGGAAGGGGCGATACTGATGGATCCAATGGTATCGTCCCTTTCTCATTACTGTGTGTAGCACATTTCCAAACTTCTGTGACGGTGACAACAGTGAATGTTCGTTGGCCTTGAGGTAGTTCAGATATGCCTAAAAATTGTACCTCAGCCGCGGTCGTCTCACTGTACTGAAGTTTAGGGAGTTGGCCTCGGTCGTGGGAAAGATGCAGTCCCAAGGGTTTTCCCTATACTGTGTATACTGAGGAGGCTTGGGACTGTGTGTACCCAGCTTTAGTGATACACTCCTTAAATAAATCTTGCCAATGGTTACTTTGAAAATTACTAACATGATGATTACAGTGATTTAACTAATCAAGTTAACCACAATGGTGTTAAAGCTCTAAGATGTAACAATTAGCTGTTATGCAGCCAGATGATCCACTCTCTGTCCTTCTGACTCCCACAGATGTCACAATTAAAAAAGATAGGGAGAGTAGCTAGCTCTCTGGGATTGCATTTAGCAGAATGCTGTTAAAGCCTCTTTGTATGTGTAGCATTTTAAAAGGGCATGAAAATTACCCAGAAGTCTCCATTCCTTATTCCCTTCTGACTTCTGCAAGGTTGCCACCTTTTCTCCATGTTATATGAACTCCTTACAATCCTACACGTGCATAGAGGAGGTGGCCCTAGGAACAGAAATAAGTCACTGGCCATTGCAACAGCTGTCATGGCCTTGACAGACCGCTGCTACCCTTTACCTGTATACAATTTTTAATTAGAGGATGGACTTGCTCTTTTACATGTAATCAATTCACCCACATCTATAGATGTTGATGGAACATTATATTCTTTGGCGTTTCAACAAAGTAAGACCAGCTCCAACTGTTTTCTGACTGGCTACAAAATAGCCTTAAGGCTATGGCCCCACTACAACGCACTAAATCGCGCACGAAATCGTGAGCGTTATCGCACGCTTGCGTGCGTCATTCTTGTGCGTTTTCCGTTTGCACGTGCGTTAACGCACCAAAAATGGTGAACGCGTGCTTTTACCAAAACGAAAACGGATGTGCAATCGCATGCGAATGGGCAATTGCAGGGATTTTTGCGTTCCTGCGATTTCCATTATAACCAAATTGCATGCGCTTTCGCGAACGCAAAACACGTGCGCAAATGCTTAAAAAACGCGTAAGTGGGGCCTAGCCCTTACAGATATATGTGATTAACAAAATGTATTATTATGGATTTATATAGTGCCAACATCTTATATAGTGGCAATATAAATATGATATAAATTATATTTATTCACATCAGCCCTGCACCGAAGAGCTTCTAATCTTAGCAGGTTTTTTATTTGGAAGATACAATCAGTATGTCTTTATGATTGTGGGGGTAAACCAGATTGCCGGAGGAAGCCTGCGCAAGCACAGGGAGAACATACAATCTGTACAAGGGTGGATTTCAGCTTTAGCTTTATTTCATGAAAGCAGCTACACAACTAATTTACTTCATATTCCCCCAAAAAACGCCTTCTAATTTCTAAATAATTCTAAGAATTCAGTTCCACATCACATTTTTAGCAATGGAATATAAACATTTCCAAAGAAAGAATTGCAATGTGACACTATAACTAGAATGCTTTTGTCATGTTATCTAATAAAACAGAGGAAACTTGGTTGAAAAAAAAAGTTTTTCTAATTATCAAATTGTTGCTATTTTAGTCTTTGTTTATTAGATTAAGCACAAAAATAAAATAAGTAAACATTTATTCTAAATTAAACATAGTGCTAAAATGATCAAATGAAACAAATGCTTCACAACGGGTACAGTGCATTAGAATATGGTTACTGCTACATAGGAATGGCAATGAATAACATATACATATACATACAAAGCAGAATATGTGACAAGAACAAGGGGGGGAAATTCCTGGGTAAAAATGCTGGCAATAAGAATCATATTTAGTTATAATGATGCTAAATCTTTCCAAGGTTATTGGCACTAGACATTGGCCTTTTAGGACTTATTACATCCTATATAATAAAAGAGCAACTGTGCATCCCTGAGTCCGTGTGTGTGTGACTTTGTGCCGGTGCGCATGTGCATGCGTAAGTGGTTCGTAATGGACACTTCGACATGGAAATGGCGGTCTGAGAGAGAGAGAGACTTAAAGGACAACTCCACCCTCATAAGAACATCTTTTACAAAGAATGATCTCTTTAAAATATGTTGATATATCATAGTTTGTCCTATGAATTCATTACTGTATGCCTGCTATGCTTCTGGATGCCTCATGGAAACTGAGCAATTTAGAAACCTGTACTGAGCCTGGGCATGCTTAGAAGAGGCAGACAGGAGATTAACAATCAGTCATTGGCTGTGATGTCAACTGTCAAATCCATAACTGACCGTTGATAACTGGAAGAACCAGGAAGCAGAAACAGGGGAAACAGGACATTGTGCAGGATTTCAGGTTAAACTTATATATTTCACATTTCAAACTATTACAGTTTAGTGTTTTGGGGGGGGATTTACCTGTATGTTAGTTTTCATTTTGGGGCTGGACTTGCCCTTTAATGTCTAGCGCCCGTTATTTAACGGGCTTCACTGTCTAGTTGTGTATATTAAGTTAGATTTTGGTAATGCAAACAGTGTGCCTTTTATAGATTGACTCGCAATAATCCAGTAAATGGATCTGTAGTTGAATTAGTTAGACTGTAAGGCAGAAGCCACTCTGAGCACGAGTGTTGTGCACACGCTTCATGTATGTTGGTGCCCGATTGCACTGTGATTAATTAATTTAAAAATGGTGATCACATGCGCTCTGATTATTTCGGATCACAGTGAAACGGGCCCCAGCGCACCTAGTCTAGCCAGTCCAATTAGCCAACACTAACGTGAGCTTTTTACCTGATCGCGAGATTAAACGCGTGAGTTCGGCCTAGCCTAGAAGTGATGCTTCTGTCCCTTGTGTTGGTTGATTGGCTTGACCTAAAGCAAAAATCAGTTGTTTGCTTTCAAATAAATCCAATGTGCTATGGTTGCAATAGAATTTAATAATCAAAATTGGTTAAGGCTATTTACACCCAAGCATGTACCAGTCACAAACAGTTTGGATGAATATGCTTGAATTGTATGAAGATTTCTGTGTGTGTAGCCAGAATGATTATAGAATGGAAATCTAGATAGAGACTTTACAGTCTCAAGAGACTCATGACAGGATCAATAGTACTTTCTCAGAAAGGGTCATTTACATTTACAGTGCTGCTCACAGTGTAGGTATGTCAATAATAAATTAATTAGCAGAAAGGGAGAGAGATAGGTTAGATATAAAAAAAAGGTTTTAAAACATATATAAATGTAGAAAAACATTTGGAATTTGTCATAAAATACATTAAAAAATTAAAATTGACTTAGCGCAATTACAGTATTCCTTCAAAATAGCAAAATAATATTTCTCTGTGATACTAAGATCACCTACCCTCAGTGCTGCCTTTGCTGTAGAAAGCCTGTGTGAGCCCCCTTGAAATCTATTCATCACAGGGCAGCCTGTAAATCAGGCCAAGCTTGCACACCATTATGTCCCCTGTTCAATCAGATTGAATGTACATGTCCAACCTGATTGGTTTGAATTCTGTGTATAGAGTTTGGGAACTCTACACACAGGGGATCTTGATCTCTTTTTAAAGCTCAGCCAAAGAAAAATATTACAGAATTGGCCTTTTTCACATGAAGACCAATATTTTGGCCTGCCCGAACAGATATTGTGTTGAGATTGGGAGGATTATTAACAGTAAGGCCCTTCCTCAGCGCAATTTGTATGATATGTACGGTAACTGCTCAAATGTTGGAACAGTCAACAATGTTATGTTCTCTGCAGGAAAGTGAGCGTATTCATCTTTGCATGAGACAACAAGTGCAATGGGCAGCACGGTGGCTCAGTGGATAGCACTAATGCCTTGCGGCACTGAAGTCCTGAGTTTGAATCCACCCTTGGACACCTCTGCAAAGAGTTTGTATGTTCTCCCCTTGCTTGCGTGGGTTTCTTCCGGCAGTATGCGTCAAACAAATGTGCTTAGATTGTAAGCTGTCCAGGGCAGGGTCTGATGTGTATGTATCTGTGTAAGTGCTTCGGAAGATGTTGGCGCTATATAAATCCATAATAATAATAATAATAATAATAAAAATGGACCATGTGACTAGTGCATGTCTTTGAGACAACCTGTTTGAGTGATTGTTGACAGGGCTTCCTGCTTGATATCTGTGAATAAGTGAAATGTTGCATTAGACATTTTGCATTAATATCTGTATAAGTGTTTTGGCAATTGTGCAGATTTATTGTAAAAGTCCATTTTAAAGAGCCGCAGTTTATAAAATATTATAGAAATTCTGTACGATATTATGGTAAGGTCCTATTTACATATTTACCTCTCTCCTCCTGCTAAGTTATGCAGCCATTTAAATCGATGATAAATTCCCCCATGAACATTTATGAAAGAGCATAATGCTTAGCAGATATTTAGCTGGCAAATTTTAAGACTGCAAACAAACCTTTATTTAGTTCAGCATGATAATTCGGTTGCTCCTGATAATTTTATTAAGCATATATCCTAAATGTTTAATTTATAAACAAGCCACATATTAAGGGGACCCTGCAGAATCAACAGAAATTGCCACCATTTTATAGTTATTAGGCCAACATAATACCAATAAAGCTGTGCTGTAAGCTAAATATCATCTGATGCAGAGGCAACTTGGGACTGATAATACTAATTGCGCAGAATGATGTTTTATATCTAGTGCAACATTTCCCCCTAGTGGCTACAAACCAATTTCACACTGTCTTCTGCTTCACATTCTGTAAGCCATTTTGTAATGGCTGGAAGTACTGAAAAACGAGGAAGCAGCCAGCTGGACATTTATGGCAGTAACAAAAATCTGAAATTCTAGAAGCAATCAGTAACCAGTGACCTACAGGCAACACTGACATCTAGACACAAAAATGTAAAGTGTAAAGGACTGCACTCAATTCATCGTGTGCCATTTGCTGAATTACAAGTTGGAAATGTTAATGATTTGATTGTTCTGAAAGGGAGTGAGTACTCCCTTTTTTTACTCTATTTACTAAGAGCATTTTTGAAGGGGTGAAGGTAGCCACTGTCCCATCAGTCATTCTCAACAATTTGCATATGCAACATTTGGTAGATAGGTGACTGTGAAAGGGCAGAGTTAGGAGAGACTGCTAGACAGGACAGCTGTCAGCAGTGGGCACGAGTGGCTAACTTCTTCCCTTACAGCTGCTCTTAGAAGAACAGGAGATAGGAGTACTCACTGCTACCTCCCAGAGAATAGTAGATTTGTAAAAAGTAATTATTGAAATAACTTTTGTGGCACTTTCTTGAGACATGTATCTAAAAGTTAAAGTCCATTGCAAATATATATGCTTTTATGTGTATTTTCATTTTGTTTCCATTCTGCTAATGTTTATCTGCCCATGCATCAATTTTACTGTGTATGTATGTATATATATATTTATATAGCGCCACTTGGGGACGCAGCGTTGTACAGTATTAGAATACAATAAAGTCATACAAGGGGGATAAATACATAGATAGTTCAGTACATAAATATATAACTTATATAAATCGAAGTGCTAGGGCTTTGGCACAAGAGGTAATGAGGTCCTTGCCCCGTAGAGCTTACAATCTAGTTAGGTGGGTAACACACAGGTAAAATGGAATGGGTATAAGTGCTGGAGTGAGACGTATGCAGTGTAAATAAAACAATCAAATACTGTGCTGGTTACCAACTAGGTGGGATGGAAGGCTAGATTTAAACCTGCTGATTGAGGTTTCTTGACGTAGAGAGAGGGAAATAGAATTCGAGAGGATGGGAGCCACAAGAGAGAAAGGTTTAAGGCGAGAGGAAGCAGTCCGAGTGGGGGGTCTGGTTCTGCGATGAGCGAAGGGTATGGGCAGGAACATATGGGGAGACTAAATATAAGGAGGAGCAGCAGAGCGAAGGGATTTAAATGTTAGAAGGATTTTGTATGTAATGCGCTGTTTAACTGGGAGCCAGGTTGTTGTCCGGTACAGAGGAGCTTTGGGATCCGGTTTATTAGAGAGTGAAACAAAACGTGTGACAGAGTAAAGTATAGACTGAAGGGGAGAGAGGTGTGAAGCAGGAAGACCAGAAAGTAGTAGGTTGCTTAGGATGAGAGCATGCATAAGCATAGTAGTGGTCAGGAGAGAAAGGAACCTGCAGATTTGGCTATATTGCGAAGGAAGAAGCGTCAGGTTTTCGCAACATAGTTAACGTGGTTAGAAAAGGAGAAAGAGGAGTCAATAATTACCCCTAGGCAGCGTGCCGATTGGATAGGGGAAATGGGGGTATTCTCAACAGAGATGGAGAAAGATGGGACAGGACCAGGTTTAGGTGGATAAACGATCAGTTCAGTTTTAGAAAGACTCCCCTGGAGTAGATTCAGTTCTTCAGTAGTCCAGTTCTATCTAGACCACCGTTTCTTATCTTTTCAGATTCACTTTAGTCTGGTGATTTGCTGCTGGATTGGAAAAAAGCCAAATGTAATACCAATATTCAAAAAAAGAAAGTCGTTCCCGGCCTGGTAACTATAGACCTGTAAGCCTAACATCAGTGGTATGGGAGGTGCTGGAAATTGGTTACGGGATTATATCCTTGAATTTGTCTCCAGTACTGATTTTATTAGTAGTAGTAGTCAGCATGGATTTATGAGAAATCAGGGCTGGATTTACCATTAGGCACAGTAAACACACGCCTAGGAGCGCCCTGTGAGAATAGATTGTGCCAGACAAATTTACTTTTTTTTATGAAGAAGGAAGTAAGAATTTAGATTCAGGCACAGCAGTAGATGTAGTTTACTTAGATTTTGATACAGGGATACTATATAACATTGAGAAATTTTAAACTGGTATTAATACAATACTGTAGTTCTGGTTGGTACAGGGATCTATATAATATAGAGAATACTGGTATTAATACATATATTGCAGTTGGTTGGTACGGGATACTAATATAAACATTGAGAATTACTGGTATTAATACATATACTGTAGTTCTGGTTGGTACAGGGATGCTATATAATATAGAGAATTACTGGTATTAATACATATATTGCAGTTCTGGTTGGTACAGGGATACTATATAACATTGAGAATTACTGGTATTAATACATATACTGTAGTTCTGGTTGTTAAGGATACTATATAATATTGAGAATTACTGGTATTAATACATATACTGCAGTTCTGGTTGGTACAGGGATACTATAAACATTTGAGAATTACTGGTATTAATACATATACTGTAGTTTCTTGGTTGTACAGGGATACTATATAACATTGAGAATTACTGGTATTAATACATATACTGTAGTTCTGGTTGGTACAGGGATACTATATAACATTGAGAATTACTGGTATTAATACATATACTGTAGTTCTGGTTGGTACAGGGATACTTTCCGATTGCCGTTTGGAGTCAGGAAGGAATCCCCCCCATTTTTTACGTCAGCCTATGATCACAGTTACATTATAAACTACACATCTATCAAGATATAGAAAATGTATATTAGAAGAATAACCCACAGTTGTGCCTATAATGTGTTAACTGTAAATGTATATGCTTCCATTAATGTAAACTGTTTGCCATCTATTGCTTTCCCAACCAGCTGATCCATCACTTAAAAAAAGGATTATGATTGTGCTCCAGGCAGATCCATTGGTAGATCTGGTTATTTTAGGGAACAGTATGAAAAAGCTTCACTCTCCCTGTTGGCAGCTAATTAGCATACTTGAACTTCCCGTGCATGTTAACAGATTCCAGCCTATATGCTCAGGGAAAGAATAAAATTTTCAAACCAGTGTTGGGGATTTTGCTACAAATACAGAAGAGAGAAATCCACAAATAGTAAAATATCTTCTAAATTACTCAGCATATCCAGTTTTTATACCAGATGTACAATGACCATGATAATTGGAAAACACAAACCCAGTGAATTTATTTTAAAAGCTTTGTCAAGCAAACTACTCATCCTTCCATCTACTGGCCCTATCCATGGTTGGCATCGTCCCTACTGCCCCACAGTCAGAGCTGAAATCCAATCCTAGGAACACCTGTCTGAGCCCAGCCCCTGAAAAACCCATTCTCCCCCCGGGAACGCCTTTGCTCCACCTATCCCTGAACACCCCACCCCTGCTCAAACACCAGTAGGATCTGACAACCCTGTCCCCATCCCTAAAAAACATAAAACCTCACTGAGACATGTATATGTGAAAAATGGCTTATTGCTAAGCTCTGAATCTTAACTAAAATAAAAGCTAGAGCAGTTGGTAAAATAACACTGCCTAAAGATAGCCATACACGGTCATATGGTTTCTGGTCAGCGGTAACGATCGGAAGAACCGTTGTGCCGCCAATCTTCCATTGCCTTAGAAGCTATGAATGATAGGTTTTGGAAGATGGGGGTCAGCGGAAAATGTTCTGCCTTGTCCAATTATAGATTTTTCGATAGACTGATTTATATTGCAGATCGTCTATCGGAAACACATAAAAATGTCCTTGATATTGCAAACGATTTGAATACGTTTGCAGAATCAATCAGAATATTGATGCCGTGTATGGGGGTCTTTAAAACTGTTAGCAGATCAGTGAAACCTATTAAAAACACATGCAGCATTGCAGAATTAGAATCAATGCTGTGTAATTGCAATCAGTTTGTAAACAGTGATATATACATTTAAGTGTGTCCCAAACAGATTTCAGATAAGTTGCATGGATGAGGTCACATTCACTGGTTAACCATCCAACAAAATACCCATTGTACCTATTTCAAAATGGGTCCCATAGTACAAATATATTTGGCTATCCAAATTTTTAGGTCAGGTTTGGGATAACCAAAATGATGTACAGGTTGCAGGTCAGGTCTAAAAAAATTAAGATAGCCATCTGCAGGTCATTTTTCAATCAAAAAGTTGTCTTGTGTATATGGCCGCCTGTTTAACAGATTGCCTGGCGATATTGGACAGTTTATAGATCAGAAGGTGATTGTATCTCTTTCTTACAGATAAAGCCCCCTGCCACAGACAACTGCTGTAGATGAAGCAGGAAGGGGCCCTTTTATAGTTTTGCTTTGGTCGTGTGAAGATTTCCAGTGCCACTGGGCACAAGGTGGTGAAATTCAATATGTGTTTCCTGGTCAAAATACTGATTGTCTGCACCATCACAGAGCCATGTACATCGAATGGTCGACATAGCCTGCATAGGTCTCTACCATATGGGCAGCACGGTGGCTTAGTGGTTAGCACTGATGCCTTGCAGCGCTTAGGTACACTTGGGCACATCTGCAAGGAGTTTGTATGTTCTCCCTGTGCTAACGTGTTTCCTCCGGGCACTCTGGGTCCCCCACAATTATAAAGACACTGATAGGTTGTATGTGTCAAATAAATGTGCTTAGATTGTAAGCTCTTCTGGGCAGGGCCTGATGTTAATGTAATTGTAAAGGTCTACGAAAGATGTTGGCGCTATATAAATAATAGATCTAGTAATAACTAGAAGTGAAAAGTTTAAATTTAACTTTGAATTTGGCTTGAAAGGCCACATTTTGGAAGGGAATGTGTGTGTTTGTGCGGCAGATTTTAAAACTCAATAATGCCAGTGACGAGGACATTGTTGTTTTTTACTTAACCTTTAAATATGGCTGTCACATGAATTAAAGGTAAGTCAGTTGGTGGGTGTACTCGTGTCAGGTTGGGAGATAAAAGCCTAACTTTTTTGATGATTGGTCAAAATGTGTTTTTTTACTATACTTTCCCTTTAAAAATATGATTTCCACATGAATGAATGGGTACCTCAGTTGGTGTATGTACCTGTGTCAGGTTGGAAGTTAAAAAAACAAACTTTTTTGATTATTGATCTGGTTGAGGGGGTTTACAACTATAAAACTATCTTTTATTGAGGATAAATCAAAATTAGTTGTTTTTTTTACTTTAGTTACCTTTTAAGTATGGCTGCGACAGTAATGGATAAGTAGATCAGTAGGTGTGTGTACCTGGTTCTGGTTGAGGGGGTACTTACCCTTTAAATATGGTTGCCACATGAATGAATGGGTACCTCAGTTGGTGTATGTACCTGTGTCAGGTTGGAAGTTAAAAAAACAAACTTTTTTGATTATTGATCTGGTTGAGGGGGTTTACAACCATAAAACTATCTTTTATTGAGGATAAATCTAAATCAGTTCTTTGGGCTTTAGTTACCCTTTAAGTATGGCTGCCACAGTAATGGATAAGTAGATCAGTAGGTGTGCATACCTGGGTCTGGTTGAGGGGGTATGTCTTTTTTGTGTTTACAACCATAAAACTATCTTTTATTGACGATAAATCTAAATAATTTTTTTGGACTTTAGTTACCCTCTAAGTATGGCTGCCACAGTAATTGATAAGTAGATCAGTAGGTGTGTGTACCTGGGTCTAGTTAGGTGGGTATCTCTTTTTGTGTTTACAACCATAAAACTATCTTTTATTGAGGATAAATCTAAATTAGTTTTTTTGACTTTAGTTACCCTTTAAGTATGGCTGTCACAGTAATGGATAAGTAGATCAGTAGGTGTGTGTACCTGGGTCTGGTTGAGGGGTTATGTCTTTTTTGTGTTTATAACCATAAAACAATCTTTTATTGAAGATAAATCTAAATTAGTTTTTTTGACTTAAGTTACCCTTTAAGTATGGCTGTGACAGTAATGGATAAGTAGATCAGTAGGTGTGTGCGCATGGGACTGGTTGAGGGAGTATGTCTTTTTTGTGTTTACAACCATAAAACTATCTTTGAGGGCACAGCCACACTGCAACGCAAACGCACACGGAATCGCAGTCGATTTCATGTGCGATTTGCGTTACGCATTTTAAATCGCATGCGTTTTCCAATACTTAATGAAAAAACTACATGCGCAAATGCAACGAAATCGCATTTATGACCATGAAACAAACAGTTTTGAAATATCCACATTTGAGGATTGTTACCATTATAGTCTATGGGAAAAAATGTCCGGAAATTCGCCGATAATGCCATAACGCTTCTGTGGATTCCTTAGCTAGAAGATAGCACACTTCTCCTATATGCCCTGCACGATTTCATGTGCGATTTCATTGCTTTTGCGCATGTGGTTTTTTCATTAAGTATTGGAAAACGCATGCGATTGCGATTTAAAATGTGTAACGCAAATCGCAAGCACAATAGCATCGCACCCAAAAACGTGCGCAATTTCAATGATTTGAGAAAAAAAACAAACGCAGAAAAATCGCAGCAGTTTAGCCTAGCCCTTATTGAGGATAAATCTAAATTCGTTTTGACTTTAGTTAACTTTTATGGCTGCCACAGTAATGGATAAGTAGGTCAGTAGATGTGTGTACCTGAGTCTGGTTGATGGGGTATGTCTTTTTTGTGTTTACAACAATAAAACTATCTTTTATTGAGGATAAATCTTAATTAGTTTTGTTACCCTTTAAGTATGGCGGCCACAGTAATGGATACGTAGATCAGTAGGTGTGTGTACCTGGGTCTGGTTGAGGTGGTATGTCTTTTTTTGTATTTACAACTCTAAAACTATCTTTGAGGATAAATCAAAATTTGTTGTTTTTTACTTTAGTTACCCTTTAGGTAAGGCTGCCACATGAATTGAAGGGTAGGTCAGTAGGTGTACGTACCCATGTGAGGTTGGGGGTAACTGTTTTTGCATATTTGACCATATAACTAACTTTTATTGATGATTGATCAAAATTATTTTTTTGACTATAGTTACCCTTTAAAGGGCATGTCCACCCCCAAAACTATAATCCCCCCAACTACTGGCCCATTATGTAGTGTAGTGTAATCCTTTCTCACATCCCAGCTCCATAAGGTTCTCCTGTAGTCCCCCCCCCCCCCCAAAGTCATATAGGACTCTGCTCCTACCTGGCCTCCGGGAGAAGTTTGCATGCGTACTGCAGCCCCTTCTCCCCCTCCCTCCCCCCTCCCTATTCCCTCCCCCTCCCTCCCTCTCCCGATTCCCTCCCCCTAGCTTAAAATAGACTAAAAGTGAAAAAAATGACATTAGATGGCCAGTTTTTAATATCGCCCCTTATTACGCCTTTAAAATAAATTTGCCAATATCAAATAACGCTACTGGTATTTTAATCTGTGGAACAAAATTATACTGCAGTCAAAAATTATAATACTAATTGTAATACCATAAAGGGTAACCAGGAATTACTGATAGCAATCCTTTATAAATACCATCCTATGTCTGGAGCATATTACTCCACATAGAAGACCACACAAGTTCTAATTATAAAAAATTACATGCATAATTTATAAATGAACATCTATACGAAGTGCTATTCATTTTCTGGTCCCCAATTGACTGTTGTAAAATTTAAAGCGGAACTGTGGTCTCCAAACTTTCTCTGCGTGCTCCACAGCACAAGATATAAAGAAATGACTGACCAAAAAGTTAATGGGTGGGAGGCTGACATGTGACATTCCTAAGGCTTCTCCTGCACAATGCTGCCGGTGAGCACAGCCTCAGACTTCAGTGACAGGACAGGGGACAGGAAATCCCTCCCCCTCCCTGGTGTGTGAAGTCCTGACAGAGAAGGTAAGGGAATCTACAGACCTACTCTCCTACTGAGTTATCACTCTGTTCTCACTCTGCCTGAAAAGGCTGTTTTCACACAGTTTTCTGTAGGGAGGGGGGTCTGAGTGGCCCACAGTACCCACGTGGGTGGGGCCACAGCACCTGCATGTGGGCGGGGCCACAGCACCCGCGAGTGGACGAGCTAAGGCACCCGTGAGTGGGCGGGGTTAAGGCACCCACAAGTGGGCTGGGCCACATGGGGCTGTAAGGGAAGGGGCCAAGGGGACCTGCAAATGTATGGGCCATGGGGTCCATGAGTGGGAGGGGGGCTACAGGGGGAGGAGATACAGGGCAGATTGACTGTCATCCACTGACATGGTTTCAGAGCAAGAAGTGCAGGGGACCTGGTGATGCTGCTGCCATATCACACACAAAAATGTAAGTATTTCAAAACTGCAAAATAAACAGTGAGTATAAATTGCAAAAATTCTCAGGAGAGCAATTCCTATCAATTTACCTAAAATAATTTTTGCCACACTTTAAGCTGTGATATCATAATTGTGATGTCACAATGATGTCATCACCAGCCATAAAAAAGATGAATCATCATCAACTCTCATTTCAAGAGATAACTTGCACAAGTAAAGACCTGTTTTTCCTCTCTGTAAGTATTTTAAAATGTAAGTTTAGTATAAATACTGTCCCATGCAAACAACATCTGTTGTTAGCACAGCTATAAAAATGCTGTTTCTGGTTTCTACTTCTTATTGACTGTTGTGAAATTTGAAGGATATGAACACTGAGGAAAATGTTATTTTAAACTGCCCATTAGTGGAAACTATCATTCCCAACTATCACTGTACCATTTTTTTTTGCTGATCTTCCCCTATTTTTTAGATAGCCAATCTGAAACATCTTACATTTCAGTTGACAATTAAGTGCCTTACTGTCATAAACTATTCTTCAGTAAGCAGTTTTTCTGTAGCTGAATGATATGACAGTTGGTGTGATTTGTGCAGTTTTGACAGTTGGTATGTGGGGGAATAGTCAGGTCAGTAGTCAGAGCCTGAACAAAACAAGTACTGTATTGAAGGCATCAGAGTGAGTGCTACTTACATAGAATTATTTATAGGTTAAACTAACCCCCTCCCTCTCCCACCCGATAGGATTCCCTCCCCCTACCATAAAACCCTTTAGGTAAATCATTCCCCCTGTCCCCCCAGCGCCAACCGCTTTATTTGTTATTTTAGAAAGTGCCCCAAACTTTACTTACCTTCCCTCTTTCCTCCGCCACACTGAACTCCCGGCAGCCGCGTCCATGATTGGCTGCCGCTCAGCCAACCACAGACGTGACTGCCGGTCCCGCCCCTCTGCTTGCACTTTCTCGCAAGCAGAGGGCCTGGCAACGCGGCGGAGGAAAGAGGGAAGGTAAGTAAAGTTTGGGGGAACTTTCTAATAATAAAAATAGAGCGGTTGGGGCTGGGGATAGGGAGAATGATATATGAAAAAAAAATTTAAGGGTCGACATACCCTTTAAACTGTAATAATATACTTTTTAAAAATGGAAAGTACCTTTGGCAGGGAGGTAGGACTGATTGTTCCCACCTCCCAATATTGTTTCATTGAGGAGCTACAGCACATACAGTTTTCAACTGCCAGGTTAGTGCCCTGTGTGCAAAGTTATTTTTTCAGTATACATATCCAGATAGTATACATATCCCTGCCAAAACTCATTTCAGGGAGCGTACCCACACATTTCAGGGAGGATACCCACCACCTAAAGCCCCACGCCAAGATTAACGCATAATCCATGCATACAGACACACACATGTATACAGTCAAACACTCTTGTATACAAACACATGCATCTCAACAGGCACACACTCATGAAAACAGTCAGACACACATGCATACAACAAGTCATGTCACTATTAAGTGTTTTTGTCACTTCTTAACCGCTAAAAGACACTGACATCATTGTGCTCCCTCACTCTAATTCATAACAACACATTTCAGGGAGATTGTATATTATTTCAGGGAGTCGAGTGAAATGCCATTAAAATTTCAAGCTGTGATGTCATAATACGCACTGGTACTTTCAAGTTCCTTTACAGATTAATATGGTCACAGAACCCCTCGCTAACTTCTAATATTCTTATAATTGATAGTAGGGGGTTTATTATCCACTATATAAACAAAAAATAAATAATGTATAATACATTTATTTTTGCTCATGCTAATTCGTTTTAGGCTAATATTTTGCAGTTAAACATTTAAAGGGCATGCCCACCCCTTTTTCCATTTTTTGATATATAGTAGGTAGGGATAGTTCCCCCAGCCCCAACTGCTAGAATAGAATTTCCAGAGACTCCCCCGATCTTTACTTACCTTCCCTCTTTCCTCCACCGTACTGCCCAGCCCACTGCTTGCATGAAAATGCAAGCAGGGGGCCGGATTGTCAGCCACGTCTCTGATTGGCTGAGAGGCAGCCAATCACGGAAGCAGCTGCTGGCTTCACAGACCGCCGGGGGAGAGAAGGAAGGTAAGTAGAGATTGGGGGACTTTCTGAAAAATGTATTATAGCAGTTGGGGCTGGGGGAACTAGCCCTACTATATGGCAAAGTGTTTTTTCACTAGGGGGAGGGAGAGCAAAATGGGAGGGAGAGGGAGGGGAGGGCGGAAGACCGGATTAGACATGGTGCCATGAAGACGCGCAGTGTTACAACACACAAGAACACTTGCAAGCGCCTGGCCAAACTGATTAAGGCTTCGGAACAAAGGCTTAGTGACCTCTACGAGATCCTGGAAGATATTAGTATTGCACTGAAGCGCATCAGGACTAATTCAGGTACAGTACCACCTCTCTTATAATATTATAGTTTACAGAAATAGAATATTGTCTTAAAGGACAACTTTAGTGTCCAACCACCTTTCTCTGGGATATTTCTAATGTATTTCCATTGGGTAGGCCCCAGGCCAAAAAGGGGGAAGTGAAACAACACTGTAGTTGTCCTTTAAATGTATTTGTAACAAGCTTAAATGTATTTTTACAAGCTTAAAAACTAAAGAAAGGACATTGAACCTACTAATGAGGAGTTTCTCGCTTCATTATTTATTTGTACAGAGCAAGAAGCACCTGGTGTTCCAGAGCCCAACAACGTACCAGAAACAGTAGAGAATGACCAAGAAGATGAAACCAACGCTATGGTGCTATCAGCGCACTCGCCTGTGTCATATCACAATTCCAGAGAACTTTGGGCATTGGCAAAATCATCTTTATGTCACAGTCCTGGAGAACTGTTTTATTCAGCACTATCAGCAGAATATAATGGTGATGGAAAAGTTTGGTCATCCTTGTCATCTGGGCAAGATTTGGAGAAGTCAGAGAATCAGAGAGACCAACTAATAATAATTAGCATGGTGGCTCAGTGGATAGCACTGATGCCTTGCAGCGCTGAAGTCCTGAGTTCAATTCCACCCTTGGACACTCTGCAAGGAGTTGTATGTTCTCCCCGTGCTTGTGTGGGTTTTCTCTGGGCACTCTGTTTTCCCCCACAATAAAAAGATTACTGATAGGTTGTCGTGTCAAATAAATGTGCTTAGATTGTAAGTTTTCAGGGCAGCGCCTGATGTGAATGTAACATGTAAAAGCTCTACAGAAGATGTTAGCGCTATAGAAATCCACAATATAATAAAAATAGCGGTAACGGAGGGGCTTGACCATGCAGGCAGATTAGACAAGTTAGGCTGTTACATTAGAGAAGCGACGTTTGTGTGAGGATATGATAACTTTATACAAATATATTAATGGGCCTACAATAAACTCTCTGGTGCATTGTTTACTAATTAGTCATATCAGAGGAAAGTACAAACGAGAGGTCACACTCCAAATATAAAGTAATTCTTTATTTGTAACCACACATTCACTCACACTATTCGGGGGGTTGTTTGCCCCCTTCTTCAGAGGACTCATGGACATACATTTAAGATTGGAAGAAAGAAGTTCAAGTTAGGAAAGGTTCTTTACGTAGAATGGTAAAAAAGTGGAACTTCCAGCAGATGTGGAAAGTTCATTGAATAGCTTTAAAAGTGGGCTAGATAGTTTCTAAAACTAAAATATATTGGAATTACTGGTATGTAATACATGTAGTGTGTTCTAGTTGGTACAGGGATACTATATAATATTAAGAATTACTGGTATTAATACATCATATGTAGTTCTAGTTGGTACGGGATACTATATATATTGAGAATTACGGTATTCATACATATACTGTAGTTTGCGTTGGTACAGGATACTATAGAATATTGAGAATTACTGTTATTAATACATATACTGTAGTCTGGTTGGTACAGGGATACTATATATATTGAGAATTATGTATTAATACATTTACTGTATTTCTGGTTGGTACAGGATACTATATAATATGAGAATATGGTTATAATACATATACTGTAGTTCTGGTTGGTACAGGATACTTTTAATATTGAGAATTACTGGTATTATACATATACTAGTGTTCTGGTGGTACAGAGATACTTATATAATATTGAGAATTACTGGTATTATTAATACATATACTGTAGTTCTGGTTGGTACAGGATACTATAAAATTGAGAATTACTGGTATTAATACATTACTGTAGTTCTGGTTGGTACAAGGATACATATAATATGAGAACACTGAGGTAAATACATATACTGTAGTTCTGGTTGGTACAGGGATACTATATAATATTGAGAATTACTGGTATTAATACATATAGTAGTTCTGGTTGGTACAGGGATACTATATAATATTGAGAATTACTGGTATTAATACATATACTGTAGTTCGTGGTTGGTACAAGGATACTAATAATATTGAGAATTACTGTATTAATACAATAACTGTAGTTCTGGTTGGTATACAGGGATACTATTATAATATTGAGAATTATGGATTATTAATACATATACTTTAGTTCTGGTTGGTACAGGGATACTATAATATTAGAATTACTGGTATTATACATATACTGTAGTTCTGGTTGGTACGGGGATAATATATAATATTGAGAATTATGGTATTAATACATTACTGTAGTTCTGGTGGTTAAAGGATACTATATAATATTGAGAATTACTGGGTATTAATACATATAATGTACAGTTCTGGTTGGTACAGGGATACTATATAATATTGGAATTACTGGATTAATACATATACTGTAGTTCTGGTGGTACAGGAAGATACTATATTAATGAGAATTACTGTATTAATACATATACTGTTTTCTGGTTGGTACGGGATACTACATAATATTGAGAATTCCTGGTTAATTATACATTACTGTAGTTCTGGTTGGTACAAGAAGGATAATATATATAATTTGAGTTACTGGTATATTAATACATATACTGTAGTTCTGTTGGACAGAGACTAAATAATATATAGAGATTACTGGTATTATACATATACTGTAGTTCTGGTTGGTACAGGTACTATAGAAATGAGAGTTTTTATCGTGATTAAGTAAATAACTTAAGATACTGGGAGATAAGATACTATTTAATATTGAGAATTACGGTATTAATAAATATACTGTAGTTCTGGTTGGTACAGGGAATGTCTATAATATTAGTATGTAATCAATACTGGGATTAATACATATACTGCTAGTTTGGTTGGTACAAAGGATACTATATATATTGAGAATTACTGGTATTAATACATATACTGTAGTTCTGGTTGGTCTAGGGATATATGTATATATTGGAATTACTGGTATTATTAATACATATACTGTAGTTCTGGTTGGTACAGGGATACTATATAATATTAAAGAGATTACTGGTATATTAATACATATACTGTAGTTCTGGTTGGTACGGGATACTATATAATATTGAGAATTACTGGTATAATAACATTTACTGTATTCTGGTTGGTACAAGGAGACTATATAATATGAGAATTACTGGTATTAATCCATATACTGTAGTTTTGGTTGGTACAGGGATACTATATAATATTGAGATTACTGGTATTAATACATATACTGTAGTTCTGGTTGGTACAGGGTACTATATAATATTGAGAATTACTGGTATTAATACATATACTGTAGTTCTGGTTGGTAAGGATACTATATAATATTGAGAATTACTGGTATTAATACATATACTGTAGTTCTGGTTGGTACAGGGATATTATATAAATATGAGAATTACTGGTATTATTAATACATATACTGTAGTTCTGGTTGGTACAGAGGATACTATAAAATTTGAGATTACTGGTATTAATACATATACTGTAGTTCTGGTTTGGACAAGGATACTATATAATATTGAGAATCAATGGTATTTATATATACTGTAGTTCTGGTTGTACAAGGATACATATAATATTGAGAATCACTGGTATTTATATATACTGTAGTTCTGGTTGGTACACGATACTATATATATTGCGAATTACTGGTATTATATTACTCTAGTTTGGTTGGTACAGGGATACTATATAATATGAGAATTACTGATATTAATACATATACGTAGATCTTGTTGGTACGGGGATACTATATAATATGAGAATTACTGGTATTAATACATATACTGTAGTTCTGGTGATGATACAGGGATACTATATACATGTATCAACTTTAGCTAGGTTTTTTTGCCTTCCTCTGGTCAACTGTTAGGTAGGGGTAAAAAGTAGGTAAAAAGGTTGGACTGATGGACGTATGTCTTTATTCAACCTCAATTACTCTTACTATGTTCTTACCACACTATTGCAGAATCTGGAATATGAACAGTTTTCATGACAAGTCCACGTTTGTTGTCTGCAGAAAAAAAACAGAATAAAAAAAAGATATGTAGACATTCAAAATAAAACAATTATGAGTTGCAGATTATTTTTACATTCCTACATGTCCAAATTACCCAAATCCTCAGGATAAATCACATGGTGAATTCTTTGCAAAATGGCTGCCGTCGCTTGAAAAAGCTGGACCAAGGTGCTTTTTCCCACTGTTGTGCACTGTTTATAACAAAATGTTAACATGTTACACACCTCAATTCTACAGGGTAACCCTTTAGAAATAAAAAATAACAAAAGTGGTATAAAAGGTGATACCTTTATGGCTAATAAGATAATCATAGCAAGCTTTCAGAACATTCTAGTGCATACCACTTTTTCCTACAACTCAATTCTATAAATGCAAAACAAAGTAATTTTTTTACCACAACACAAGAACCTTATATAGCATTGTAGCTTAACCTTGAGACAATTTCACAACTTGTCCGGCTTTCGTTTCCCAGGCCAGAGTACAACGATTTAATATTGTAAGCAACAATAAAAATAACTAGAAAATCTATTTGCCAAAGTGTACCAATGTACAAATGATCTGGATTCTGTTTATTATCTGTTGTAATTAATTTTGTAAAAGAAGCCCCAAAAATACTTAATCGTCTTCATTCCCTCGGCTGTCTGCTCCTAGCTCTCTGCTTGCCAGAAGCAAGGGGAAGCAAGGCAGCCAGAAGGTATCTGAAGGGGTGGGAGGAAGGGGGGGGGGGGCTCCCTTGCGCATGTCCTCAGTTAGGACAAGGAAGAAGCAGGAACAAGATGACAAACAGGAAGACACCTGCTCTTCACTTTCTGGGACTCTGAAAGGCACAACCGTAAGCAGTGTAAGGTAAGGATTTTTGAACACTACACAGTGGGGCACAGTGGAAAGGTATCTGCCTCCTTCTGCTCAATAAGTTTTTATAAGCTTGAGCATGAGCAATGGAGGCAGCAGGGGAATCAGAAGTCAATCACTGGTTATGATGTCAGCATTCACAGACTTGATTGACTACATGGAGGGAGGGACCAGCTTACTAAATAATTAAACTTAAATATGGTTAGTAAGTATATAAGTTGGGTGGGGGCCAGGTAACATATATGTGACCACTGTTTTGTTTTAGGGATTAACATATAAGTCAACTACAAGTTGGATTCCAAAAGGAATTTCAGAAATTACAACAAACACATCCAGGCTTGTTCAACACAATCTGTTCAATACACAGCCTTCTGAGATCAGTTGTTTGAGTTTCCTAGAGGCAAACGTTGTCTGGTTACCTAGTCAGTATTACAGGAGATATGATGGGGCTGACGGACAGGGCCGGCCAACCCCCAACCCCCCCCCCCCCCCCCCCCCCACCCGGCACACACAATACTCCGTTGAATGCTGTTGCCTTCAATCAAGTACCACCTGCGCGCTACTGTCTTTCAGTATCTTCAGTGCGGCTGTATATATGATGTGTACATCATTATGTAACAAGTAACGTACTAAAGCACAGACAGAACAGCACAGTATACAGACATCTTAACCCATATCAAAGGCGGCCTTGCTGACGGAAATATTTAGTAGAAAAAGTAGTTCTGCAATGGCATTGAAGGTCTTTTGGCAGAGTAGATGAGAATAATGCAGACACAGTTATAATCTTTGTACAAGCTATAAACATAAGACACTGTGCACCAAAATAGCTACCAGCCTTGGAGTATTAATACTAACACATCAACTGTTTCTCACAAATCTTTACAAAAAGTTTACACAATTGTGTAGTAGTAAAAAAAAAACTGCAATAAAAAAACTCAACAACTCCTAATTTTCTGGGTTGTAGGCAAATACTGATTCAAATTGGTTAGTTTGCCTTTAAAGGGGAATTGTATGGTAAAAAAAAAAAACCTTACTGCAAAATATCAGAGACAATTAAAAAACATACTTTGTATCAAGGCATTCTCATTTGCCAGCTTGGTGCATTTTTTATAGACATAGCCCTCTCTGTTACAGGGCTCATGTAGGAACAGGACAGATTGATATTTTACAGTACAAAAAGTGGAGGTAGAAAATCCTCATTAGCCACTTAGTTTTCCTTAATAATAGAGTTCTGTTTCTTCATGGCTAAATTCTAGAGCACGGATATCCACGTGACCCGCTACATTGCACGGAGCATCCACGTGACCTGTACATTGCACAGACATCCATGTGACTTGCTAATTGCACAGCACACCATGTGACTTGCACATTGCACAGCACATCCATGTGACCTGCTACATTACACATGACATCCATGGCTGCTTCCCTATTTCTATTTTTTAACCCAATAAAGGTCTCACTCAGTTTCTTAATACAGTGCAATAAACTCTTCAGGGGTCTGTAATTATGGAGGTAATTCAGCGCTCACTTGTCTGTTAAAGCTCACAGCTAACATACTCCAGACATGCAATTTGTAGTATATAATTATGCACCCTGTAGTGCGGTTTTGTGTTACTTACACGTAATATGATAATATCTATAATCAAAAGGTTGTTACACAATATTGCCACTTTCTCATGCATTTCTAGACCAGTTGGTGGTAGTTAATCGGATCATGTATACTAAATGGGTGTGTGCTAATGGCTAGGATTTTTTGTTAAGTAAATGCAAAATGGTTATAATGCAAGCTAAATAATCTGGGTTTTAAAGACAAAAAAGAAGAATTTAGGGACTGTAGGCTAAAACAAATTTATTACCCGACCTCTACTGTAGCATAGAATTGTCATTATAGCTCTCTTCAATTAATTTCTACACAAAGAAACCAAATTAATTAAATCTTTCCTATAGCAATGCGTCATACACTAATGATACAATAGATTCAAGTTCGATTGTTGATTAAGTCCTGGATACATTACCTTCTGCTGATCGCCGTGCAGTCAGCACTTCCGACCAATTTGACCATTTGGCCTGGACAAAGCACTGTCGGTTGTGGCAAAAGTAGCCTTGGCCACAGTTCGCGATCCCTTGGTTGCGGACATTTGAGGCGATCTGACTCTGTGTTTCGGTCTATTAGATGCGTGTTTGATCAGCTTTCGGCGAAAGCATGCAATATTTGCAGCTCAATCATACTGGCTGAAAAATGCATGGTGTGTACATAGCCTAATCTAATGTCGATGTTATAAGTGTTTTGTTGGTTTGCCCTTTTTGTATTTTTGTAGTCCCCTTTTTTGACTGAATCATTTTACATTTCAGTGTCAATCAGGTGCTTATTATCATAAACATAAACTCTTTTGTTGTGGCAGTTTTGCTGTAACTGGAATAAGACAGTTGGTATGTGTGAATTGCATAATGGGAATTACCATTTAGTACTGGTTTATACCGATTATAAAAAAAAAAGTCCAATCCAGTAAAAGAAGTAGTCAGGGGGCGGAGCCTCCCAGAGCAGCGTTGCTCTGAGTCTCTGCTGTAAGTTACGACGCACCAGGGTGAGGACCTGATTGGTCCTCACCGTGCGTCACCCAGAGGTAATGCATATGCACAAAGAAGAGGAGCAGAGGGAAGGTGAGTATATTGTCCTTTAAGAGAGGAAGGGGGGATACTGTGTCTGAGCAAAACAATTAAGCTGAGGACACATGTGAAAGCGCACAGATTGGCGGGTCTTTCACGTGCATTACCGTCCATTTGCATGCGATTCACAAAAAAGGTTTTTGCATGTTCTCTGAAAATGGATCAAAAGGCATGCACAGGGCAACCCACCTGCATGCATTATGCAGGGAATTCTCACACACTAACAGAACACAAGCGCAAACCTCAGTGCTTGAAAAATCCAAGGCAAACTTCAGTACTTGAAAAATCGTAGTGTGGTCCAGCCCTTACTGGACTAAAAGCATGCAGCAATGTTTAAATGTATTTTAATAATAGTTTAAGATGAGGCAATTAATTTTTGCAGTCCTTCAGACGTTGCGGGAATGTCTGAGGGTGATATGTAGTGCATTGAGCTCTTTACGACACTATGCCAAGTAAACCAAAGTTGAAAATGCCCCTTTATGTTATTTCAGTCTTCCTGACTCCAAACAGAACGCACAGACATGAGTGATTTCATCTATCGCCCGTGCGGCGTTTAACGAATGCTTGTTCTTCTTGAATAGCAGGCGAATTGCTGGTATGTAGATCTTTAGAATGCAAAAAAATATAGGTAGCGCACACCACCGGAGAAAGATAATCCGGATCGATAGTTTAAGTAAAAGCTTCTTTATTCATACCTTTGGAAGCAGCATAGTGTACAAAAGCCTGATGCGTTTCGGGCCGACAACACCCTTAATCATAGGCTAACAATAGTTCCTCTCTGCCAGCTTTTAAAAAGCCCCCGTAGTCAAGGCCCCGCCCACACAGGGAGGGATCCGAAACGTCAGCTAGAATGACTAGGCAGGTGTGTGAGACTCGCATAAAATGAGGGGCCTATTTTTGCCAGTGTGGTACCAATACATTATTATTAAAATAGAGTAAACTGTGTTGCTTTCAACTTTCTTTGTGTGTACAAATAATGGCTTTTTATCATTTCTAGTGTCTGGTCAACTCCAGAATGTGGGTTAGACCAAGCGCTGGCACTAGAATGCTTCTAGCAGTCAATGCGACAGCATGGTTTAGACCAATATGTTATGCAAAAATAATAATGAATCGGCAGAGGTGGCTGCTAGGGTGACACTTATGAGTCCAATGCAGCTCTTCTTAAAAGGGCATGTCCAACCTACAATTACTTAGCTTAGAAATATTTACCACCACCCCCAACCTTGGTTTTCGCATAATGCATATGTTCTAAACATGCCCCTGACGTGACACCTAAGCCAGTCCCTTGCCACCTGGGCACCGACCTCTGCTCCTTTTTCAAGCAAAACAGGCAGCTTCTACGCTGACCCAGCGCTTACTTTTTGGTAGCAGCTGTCAGAAAAATGCTGTTGTGTGACGTCACGTTGTGCCTAATTGACAGCTGCAACCAGGAAGTAGATCGGTTGTCAGCCAGAGCAGAGGAGGAGCGGCGAAGGACCGGGTTGGTAAGACACTTTAGGGGCATCTTTGGAACATATACATAATGCAAAATCTATTTTTTGGGGGTGGTAAACATTTCTAAGTTAGTTGATTTAGGCTGGAACATACCGTTTAAAGTAACTAGGGATGCTAACATGAGGCAAGTGTGACTTGTCTCAGGCAGCGGCCCTGAGAAACAGCATTTAGAAAGAAAAACGTTCATCCATCGTTCCTGGACTCGCAGGGTGGGGGGTGTTGCAGGCAGGCACACTCACTGTTTGCCACCAGTAACTGCAACCCCATTCCTGCCACAAAAAGTTAAAACTGATTATTAATCACAGTGGGCAACCGGCACGTTCCGGTCGCAGTGGGCAACGGCAGTTCCGGTCGCAGTGGGCAGTGGGCAGTGGCATTTTTCAGGAAGGCTTTTAGACCTTATGGCACCTGAGCCAAACTTTTTAAAGCTGCCCCCTGTATCATCTGGCTGAGGGCTGCGTTAACATTGGCTGGGGAATTGGTGGTCTGACATATACATTCCACATGGGGGATGGTAACAAATGTGACAGTGCTCCCGGACAGAGACGGTTAAGAAGATTCTTGTGATATACACTATACATTTCCTGCCATGTGTCTCCCATTACAAAATGAGTTGGGACAGACGGGTGACCAGAAGAGCAGCGATCACAGACTATCTGCAATAGTAGGTAATAAAGTCTGGAAATTATAGTTCATTTTAATCTTATTTTTGGGCACTGACTTGCCCTTACTGTACAGACAGATCGCTGGATCTATTATTATTATGTATTACATAGATATAGTCCCAGGGCTGCAGTGATTAAGTGGTTTCAGGAGTTCTGGTCTGGTGAACCTACCAAGGAGCAGACCCCGTCTACCGATAAAGACACAATCCCTACAACTGACATCCTCTAACTACAACTCCCAGCATTCCCTTGACGCCATGCTGGGAGTTGTAGTTTTAAAAAACATCTGGAGGGCTCTATAGCATCAGACAACGCAGTTACCCTGTAAAACAAAGTTCACTGCACTCACCTGCCTATTACACTTGGCTGACAGCTTCACCATGTTACCAGGCTGACGGTTCTCTCTTCCCAGCTTATCACTACTTAGTAACCTAATGTATTTCCCTTCGCGTTCTAGCTACGTCAACACAGGTCATTAAAACCGCCTTGACACTGATAACTACAACTCCCATCACGGCACGTTAGAGAAATGAATGTGAGGAACGTTGGGAAATGTAGTATTATCTAGGGGGCGCGTAGGATCGTGATGAACCGCCCCTTCCGCCAATAGGAAGTAGGACGCTCAGCGATTCCCTTAGCAACCAGTAGCGTCGCCATCGAGGGGAGGCGTGGCCTTGGGGATTTGTTTGTAGAAGGGCGACCTGAACTAGACGGTGTTAGTGTGGATTGGAGTGGTTGATGCTAGTGGCCTCCGTTACATAGACTATTGGATATGGAAATTCACCTTAGTGAAGAGTTTTATTAGCTACTTATATGTGGGCCCTGTTCTTTATTATTCTGCAGCAACTAGCCTGTTCTTAGAACCTTATTTACTAACCTAAGGCTATAGATATGCATAAGTGCGCGTCATTGATTAACCAGGGATTGGAGAGGTGCGCCTGGGGGGGGTGTGTGTGCGCGGGGATTGCTAGTATCTATCAAAAAACTTGTACAATTGGTGTCCGTTAGTGTTTTTCTGTCGGACAGGTTGAAACATTTTTTACCAGTATGATTAAACAACTAAGATATTGTGGCCAATGGACGCCATAACATTTTTAATAGGGTTTATGGTATTATTATTATAATAATTTGGCTTGAAAAAGCCAAATTACTGTTCTTCTATTCTTTCTTCTTCAGTTTTATTTTCCACTTTTTTGGACCGTATCTCCTCCCACAGTTTTTGAGCCAGAGACATGAAATTCGGTACAGACATATAGGAGAAGTGTGTCTATATTCTAGCTAAGGAACCCACGGAAGCGTAACGGCGATATCGGCGAATTTCCCATAGACTATAATGGTAACAATCATCAAATGTGGATATTTCAAAACAGTTTTTTCATGGTCATAAATACAAATGGTGATACCCCCAACCCCCCACACCGACCCAGGTACACCCACCTACTGACCTACCTTTCCATTCCCATGGAAGCCATATTTAAAGGGGTAACTAAAGTCAAAAAAACTAATTTAGATTTATCTCAATAAAAGATAGTTTTATGGTTATAAACTCAAAAAAGACATACCCCCTCAACCAGACCCGGGTACACACACCTACTGATCTACTATCCATTACTGTGGCAGCCATACTTAAAGGGTAACTAAAGTAAAAAAACTAATTTGACCAATCATCAAAAAGAACAGAGAGATTCAATAAAAGTTCTTATCATTGAAACGGTGCTAATTTTGCCCTAACCAATCAGATGTTAGCTTTTGATTGATTGGATCAAAATTAGCACCACTTTGGGCTGGGTACACACAAAAGTTTTTTGTCCCAAACAAGCGTTCACTACAAAACTCATCATTCCCATTATTGAGTTTTAAAATCTGCAGCAAACACATATTCCTCCAAAATGCAGCCCTTAAGCCAAATTCAAAGTTTATACTAAACTTTCCCTTTCCAGTTATTATTAATTGGTGTGAAAAGACAATTCCTGTTCTTTCTATTTCTTCTTGCCGTTTTATTTCTTCCGCTTTTTTGGACTGTATCTCCTCCCACAGTTTTTGAGCTAGAGACATGAAATTCGGTACAGACGTGCGGGGCATATAGGAGAAGTGTGCTATCTTCTAGCCAAGGTATCCACCGAAGACGTTACGGCATTCGGCGAATTTCCGGACATTTTTTCCCATAGACTATAATGGTAACAATCTCAAATTGGATATTTCAAAACTGTTAGTTTCATGGTCATAAATAAAAAATGGTGATACCCCAACCCCACAAAGACACAGGTACACCCACCTACTGACCTACTTTTCATTCCCATGGAAGCATACTAAAGAGTATGTCCACCCTAAAATACATTTTTGGCAGGGCCGCCTCACTAATGAAGCAGTGTGCAGCACAAGCAGAGCGGCACTTTTTTTTTTTTACTGAAGGCCAGCGTCGTCCGCCAACTGCCTAATTATCGGTGGGGGTGTGTGTGCTACCTGAAATCTACACAGAAGAATGTTGCAGCTCATCTGTCCATCCGAAACTGGTACCAGAACCGGCAGAGGCAGCACAGCTTCCTGGATCAACGCGGCGTACGTGCGTTGGCGTGCGTGACGTCGGGACGTCATCGCTGAAAGAGCGCTAGTTCAGCCCGTAAAGGACCATTACAGGCTGCATTCCTACAGTGCAGCCGTGTGGCCTAACAAGTTAGACTCGGACTCCGAGTGTCCTGTCCAAATTCCTCTTAAGGCAAGTAAAGTCTGTAAATGTAATAGGGTGGATGGGTTCTGACAATACCCACCTCAAGAGAGATAGATAGACAGATAGATAATAGACAGATTAGATAATAGATGATAGACAGATAGATAGATAGACAGATAAGATAGATAGACAGATGATAGATAGAAGATAGACAGACAGACAGATAAATGATAGATAGATAGACAGATGATAGACAGATGATGATAGATAGATAGATGAATATGACAGACAGACAGATAGATAAATGAGAGATAGATAGATAGACAGATGATAGATAATAGTAGATAAAGACAGACAGATTGATAGATATAGATAATAGACAGAGGATAGACAGATGACAGATGATAGATAGACAGATGATAGACAGACAGACAATAGATAGACAGATGATAGATATACAGATAGATAGACAGACAGACAGATAAATAGATAGATGATAGACAGATACAGACAGATAGATAGATAGATGATAGATATATAGATAGATAGACAGACAGATTGATAGATAGATGATAGATAGACAGATGATAGATAGATAGATGATAGATAGACAGATGACAGATAGATAGACAGATGATAGATAGATAGATGATAGATAGACAGATGATAGATACATAGACAGACAGACAGACAGATGATAGTTAGACAATGATAGATAGATAGATGATGGATAGTAGATAGACAGACAGACAGATAGATAATCTTTTGGGGATACTATTCTAGAGTGTGGGTCCTTCAATGTATTGTAAGGAGGAATGATATGTAAATATAATGATAATGACACACGTTAAATCAAAGTGTATAAAGCCCCTCCCACTTCCTGTACAAGCACCACCCACTTTCAATTCTAAAACCACACCACTTCCGGCGGCGAGGGGGGCAGCATTTAGAATTTTGTGTTCAGGTGGCAAAAAGCCTAGAGACGGCCCTGTGCGCAAGGTAAATGAACTCACCTTCGCGAGTACATAGACCCTTTCCTCTAGGCCATCAATGCATTAAAGGAATAGATCAGTTTTGCAGTGAACTATTCCTTTAATCCTTCTTGAGCTTTTGAACAAGTTCTGTAAATCTACCAATCCCCATGATCCACCCAGATATATCATCTAATTTCTTATTTAAAACATAGAAAATAAGAAATAGAATTAATGTAATGAAGCTACCCTTGACTCTTGTTATGCCCCCATGCATTAACGACCATTTACTGATTTTTACTTTCCTTACCAACTTACGTCGCCAAAAATGACTAAGTCGTGCAAAAATCCGTGTAAAACAGCCGGAAATCAAACCAGAAAAGTTGGAACATAGCCAATGCTACTAAGCCAATATCATCAAAGCAAGGTTTCATTTTATTTTGTATGATACAAATAAAGACAACATGAAAAAAACAAAACAAAAATTAAAACAAAAAAGTACAAAAACCCACCCACACCACACCCACTTCCCAACCCCCATACACACACACTAGGTTTCCTTCGTTGCTCTGGTCCTTTCCGGCTATCCTTGTCCTTCGGAGATAAGGACATTGAGAGCTCTGCGGTGGCCATCTAATTAGACATCTAGTCAGGCTGGAAAGCAAGCTGGTTGAATGGCTAGAAATCTGGCTTAGAGTGCCTAGAAAGGTCTTATGGCTGGGAAGCTTTGGGCTAAAGCCTTTCCAGCGGGAAACTGTTTCTGTAAAACAAGATATTTAAAGGCAATAAATAGACAAACCAACCGGAAATACTCATGTTAAAGGGAATGTTTACCCCACCTTCCTTACCAACCAACCCCGTTTGTTATACTTACCTTTCATGTTACCGCTTTTCCCTACCAATGCTGGTTTCCTTCTGGTGCAGCCATCAGTCTAGGCCATGGCAAGTGTGCAGGATTCGAAGTCACCATAACAGGCTTAGGTTCTAGGTGGGCACTGGGTTGTTGTAGTCCATAAGCAGGCAAGATGTTGGGCAGGTGTTGATTATTCAGGAACAAAGTACACAGGTATCACCTAGGAAGCTGATCTAATGAGACAGTTACAATGGATACGGTAGATGGTTTACAGGGCAGCACCAGTCAAGCGAGCATAACTTTTGGTATTCCAGTGGATCGGATTCACACCTTGTGTGAGAAAATGCCATTTTTAGCTCTCCCTCTGGGAACAATAGAGGAAAAGGTTGTGCAAAGTACGCTGTTCATTTTGTTTGCCACCCCCAATGTATCCTACAGCAAGACCTTACCTGCAAGGGTCCACCAAGTCTCATCACTTACCTGGTAATGATCAGTGCTAGGACAGGCCATTTGGCCCTATACATACCCACAGAGATGAGTCGACTGAACATTTATCTAAATCTAGATGGTTGTATTCACGTTGTCCAAGTAGAAGATGTTCATTGCTTACTGATGGGTGAGATCTTAATTTATATTCGATCTTCTAAAAATAAGTCTGACGTATAATCAAAGTCTATTAAAAGTTTTTGTTCTTCTGGCAATAAGGGATTTCCATAAGCAGGTGAGAATGTGGGATCTGCATCTTGTTTAGTACAAGGAGGGGAGATAGGGAGCTGCCAGTCTTCGATTTTTAAAGGTCTTCCCAGTTAAGTTCCTGTAAAACAAGATATTTAAAGTCTCTGTGCCAGCCTTGTGTTCCTCAAACTACATAGACACATTTACTGTTTTTATATAAAATACATACTTACAGGCCTACATATTAAACATTTATGGTTAAAATGGTGCTAGTTTTGCCCCAACCAATCTGATGTTATGTAACATTTAATAGCTAAAACTAAATGGTTGGGGCAAAATTAGCACCATTTTAATGATAAAAACTTTTAAAACATAGGTGCCTCTTTGTACACAAAAAATATGTAATAGACAAATCTTGGAAATTCTCATGTTAAAGGGCATGCCCACCCATTAAAATCTGTATTTACTTCTCCTTACCAACCAACCCTGTTTTTTATACTTCACTTTCCATGGTACCTCTTTTCCCTACCATTTTAAAGTCTGCACCATTTTCTGATGCTGACTTTCTGGTTGCAGCCATCAGTCTAGGGAGGCTGTGACGTGATGTCACTGCCAATGACTTATTACTACGCTGGCAGTCAAAATATTTACCGATTATTTGCCGATATTTGTGTTTGAGCAATTGTACATATATTATTACTGAAATCTTGGTCGTAATTCGCTATTAACCTATGGGAATAGTAACAAATAGTCTAATATTACTTACAAGCCACGGGTTCCTAACTCTTCCAGCCTTTTTAAGTAAAGAATTTAGATCTCCCCAGTGACGTACTCCATTGCAAAGCATAGGTGGTCTTCGTTCTGGAACGTGACATATAGACTGGCGACGAATAGGTGTTCGGCAATCTTTTGCATAATGTTCTTTTCCATGTTAACCCTAGAAATTAATAATATCCAGGAAAAAAAAATTACTATTTAAATGAAGCACTGAGAGGTAAGACACAACCACAAAGCTGTTTAAGAAAAAAGGTTAAAGGGCTACAAAAGATTGAACACTAGAAGGGTTCTAGCATATGTCCCCTTAAAGAAGGGTAAATAGTATGTTTTGGGGGTGAATATAGCCTTAATAAAAAAAATTACCAATAAAATCACAGTCATTCCATATTATTACTTAATTTCAGAGTAAAATAATTCCTTTAAAGCCGTTTTTAATGCAAATTTATGGCGATTCGTTTTGTGTTCCGCTAGTAAAACTGCAATAAGAGAATAAGGTTAGTTTGCCTGAATTTTCTATGAATGTCTTTAGTGTCTTTAGCAGAACAACGTGTTACTTTACCAAATGTGCCTCTGCCCAGAAATGAGAGAAGGTTAAACTCTTCCATTGATTAGGAACGAGGACTGAAAGAAAAGAAGAAAAATGATTTTAGTTCATATAAGAAATGAAGGATTAGGGAACAACGCATTTTACATTGTGTCTTACACTTGGTTCTCCATCAACTTTGCGTCTGACTCCAAATCTTGCCCAGATGACAAGGATAACCAACTTTTCCATCACTATTATATGTTGCTTATAGTGCTGAACTTAAAAACAGTTCTCCAGACTGTGACATAAAGATGATTTTGCCAATGCCCAAAGTTCTCTGGAATTGTGATATGACACAGACGAGTGCGCTGATAGCACCATAGCGTTGGTTTATCTTCTTGGTCATTCTCTATGTTTCTGGTACGTTGTTGGGCTCTGGCACTTCAGGTGCTTCTTGCTCTGTACAAATAAATAATGAAGCGAGAAACTCCTCATTATTAGGTTCAATGTCCTTTCTTTAGTTTTTAGCTTGTAATTCCCAAGAACCCTTTTTTGTTACAAATACATTTAAAGGACAACTGCAGTGTTTTTTCACTTCCCCCTTTTTGGCCTGGGGCCTACCCAATGGAATACATTAGAAAGATCCCAGAAAAGGTGGTTGGACACTAAAGTTGTCCTTTAAGACAATATTCTATTTCTGTAAACTATAATATTATAAGAGAGGTGGTACTGTACCAGGATTAGTCCTGGTGCGCTCCAGTGCAATACTAATATCTTCCAGGATCTCGTAGAGGTCACTAAGCCTTTGTTCCGAAGCCTTATCAGTTTGGCCAGGCGCTTGTGAGGTTTTTGTGCGTTGTAACACTGCGCGTCTTCATGGCAACCATGTCTAATCCGGTCTTCCTTTGGATTTGACTCATTACATAGTCACTTAACGGCTTTAGGTACCTTGCTGACTGTAAATCTGAAAAGGCTTTTATCGGATATACTTGTACTTAGTTCTTTTATGAGGGCGACCCTGGAGTTCTACAGAAGATAAAATTAAAGGATTATAGGAATTTCCATTTTGGATAATAACATTGGAGAATAATTTGGATCATGTGCAGTTCTGGGAAATGTCAATATAATGGTTTTATAGTGCCATAAACGGCACAATCTAATTGGAATGGCGTCATTTTTTTTTTAACTAGCCGATGGAAAAAACGATTGTACAATCATGGGCCGTAGATATTGGGAATATCCCGATATTGTTTGACCGGGGTCTATGGCCAATATTGGGTTTGGGGGTTTTCTCTTCCAAGATATAAAATGTAATATTTGCGGGTTGGCATGCCCTTTAATTGTTTCCCGTTATCTTACCTCAATGCAACACGTTTGACTTTTCGATTTTCCCATGGTGAAGACCCTAAAGGATGAAACATACAATTACATATTAAAGTACAAAAATATGCAAACGTGATCAACAATTTTTATTAAATATTTTACCTTTTAAAGGGCATGTCCACCCTCAAAACTATAATTAACCCACTACTGGCCCCACTGTGTTTGTGTAGTAAAATCCTTACCTTAAATCCCAGCTCCAAATGGTTCTCCTGTAATGCCCCTCCAAAGTCCAGAAAACTGACCACCAGGAGCCTAGCCACCAGGAAATTGTTTCCACCTCTGAGATGTCCTCTCAGAGGTTTTTGGCTTGCTCAGAGCAGCCCTCCCCTCCCTCTCCCTCCCATTTTGCTCTCCCTCCCTCGTGTTCTGGACTTTGGAGGGGCATTACAGGAGAACCATTTGGAGCTGGGATTTAAGGTAAGGATTTTACTACACAACACAGTGGGGCCAGTAGTGGGTTGCCTAGCTAGAAGGGATGCTTCTGTCCCTTGTGTTGGTTGATTTGCTTGACCTAAAGCAAAATCAGTTTTTGCTTTCACAAAAATCCATGTGCTATGGTTGCAATAGAATTTAATAATCAAAATTGGTAAGGAGATTTACACCCAAGCATGTACCAGTCACAAACAGTTTGGATGAATATGCTTGAATTGTATGAAGATTTCTGTGTGTGTAGCCAGAATGATTATAGAATGGAAATTAGATAGAGACTTTACAGCTCAGAGACTCATGACAGGATCAATAGTACTTTCTCAGAAGAAAGGGTCATTTACATTACAGGGCCTCACAGTGGAGGTATGTCAATAATAAAATAATTAGCAGAAAGGGAGGGAGAGATAGGTTAGATATAAAAAAAAGGTTTTAAAAACATATATAAATGTAGAAAAACATTTGGAATTGTCATATAAAATAATTAAAAAATTAAAATTGACTTAGCGCAATTACAGTATTCCTTCAAAATAGCAAAATAATATTTCTCTGTGATACTAGATACACTACCTCAGTGCTGCCTTTGCGTAGAAAGCCTGTGTGAGCCCCCTTGAAATCTATCATCACAGGGCAGCCTGTAAACAGGCCAAGCTTGCAACCATATGTCCCCTGTTCAATCAGATTGAATGTACATGTCCCAACCTGATTGGTTTGAATTCTGTGTATAGAGTTTGGGAACTCTACACACAGGGGATCTTGATCTCTTTTTAAGCTCAGCCAAAGAAAAATATTACAGAATTGGCCTTTTTCACATGAGACCAAATATTTGGCCTGCCGAAACAGTATTGTGTTGAGATTGGGGGATTATTAACAGTATAAGGCCCTTCCTCAGCGCAATTTGTATGATATGTACGGTAACTGCTCAAATGTTGGAACAGTCAACATGTTATGTTCTCTGCAGGAAAGTGAGCGTATTCATCTTGCATGAGACAACAGTGCAATGGCAGCACGGTGGCTCAGTGGATAGCACTAATGCCTTGCGGCACTGAGTCCGAGTTTGAATCCACCCTTGGACACCTCTGCAAAGAGTTGTATGTTCTCCCCTTGCTTGCGTGGTTTCTTCCGGCAGTATGCGTCAAACAAATGTGCTTAGGTTGTAAGCTGTCCAGGGCAGGGTCTGATGTGTATGTATCTGTGTAAGTGCTTGGAAGATGTTGGCGTATATAAATCCAATAATAATAATAATATAATAAAAAATGGACCAGTGACTAGTGCATGTCTTTGAGACAACCTGTTTGAGTGATTGTTGACAGGGCTTCCTGCTTGATATCTGTGAATAAGTGAATGTTGCATTAGACATTTGCATTAATATCTGTATAAGTTTTGGCAATTGTGCAGATTTATGTAAAAGTCCATTTTAAAGAGCGCAGTTTATAAAATATTATAGAAATTCTGTACGATATTATGGTAAGGTCCTATTTACATATTTACCTCTCTCCTCCTGCTAAGTTATGCAGCCATTTAAATCGATGATAAATTCCCCCATGAACATTATTGAAAGAGCATAATGTTAGCAGATATTATCTGGCAAATTTTAAGACTGCAAAACAACCTTATTTAGTTCAGCATGATAATCGGTTGCTCTGATAATTTTATTAAGCATATATCCTAAATGTTAATTTATAAACAAGCCACATATTAAGGGGACCCTGCAGAATCAACAGAAATGCCACCATTTTATAGTTATTAGGCCAACATAATACCAATAAAGCTGTGCTGTAGCTAAATATCATCTGATGCAGAGGCAAACTTGGGACTGATAATAAAATTGCGCAGAGAATGATGTTTTATATCTAGTGCAACATTTCCCCCTAGTGGCTACAAACCAATTTCACACTGCTTCTGCTTCACATTCTGTAAGCATTTTGTAATGGCTGGAAGTACTGAAAACGAGGAAGCAGCCAGCTGGACATTTATGGCAGTAACAAAAATCTGAAATTCTAGAAGCAATCAGTAACCAGTGACTACAGGGCAACACTGACATCTAGACACAAAAAGTAAAGTGTAAAGGACTGCACTCAATTCATCGTGTGCCATTTGCTGAATTACAAGTGGAAATGTTAATGATTTGATTGTTCTGAAAGGGAGTGAGTACTCCCTTTTTTTTACCTATTTACTAAGAGATTTTGAAGGGTGAGGTAGCCACTGTCCCATCAGTCATTCTCAACAATTTGCATATGCAACATTTTGGTAGATAGGTGACTGTGAAAGGCAGAGTTAGGAGAGACTGCTAGACAGGACAGCTGTCAGCAGTGGGCACGAGTGGCTAACTTCTTCCCTTAAGCTGCTCTTAGAAGAACAGGAGATAGGAGGTACTCACTGCTACCTCCCAGAGAATAGTATGATTTGTAAAAAGTAATTATTGAAATAACTTTTGTGGCACTTTCTTGAGACATGTATCTAAAAGTTAAAGTCATTGCAAATAATATATGCTTTATGTGTATTTTCATTTTGTTTCCATTCGCTATGTTTATCTGCCCAGCATCAATTTTACTGTTGATGTATGTATATATATTTATATAGCGCCACTTGGGGACGCAGCGTTGTACAGTATTAGAATACAATAAAGTCATACAAGGGGGATAAATACATAGATAGTTCAGTACATAAATATATAACTTATTAAATCGAAGTGCTAGGGCTTTGGCACAAGAGGTAATGAGTCCTTGTGCCCGTAGAGCTTACAATCTAGTTAGGTGGGTAACACACAGGTAAAAGGAATGGGTATAAGTGCTGGAGTGAGGCGTATGCAGTGTAAATAAAACAATCAAATACTGTGCTGGTTACAACACTAGGTGGGATGGAAGGCTAGATTTAAACCTGCTGATTGAGGTTTCTTGACGTAGAGAGAGGGAAAAAGAATTCGAGAGGTGGGACCACAAGAGAGAAAGTTTAAGGCGAGAGGAAGCAGTCGAGGGGGGGGTCTGGTTCTGCGATGAGCGAAGGGTATGGGCAGGAACATATGGGGAGACTAAATATAAGAGGAGGAGCAGCAGAGCGAAGGGATTTTAAATGTTAGAAGGATTTTGTATGTAATGCGCTGTTTTACTGGGAGCCAGGTTGTTGCCGGTACAGAGGAGCTTTGGGATCCGGTTTTTAGAGAGTGAAACAAAACGTGTGTGACAGAGTTAAAGTATAGACTGAAGGGGGAGAGAGGTGTGAAGCAGGAAGACCAGAAAGTAGTAGGTTGCTTAGGATGAGAGCATGCATAAGCATAGTAGTGGTCAGGAGAGAAAGGAAACCTGCAGATTTTGGCTATATTGCGAAGGAAGAAGCGTCAGGTTTCGCAACATAGTTAACGTGGTTAGAAAAGGAGAAAGGGAGTCAATAATTACCCCTAGGCAGCGTGCCGATGGATAGGGGAAATGGGGGTATTCTCAACAGAGATGGGAGAAAGAGGGACAGGACCAGGTTTAGGTGGATAAACGATCAGTTCAGTTTTAGAAAGACTCCCCTGGAGTAGATTCAGTCTTCAGTAGTCAGTTCTATCTAGACCACCGTCTTATCTTTCAGATTCACTTTAGTCTGGTTGATTTGCTGTGGATTGGAAAAAAGCCAAATGTATACCAATATTCAAAAAAAGAAGTCGTTCCCGGATGGTAACTATAGACCTGTAAGCCTACATCAGTGGTATGGGAGGTGCTGGAATGGTTACGGGATTATATCCTTGAATTTGTCTCCAGTACTGATTTTATTAGTAGTGTAGTCAGCATGGATTTATGAGAAATCAGGGCTGGATTTACCATTAGGCACAGTAAACACACGCCTAGGAGCGCCCTGTGAGAATAGATTGTGCCAGACAAATTTACTTTTTTTATGAAGAAGGAAGTAAGAATTTGATTCAGGCACGCAGTAGATGTAGTTTACTTAGATTTTGATACAGGGTATACTATATAACATTGAGAATTAGGTATTAATACATATACTGTAGTTCTGGTTGGTACAGGGATGCTATATTAATATAGAGAATTACTGGTATTAATCATATATTGCAGTTCTGGTTGGTACAGGGATACTATATAACATTGAGAATTACTGGTATTAATACATATACTGTAGTTCGGTAGGTTCAGGGATACTATATAATATTGAGAATTACTGGTATTATACATATACTGCAGTTCTGGTTGGTACAGGGATACTATATAACATGAGAATTACTGGTATTAATACATATACTGTAGTTCTGGTTGGTACAGGGATACTATATAACATTGAGAATTACTGGTATTAATACATATACTGTAGTTCTGGTTGGTACAGGGATACTATATAACATTGAGAATTACTGGTATTAATACATATACTGTAGTTCTGGTTGGTACAGGGATACTATCCGATTGCCGTTTGGAGTAGGAAGGAATCCCCCCATTTTTACGTCAGCCTATGATCACAGTTACATTATAAACTACACATCTATCAAGATATAGAAAATGTATATTAGGAAAAAACCCACAGTTGTGCCTATAATGTGTTAACTGTAAGTAAATGTTATGCTTCCATTAATGTAAACTGTTTGCCATCTATTGTTTCCCAACCAGTGATCCATCACTTAAAAAAGGATTATGATTGTGCTCCAGGCAGATCCATTGGTAGATCTGGTTATTTAGGGAACAGTATGAAAAGCTTCACTCTCCCTGTTGGCAGCTAATTAGCATACTTGAACTTCCCGTGCATGTTAACAGATTCCAGCCTATATCTCAGGGAAAGAAAAAATTTCAAACCAGTGTTGGGGATTTTGCTACAAATACAGAAGAGAGAAATCCACAAATAGTAAAATATCTTCTAAATTATCACGCATATCCAGTTTTTATACCAGAAGTACAATGACCGATAATTGGAAAACACAAACCCAGTGAATTTATTTTAAAAGCTTGTCAAGCAAACTACTCATCCTTCCATCTACTGGCCCTATCCAGGTGGGCATCGTCCCTACTGCCCCACAGTCAGAGCTGAAATCCACATCCTAGGAACAACCTGTCTGAGCCAGCCCCTGAAAAACCCATTCTCCCCCGGGAACGCCTTTGCTCCACCTATCCTGAACACCCCACCCCTGCTCAAACACCAGTAGGATCTGACAACCCTGTCCATCCCTAAAAAACATAAAACCTCACTGAGACATGTATATGTGAAAAATGGCTTATTGCTAAGCTCTGAATCTTAACTAAAATAAAAGCTAGAGCAGTTGGTAAAATAAACATGCTAAAGATAGCCTACACGGTCATATGGTTTCTGGTCAGCGGTAACGATCGGAAGAACCGTTGTGCCGCCAATCTTCCATTGCCTTAGGAAGCTATGAATGTAGGTTTTGAAGATGGGGGTCAGCGGAAAATGTTCTGCCTTTCCAATTATAGATTTTTCGATAGACTGATTTATATTGCAGATCGTCTATCGGAAAAAACATAAAAATGTCCTGATATTGCAAACGATTTGAATACGTTTGCAGAATCAATCAGAATATTGATGCCGTGTATGGGGGTCTTTAAAACTGTTGCAGATCAGTGAAACCTATTAAACACATGCCGCATTGCAGAATAGAATCAATGCTGTGTAATTGCAATCAGTTTGTAAACAGTGATATATACATTTAAGTGTGTCCCAAACAGATTCAGATAAGTTGCATGGATGAGGTCACATTCATGGTTAAACATCAACAAAATACCCATTGTACCTATTTCAAAATGGGTCCCATAGTACAAATATATTTGGCTATCCAAATTTTAGGTCAGTTGGGATAACCAAAATGATTGTACGGTTGCAGGTCAGGTCTAAAAAAATTAAGATAGCCATCTGCAGGTCATTTTTCAATCAAAAAGTTGTCTTGTGTATATGGCCGCCGTAACAGATTGCCTGGCGATATTGGACAGTTTATAGATCAGAAGGTGATGAGTCTCTTTCTTACAGATAAAGCCCCCTGCACAGACAAACTGCTGTAGATGAAGCAGGAAGGGGGCCCTTTTATAGTTTTGCTTTTGTCGGTGAAAGATTTCCAGTGCCACTGGGCACAAGGTGGTGAAATTCAATATGTGTTTCCTGGTCAAAATACTGATTGTCTGCACCATCACAGAGCCATGTACATCGAATGGTCGACATAGCCTGCATAGGTCTCTACCATATGGGCAGCACGGTGGTTAGTGGTTAGCACTGATGCCTTGCAGCGCTTAGGTACACTTGGGCACATCTGCAAGGAGTTTGTATGTTCTCCCGTGTCTAACGGGTTTTCCTCCGGGCACTCTGGGTCCCCCACAATATAAAGAACTGATAGGTTGTATGTGTCAAATAAATGTGCTTAGATTGTAAGCTCTTCTGGGCAGGTGGATGTTAATGTAATTGTAAAGGTCTACGAAAGATGTGGCGCTATATAATAATAGATCTAGTAATAACTAGAAGTGAAAAGTTTAAATTTAACTGAATTTGGCTTGAAAGCACATTTTGGAAGGGAATGTGTGTGTTTGTGCGGCAGATTTAAAAACTCAATAATGCCAGTGACGAGGACATTGTTTTGTTTTTACTTAACCTTTAAATATGGCTGTCACATGATTAAAGGTAAGTCAGTTGGTGGGTGTACTCGTGTCAGGTTGGGAGATAAAAGCCTAACTTTTTTGATGATTGGTCAAATGTGTGTTTACTATACCTCCCTTTAAAATATGATTTCCACATGAATGAATGGGTACCTCAGTTGGTGTGTATGTACCTGTGTCAGGTTGGAAGTTAAAAAAACAACTTTTTGATTATTGATCTGGTTGAGGGGTTTACAACTATAAAAATAATTCTTTTATTGAGGATAAATAAAATAGTTGTTTTTTTTAATTTAGTTACCTTTTAAGTTGGCTGCGAACAGTAATGGATAAGTAGATCAGTAGGTGGTGTACCTGGTTCTGGTTGAGGGGGTATTACCCTTTAAATATGGTTGCCACAGAATGAATGGGTACCTCAGTTGGTGTATGTAACTGTGTCAGGTTGGAAGTTAAAAAACAAACTTTTTTGATTATTGATCTGGTTGAGGGGGTTTACAACCATAAAACTATCTTTTATTGAGGATAAATCTAAATCAGTTCTTTGGGCTTTAGTTACCCTTTAAGTATGGCTGCCACAGTATGGAATAAGTAGATCAGTAGGTGTGCTAACTGGGTCTGGTTGAGGGGGTATGTCTTTTTTTGTGTTTACAACCATAAAACTATCTTTTATTGACGATAAATCTAAATAATTTTTTTGGACTTTAGTTACCCTCTAAGTATGGCTGCCACAGTAATTGATAAGTAGATCGTAGGTGTGTGTACCTGGGTGTCTAGTTAGGTGGGTATCTCTTTTTGTGTTTACAACCATAAAACTATCTTTATTGAGGATAAATCTAAATTAGTTTTTTTGACTTTAGTTACCCTTTAAGTATGGCTGTCACAGTAATGGATAAGTAGATCAGTAGGGTGTGTACCTGGGTCTGGTGAGGGGTTATGTCTTTTTTGTGTTTATAACCATAAACAATCTTTTATTGAAGATAAATCTAAATTAGTTTTTTTGACTTAAGTTACCCTTAAGTATGGCTGTGACAGTAATGGATAAGTAGATCAGTAGGTGTGTGCGCATGGGACTGGTTGAGGGAGTATGTCTTTTTTGTGGTTACAACATAAAACTATCTTTGAGGGCACAGCCACACTGCAACGCAAACGCACACGGAATGCAGTCGATTTCATGTGCGATTGCGTTACGCATTTTAAATCGCATGGTTTTCCAATACTTAATGAAAAAACTACAGCGCAAATGCAACGAAATCGCATTTATGACCATGAAACAAACAGTTTTGAAATATCCACATTTGAGGATTGTTACCCTATAGTCTATGGGAAAAAATGTCCGGAAATCGTCACCGATAATGCCATAACGCTTCTGTGGATTCCCTAGCTAGAAGATAGCACACTTCTCCATATGCCTGCACGATTTATGTGCGATTTCATTGCTTTTGCGCATGTGGTTTTTTCATTAAGTATTGGAAAACGCATGCGATTGCGTTTAAAATGGTAACGCAAATCGCAAGCACATAGCATCGCACCCAAAAACGGGCGCAATTTCAATGATTTGAGAAAAAAAAACAACGCAGAAAAAATCGCAGCACGTTTAGCCTAGCCTTATTGAGGATAAATCTAAATTCGTTTTGACTTTAGTTAACTTTTATGGCTGCCACAGTAATGGATAAGTAGGTCAGTAGATGTGTGTACCAGAGTCTGTTGATGGGGTATGTCTTTTTTGTGTTTACAACAATAAAACTATCTTTTATTGAGGATAAATCTTAATTAGTTTTGTTACCCTTTAAGTATGGCGGCCACAGTAATGGATACGTAGATCAGTAGGTGTGTGTACCTGGTTGGTTGAGGTGTGTGGTATGTTTTTTGTATTTACAACTCTAAAACTATCTTTGAGGATAAATCAAAATTGTTTGTTTTTTACTTTAGTTACCCTTTAGGTAAGGTGCACATGAATTGAAGGGTAGGGTCAGTAGGTGTACGTACCCATGTGAGGTTGGGGGTAACTGTTTTTGCATATTTGACCATATACAACTTTTATTGATGATTGATCAAAATTATTTTTTTGACTATAGTTACCCTTTAAAGGGCATGTCCACCCCCAAAACTATAATCCCCCCAACTACTGGCCCCATTATGTAGTGTAGTGTAATCCTTTCTCACATCCCAGCTCCATAAGGTTCTCTCTGTAGTCCCCCCCCCCCCCCAAAGTCATATGGACTCTGCCTCTACCTGGCCTCCGGGAGAAAGTTTGGCATGCGTACTGCAGCCCTTCTCCCCCTCCCTCCCCTCCCTCTCCCTCCCTCTTCCCGATTCCCTCCCCCTAGCTTAAAATAGACTAAAGTGAAAAAAATGACATTAGATGGCCAGTTTTTAATCGCCCCTATATACGCCTTTAAAATAAATTTGCCAATATCAAATAACGCTACTGGTATTTTAATCTGTGGAACAAAATATACTGCAGTAAAAATTAATACTAATGTAATACCATAAAGGGTAACCAGGAATTACTGATAGCAATCCTTTATAAATACCATCTATGTCTGGAGCATATTACTCCACATAGAAGACCACACAAGTTTAATTATAAAAAATTACATGATAATTTATAAATGAACATCTATACGAAGTGCATTCATTTTCTGGTCCCCAATTGACTGTTGTAAAATTTAAAGCGGAACTGTGGTCTCCAAACTTTCTCTGCGTGCTCCACAAGCAACAAGATATAAAGAAATGACTGACCAAAAAGTTAATGGGTGGGAGGCTGACATGTGACTTCCTAAGGCTTCTCCTGCACAATGCTGCCGGTGAGCACAGCCTCAGACTTCAGTGACAGGACAGGGGACAGGAAATCCCTCCCCTCCCTGGTGTGTGAAGTCTGACAGAGAAGGTAAGGGAATCTACAGACCTACTCTCCTACTGAGTTATCATCTGTTCTCCACTCTGCCCGAAAAGGCTGTTTCACACAGTTTTCTGTAGGGAGGGGGGTCCTGAGTGGCCCACATACCCACGTGGGTGGGGCACAGACACCTGCATGTGGGCGGGGCCACAGCAACCGCGGTGGACGGCTAAGGCACCGTGAGTGGGGGGTTAAGGCACCACAAAGTGGCTGGGCCACATGGGGCTGTAAGGGAAGGGGCCAAGGGGACCTGCAAATGTATGGGCCATGGGGTCCATGAGTGGGAGGGGGGCTACAGGGGGAGGAGATACAGGGCAGATTGCTGTCATCCACTGACATGGTTTCAGAGCAAGAAGTGCAGGGGACCTGGTGATGCTGCTGCCATATCACACACAAAAATGTAAGTATTTCAAAACTGCCAAATAAACAGTGAGTATAAATTGCAAAAATTCTCAGGAGAGCCATTCCTATCAATTTACCTAAAATAATTTTTGCCACACTTTAAGCTGTGATATCAAATTGTGATGTCACAATGATGTCATCACCAGCCATAAAAAAGATGATCATCATCAACTCTCATTTCAAGAGATAACTTGCCAAGTAAAGACCTTGTTTTCTCTCTGTAAGTATTTAAAATGTAAGTTTAGTATAAATACTGTCCCATGCAAACAACATTGTTGTTAGCACAGCTATAAAAAGCTGTTCTGGTTTACTTCTTATTGACGTTGTGAAATTTGAAGGATATGAACACTGAGGAAAATGGATTTTAAACTGCCCATTAGTGGAAACTATCATTCCCAACTATCACTGTACCATTTTTTTTTGCTGATCTCCCCTATTTTTTAGATAGCCAATCTGAAACATCTTACATTTCAGTTGACAATTAAGGCGCTTACTGTCATAAACTATTCTTCAGTAAGAGTTTTTCTGTAGCTGAATGATATGACAGTTGGTGTGATTTGTGCAGTTTTGACAGTTGGTATGTGGGGGAATAGTCGTCAGTAGTCAGAGCCTTAACAAACAAGTACTGTATTGAAGGCATCAGAGTGAGTGCTACTTACATAGAATATTTATAGGTTAAAAATAACCCCCTCCCTCTCCCACCGATAGGATTCCCTCCCCCTACCATAAAACCCTTTAGGTAAATCATTCCCCCTGTCCCCCCAGCGCCAAACGCTTTATTTGTTATTTTAGAAAGTGCCCCAAACTTTACTTACCTTCCCTCTTTCCTCCGCCACACTGAAACTCCCGGCAGCCGGTCCATGATTGGCTGCCGCTCAGCCAACCACAGACGTGACTGCGGTCCGCCCCTTGCTTGCACTTTCTCGCAAGCAGAGGGCCTGGCAACGCGGCAGGAGGGAAAGAGGGAAGGTAAGTAAAGTTTGGGGGAACTTTCTAATAATAAAAATAGAGCGGTTGGGGCTGGGGGATAGGAGAATGAATATGAAAAAAAATTTAAGGGTCGACATACCTTTAAAGTGTAATATATACTTTTTAAAAATGGAAAGTACCTTTGGCAGAGAGGTAGGAATGATTGTTCCCACCTCCCAATATTGTTTCATGAGGAGCTATAGCACATACAGTTTTCAACTGCCAGGTTAGTGCCCTGTGTGCAAAGTTATTTTTTCAGTATACATATCCCTGCCAAAACTCATTTCAGGGAGGGTACCCACACATTTCAGGGAGGGTACCCACCACCTAAACCCCCACCCCAAGATTAACGCATAATCCATGCATACAGACACACACATGTATACAGTCAACAACTCTTGTATACAAACACATGCACTCAACAGGCACACACTCATGAAAACAGTCAGACACACACGCATACAACAAGTCATGTCACTATTAAGTGTTTTTGTCACTTCTTAACCGCTAAAAGACACTGACATCATTGTGCTCCCCTCACTCTAATTCATAACAACACATTTCAGGGAGATTGTATATTATTTCAGGGAGGCAGTGAAATGCCATTAAAATTTCAAGCTGTGATGTCATAATACGCATGGTACTTTCAAGTTCCTTTACAGATTAATATGGTCACAGAAACCCCTCGCTAACTTCTAATATTCTTATTAATGTGGTAGGGGGTTTATTATCCAATATATAAACAAAAAATAAATAATGTATAATACATTTATTTTTGCTCATGCTAATTCGTTTTAGGCTAATATTTTGCAGTTAAACATTTAAAGGGCATGCCCACCCCTTTTCCATTTTTTGATATATAGTAGGTAGGATAGTTCCCCCCCCCCAACTGCTAGAATAGAATTTCCAGAGACTCCCCCGATCTTACTACCTTCCCTCTTTCCTCCACGTACTGCCCAGCCCACTGCTTGCATGAAAATGCAAGCAGGGGGCGGATTGTCAGCCACGTCTCTGATTGGCTGAGAGGCAGCCAATCACGGAAGCAGCTGCTGGCTTCACAGACCGCCGGGGGAGAGAGAGAGAAGGAAGGTAAGTAGAGATTGGGGGACCTTCTGAAAAGTATTATAGCAGTTGGGGCTGGGGGAACTAGCCCTACTATATGGCAAAGTGTTTTTTCACTAGGGGGAGGGAGAGCAAAATGGGAGGGAGAGGGAGGGCTGCTCTGAGTAAGCCAAAAATGAGATGTCCTCTCAGAGGTGGAAACAATTTTCCTGGTGGCTAGGCTCCTAGTGGTCAGTTTTCTGGACTTTGGAGGGGCATTACAGGAGAACCATTTGGAGCTGGGATGTAAGGTAAGGATTTTACTACACAACACAGTGGGGCCAGTAGTGGGTTAAATTATAGTTTTGAGGGTGGACATGCCCTTTAAAAGGTAAAAATATTTAATAAAAATTGTTGATCACGTTTGCATATTTTTGTACTTTAATATGTAATTGTATGTTTCATCCTTTAGGGTCTTCACCATGGGAAACTCGAAAAGTCAAAAGTGTTGCATTGAGGTAAGACTACGGGAAACAATTTAAAGGGCATGCCAACCCGCAAATATTAGATTTTATATCCTGAATGAGAAGACCCTCAAACCCTAATATTGGGCATAGACCCCGGTCAAACAATATCGGGATATTCCCAATATCGTACGGCCCATGATTGTACAATCATTTTTTCCATCGGCTAGTTAAAAAAAAAATTGACGCCCATTCCAATTAGATTGTGCCGTTTATGGCCACTATAAAACCTAATATTGACATTTCCCAGAACTGCACATGATCCAAATTATTCTCCAATGTTATTATCCAAAATAGAAATTCCTATAATCCCTTTAATTTTATCTTTCTGTAGAATCCGGGTCGCCCTCATAAAGAACTAAGTCAAGTATATCCGATAAAAGCCTTTTCAGATTTACAGTCAGCATGTTACCTAAAGCCATTAAGTGACTAGTAATGAGTCAAATCCAAAGGAAGACCGGATTAGACATGGTGCCATGAAGACGCGCAGTGTACACACACAAGAACACTTGCAAGCGCCTGGCCAAACTGATTAAGGCTTCGGAACAAAGGCTTAGTGACCTTACGAGATCCTGGAAGATATTAGTATTGCATGAAGCGCATCAGGACTAATTCAGGTACAGTACACTCTCTTAAATATTATAGTTTACAGAAATAGAATATTGTCTTAAAGGACAACTTTAGTGTCCAACACCTTTCTCTGGGATATTTCTAATGTATTTCATTGGGTAGGCCCCAGGCCAAAAAGGGGGAAGTGAAACAACACTGTAGTTGTCCTTAAATGTATTTGTAACAAGCTTAATGTATTTTTACAAGCTTAAAAACTAAAGAAAGGACATTGAACCTACTAATGAGGAGTTTCCGCTTCATTATTTATTGTACAGAGCAAGAAGCACCTGGTGTTCCAGAGCCAACAACGTACCAGGAACAGTAGAGAATGACCAAGAAGATGAAACCACGCTATGGTGCTATCAAGCACTCGCCTGTGTCATATCACAATTCCAGAGAACTTGGGCATTGGCAAAATCATCTTTATGTCACAGTCCTGGAGAACTGTTTATTCAGCACTATCAGCAGAATATAATGGTGATGGAAAAAGTTTGGTCATCCTTGGCATCTGGGCAAGATTGGTGAGTCAGATGCAAAATTGATGGAGAACCAAGTGTAAGACACAATGTAAATGCGTTGTTCCCTAACTCTTCATTTATAATGTCAGTTGAACTAAATATCATTTTTCTTTCTTTCAGTCCTCGTTCCCTATCAGTGGAAGAGTTTAACCTTCTCCCATTTCTGTAGTTAAACATTTAAAGGGCATGCCCATCCTTTTTCCATTTTTTGATATATAGTAGGGATAGTTCCCCCAGCCCAACCGCTAGAATAGAATTTCCAGAGATTCCCCCGATCTTTACTTACCTTCCCTCTTTCCTCCACCGTACTGCAGACCTCTGCTTGCATGAAACTGCAAGCGGGGCCGGATTGGCAGCCACGTCCCTGATTGGCTGAGAGGCAGCCAATCACGGACGCGGCTGCTGGCTTCACAGAATGCCTAGGGAGAGAGGGAAGGTAAGTGAGAGATTGGGGACTTTCTGAAAAATTTATTATAGCAGTTGGGCCTGGGGGAACTAGCCCTACTATATGGCAAAGGGTTTTTACACTAGGGGGAGGGAGAGGGAGGGGAGGGCTGCTCTGAGCAAGCCAAAAACCTCTGAGAGGACATCTCAGAGGTGGAAACAATTTTCCTGGTGGCTAGGCTCCTGGTGGTCAGTTTTCTAGACTTTGGAGGGGCATTTCAGGAGAACCATTTGGAGCTGGGATGTAAGGTAAGGATTTTACTACACAACACAGTGGGGCCAGTAGTGGGTTAAATTATAGTTTTGAGGGTGGACATGCCCTTTAAAAGGTAAAAATATTTAATAAAAATTGTTGATCACGTTTGCATATTTTTGTACTTTAATATGTAATTGTATGTTTCATCCTTTAGGGTCTTCACCATGGGAAACTCGAAAAGTCAAAAGTGTTGCATTGAGGTAAGACTACGGGAAACAATTTAAAGGGCATGCCAACCCGCAAATATTAGATTTTATATCTTGAAAGAGAAGACCCTCAAACCCTAATATAGGCCATAGACCCCGGTCAAACAATATCAGGATATTCCCAATATCGTACGGCCCATGATTGTACAATCATTTTTTCCATCGTCTAGTTAAAAACAATTTGACACCCATTCCAATTAGATTGTGCCGTTTATGGCCACTATAAAACCTAATATTGACATTTCCCAGAACTGCACATGATCCCAATTATTCTCCAATGTTATTATCCAAATGGAAATTCAAATCCTAATCCCTTTAATTTTATCTTTCTGTAGAACTCCAGGGTCGCCCTCATAAAAGAACTAAGTCAAGTATAATAGTAAAAGCCTTTTCAGATTTCAGTCAGCAAGGTACCTAAAGCCATTAAGTGACTATGTAATGAGTCAAATCCAAAAGGAAGACCGGATTAGACATGGTGCCATGAAGACGCGCAGTGTTACAATGCACAAGAACACTTGCAAGCGCCTGGCCAAACTTATTAAGGCTTCGGAACAAAGGCTTAGTGACCTCTACGAGATCCTGGAAGATATTGATACTGCACTGGAGCGCACCAGGACTAATTCAGGTACAGTACCACCTCTCTTATAATATTATAGTTTACAGAAATAGAATATTGTCTTAAAGGACAACTTTAGTGTCCAACCACCTTTCTCTGGGACTTTCTAATGTATTTCCATTGGTTAGGCCCCAGGCCAAAAAGGGGGAAGTGAAATAACACGTAGTTTTCCTTTAAATGTATTTGTAACAAAAAAGGGTGCTTTGGGGATTACAAGTTAAAAACTAAAGAAAGGACATTGAACCTACTAATGAGGAGTTCTCGCTTCATTATTTATTGTTACAGAGAAAGAAGCACCTGGAGTTCCAGAGCCAACAATGTACCAGAAACAGTAGAGAATGACCAAGAAGATGAAACCAACGCTATGGTGCTATCAGCGCACTCGCCTGTGTCATATCACAATTCCGGAGAACTTTGGGCATTGGCAAAATCATCTTTATGTCACAGTCCTGGAGAACTGTTTTATTCAGCACTATCAGCAGAATATAAAGTGTGGAAAAGTTTGGTCATCCTTGTCATCTGGGCAAGATTTGGAGTCAGATGCAAATTGATGGAGAACCAAGGGTAAGACACAATGTTAAATGCGTTGTTCCCCTAACTCCTCATTTCTTATATGTCAGTTGAACTAAATATCATTTTTCTTTTTAGTCCTTGTTCCCTATCAATGGAAGAGGTTTAACCTTCTCTCATTTCTGTGTTAAACATTTAAAGGGCATGCCCACCCCTTTTTTCCATTTGATATATAGTAGGGATAGTTCCCAGCCCCAATGCTAGAATAGAATTTCCAGAGACTCCCCCGATCTTTAATTACCTTCCCTTTCCTCCACCATACTGCCCGGCCCTCTGCTTATGCGCATTAAATTGCAAGCAGGGGGCTGGATTGGCAGCCACGTCCCTGATTGGCTGACAGGCAGCCAATACGGACGCGGCGCTGGCTTCACAAGAATGCCAGGGGAGACAGGGAAGGTAAGTAGAGATCGGGGGACTTTCTGAAAAATTTATATATCAGTTGGGCCTGGGGGAACTAGCCCTACTATATGGCAAAGGGTTTTTACACTAGGGGAGGGAGAGCAAAATGGGAGGGGAGAGGGAGGGGAGGGCTGTCTGAGCAAGCCAAAAACCTCTGAGAGGACATCTCAGAGGTGGAAACAATTTCCTGTGGCTAGGCTCCTGGTGGTCAGTTTTTGGACTTTGGAGGGGCATTACAGGAGAACCATTGGAGCTGGATTTAAGGTAAGGATTTTACTACACAACACAGTGGGGCCAGTAGTGGGTTAAATAGTTTGGGGGGGAATCCCTTTAAAGTTAAAGTATTTATAAATTGTTGATCACGTTTGCATATTTTTGTACTTTAATATGTAATTGTATGTTTCATCCTTTAGGGTCTTCACCATGGGAAAATCGAAAAGTCAAAAGTGTTGCATTGAGGTAAGACTACGGGAAACAATTTAAAGGGCATGCCAACCCGCAAATATTACATTTTATATCTTGGAAGAGAAAACCCCCAAACCCTAATATTGGCCATAGACCCCGGTCAAAACATATCGGATATTCCCAATATCGTACGGCCCATGATTGTACAATCGTTTTTTTCCATCGCGTAGTTAAAAAAAAAATTGACGCCCATTCCAATTAGATTGTGCGTTTATGGCCACTATAAAACCATTATATTGACATTTCCCAGAAACTGCACATGATCCAAATTATTCTCCAATGTTATTATCCAAAATGGAAATTCCTATAATCCCTTTAATTTTATCTTTCTGTAGAACTCCAGGGTCGCCCTATAAAAGAACTAAGTCAAGTATATCCGATAAAAGCCTTTCGATTTACAGTCAGCAAGGTACCTAAAGCCGTTAAGTGACTATGTAATGAGTCAAATCCAAAAGGAAGACCGGGATTAGACATGGTGCCATGAAGACGCGCAGTGTTACAACGCACAAAAACACTCACAAGCGCCTGGCCAAACTGATTAAGGCTTCGGAACAAAGGCTTAGTGACCTCTACGAGATCCTGGAAAAATTGTTGATCACGTTTGCATATTTTTGTACTTTAATATGTAATTGTATGTTTCATCCTTTAGGGTCTTCACCATGGGAAATCGAAAGTCAAAAGTGTTGCAGGGAGTAGACTACGGGAAACAATTTAAAGGGCATGCCAACCCGCAAATATTACATTTTATATCTTGAAGAGAAGAAAACCCCCAAACCCTAATATTGGCCATAGACCCCGGTCAAAACATATCGGGATATTCCCAATATCGTACGGCCCATGATTGTACAATCGTTTTTTTCATCGGTAGTTAAAAAAAAAATTGACGCCCATTCCAATTAGATTGTGCGTTTATGGCCACTATAAAACCATTATATTGACATTTCCCAGAAACTGCACATGATCCAAATTATTCTCCAATGTTATTATCCAAAATGGAAATTCCTATAATCCCTTTAATTTTATCTTTCTGTAGAACTCCAGGGTCGCCCTCATAAAAGAACTAAGTCAAGTATATCCGATAAAAGCCTTTTCAGATTTACAGTCAGCAAGGTACCTAAAGCCGTTAAGTGACTATGTAATGAGTCAAATCCAAAAGGAAGACCGGATTAGACATGGTGCCATGAAGACGGCAGTGTTACAACGCACAAAAACACTCACAAGCGCCTGGCCAAACTGATTAAGGCTTCGGAACAAAGTTAGTGACCTCTACGAGATCCTGGAAGATATTAGTATGCACTGGAGCGCACCAGGACTAATCCTGGTACAGTACCACCTCTCTTATAATATTTAGTTTACAGAAATGAAATTGTCTTAAAGGACAACTTAGTGTCCAACCACCTTTCTCTGGGATCTTTCTAATGTATTTCCATTGGGTAGGCCCCAGGCCAAAAAGGGGGAAGTGAAACAACACTGCAGTTGTCCTTTAAATGTATTTGTAACAAAAAAGGGTTCTTTGGGAATTACAAGCTAAAAACTAAAGAAAGGACATTGAACCTAATAATGAGGAGTTTCTCGCTTCATTATTTATTTGTACAGAGCAAGAAGCACCTGAAGTGCCAGAGCCCAACAACGTACCAGAAACAGTAGAGAATGACCAAGAAGATAAAACCAACGCTATGGTGCTATCAGCGCACTCGTCTGTGTCATATCACAATTCCAGAGAACTTTGGGCATTGGCAAAATCATCTTTATGTCACAGTCCTGGAGAACTGTTTTATTCAGCACTATAAGCAACATATAATAGTGATGGAAAAGTTTGGTTATCCTTGTCATCTGGGCAAGATTTGGAGTCAGACGCAAAGTTGATGGAGAACCAAGTGTAAGACACAATGTAAAATGCGTTGTTCCCTAACTCCTTCATTTCTTATATGAACTAAATATCATTTTTCTTCTTTCTTTCAGTCCTCGTTCCTAATCAATGGAAGAGTTTAACCTTCTCTCATTTCTGGGCAGAGGCACATTTGGTAAAGTAACACGTTGTTCTGCTAAAGACACTAAAGACATTCATAGAAAATTCAGGCAAACTAACCTTATTCTCTTATTGCAGGTTTTACTAGCGGAACACAAAACGAATCGCCATAAATTTGCATTAAAAACGGCTTTAAAGGAATTTATTTATTACTCTGAAATGTAAGTAAATATGGAATGACTGTGATTTTATTGGTAATTTATTTTTATTTAAGGCTATATTCACCCCCAAATAACATACTATTTACCCTTTCTTTAAGGGACATATGCTAGAACCCTTCTAGTGTTTCAATCTTTTGTAGCCCTTTAACCTTTTTTCTTAAACAGCTTTGTTGGTTTGTGTCTTACCTCTCAGTGCTTCATTTAAATAGTAATTTTCTTTTTCCTGGATATTATTAATTTCTAGGGTTAACATGGAAAAGAACATTATGCAAAAGATTGCCGAACACCTATTCGTCGCCAGTCTATATGTCACGTTCCAGAACGAAGACCACCTATGCTTTGCAATGGAGTACGTCACTGGGGGAGATCTAAATTCTTTACTTTAAAAGGCTGGAAGAGTTAAGGAACCCGTGGCTTTGTAAGTAATATTAGACTATTTGTTACTATTCCTATAGGTTAATAGCGAATTACTGGACCAAAGATGTTCAGTAATAATATTTGTAGAATTGCTCAAACAGCAAATATCGGCAAATAATCGGTAAATATTTTAGACTGCCAGCGTATGTAATAAGTCATTGGCAGTGACATCACTGTCACAGCCTCCCTAGACTGATGGCTGCAACCAGAAAGTCAGCATCAGAAAATGGTGCAGACTTTAAAATGGTAGGGAAAAGAAGGTACCATGGAAAGTGAAGTATAAAAAACAGGGTTTGGTTGGTAAGGAAAGTAAATACAGATTTTAATGGGGTGGGCATGCCCTTTAACATGAGAATTTCCAATGATTTGTCTATTACATTATTTTTTGTGTACAAAGAGGCCTATGTTTTAAAAGTTTTTATCATTAAAAATGGTGCTAATTTTGCCCCAACCATTTAGATTTTAGCTATTAAATGTTACATAACATCAGATTGGTTGGGGCAAAACTAGCACCATTTTAACCATAAGAATGTTTAATACATAGGCCTGTAAGTATTGTATTTTATATAAAAACAGTAAATGTGTCTATGTAGTTTGAGGAACACAAGGCTGGCACAGAGACTTTAAATATCTTGTTTTACAGGAACTTAACTGGGAAGACCTTTTAAATCGAAGACTGGCAGCTCCCTATCTGCCCCCTCCGGGCTACGTAAAAAAGATGCAGATCCCACATTATCACCTGCTTATGGAAATCCCTTATTGCCAGAAGAACAAAAACTTTTAGACTTTGAGAATCGTCAGACTTATTTTTAGAAGACGAATATAAATTAAGATCTCACCCATCAGTAAGCAATGAACATCTTCTACTTGGACAACGTTGAATACAACCATCTAGAATTTTAATGTCAGTCAGACTCATCTCTGTGGGTATGTATATAGGGCCAAATGGCCGTCTAGCACTGATGCATACCAGGTAAGTGATGGACTTGGTGGACCCTTGCAGGTAAGGTCTTGCTGTAGGATACATTGGGGTGGCAAACAAAATGAACAGCGTAACTTTGCACAACCTTTTCCTCTATTGTTCCCAGAGGGAGAGCTAAAAATGGCATTCTCCACACAAGGTGTGAATCCGATCCACTGGAATACCAAAAGTTATGCTCGCGCTGACTGTGTCTGGCCCTGTAAACCATCTACCGTATCATTGTAACTGTCTCATTAGATCAGCTTCCTAGTGAACCTGTGTACTTTGTTCCTGAATAATCAACACCTGCCCCAACATCTTGCCTGCTTATGGACTACAAACCCCAGGTGCCCACCTAGAACCTAAGCCTGTTATGGTGACTTCGAATCCTGCTACTTGCCATGGCCTAGACTGATGGCTGCAACCAGAAGGAAACCAGCATTGGTAGGGAAAAGCAGGTAACATGGAAAGGTAAGTATAACAAACGGGGTTTGGTTGGTAAGGAAGGTGGGGTAAACATTCCCTTTAACATGAGTATTTCCGGTGGTTTGTCTATTTATTGCCTTTAAATATCTTGTTTTACAGAAACTAGTTTCCAGCTGGAAGGCATTTAGCCCACAAGCTCCCAGCCAATAAGACTTTCTAGGCACTCTAGGAGCCAGATTTCTAGCCATTCAACCAGCTTGCTTTCCAGCCTGACTAGATGTCTAATTAGATGGCCACCGCAGAGCTCTCAATGTCCTTATCTCCGAAGGACAAGGATAGCCGGAAAGGACCAGAGCAACGAAGGAAACCTAGTGTGTGTGTATGGGGGGTTGGGAAGGTGTGAGTGTGTGTGAGGTGGGTTTAATTGTACTTTAATTATTGTTTTAAATTAATGTTTTGTATTAATTTTCAATGTATGTCATTTAATATTGTAATCAATAAAAACAAATAAAATGAAACCCTTTGCTTTGATGTTATTGGCTTAGTAGCATTAGGCTATGATTTCCAACTTTATCTGAGTATTAGATTATCCGGCTGTTTTAACACGGATTTTTGCACGACTTAAAAGTAACATTTTTGGTCTTTGATTTCTGTAATGTTTGTAAGGAAAGTAAATAATCAGTAAATGTCGTTAATGCATTTGGGGCATAACAAATGAGTCAAGGGTAGCTTCATTAACATTAATTCTATTTCTTATTTTCTATGTTTTAAATAAGAAATTAGATGATATATCTGGGTGGTATTCATTGGGGATTGGGTAGATTTACAGAACTTGTTCAAAAGCTCAAGAAGGATTAAAGGAATAGTTCACTGCAAAACTGATCTATTCCTTTAATGCATTGATGGCCTAGAGGTAAAGGGTCTATGTACTCGCGAAGGTGAGTTCATTTACCTTGCGCACAGGGCCGTCTCTAGACTTTTTGCCACCTGACACAAAATTCTAAATGCTGCCCCCCTCGCCGCCGGAAGTGGTGTGGTTTTAGAATTGAAAGTGGGTGGTGCTTGTACAGGAAGTGGGAGGGGCTTTATACACTTTGATTTAACGTGTGTCATTATCATTATATTTACATATCATTCCTCCATTTACAATACATTGAAGGACCCACACTCTAGAATAGTATCCCCAAAAGATTATCTATCTGTCTGTCTGTCTATCTATCTATCCATCATCTATCTATCTATCATCTGTCTAACTATCATCTGTCTGTCTGTCTGTCTGTCTATGTATCTATCATCTGTCTATCTATCATCTATCTATCTATCATCTGTCTATCTATCTGTGCGCTATCTTCTATCTCATCATCTATCTATCTATCATCTGTCCCTACTATCATCTACCATCAATCTGTCTGTCTATCTATCTATATATCTATCATCTATCTATCTATCTGTCTGTATCTGTCTATCATCTATCTATTTATCTGTCTGTCTGTCTATCTATCTGTATATCTATCATCTGTCTATCTATTGTCTGTCTGTCTATCTATCTGTCTATCTATCATCTGTCTATCTGTCTATCCTCTGTCTATTATCTATATCTATCAATCTGTCTGTCTGTCTATCTATCTATATATCTATCATCTGTCTATCTATCTATCTCTCATTTATCTATCTGTCTGTCTGTCTATCTATCATCTATCTATCTATCAATCATCTGTCTATCATCTGTCTATCTATCTATCATTTATCTGTCTGTCTGTCTATCTATCTATCTATCATCTGTCTATCTATCTATCTGTCTATCTATCTATCTGTCTATCATCTATTATCTATCTGTCTATTATCTATCTGTCTATCTATCTCTCTTGAGGTGGGTATTGTCAGAACCCATCCACCCTATTACAGTTACAGACTTGACTTGCCTTAAGAGGAATTTGGACAGGACACTCGGAGTCCGAGTCTAACTTGTTAGGCCACAAGCGCTGCACTGTTAGGAATGCAGCCTGTAATGGTCCTTTACGGGCTGAACTAGCGCTCTTTCAGCGATGACGTCCCGACGTCACGCACGCCGACGCACGTACGCCGCGTTGATCCAGGAAGCTGTGCTGCCTCTGCCGGTTCTGGTACCAGTTTCGGATGGACAGATTGAGCTGCAACATTCTTCTGTGTAGTATTCAGGTAGCACACACACCCCCACCGATAGATTAGGCAGTATGGCGGACGGACGCTGGCCTTCAGTAAAAAAAAAAAAAAGTGCCGCTCTGCATTGTGCTGCACACTGCTTCATTAGTGAGGCGGCCCTGCCAAAAATGTATTTTAGGGTGGACATACTCTTTAAGTATGGCTTCCATGGGAATGGAAAAGTATGTCAGTAGGTGGGTGTACCTGTGTCTGTGTGGGGGGTTGGGGGTATCACCATTTTTATTTATGACCATGAAACTAACAGTTTTGAAATATCCACATTTGAGGATTGTTACCATTATAGTCTATGGGAAAAAATGTCCGGAAATTCGCCGATAATGCCGTAACGCTTCTGTGGATACCTTGGCTAGAAGATAGCACACTTCTCCTATATGCCCCGCACGTCTGTACCGAATTTCATGTCTCTAGCTCAAAAACTGTGGGAGGAGATACAGTCCAAAAAAGCGGAAGAATAAAACGCAAGAAGAAATAGAAAGAACAGGAATTTGTCTTTTCAAGCCAAATTAATAATAACTGGAAAGGGAAAGTTTAAGTATAAACTTTGAATTTGGCTTGAAGGGCTGCATTTTGGAAGGGAATATGTGTTTGCTGCAGATTTTAAAACTCAATAATGGGAATGATGAGTTTGTAGTGAACGCTTGTTTGGGACAAAAAAAACTTTTGTGTGTACCCAGCCCAAAGTGGTGCTAATTTTGATCCAATCAATCAGAAAGCTAACATCTGATTGGTTAGGGCAAAATTAGCACCAGTTTCAATGATAAGAACTTTTATTGAATCTCTCTGTATCTTTTTGATGATTGGTCAAAATTAGTTTTTTTTACTTTAGTTACCCTTTAAGTATGGCTGCCACAGTAATGGATAAGTAGATCAGTAGGTGTGTGTACCCGGGTCTGGTTGAGGGGGTATGTCTTTTTTGAGTTTATAACCATAAAACTATCTTTTATTGAGGATAAATCTAAATTAGTTTTTTTGACTTTAGTTACCCTTTAAATATGGCTTCCATGGGAATGGAAAGGTAGGTCAGTAGGTGGGTGTACCTGGGTCTGTGTGGGGGGTTGGGGGTATCACCATTTGTATTTATGACCATGAAAAAAACTGTTTTGAAATATCCACATTTGATGATTGTTACCATTATAGTCTATGGGAAATTCGCCGATATCGCCGTTACGCTTCCGTGGGTTCCTTAGCTAGAAGATAGCACACTTCTCCTATATGTCTGTACCGAATTTCATGTCTCTGGCTCAAAAACTGTGGGAGGAGATACGGTCCAAAAAAGTGGAAAAATAAAACTGAAGAAGAAGAATAGAAAGAACAGTAATTTGGCTTTTTCAAGCCAAATTATTAATAATAATAATACCATAAACCCTATTAAAAATGTTATGGCGTCCATTGGCACAATAATCTTAGTTGTTTAATCATACTGGTAAAAAATGTTTCAACCTGTCCGACAGAAAAACAAACTAACGGACACCAATTGTACAAGTTTGTTGATAGATACTAGCAATCCCCGCGGCACACACACCTCCTCCCATGCGCACCTCTCCAATCCCTGGGTAATCAATGACGCGCACTTATGCATATCTATAGCCTTAGGTTAGTAAATAAGGTTCTAAGAACAGGCTAGTTGCTGCAGAATAATAAAGAACAGGGCCCACATGATAAGTAGCTAATAAAACTCTTCACTAAGGTGAATTTCCATATCCAATAGTCTATGTAACAGGAGGCCACTAGCATCAACCAACTCCAATCCACACTAACACCGTCTAGTTCAGGTCGCCCTATCTACAAACAAATCCCCAAGGCCACGCCTCCCCTCGATGGCGAGCGCTACATGGTTGCTAAGGGAATCGCTGAGCGTCCTACTTCCTATTGGCGGAAGGGGCGGTTCATCACGATCCTACGCGCTCCCCCTAGATAATAAACTACATTTCCCAACGTTCCTCACATTCATTTCTCTAACGTGCCGTGATGGGAGTTGTAGTTATCAGTGTCAAGGCGGTTTTAATGACCTGTGTTGACGTAGCTAGAACGCGAAGGGAAATACATTAAGGTTACTAAGTAGTGATAAGCTGGGAAGAGAGACCGTCAGCCTGGTAACATGGTGAAGCTGTCAGCCAAGTGTATAGTAGCAGGTGAGTGCAGTGAACTTTGTTTTACAGGGTAACTGCGTTGTCTGATGCTATAGAGCCCTCCAGATGTTTTTAAAACTACAACTCCCAGCATGCGTCAAGGGAATGCTGGGAGTTGTAGTTAGAGGATGTCAGTTGTAGGGATTGTGTCTTTATCGGTAGACGGGGTCTGCTCCTTGGTAGGTTCACCAGACCAGTAACTCCTGAAACCACTTAATCACTGCAGCCCTGGTGACTATATCTATGTAATAACATAATAATAATAGGATCCAGCGATCTGTCTGTACAGTAAAGGGCAAGTGCAGTGCCCAAAAATAAGATTAAAATGGAACTATAATTTCCAGACTTTATTACCTACTATTGCAGATAGTCTGTGATCGCTGCTCTTCTGGTCACCCGTCTGTCCCAACTCATTTTGTAATGGGAGACACATGGCAGGGAAATGTATAGTGTATATCACAAGAAATCTTCTTAACCAGTCTCTGTCCGGGAGCACTGTCACATTTGTTACCATCCCCCATGTGGAATGTATATGTCAGACCACCAATTCCCCAGCCAATGTTAACGCAGCCCTCAGCCCAGGATGATACAGGGGGCAGCTTTAAAAAGTTTGGCTCAGGTGCCATAAGGTCTAAAAGCCTTCCTGAAAAATGCCCACTGCCCACTGCGACCGGAACGTGCCGGTTGCCCACTGCGACCGGAACGTGCCGGTTGCCCACTGTGATTAATAATATCAGTTTTAACTTTTTGTGGCAGGAGATGGGGTTGCAGTTACTGGTGGCAAACAGTGAGTGTGCCTGCCTGCAACACCCCACCCCTGCGAGTCCAGGAACGATGGATGAACGTTTTTCTTTCTAAATGCTGTTTCTCAGGGCCGCTGCCTGAGACAAGTCACACTTGCCTCATGTTAGCATCCCTAGTTACTTTAAACGGTATGTCCAGCCTAAAATCAACTAACTTAGAAATGTTTACCACCCCCCAAAAAATAGATTTTGCATTATGTATATGTTCCAAAGATGCCCCTAAAGTGTCTTACCTAACCCGGTCCTTCGCCGCTCCTCCTCTGCTCTGGCTGACAACCGATCTACTTCCTGGTTGCAGCTGTCAATTAAGGCACAACGTGACGTCACACCAGTTTTCTGACAGCTGCTACCAAAAAGTAGAGCGGCTGTCAGCGTAGAAGCTGCCTGTTTTTGCTTGAAAAAGGAGCAGAGGTCGGTGCCCAGGTGGCAAGGGACTGGCTTAGGTAAGTCACTTCAGGGGCATGTTTAGAACATATGCATTATGCGAAAACCAAGGTTTGGGGGTGGTGGTAAATATTTCTAAGCTAAGTAAATTGTAGGTTGGACATGCCCTTTTAAGAAGAGCTGCATTGGACTCATAAGTGTCACCCTAGCAGCCACCTCTGCCGATTCATTATTATTTTTGCATAACATATTGGTCTAAACCATGCTGTCGCATTGACTGCTAGAAGCATTCTAGTGCCAGCGCTTGGTCTAACCCACATTCTGGAGTTGACCAGACACTAGAAATGATAAAAAGCCATTATTTGTACACACAAAGAAAGTTGAAAGCACACAGTTTAATCTATTTTAATAATAATGTATTGGTACCACACTGGCAAAAATAGGCCCCTCATTTTATGCGAGTCTCACCCTGCCTAGTAGCATTCTAGCTGACGTTGTCGGGATCCCTCCCCTGTTGTGGGCGGGGCCTTGACTACGGGGGCTTTTTAAAAGCTGGCAGAGAGGAACTATTGTTAGCCTATGATTAAGGGTGTGTCGGCCCGAAACGCATCAGGCTTTTTGTACACTATGCTGCTTCCAAAGGTATGAATAAAGAAGCTTTTACTTAAACTATCGATCCAGGATTGATCTTTCTCCGGTGTGTGCGCTACCTATATTTTTTTGCATTCTAAAGATTCATACATACCAGCAATTTCGCCTGCTATTCAAGAAGAACAAGCATTCGTTAAACAGCCGCTACGGGCGATAGATGAGAATCACTCATGTCTGTGCGTTCTGTTTGGAGTCAGGAAGACTGAAATAACATAAAGGGGCATTTTCACTTTGGTTTACTTGGCATAGTGTCGTAAAGAGCTCAATGCACTACATATGCACCCTCAGACATTCCCGCAACGTCTGAAGGACTGAAAAATTACATTGCCTCATCTTAAACTATTATTAAATACATTTAAACATTGCTGCATGCTTTTAGTCCAGTAAGGGCTGGACCACACTACGATTTTTCAAGTACTGAAGTTTGCGCTTGGATTTTTCAAGCACTGAGGTTTGCGCTTGTGTTCTGTTAGTGTGTGAGAATTCCCTGCATAATGCATGTCAGGTGGGTTGCCCTGTGCATGCCTTTTGATCCATTTTCAGAGAACATGCAAAAACCTTTTTTTGTGAATCGCATTGCAAATGGACGGTAATGCACGTGAAAGACCCGCCAATCTGTGCGCTTTTCACATGTGTCCTCAGCTTAATTGTTTTGCTCAGACACAGTATCCCCCCTTCCTCTCTTAAAGGACAATTATACTCACCTTCCCTCTGCTCCTCTTCTTTGTGCAATAGCTTTTACCCAGGGTGAGGACCTGAACCGCTAGGTCCTCACCCCTGGGTTCGCGTAACTTACAGCAGAGACTCAGAGCAACGCTGCTCTGGTAGGCTCCGCCCCCTGACTACTTCTTTTACTGGATTGGACTTTTTTTTTTATAATCGGTATAAACCAGTACTGAAATGGTTAATTACCCATTATGCAATTCACACATACCAACTGTCGTTATTCCAGTTACAGCAAAACTGCACACAACAAAAGAGTTTATGGTTTATGATAATAAGGCACCTGATTGACAGCTGAAATGTAAAATGATTCAGATCTAAAAAATAGGGGACATATCAACAAAAAAAATAAACCGGCAGCCAAAACACTTAAAATCGACATTAGATTAAGGCTATGTACACACCATGCAATTTTTCAGCCAGATTGATTGAGCTGAAAATATTGCATGGCTTTTCGCCGAAAGACTGATCAAACGCATCTGAAAACCACAGGTGATCCTCAATGGACCGCGAACTGTTGGCCAAGGCTACTTTTGCCACAACCGACAGTGCTTTGTCCAGGCCAAATGGTCAAATTGGTCGGAAGTGCTGAACGGCCGGTCAGAACGAATGGTATGTACCAGGCTTAATTCAACAATCGAACGTTGAATCTATTGTATCATTAGTGTATGGACTGCATTGCTATAGGAAAAGATTTTAATTAATTTTGGTTCTTTGTGTAGAAATTACATTGAAGAGAGCTATAAATGACAATTTCTATGCTACAGTAGAGGTCGGGTAATAAATTTGTTTTAGCCTTACATGTCCCCTAAATTCTGCCTCTTTTTGTCTTTAAAAACCCAGATTATTTAGCTTGCATTATAAACCATTTTGCATTTACTTAACAAAAAAATCCTAGCCATTAGCACACACCATTTAGTATACATGATCCGAATTAACTACCACCAACTGGTCTAGAAATGCATGAGAAAGTGGCAATATTGTGTAACAACCTTTTGATTATAGATATTATCATATTACGTGTAAGTAACACAAAACCGCACTACAGGGTGCATGATTATATAAGCTACAAAATTGCATGTCTGGAGTATGTTAGCTGTGAGCTTTAAACAGACAAGTGAGCAGCTGAATTACTCTCCATAATTACAGACCCCTGAAGAGTTTATTGCACTTGTATTAAGAAACGAGTGAGACCTTTATTGGGTTAAAAATAGAATAAGGGAAGCAGCCATGGATGTCATGTGTAATGTAGCAGGTCACATGGATGTGCTGTGCAATGTAGCAAGTCACATGGATGTGCTGTGCAATGTAGCAAGTCACATGGATGTGCTGTGCAATGTAGCAGGTCACGTGGATGCGCCGTGCAATGTAGCGGGTCACGTGGATATCCGTGCTCTAGAATTTAGCCATGAAGAAACAGAACTCTATTATTAAAGGAAAACTAAAGTGGCTAATGAGGATTTTCTACCTCCACTTTTTGTACTGTAAAATATCAATCTGTCCTGTTCCCTACATGAGCCCTGTAACAGAGAGGGCTATGTCTATATAAAAATGCACTCAAGCTGGCCAAATGAGAATGCCTTGATACAAAGTATGTTTTTTAATTGTCTCTGATATTTTGCAGTAAGGTTTTTTTTTTTTACCATACAATTCCCCTTTAAAGGCAAACTAACACAATTTGAATCAGTATTTGCCTACACCCAGAAAATTATTGGAGTTGTAGTTTTTTTATTGCAGTTTTTTGTTTCTACTACACAATTGTGTAAACTTTTTGTAAAGATTTGTGAGAAACAGTTGATGTGTTTAGTATTAAAATACTCCAAGGCTGGTAGCTATTTTGGTGCACAGTGTCTTATGTTTATAGCTTGTACAAAGATTATAAACTGTGTCTGCATTATTCTCATCTACTCTGCCAAAAGACCTTCAATGCCATTGGCAGAACTACTTTTTTCTACTAAATATTTCCGTCAGCAAGGCCGGCCTTTGATATGGGTTAAGATGTCTGTATACTGTGCTGTTCTGTCTGTGCATTTAGTACGTTACTTGTTACATAATGATGTACACATCATATATACAAGCACGCACTGAAGATACTGAAAGACAGTAAGCGCAGGTGGGGTACTTGATTTGAAGGCAAGCAGCATTCAACGGAGTATTGTGTGTGCCCGGGGGGGGGGGGGGGGGGGGGGGGGGGGGGGCGCGCCCCCGTCCGCCAGCCCCATCATATCTCCTGTAATACTGACTAGGTAACCAGACAACTGTTGCCTCTAGGAAACTCAAACAACTGATCTCAGAAGGCTGTGTATTGAACAGATTGGTGTTGAACAAGCCTGGATGTGTTTGTTGTAATTTCTGAAATTCCTTTTGGAATCCAACTTGTAGTTGACTTTATATGTTAATCCCTAAAACAAAACAGTGGTCACATATATGTTACCTGGCCCCAACCCCAACTTATATACTTACTAACCAGATATTTAAGTTTAATTATTTAGTAAGCTGGTCCCTCCCTCCATGTAGTCAATCAAGTCTGTGAATGCTGACATCATAACCAGTGATTGACTTCTGATTCCCCTGCTGCCTCCATTGCTCATGCTCAAGCTTATAAAAACTTATTGAGCAGAAGGAGGCAGATACCTTTTCCACTGTGCCCCACTGTGTAGTGTTCAAAAATCCTTACCTTACACTGCTTACGGTTGTGCCTATTCAGAGTCCCAGAAAGTGAAGAGCAGGTGTCTTCCTGTTTGTCATCTTGTTCCTGCTTCTTCCTTGTCCTAACTGAGGACATGCGCAAGGGAGCCCCCCCCCCCCCTTCCTCCCACCCCTTCAGATACCTTCTGGCTGCCTTGCTTCCCCTTGCTTCTGGCAAGCAGAGAGCTAGGAGCAGACAGCCGAGGGAATGAAGACGATTAAGTATATTTTTGGGGCTTCTTTTACAAAATTAATTACAACAGAATTAATAAACAGAATCGCAGATCATTTGTACCATTGGTATCACTTTGGCAAATAGATTTTTACTAGATTTTTACTCTGTTGCTGATTGGGAATATTTTCTAATAAGCCTGATCAAGGTTGTAATGAATAAATTGTCTCAAGGTTAAGCTACAATGTTCTATATAAGGTTCTTGTGTGTGGTAAAAAAATTACTTTGTTTTGCATTTATAGAATTGAGTTGTAGGAAAAGGTGGTATGCACTAGAATGTTCTGAAAGCTTGCTATGATTATCTTAGTTAGCCAATAAAGGTATCACCTTTATACCACTTTTGTTATTTTTTATTTCTAAAGGGTTACCCTGTAGAATTGAGGTGTGTAACATGTTAACATTTTGTTATAACAGGTGACACAACAGTGGGAAAAAGCACCTTGGTCCAGCTTTTTCAAAGCGACGGCAGCCATTTTGCAAAGAATTACAACATGGTGAGTTATCCTGAGGATTTGGGTAATTTGGACATGTAGGAATGTAAAAATAATCTGCAACTCATAATTGTTTTATTTTGAATGTCTACATATCTTTTTTTTATTCTGTTTTTTTCTGCAGACAACAAACGTGGACTTGTCAGTGAAAACTGTTCATATTCCAGATTCTGGCAATAGTGTGGTAAGAACATAGTAAGAGTAATTGAGGTTGAATAAAGACATACGTCCATCAAGTCCAACCTTTTTACCCTACTTTTTAACCCTACCTAACAGTTGATCCAGAGGAAGGCAAAAAAACCTAGCTAAAAGTTGATACAGG